>VZSR01001854.1:16894088-16992887 GCA_013398615.1 Brachypodius melanocephalos | reverse complement strand
CCCTCCCCCTCCCCTTCCCCTTCCCCTTCTCCTTCTCCTTCCCTATCCTCTTGTTCTGTGTTACTTATGCTTCAGAGCAGTGATGGGAACCAGCCCTTCTACAGTCAGGCAGGCTGGAGTGAAGGAGGCAGAAGGAAATACACCCTTGCCCACCTCTCCCTTCTGAGGAGATGCTGGGCCAGCACAAAGCTGTGCCGGGGAGGCCAAGCACATGTGGAAATCTGCACTTGTGGGGCTGTGAGCATCACCTGCACACCTGCACAGACCCCAGAGCAGCAAGGTGCTCAGACAATGAAGTGCACACAAAAAAATATGACCTGGTTGTTCCTTAGCACCATACAATTTTGTGTGTTTTTTGCTGTGAGACAAAATAACAAACTGGGAGCATCTCAGCTTGGCACTTGTACTCTTTTCTTCAGGGACCACAGACAATTTTTAATGCCTCCCTCAACATGTGCACAGTCCCGTACCTACTGCATCTCCTTTTCTTCTACCAAAGTCTTGTGAATCTCAAGAATTAGAAAAGGGGTATAAAGTATAATGAAGGGGTATAATGAATGCTTAAAACACAGAAATCATGCTCACTTGATTTCCTAACCTTAATCTTAAAAGAAGCCAATTCAAATTTTGGGACCTACCTGTTTTCTTTTAAAATACAGACAATAAAGGAATTCTAGGAAGCAATACTGCAAAGTTTAGATGCTTCATTCTCAGCCAGATTTCAGTTCTAGTTTTCTCTGGTGAGCAGTGGAATATATTTAATGCAAATTTCTTTAAAAAAGAAAAAGGAACTTCAATTTTTATATTACTTTAAACTTCTCAGGGACATGTACACCACACAAAAATGGGAAGCATGATTTTTTAATATGAGCCATTTGTTATTAATATATCTAAATTATTGTTGTTGATATTAGATTTCAATTATGAGAGTTATAATAATTTAAGCACACTGAAGGCTGTGCACTTTTTTAGATATAAAATTATCTCTGTCTATTTAGGAACATGTACATGAAGAGTTGCTTCATTTGAGAAGCATAGCTGCTATTAATACAGCAAGTTATCAAAAAAGTTAACCAGCACATGACAGTTTTTTTGAGAGCAAATTAAAAAATTTTACCTGAGATGCTGCTAAGATTTATGTGATTGTGGTCAGAGGTGTGTATTAATTAATCAATTAGAAACCAAATTTTCTGAGAACAGATGAAGGGTGATGGTCAGCAGTTTCATAACAGGTAAAGGTTTCACCAGAATTATCAATTCATAGAGCGTCAACCTGACACCACAAGTACTTCACACGTGTAATCCATCATTGTACCCTGTGTGTAAAAAAGGTAGCTAGCTAGGCAGAATTCCTGAATAAAAGTAAAATTTGTCCATTATTTGATCAAAGATTGATGAAGATTTTATGGGCTACTTTGAAAGCTAATGTTGGAGACTCTGGATTTGCATCTTCCTGACTTGGAGGGCCCTACAGATGAAGAAGCTGGATGCACAACAGACTGAAGACCAGCCTGACTCAGCCTGCCTGCGGTCAGACACCAGCACTGCCTTTGCTGTAGGAGAGTCTGTGGGAAGCAGTACCAGACAGCACAGCCTCATGCAGTCTGTGTGTGTGTCACTCCATGTGGGAGCCACTTGAGTGAGGTACTGACCTGTGTGCTGCAGCCACTGCGTGGAGCAGGTTCCCAAATGTCATACACCTCATTTCCACGACACGCGAGTAGCCTCTCCAACTACAGAGCCATCCTGCAGGAGACATGAGCTGAAAACATAGGCCATTCTTGCCTTCCTGAGTCAGTGAGCAGCACGGGAGAGATGCTCTGCTGTGTGCAAACTCCCTACTCACCCCAGGCAAGGCTGTGCTTTGTAGGCAGAGCTAATGTCTTTGATTAGACCACCTAATAGGGACAGAGATAACAGCACCCCTGTTCTCCTCAGACAATTGTCTACAACTGACACATTTTTGTGTTTTCTTCGTTACTTTCCTATTGGTGGTTTCAAAGCAGAATTGCAGGGTTTTGCCACGTGTGGGCTTTTTTCACTGATCCAGCACTTTGCCCAGCAGTGCAGATACAACTTCCAGCACGTTCAGTTTCATCCCTGGCAGGAAATCCAAGGCTGTTTTGCATTGTGTATAACAAAAACAAGTCATATTAGACACTGAGCAAAACAGAAGCCGCATAAAATATTTTCTTTTTACAGTGCAGTGGATGTATTGCTCAGCTTTGCATTCAGTTCATCTGATGCTGATCATTTAAATTAAAAATGCTGCCATCAATTTCTATTTATTTGCCTCATCTGCTCCATTCTGTCTACCAGTCTTCTTGCAGATTCAAGACCCATTCAAAGCATTTCTCCTACATTCAGATTAACTGCATATGTTCTTTTTGTTGAATAATAAAAGCAGCTCGCAGACATGCTCGTGCAGGCACACACATGCAGCCAAAAGTCAGCCTGCCCCAGAGTGAGATCTTAATCACACTATTGTTAGGCACACAGTTGGAAGAGGAAACTCTGCTGTAAACACCTGCTTTGCAGAGACTGAAATTAACCTCACAAGAATACCTCTTGCAGAAACAGCTTGCAGGATTCAAATAACCTGGAAGACTAAGCCAAGACATAGAGGCATATGCCGTCTCCTTCTTCTTTCTAAATTGCCACATCATTTTAGGGTTTGCGCATGTCTCCTCGACAGCCAGTTTAATAAATATTTTGTCCTAACCAGTTTTCTAACCTGTATCTTAGAATCAAGTTCCTTAGTAGGAAATTATGCAAATTTCAGAGGTGGTTATTACCCACATCTTTGAAGCTGTTTAGGTCCCGGGACATGCAACACTGAGGGAGAGGTGAGATTCCACACATACTATTCCAATTATGGCCAGCCACTTTTTGCCTCCCTCAAATACCTAAGACACCACCACCATGTATAATTACAAAAACACACAAGTTGATAAAAGCCTAGATAATGGGATGATTTCCTTTTAAATCGTGTTATGCTTGAATTCTGTCCCTCCAGTGCAATCCCTACCACGGATCTCAACACCACAAATATGCCTGGCTTGTAGACCCAGGAACTGTTCTTCCTTTGGGTACCTCCAAAGGCTAAATTAAAAATTTAACAGCCAAATGCCAGCAAGAAAGAAAACATAATCCTCCTCCACACTACAGTCCCACTGACGAGCAGTGGTGGGAAGACCTCATTCCTGGAGGGACTTCACACTGGAAAAGGGAAGCAAGCTTAACACCTATAGCTTATATTTTTCTAGCTTCTTCCTGAACAAACAGTCCAGGGAACACAAAGAGAGTTGAAATTCATGCTTTCTATACTATAAAAAGAAATTATCGTATGATGCTAGTTGACATGCTTTCTTCAATAGCAGAAGTTCTTGGTTACTGTTTGTATAAACAGTAAACTTACCTGTTATTTCTTAAAATAGTAATGGAGAGCCACATTTACATTTTGAATAAGGTATTTGAGTATTTAACTAGGGAATTCTCACTGGAGAAAGTTATTATGGGGATCTATATTCACATTTTATTTGTCTAACAGTTCACACTCAAAACCACCTCTGTTACTTTAATGCCCATTTAAATGGTCAAACTAGTTTTAATCAAACTTGAAAGAGTCCTTAGACTATAAATTACAGTATGCTATAAGAAATAGATGCAATCACTTTGAAATCTAGGAACTAACAGTTTTGCTTTGAAAATGGATTCTCCAAGTCATTGCTAAATTCTTCCTCATTTTTGTTTTCCATCTGGTGCTGCTCATTGGAAAAAGCGATGGCTGTAAAAAACATTCTTAAACCCTGGCTGTAAGGAAGCATCCTGTACCTAGGAACAGAACTTTTAACAGACAGCTCAGACTAGAACGGTTCATTGCAATCCTTAGACTATGTAATTCCCTTCTGTTTGCATGACACCCTCACCACAAGGAATGAAACCCCATTTACAATTATAAACCAAATCCAGTTCTCAGTTTTGTTTTTCATTTTTAAATATGAGGCACATGGACCGCGACACACCATGTCTGACTGCAGCACATGACTCCACAATTGCACCACTGAAAGGAAGAAAACAGGGAACCAAGAGCAGCCACCACTGAATTAACACAGCACCTGCTGCTGCTGTGCAAGCTCTTCCTTCCAAAGTACGTGGGATTTAGTTTACCCAGCTAAACAAAAACATAGCAATTTAAATGAAGTATTTATTGTTGATGACTCCTTCATTCCATAACACAACTATTTAAGTATTTTAATATTTAGTATCTAGTTAACGTATTCTGTCTCTATCTGTTTTAGCTCTATATTAAGCTGCAGGAATAGCTCTTCTTTCTTTTTCCTGAAAAGGAAATGATTGCACATCCACTTGATGCTCCTGGATGTACTACATTTTTGGGTTTAGACACTAGAAGAGGTTGGCTGATTTTAAAAGAACACTGACAGCTCTTTTCTCCCAAAGAACATGCATCTACTTCAGTCACTGATGATGTGCCCATCCTCCTGAAAACCTCAGCCTCGAACGCAGCAACACCAATCCTCACAAATTAAGGCATATGCAAGAATCACTGGATAAAACCATTTTCATCCTCCAGTTAATACACAATTGCTAATGACAGTTAAATTAGTAATTGAAACATTATTCCAAAAATACCTGTAAGTCTAACATGGCAGTAGAAAGCTGAGCATGCTTACGTCTTTAGGATAGTGTTACACATCATGCCTCTGGTGGAATTTAACCTCCTGCAAGCAACCAGCACAAAGCCTACTCACCACCTCAGCAGCCCTTACAGGGTATTTTACACCAACACCCTGAAGAGCTGCTGCATTTCTCCTTGAAATAAAAACTTCTGGCTTTCAGTCCTGTGTACAAAGTTTCATTTTAAACAAAAAATATTGTACTGAAGTCAAGGTATGCAAGTCAAGTCATGCCTTGCGTAACATCAAAACTACCTATAATTAAACCTGTGAGACTTTGGGCTGAATTACAAGTATTTCTCATGTTGCTAAGAAAAATTCTTCCTCGTGATCACAGTATCAGTGTCAGCAGCTTATCAGCTCTCAGGTTCTCACAGCTCTGTTGTAATAACGTCTTCTAGTAAAGACGTGCTCAAAAGAAATCAGGAAAATGGAAGACTGAACGCCCAACACCTTGGAAAGCTTTCTATATTTGTGTTCCTGAGCACTCATTTGTGCCATATACATTTTCTACCAGACTGCAGCTTGGTCTATTATACTAAGTTTTTCACTTTGGTCTCTCTCACTTCCTGGTTCTCACACTAGCACAATATGTGAAGTTTTTTTTAACCAGCATACATTAAGACAAAAGAAAATCACATATTCTAGACTTTCTTTTTGATCTTATTTAGAATGCATGTTTAATACTGCATTTTGACTTTTTTTCTTTCCCCAGCCCCTCCTTTTTCAAACAAAACTTCACATTCAAGCTGGTTTACCAGTTTCACTCTAGTCACTTGGGGAGGTTTATCAAAATAACATGGAACGGGTATTCAAAAATCACTGAAAGAAAAGATCATTAACCAGTCAATTTTTATTTGTGTCTCATCTCTCTCCATCTTTTCCACCACTATTCATTTGCACTCCTCTAATGGCTGTTAAAAATACCAAGACATCTTATGCCATCTTCAATTAAGACTTGCAATATTCTCCAAATCTTGATAGATGAAAGCTGTATTTCCTGATATAGATGGAGAACCATAGGTATGCATCAATGAGCACTGTGAGTGGAGCCTTTCACACTCCTTCATGGTGGTCATAAGGTAAAGCATATTCTGTGTGTGTCAGAGGGTTGAGAGGAAAGAACCACAGCTTGCTTTTTTATTTCAGTGGTGCAAGACGACAGTGGAAACTGCAGAATAAAACCAACATCTGTTAAAGAGTTTAATCTCCTGATCCAACAGGATAATGGTCAGTTTTAAAAAAATTCACTTTAAAAACTTAAAGTGTTTCTAATCATCCCACAGTAAGAGCCATGGCAGGCAGTAATCTATACCATGTCACATTTTTAAGCCATTAGATGTCAGCTTGGATTCAAGGCTCCCAGGCCTAGACTGCCTAAATTTCTTTCTGAAATCTTCACTGACTGTACTTTCTCTTTTCGTTTTGCTTGTTTTGGTTCAGGTTATATTGGGATGTCTGATCAGCTCTGCTAGAGGGAAGGTTACGTAAGACTGGAGGCTAACAAGTCCATTTGGCAAGATATGAAGTGAGCAGCTCGTGCAATCCATGAATTGCACTAAGAGATTTATGTTCAAACCAGGAGAGGCAGAAATCCAATTTAATAATTACTCACCCAGAACCATTCCAAGCTAGCAACTACCCAAAAAGAAGAACAAACATTGCAGCAGCACTGAAAACTAAAAAGCAGGAAAGAGGATCAGATGCATATCTCCTCAATAAAATACCTTGGTTTACGTTTCCATTTAAGTATCAGTAGGAAATCCGTCCATAAGAGCTATCAAATGCAAGCAAAAACAACTTTGCAGGGATGGCCGTGGAGTTGGATGCAGTCCCTTTTCCACCCCCTCACCTGAGCACTAACTTGCATTTTATGTCAATGAATTTAGTTAATACCTAATATGGCCACAATTCAATTTTAGCAGTTCAGAATCCATACCAATTGTCTTTGATGATACAGCTCTTAGATAGGCCTCCATCAAGGCTGTACGTAGGCTAATTTGCAGTTTTGGTAACCTCATACCATATAACAGAAAAAAGCTTATTTTCCAAAGCCCACATGCTATTTATAGAGAATTCTTACAGTTGTTCCTTCAGTTTAAGCAGATTTCAGCCCATGGCTATGTGAAAAATTATTTATTCTAACCATAGAAGGTAAGCAGACATCAATATAAAGTATAACTGAGCTATTTCAGGATTTAAATGAGAGAAGTCTATCAAAGCAATGGAGACTTCAAAAATATGGAAAACTGGTTTTCATTTTCCAAGACAAGAGCCATAAATAAAAAGAAAAATACCACTAGAAAGGTTCTGCTAGCTATTTCAGCACTAATATATTTTTGTAGTAGCCCATGTTCCAAACCAGCACTGCAGTTCCGTTTCTCTGTCCCCCATACTAGCAGATACATGGAAACCCCCGTGTGCCCCAGGAAGCCCACGTTGTAGGAGTCAGAGGATATAAATCCATTTTAATTCCATTAACAGAACACAGCTGCTACAACTCCCAACAGTAACTGGCTTTTCCAGAGGCCTTTTATAATCATTTCTCCTGGCTGGTGAGGTAGCAGTGGTCAGACTGGCCAAAACTTCAATTTGGGAATTTTTCCCTTTCTGCTGCAGCAGGTCAGCAGGTGGGACAGGGCCCCTGCATTCCCCTGTGAGATCTCATCAAGAAATGTGAACTGAGTTAGAGCCTCTGGCCTGCTGCCTCAGCTCTGGCTCCCAGAGTTTGGCAATTCTTTTGCCTGGACGTTGAGGAGAGGGAGCTGCACTTCATAAACATTAAGATGTTGGCTGTCAGGAGCCAAGAGGCATTTAGCTCTGCAGAAATCATGTTCACAGTTCTGCTAACTGCAGTTTTCTGGGTAATCCCCCCAATATGCACCAGCTGAGCACTAAATTCACACATCCCAAACAAGGAGGCTGGGTTGAAATATGATTCAAGTGCAGAGAAGCCTCTTATCCATATTTGGAAATATTACTTTCAAAGGTCTCATGCTATCTCAAAAAATGCTAAGTGAGCCAGTTTCAAGAAATACATCACAAGAAACACCTAACTATTTTTAGAATATATGCAACCCCAAATATATTCATTTAAGTCTCTTACCTACCACAAACTCTTACTTTCTGTATTTCTTTTCTTTTAAATCACAGGTAAGCAATATCACAGGTAAGATTATTCTATGATTTACACATAAACCAAAATAATTTTTTTTTCCAGAAATGGCCAATTTCCCTGTCCACTTTCAGCTCAGCAGTTCTTCACTATAAGTGGACAAATCTTCTATTCAAGTATTTACTAGCTTTTGCAATATGGTGATTAAAAAAAAAGTTTTCAAATTCTACTCCGTGTGAATATACAAGTCTAAAAAGTTTAGATCCTTTTATGTTGTTTGCCAATGACTGCAAACTTTGCTTATGTCACAAACTTCTCCTCACAGAATCTGACATGAGCCACTTTATTCCAAAACAGAAATCAGATACAGAAGGAATTACTCTTCTTACTCAGGACAACTTAGATAAATAATGCAAAATGACAACCACCCCATGACATTTTCCCTAAAATCACAACATGCTGATTTACAGTAGGAGGCATCTGATTTCTCAAGGTGAAATAGCCATCATGGAGCAGTGGGACAATATTCTTTGGTTTAAGGCTCTGGAACCCGTTATAGTACAAAAGTGTACTATGGCAAAAATGACAGATGAGATCTCCCTTTCAAAGCAGACACATATCACTGCACTAGAAGTGTAACACATCACAAAGTCATAAGACTACCTCTCTCCCCCTTTCTATTTTCAGGGATCCACAGCAGCCTGGGCTCAGAGGAGGCAAGAACCCAAAACGTACTCAATCTTTCCCAGTTGCTCTTGTGTGGAAGGCCATCTAATTTGCAGCCCAACTTCCCCATTTGCTTTCCTCAGAAAAGTTCTGCCTGATGCCAACAGGTGCTGTAAGAACTTGGAGATATTTCTCCTTGTTTTAAAAAGCAAGCCCTTCCCATATGACTCCTTCACCCCAACTCTCTGTTAGAGAATGCTGTTTTTCTGCATATTGGCACTGTGCTGAATTTCTCTCTCTGAAGCTTCCCACTGCACACCACATATGAGAACAGCATAATAAGCAAGTCACTCATGCTGATTTTACAGCACTATGTCAATACTGCAACAGGCAGTTGTAAAGCATCTCTGACCAATTTTAGGTATTGCTGAAAAATCCTTCTGGAACCAAGCTCCTTCACATTTACGCCTGTAGGCTGAGAACATCTGTACACAGACATTTTGATTTATAGTTCCAAATATGCACATTTTGCTCAGTTTCGGTTGACTTGCTGGGAAGGATTTTTTCCCAAGCTAAGAAAGCTCAGGTGTATCCAGCTGGATGAAGATGAAGCTACCGCTTGGCAGCCATCTTAGGGCTTGATTGAAGACAGATGTAAGAAAACAAAGTCAGTCTTCCTAAATAGAAAATTCTGAACGTTTCAA
Source organism: Brachypodius melanocephalos (assembly GCA_013398615.1). NCBI lineage: Eukaryota > Metazoa > Chordata > Aves > Passeriformes > Pycnonotidae > Brachypodius > Brachypodius melanocephalos. The sequence continues at coordinate 16,983,705 of VZSR01001854.1, read as the reverse complement.
AAACAACTATAAGCCCTTTTTAATCTGCTTTCATTAGGTTTCTGGGCATTGGACACATTCTGGTCACTGCTAGATTATATTTATTTAATTTATCAATCAGACGCGTGTCTCTGTTAAAATGACATCCCTTTTAGGAGTGATTATTCAAATTTGAACAGACACAAGAGGAAGTTCTAAATCGGTTCACTAACTTTCCAAGACCTTTTTAAAGATTACATGAGTTTGAAGATTCTGAGTTATATTTGTCACATTCTGCAGAAGCTTCCTTTCCTACCCACAGATCTGAGCTGTAATGATGACGTTATCACAGTCATAGAAAGTAATAAAAATCGGAAGTGCCTTCCTTTAAAGTGTGGTTAAGCACCAAGCAGACACAGCAACATGGCACTGCTGGAGATGATATTTAACAGACCAGGATATAAAAGGATCATCCAAGAGAAATGGCAGAAATTAGGGATTTGAGGGGTGACAAATTTAGGTACATTCCCCTCTAACACAGCACTCAAACTAGTCTCTATTCTGGAATTTCTGAAGACCTGGTAAGTAAATCAAGATCAGCAGTACAAATTTGACCAGGTCAATGTCAAGGGAATGGAGATCAGCCCCACAGCTCTCAGTTGTTAGTACCTGCACTGAGGGACAGACAGACAGACAAAGGACTGCAGGCCAGGCTCAGAGTCACAGACCGAATTTGTGAACCACTAACTGTACATTTTGATTTGGTTTCTTTTCATTATAAGTAGATTATGTGGCACTGAGGGACATGGTTTAAAGGTTGGACTCAATGATCTTAGAGGTCTTTTCCAGCTTACTTGTTTCTATGAGTCTATGTTTTTATAGGTTGGGTCAGAACATTTACGTCACATAAACACAAACCTTTTGAAAATATACCTTCCATTTAAAAGGTTCAAAAGTTATAAAAGAAGAAAGAAAAAAATCAAGAGGCTTTTTTTTTCCTTTAAAAATAAAAAAAACCCCTACTTTCATTATCATATTTGTCAGAGATCAGTCAAGAAAATATTCATGTGTGCCAATAAACATTAGAGATTCTAGCCTCAGAAAGAAGAGAGCTTAAAGTAAGTAAATAATATGGGATCATAACAAAATGACACTCAGCTTCAAATTTACTCAGTTCCTATGAACTCTTGTAAGTTGACAACCCATAATTTTAGCATAAACTCAAAGCAGTTGGATTTTTTTTAAAGCATCAGTTCTAGTACTGATTACAAAAATACTCTAGATTTCACTTCTAATCTTGGATTAAGCAAGAAAAGTCTTGAAAGATTCCTAAACCATAAGGCAATTTTTGTCTCATGCTTTCTTACAACATCATTCATTTTAAATGTTTATGCCTGAGAATACTGCATGCTTGCAAGGAAGGTATGTGAAACATTCACTTTAAAAATGGATGTCAATTTATTTCAATCATTCATACCTGTTAGGCTGGTATTCAGATAAGTTCAAGGAACACAAGAGTCCTTTAAATTTATTTTTAAATTTGTGTGAGCGTTCTTAGAATTCTTTGTTCTGGCAAGTTAACCATACATGCTCACAAGCCGAGATATGCAGCACTATTTGAAATAAACCTGATACAGGACTGCATAAGAAGGCCATAGAGAGAACCAAGAATTGTAGATGAAAAATAGAGAACTGAGTCTCTGGTGACTAGTATGTCAGCAGCACGGAGACAGGAGTCTGTCAAAGTCAGCACAGGTACAGAAAGAAGATATTTCTGGTATTTTTCCATTTCAAACCTAACATAAAATCCAAAATTGCCCTAAAAATATTAAACTAACTTTATAAAGTCGAGAAAAAAATTGTAATCTACAATCTAGATATAGTGAATCACTGTAAGACAATCTATGCCATTAAGTCTACAGCTATTCAGAGCATTCTGAATAAATATCCTTTGGTCATTTGCACATAACTGATATTTTTATTTTTGGTGCATTTGACTGGTTTTCCAGCTGAAACTCATAACAATCATTGGATTTTATTTATTCTATTAATAAAATTCAATTAATCCACAAAATAAAACATGGGAATTTTACCTGGCTGCCCATAAGGCCATTTCAACTGTTTTTTCTGGATATTTTTGAACATCATTTTTGTATCTCATTCTTATTTTTAGCAACTGGCAAATAATTATTTGCTCTCAGACAAGATTAAAAGAGCAGTTCTAAAACTTGTTCACAGTAATGTGGTAATTCAGATATAAATCAGAGTGCCATTTCAGTATTGCTGAAGAGATGAGGGCTTTCTCACATCTTTTTAAGTTCCAGATTTTATTTTCATGAGTTATATTTTCAAAATTCAGTTGAGTAGTCTTGAGAGTTTTTCCTTAAGATCTTTTCCTCAAAGATAACTACAGATAACAGTGCAAAGTAAGAACTCAGTCTTTAAAAAATGCCATCATCATTAAGAATAATTTTACAGTTTGACTCGACTACAAAATAATGCTTAGAAATGTTAAACAAAAGTAATCTGCAACGAGTGTCTGTAATTCAGTACTCAAATAAGTATTAAATAACTAATTTTTCTGCTTAGGAAGGTAGAATTTAACTGGGATCTTTGATCACATCTCCAGCACTTACTAGTACAATTCTCTTTCCGCAAAAAAAAACAGTAAGAGAGAGAAAGATTCCAGCACTGTTTGCTTGTTCTACGAATGAATTTAGAAACTGGAGCAAAGAATACTTAACCAGAGGCTCTGAAGCCAGTTGGCTTTGTTGAACCTAAAATTCAACCATTTTTTTCAAAAATCAAATGTTTCATATGCTGCCCAACCGTATGACATCTACAGTTACTCAAATGCAGTGCTCAGTTGCCAGAAATATGCTCATACTAACAAGCAGCAGCTGGAAAACATTAGACTCAGTGGTAAACCTGGGTGAGTATTGGTATCTGCAAGGTAATAGCCAGAGAAAAGAAACATTGCAGCTATACGTAACCACCTGCCCATACAGATTGAAAGCAATTAAGTCTCTTCTCAACTGTGCATCACTCTCCCCAGATCACTGTAATGACTTTCAAACAGGGTTTAGAAAGTTAGTGGAAGCAATTTTTTTTTACATTTGCAAGATACACCACCATTTCTCCCCTGCAAGCTGCTGAGATTTACAGCCTCCCCTTAACTGAGCACCTCAGCACGATGCTGAGGAGCAGAATGCACCACAGAGCTTATGAAAGCTCAGCACGTGGAATTGAGCAACGTGGAACAAAAGACTCAATGCTCAGCTGCAAAAACATTCAACAATTAATGAAATATTTAACTATAGCAGGATGAAATTAAAAGCCTGAGTTTCCATTAGCCCTCCGTTACTCTACCACGGACTTATGTCCAGGAAAATATAAATGCCTGTCGTCCCTCATGTGACACGATCTACCACTTTACAGCTCTGTTAATAAGCAGGCAGGAGAAGAGAGCAACAGGAGAACAACTTTGTGCATGTACCCATTTTTTGTATTTAAAAAAGAGACATTAGAGCCTGATTGCAATTAAATTTGCCAGTAAACAAAGTCAGGAGTTTGTAAAGTGGTAATAAGATCTGAGAAAAGAGTGCTTTTTCCCTTTCCCTTGATATTGGAAAGGTAGAGGGGGGAAAAAAGAGTAAATGTTAAAAGTTTACCACTCTCCATTCCCATTCGGATGTGGGGACTTCCTTGAGCCTGTCAATCTGTGCTTATTTTGAATCAATGGTTACCCACAGAAAACAGGAATGCATCAGTTATTTTCCCTTTAACACCTCATATGGAAATCTTGCAGCTCTGAAAGGATCCATGCTCCACTGCTGATCTTGCTAAGATTTGAGAGACCACCAGCACTCCAGGGCTCTGTGCAGATTTATAAGCACCATGGGATGAATAAATAATCACAGCCTGCAACAATAATGTCTACACAAAGGCATTTCCATAGAATTACTGTATGAACACCTCCAAGCCATGCTTTTGCTCTTGGAGCACGATATTGCTGGGAGGTTTCTGTAGCACTAAGGAGACACATTTCTTTCAGATATTAGCACAACTTTGGTAGTATAGGTTCATGGAGGTTAATATTCCTGTTCACCTAAATCCTCCTAAATTTTCAACTGTATTTCAGATGCAAAAAGTAAATAAAATATACACTATCCTACTACATTTTTCCCCCTGAGAAGACACAGGACTGTGCTTCTCCTCTGGGTTTGGTATCATAAGGTCCCACTGCATAGGAGACCTAGAAGCCTGAACAACATATACTTGGCTAATGCATTCCATGGAAATGGGATATAACATTTGCTAAATAGTTTTTTCATTCCAGGTTATGTTTTAACTCTTTTCCACAGCAGTGTTTTAGATCTCAAAATTATTAAGGCATTAGGGCACCAATCTGGACATTACAAGCATAGTTGTCAAGGAAAGCTCTTATGTAGAATCTGCAAGTTAGAGGTACAGAGCAAAGTTAAACCACAGATTTAAACTAAGACTACTAGCCAGAATATAAGGTACTGAAGCATGAGTTATGCTTGTAACTCAGAAAACTAAGTTACTCAATGATATTGTCCATACCGAGCATGGTCTAATAGGGAATGTTTAGCAAACAATGCCAGGAAAAGGTCACTAGACTGGCTCTTATGCTTTTCTGATAATTCAAATGTTGTAAAAGTATTTGACAAATAGCAGACATCTCTGCAGCCCCCAGGATTAACAGCCATTTTAGGATGCCACTGATTATTTTTGAGGTCAATATGTGTAAATGTTAAAGAGTGAAACTGCTTTTACGTCCAACAGAGTTTGCAAAAGAAGGAGAAAGGACAAAAGGGTGACCCTTTCCCCTCAGAACATTTCTGTAGAAAGGATGTCTTTAATCTGCTTTTAAATGGACATTGGAAAATGGCAGGTCACCTCCTTCTCACTGTCTTTCCTCTGTTTTTTTTCCATGTTTCTCACTGCAGAAATATCCAGCAAATTATTCTAGCACGCAAGGTAGCGTGGACTGTCACACAGATGAGGCAAGATGTCTTCTAACCAAAAAACCCAAATCAGACTGTATACAGGGTCAGTATGGTTCACATCTTTCTCTATTACCATGACAGAGCACCTCAGCTTCAAGCTGTCCTCTGTATGTTGGGCAGAGGGTGTGCCCATTTTCCTTTTCCTGACACCATTTAACACCATCTTCCTGCTTCCTCTGCATTGGCATGTAGCAAAAGATCCCATGAAAAGCTGGAATTGCCAGAAGTAAATACACACTTTTACTCTGGAAGGGAGAGAAGGAGAGGGACAAAAGAGAGAATAGAAAGCTGATATAGCAGAAATCTCTCCTTCACATGTTCAAAAAGAGCAAGAATATGCTAACACAAGGTGAGCCTTCATCTGTTTTTCCATGTGATCTTTGTAAACAAAAGGTTCTCCTCACCCTTCTCAGTGGAAGTTAGATACACTGGCTGTTGTACACAGATGTAAGATGATGCCCTGGACTAGATAAGAAAGGTAATTAGCAAAACACCAAAACAAAGTAGCAAACCAGCAGAGAACAAAAGCTCTCTGAGACCAGTAGTAGCAACTCTGGCAATGGAGCTCAGCATCTGTTTGGACACACGGCTGGCTTGCCCCGGTGCCTGGTGTCACTGGGGAAGTGGCACACTTCGAATGCACAAGGCTAAGCCCAGCAAGGCATCAAGTGAAATCTAAGCAAAGTGTCCAGAGAAAAGTGCTCTACAGAACCCATTCTTGGTAAAGGACTCTTCAGTGCACTTGGGTTGAGATGTAGGGCTGACCCAGGAACCTGAGCAATCTACATTTGCCATAACATTCAGCAGAAAAGGGGCACAAAATTGTTAAGTGGTTTGACAAAATTCTCACTTCCACTTTAATCTAGAGAAGATAAAAAATAGTAGAGTTCCTTAGCAACATAATCTTTTATTTTTTTATTCTAATAGGTAGATTAAATTAGAGCAAATAATCTACATCTCTAAAACTAATTTTATAATTGTTCATATTGCTACGGTTGCATAAACTTCATTTTTATGCTGGAAGTGATTTCTGTGCATGTTTTCTGTGGCAAGTAGGGAAAATAAACAACAGTCTTCTGTTCTTCACTGTCACCTTATGCTGTATGTAACATTTTGGTCTGTACAGTACCTTTCATAATTTACCCTCTCCTTTTAATTGCTGTGCCCCTTCACTTTTATAAAACACAGCTGTCAAGACCTTCAGTAACAAAGAAATTCCCAAATTCTCTCACTCTCAAGCATCTTCCTGTCTATGAAACTGCTTACAACATCAGAGTGGTATTGTGTGGAACAAGGCTGCCTTAAGAGTATAGCTGCCACTATCTATTGGCACAGGACACTTTAAAATGAGACTGTAGTAAGAGACAGAGTTCAAGAATTGTGCACCCAGTCCAGCTGGAGAACATACAAACATCTTACAACTGTCTCATTAAATGAGTTCAGGGAAAGGGCATTGCTAAAAATGAAGAACAAATGTCTTGATTTACAGATCTACAGAGCATTTGCTGCAGTACATTAAACAGCAACAGAAGTTGTTTTTAATTCAGCCTCTTTCTCTGAGAAGCACATAATGACACCACAGCGCTGCTGCTAAGGAAGAGCCCAGAAGCAACATGTACAGTGTAAGTCATTTATGCTACCTTTTATTTAATGCCCCTACCAGTAGAAGGTGATGATGGCAGAACCGTTAGGTACAAAATATTGCTGCATTTACTAAAACCAGGACCTTCAATCCTTGCCCTCCCTTTCTGACCACTGCCTGTCCAGCAGCCAGGAGATGCTCTCAATGATTACCAAGTTGCTCAATATCACCAAGTTTAAAGGACTCAAATTCATGCATATAAGCAGTAGAACAGAAGATCAGAGATTGCACATTCATATTTTCACAGCAGGGACATACAAATCAGAATACTGATCTACCATTTCCCAGCAATAACCAGCTGGTCCATAGCAATTGTACTGGTTGTTGAATAAAGGCAGTTTACTGTCTGCAGTGTGCACATACCCCTGTGAAAGAGCTCTATGTCGGGGCAATTGCTTCTGAACTGCTACTCCACTCTTCCCAAAAATGCCTAAGCAGCTTCCCACACATGTTTTATTTCTCTGTACTGCAAAAGGCCATGCAGCACAGGGCACATAGCCCAGATCCCACTTGGATGGATGTGAAGCACTGTCAAATGCATCTGCCATGGTGAAACCAGGTCAATATGTTCATGGCTAATTTAAAAGTGAGCTCCCTGGATTTGGGATTTTGGGAGAGGGGCAGCAGCTCATTTCTTTTAGGCACAGCATTAGTTAACTTTCTGCAGCTAAGCAGACTATCAGAAAAAGACTCACAGGATTATAAGGATCATGTATCCATGGTGATTTTAATAAGAAATCTTACTTGCTGTAGAATAGATAGAAGCAAGAAACAGAATCAGGCTTCACGGATGATTTATTTTAGTTCATCTCCTAGGAAGTAGAATGTTAGTGGTCTGATTTGAAGCCAAAAATTGTAAGACTGGATCAATTTCATGAGGTTCAAACTCAACTATATTCTGCTCTCAAAAACCAGGACGCTGTGGCTGTCTTTATCTTGAATATACCATTGCTTATAACGTACTAAGCCAAGTTTTGACAGTCATGCTGTGAACATTAATTTCATCAACATAAGTATCTTACTTTAACTGCCCTGTTTCTTTTCCTGTAGCTTTCTGACAGAGCAATATTTATGATACTTCTGTTCCTTCCCAAGGCCACCAACATTTAAGAGCACTCAGGTAAAGTAGCCTAATATAGATATACTTAATTTTGTTAATCCTTCAGCCAGGAAAGAGCAGAAGTTTCGCTGGATAGGTCAGGATGCTGTGTAGGGAAAAAAAAAAAGGCACTAAACAGTTACGACTTTCATTTTTATTCATATTTAAATTACAGTATTATAAGTCCTTTCAGCTGATTGCAACATTTTCTGAAACAAGTTCATTGTTACTGTTTATTTTGACAAGCTTGTCTATCAAGCATTTTTAAAATGCCCACTACCACCATATTCCCCGAGATCCAGCAGTACCAGAACATTTGGACTTGCAATACCCATGGGATTCTGTGACTGAATTGTCCAACTGCAAGTGTGTCCCGAGCAGTGAAGCTATTTGTGATGCTATTCCATGGCCATTTGTCTACATGTATATTTTACTCAGTGTCCTTGCTCAGTCAAAAAAGTAGAATTTGATAGAAAGGCTTGTAATATTAGCGAGAAAAGAGACTTGTTTGCATTGAGACTGACTCTGTAGGAGGGAGATGCCATGGTTAGAATCTTAGGTTTGAATGAGCTAAGACTGGAATAGAAATATGTTAAGACATCTGAGAAAAGGACTCTGACAAATGGCAAACCAGCAGTGAAATGTTTGCATTCCTTTTGCAAGGTCCAATAGCTCTGTTCCCATAGCTACTGTATGTTGAGATGGATGATGCAGCTACAGCAACAGAGCCAACATCCATGTTCAGTGTAAAATTCCTAAGTCATTACTTAATCCTTCTTTTACCTCCCTGCAAACTCTTTAAAGAGGGGAAAAAATAGGATTATCTTGTTCTTTGAATGAATTAAAACTTTGCTAAAAATATGAAAATTAAAAGATTCACTGCAGACGACTGGTTGCTAGAACACGCCTCCCTGGCACAAATTGCCTCATCCCATGATTCCCCTTTCCACACCGACTGAAGACCATTGCTTTCTTGCTAAAAGAGATCTGTCTCTGGCTTCCTCAGTGGGTGATATTTGGCAGTCTGCAGCTCCTCCAGGTCCCACTATATTCAACTGCAGCACACAAGCACTTATAAGCCAATCCTTCCATCGGGTACATTTGGTTGTTTCTTATCTCCCACCACCCACTATGATTTTGAAGATAAACTTCTACTCAGAAATTACATACTTTTTCATAGCAATTATTTGCTTCCAGTTAACAGTGCTAGTTCCCAACATAAAAAGGGAAATATTACATCAAGCACAGAAAGTGTTGTTTAAAGCACAGTCTTTTAATCTTCAGCATGTTGTTTGCCATGTGATTGCCAACTGGATAACGTTTGGCAAGCCAAGGGCATATTCTGTTATATGTATGTACAACTAAACAGAAAATAGTTTAAAGTTTAACCCAGTAAAATGATTTCTGCTTTAATACTCCAAACCTCACCAAAAACAAGGAGTCTCATCCAGGGGGATTTATAGTGGATCCTTAAGAGGAATAGACAGCACAAGCCTTGATTTCCTAAGGATCCCATATAAAAATATGCCCTATCATTGTAAAATGTCAATGTGAAAAATACCAGCAAAAGCCAGCACCCTGAGCTCTACCTAATTTTGCTTCAATGTCGTATTTAAAACTGGGTTTTTTTCTAAACTACATAATCTTAGTCAAGTGGTCAGTCTTTGCTAGAACTCTAAAAGGATTAAGCAACACTTAAGCCCTGATTTAGCATAAATTAATCTGTAACTGTTGATTAGAAGAGCACTAAAGCAGTTTTATGTTAAAGTCAACCTTAGAATATTCTGAATTAGAAAAAAAAAAATCCTCACTGTTTAGAAATAATCTCACACGAGTCCATAAGGCAGCAGATTCTCAGTGTAAATATTTAAACTTTTAATAACAAGATGTTTAGGCAAGCTCATAAATTCATGTGTGGCATAACTACCCAACATCTACACTGGCATTGCTAATTTTGGTTTGTGTGGACAGAAGGAAGGCTCAAGTAAATACTGCAGACCATTTCTTTCCATACCCTGTCTTTCTGTCAGGTCAGAATTGCTAAGCCTTTCAGAGACATTCAGTTAATGTCAGAATAAAGGGGGTTTTGTGTCTGAAAAGGTACAGCACAGGTAGCTCAAATGCAAAGTTATTCCTTCAGCAACTATTATTTGCCAACAGATTTCCATTAAAAAATAAGTGCAAAAGATAATATAAACATAGCCCAAGTTTCAGCATTTTCAGGAGAGAAGATGACCACGCAGGTTCTGAGAAATGACCATGTTGTAGATGAGGCTGGTGTGCTTTTCCCCTCCTCCTCAGCATTACAACACATCTTTCCCACACCCCGGGGCACAGCTTCTGAAAGGGGAAAGTTTCACAACAGGCACCAGCACACCACACACTGGCCTGGGACACAGAAATGGTGCAGGAAGTGAAACTACCCTAAGTTCACAAGTTTTCTAACATACAGCTGAATGTAGATACCATCTAGCTGGAAGGAGAGAAAAAACACAGAGTTGATTGGGTTAATGTAACGCAATTAGAGACAGAAAAAACTCAGAGCAAAGAATTTACGGGGTTTTAAATCACTTCACACGCAGCCAAACTGGTTGATATTCCACACGTATTATGTTTTGTAAAGAGAATTTACAAATAATATCTCTTCTTTTTTTGGTTTGGTTTTGTTGTTTTGTTTTGTTTTCTTGACAAACTGTATGAGCTTTGGGCAATCCAACAAAATGAGAACCTTGTAGGTCACCAGGTCATCGCTAACCCTGGTGTTGTAATACCTTTGAAGTTCTGCAGCAAAACTCATTTAAACATCTAAGGCCAGCTATCAGGTTGCACAGGCAGAGTTCTCAATATCTACAAATTTAGGATGGTTGTAGGCTCCGAACTAATTAAGAGCAGAACTGGAGATAGGCTGCTCCATACAAGATCTGCATACAAGCAGGCATTCAGGCATGATTGGAATTTCAATCAGAACCAGGAAAGGCTTCCTACAGCACAGAGGTATTTGCCACCACCCTGAAAGTAACAGCTCTGAGGCCAAAAGAGTTTTCTTTCAACATTTGAGATTCTACCTGCATACCACGGTAGTGTGAAACATGTCTGGTACAAGTCTAAGCAAGGAGAAAAGAGGATTCAGAGGGCATTCTGCTGCTTCCAGACCTAAACACAAACAGGCTTTCACCTCACTTTTAACATCAGATTCTCTAAGAATCAATGGTCTGGACAACCAGGACTTCTTCAAGCTGTGTCTATTCTATGAAACCAACAACTACACATTATAAGGAACTGCGACTACCTCATCTGGATTTGGCTTGCTTTATTGCCTTAAAAATAATTTGACACAAAGAATCCCCACAGGACAGAAGGCAAGCCACATTTCCAGAGAAAACTCAGGCTCCTTCCTGCACACCAGCCACTGCAAGGGGACGCACAGGAAGTCCAAATGAATATAACCTTTTCAATACAGTGACAAACCCTGTAAAAGTGAAGTGCAAAACTGCAAAATAATTTGCTGTGGGATTGCTCTGGACATGCTGTGAAAAAGAAGTATAACTTCTTTCTGAAGGAGAGATGGAAATAACTGCAATAAATTGAATTTCAGTGCCAGACCATCAGTATGGAGACTAACAATGGGGAATAAATTGTAAACTGTCAGTACCCTCAAAACTCAGCACTACCAAGATAATAGCTTTGTGTAATATAAAACAAATTTAGAAAAAGAAATCCTCCAAACTCAAGAGAACTTAAAGTGCCACTCTCTCATAGAGGCACCAGCCTCATTATTAAAAGCAGTTGTGGTATTTGTTCCACTGTACACAACAAAAATACCAGATCCTGGATAACATTTCTTCTGTTCTTCATTAAACTTACTTCTTAAATTTTACACACCCATTCCTGGCATGGTTTGAAGGTGTCCCACCTATCTGAATTACACATTCTGGTGTGTTCAGCATTAAGCAGGACTTTCTCACAGGAGTGCAGTGGCCTTTTATTGCAGCAACAGAGACTCAGCACAATGATCTGAATGAAAAAGAAAGTAACACCTCACAGTCAACCCTACAGCTTCCATCCTGCATTTATTTTAAGAAATGCAGTAACTTACTCTAGTCCACCTGTGGTAGGAGAAAGGTGTTTTACACACAAGAACATCAGAGCCACAGCATTATTTCATAAATATTTTCACAGCTTCTCAAGCAAGCAACTCTCATCCTCTGATCAGTGCATCAAAAATGAACCTTACATAAATGGAAATGAAAATTCAAGTATAAACAGCAGGTGAACTGCACCCATCCAGTATAACTAGCAAGAGAATTAATCAGTATTCTGGTAAGGAATCTGCAAGTGAGAGAGGCAGTATGGAGCATCATCCCAGAGGCCATCCCAGTAGTTGTGACATAGCTCTAAAAGAGTTTGCAATTTTAAGTGATTCAGCCTTCCTGTGTCTTCAATAAAGAAAAGTAATATTTTAAAAGTATGTGATGGGGACAATATTTAATCAGTACTATTTTAAAGGAATCAGCCATGTTGTCATGACAAAAAAAAATAACTTTATTCAGACATTTCCATTTTATGTATTCTTTTTGTGTGTACCAACAGATTAGAATAGAAAGTCTTTAAAGAGTCAAATGGATGCAAATAGAAGCTGTTTACAGTGAGTGGTCTGAAGTGACTGCAGGAAAACTTGTTATTACTCACTGTTGACAGTGGTAGCCATGAGGTGTTCCAGGAATGGAAAGGAAAAGAATTAGGAGTTGCTGATATGGGTAAAGTCATTCATGTATAAGAATGTATTCCAAAAGGCAAGATGAAAAAGTGAAATTGTTCATTAGAGAGCAAAAACATCCTAAGAAATAACAGTGGGAAAAGATGATAACAGATCTAGAAGCTGTCAAGAGACAGCTGGTCTGATAGACTTTTTATGCTTAATCAGTATTTGCAAGGTAAAAACTAGAGAGCTTCATGCAGCAGAGCAGGGCTGAGCAATTTCAGGTCTCCCCACAGGTCTGTGAAACTGTGTTATGTAAGTTCTTTCCATTCTACATACCTCAATTATTCACTACTTCCAATATACCAAGCCCACAGGAAATTTTCTCTATATCCAAATGAATGTAGTTGCCAGCTGAAAGTACTTTCTCCAGCAAAGGAAGTAATCCAAAGATAGAGACTTTTGCTTTGAGATACTCATTTGCACTTCCCACTTGTTGGGGGAGGTTGTGGGAGTATAAACTATCACAGAGAATTTCTTAACCCCTGAGAGGATTTCAACTCAGAGCAGCTGAAGACGTGGCTGATGGTCAAGGAACAGAAGGAGCTCCTTGCTCACAGATATGCTGCACTTGTGCATTGAATGTGTGCCTCTTGGGCTCCACCCCCTTCTATAGCCCACAGTGGAAAAGCTGATCCCATAAAATTTAAGACATGGAAGAGAGGATTTAAAATAAACCAAAAGTAAGGAGGGACCAGTACTTTTTGAGATGCTGCAAATACACAAAGGAATCACTGCCAGCTGGCAGGCTGGTGACTATAGAGCCTGCCAGAATAAACTATCCTGTGCCCTGGTGCAAGGTTTTGGCAAGCTTTGCAATGTCTACTGGAAGTATATTTCCCGTGAGCCTTGGCAGCACCAGGCAGTCTCTCACCTAATCCTCATCCAGGCAGGAGTGAACACAGGGAGAGGGGATGAAGGAGAACACATGAGCACAAAGGAAAGCCCGTGGTCAGTCAGAGGTCTGGGACTACCTTGCAGCATGTGGGAGGAGAAGAAGCAGAACTTAAATGGGAACTGACTCCAAGCAAAGCCCTAAGATCCAAAGACATGCAGGATTTGGGAGAAGGTTGAGGAAATGGCACAAGAGGGATTCTTAATGGCAGAGACGCCTGTGCCAATAGTTCACTAGAGAGGGTTCAGCACAATAAAGTGATGTATTTGAAAGAAGCTCTTGCTGTGATAAGGAACAGGACAATTGTGACAAATTGTAAGGGCAATGCCCACAGAGCAGAAACACAGGAGCCCCAGACAGGGGAAAATCACCTCGTTAAGGGATAAGAAGAGATGAAGTTCTAGCCTGAGAGCCCCTGCGTGAGTACAGTCTTACCTACCTTTCTTTCGTTTGGAAACTGGGAGCTGGAGGGGCTCAAGGGCAAAGAACATAAAAGAGGAAGCAAATTGTTCAAGGTAGCAAGGCAATCCTTGATTCATCCAAACAAATTTTGGTCTATGTTCCAAACTCCATAGAGAACAAGTGCTTGTGCCTGCTTGCTGCCTTGCAAAGATTTACGAGGTCCTGGAAACAGATTGGGTCTGGTACTGAACAGGAGTTAAAACCAGGGAGTTTTACACAATCAAATCTCTCTACCAAGTCTTTCTCATCTGTGTTTTTTCTTTCCCGTTATCTGAGCTAAGGAGGAATTGTCCATTATGCTGGTCCAGTCCCAAAGCAGTTGCCCAAGAGGAAGAGAGGTGAAACGATCCCCAGTACTGCAAAAAAACCCACACCTATTGGCAGACAGCAATGGATTAAATACAAGCAAAGAGTTCACCTGTTTTTCCATTCACTCTAGTATTTAATTCTATTAAGATTATTTTCAATAAAGAGCTCTCACTCACTACTGTAGGGGGATTTTTTTTGCAGTAATTCCAGGATATTTTCACTGTGCTGCTTTTTCTGCTTTTTTTTCACTCTAATGGGAAATACACACATACACACACATGAGCACACATACACACTCACCTCAATTTTAAGGAAATACTTCAATTCTTTTATGTCCTTAAGGACTTGGAAAACAGGAAGATTTTTCAAGCAGAGGAATGGCCAGGCAGAAGCTTTTAGGTTTATGGACACAAAGGCCAGTGACATAAGTCACATACACTCTGTATCACAACTGCCTGCTACTGAATTTTCACAGTGGGTCAGTGACTTGATTACATAAATAGTGGAAATAAGAGATCAAACAATTCCCAACACAGCCAATCTATTAATAAAATAAAGTCTTGTTGTATATGAAAAATCAAGAATTGGCAATAGATAATCTAGGATGCTTCTTGGCTTAAAACACAGCACAAACCCAAATTTAAAGTTATTAGCTCCAGTACAGTTGGCTTAAATCAATTTTCATTATCTAAAACTTTTTGAAGTATGCTCAGCTTCACTTAACACTTGGTATTTAGGATTCTAGCTATTACAAAGAGGGAAGACAGTAACTTAGAGAACTTGTTTCTGACTTACATTTCTCATCTTTACTTTGCTTCAAAGAAACCCTCAGATCCTTTTCATTGCTGTCACATCTGAATTATGAAAAACATGTCCAAAAATGGTAAGCTAATTGTCTTCGGTGGGTAATTAGGAGTACTGACAAAGGTGACTTTCTCCATGTCTTGGTTTGAAAGACAGGTATCTGGACAATTCAACCTAACCCCCAACACTCCACCAATGGCAGATGGCAAGGCGTCTCATTTAGGCATTTAAGTTTGCTTCGTAAGATACTTGGCAAGAACTGCAACACTACATTTTCAATTTTTGTAAAGTCTCCAGAACAGAGCAAAATCTTTTATGTAACAATGATGTGTTTCAGAGCACTAGGGCTCTGGTGCAGGGAGCTTCACGGATGATGAATCAAGGCTTCAAAATACCATCTAACCAGGCATGTCACTGAATTCAAATACCTGCTAGCCACAGCTAAGTTACAATCCCCTTCTGAGACCAAGGTCACACTGAAGGGATAAAAAGAAGCAACGAAAAGGTAGGAGTTAAAACATCTTTTGTAACAGCTGAATATCTTAACCAGATGGTTAGAAATGATTTATTGCTTAGCCTTTCAACAAAGGCAATTCAACAAAAAAGGGTTTCATTTGCGGTCTAGGAAATGAAACTTCAGGTGTCAATATGTAGCTATCTTCAGATGTAACAACATGATACATTTTCCTAGAAGCATGGTAAGGGAATTGTAAATTGCCACCATATTTTGTCAGAGGCAATCCTTAAATAGCACCTTTAAGGTACAGTCTTGAAGTGCACCACAATTCTTGATGTAGCAGCCGGCTGAAAAACAAAACAGCCTCTCATCTTTGCTTTATTCTTGATGTGCATGATATCCTTCTTTAGGCTATTCTGTGTACTCTGGTGTTTGTTCTGTGCAAAAAATTGGGCTATTTGTCTGAAATAGAAATTCTCCGTAGAGTGAAAAAATGTTTCCACTTTTAATTTTCTTTTAAGATGATGCGAGAGAATTATTTCTAAAGCAGTACAAGTTACATGAACAGTTGAAATGGAAAATAGAAACATTGTTCCAAGAGAAAGAGGAAACTGCCTCAGAATACTTAATGAATTTTCCATGCATTGCTTAATCTGACCAGTTGCATTGCTCACACCATACAACATGCACTGCACCTTCTCACCTCCCAAAACTGCACATATTTTAGACAAAAAGAAAATTAAACCCATGTAAAGTTAAGAAATTGCAAGCCCTTGAAAGCAGGTGATCAATGAATCTTATCAATCACACTCATAGCAGTGCTCAGTTTGGAGAAGATCTTGTTCTTAGCTTAAACAGATATTAGTGAGGGATTTGTCTTTGACATTCAGTGTTATTTTTTTTATTTCTCTGCTGGAGTACTTCACAGGAGAAGTATCTGTATGAAAATTGTACTTGTTAGCTGGGACAACGCACACAAGCCAGTTGTTGAGGCCAACAATACCCCTGAAGCAATGCTTCAGTGCTAGACTGCGGAAATAGCAGAGCAACCCAAATGAACCCAGAATTTCAAGGGAGAGCTCTTTATATCCCTCTAATTGGGTGGACACATCAATCCTTGTTAGAGCACCTCAGTGATTCATTTGTTGTTTACTGAGGCATGTGCTGGAAGAGTCCACTGGCATGCCTTTAAGGGTCACAGAGAAGCCTCTTCCATTGAAATTAAAAATCTAGTTGTCTTTAGCAGGTTTTTAATAAACAGGATTTCCATTTGACCCACATTAAAAGCTTGCTTTGTTGAGATTTAGAAAGAAATGTTTGTCCTCGCAAAAGAGCAGAGGGAGCTGTTAATATTCAGATTAGATTTTTGCAGTGATTATGTATTATTAGCACTTGAGTTTCAGATCAGTATTCACATAGCTTCTTCCTCATCTCAAGAAGTTGTTCTCCAAAAGTCACCTTTCTTCCTCTCAGAGGCAGCAGCTTTAATACCTACTGGAGTCTTCTTAGCAAACAGCTTTTCCATCAGACATGCTAATGCAGGTGAGGAGCTGGAGTGCTCCAAGGCCCCATCAGGCACAGGCTCGCATCAGACCGCCTGCAGCGCCAAGGCACGCTGCCTGCTGCCTTTAACACCAGCTGCACCAGGTGGTGGTGGCCATGTGGCCACCCAAAGCACAGCCTGGGCCAACATTTTGTGTGTCTGCAGTGACGCTTGCATGCTTTCTGCAGATTGCCGAGCCCTGTGCTGCCATGCAGCTCTAGCACGTACCTTGAGCTAACTCAAAACCACTGGTGCGTCACAGAACCATCCCAGCAGCACCAGCACTGTAGATGTGCAAAAACCCTTACAGGCAGAAGGAGAAGGAAGCAGGTTTTGATGCAGCATCACAGTTGTGCAGCTTGCCCAGCAGGACCATCGGGTAAGCTCTCAGGTGCCGCTCCTCACATCCCCAGTGCTGGGAAGATTCCCCACCAAGAAGCCACGTGGCATTGCCCAGGGGTGGTCAGGTCAGAAAGCTTTGTGAGAACACAGCTTCACTCCAAGTCAAAAACTGGGGTTTTTTAGTCTGTTCTCCTCGGCTGGTTTTAGTATTTATATCAGGGATGATGTGCTGGCCATACACTTGTTGTCTAAGTTACATCACAGTTTATAGAAGCATCATTCTTTCACTCAATATGAGTTTGCTTTACAGAAGCAAAACCACTAGAAAACAGGGGTCAGTGTCCTGCTGCCTTTATTAAAGGGAACACTGATGTGCTTTAACGTGCATTTACACTGACTATCTGTGCTGAAGGAATAATACTGGACTGATTAACACTTCTAGGATGGATTCAGTCTCTGTAGTGCCATTCATACGTAGAAGTGTGCAAATGTAAGGCAGCAGGATCTCCATCATTACTGTCATCTCTCAAGTTGCCATTTGGTAATCACTCAGCTTTTTAAGACTGAAGAGGGTCTGTTAGATTTTGCAAGCATTTCTGAAAAGCTGTGTGTGCAAAAAGAAGTTTTATAATGAAAGATAAAACTGGAATTATTACCATTGATTTTTATAGGTTACTTTTGTTGAATTTAATTCAATTGGAAAGAATGGGACAAGGACACTTACTCCAGGCAAAGCAATACTGAAACTGGTACTGAAACATGCAATTGGAAGGCAGAACTAAGGGCACAGAGAAGTATAACATACTGGTGTCCATGCTAGTGGGAAAGCAGTAGGGCAAAATGCATGTGAAATTCTACAGGAGGTGGTTGAAGTTCTCAGAAGGATAAAATTAGCTCCCACAGAGCTTCCTCATGAATGTGGCTATGGTGCTGCTGTGAACAGAGCCAACTCCTGCATTTCTAAAGCTACCAAAAGCATGATGGACAGACTCCCACTTTATGGCTGCAATATAAACAAGCAGAAAGCTGTAGATCTGATGGATGAGGCTGGTCCAACTACTCTCCACTTCCAGATAAAATCAGAAAATGCATTTACTTGCAGTTGGTTTCTCAAAAATCCCATCAATAGGCCTTTCTTTTTACTGCATTGCCTCAGGACATGGTAGAAAAAACTTCTCCAGAGTTTCAGTAGGCAGGAAGTGTCCAATGAGTTACTGCATGGAAAGACAATATGATTGCTGGGCTCACCTCATAAAACACAGCTTTACACAAGAATAGCACACTTACCTCGCTGTCCTGACAAACTGTCTCATTTTTGGCTAACAGTGCTAACTTCCCCTCCCTTGAGCAAGTGGTACTGTTTTCCTGCAGCCAAATGGCTGACACAGTAGACATAAATATAAAGCCCCTGTACAAAACCAAGTGCAGATTTACAGCTGTTTCATAAATACACTCAGTGAGAAATCATAAATTATGCTGAGCAGCTTTCCACAGGATAAGACGTTTCAGAAAAAGTGCTAAGTTCCTGTTTATGATTAAAAGGATTTCTTAAACCAGCACTGGTGTAGCAATTTGTTATGTGCAACATGTTTTGATTGCTGCTTTACTGAACTAATTCTATCAAGGAGTACAGCCTGTAGACTGAACGACCTGTTTTATAGTGGGAATCGAGAATTACAGATGAAACTGTCAAGCTAAAATACCCTTTATCTTTTGAAGCAAACTATAAGTGACTCTTATATTAAACAAAAAGCCAAAAAAAACCCCACAACTCCTTTGAAGAGATCATAAATATGTATTTGTAATTAAAATATAGGCCCCTTGATTAAAACTCATGGAAATCCCCCCAAACTCTCTCCAACAAGCATTAAGCAAATACTGAGAAACTTGAAAGTATGAACCCAAGTTTCCAGTTCAACATAACAGTTTTATAATAACAACCTACTCACTATTTTAATTATTCAAATCAAAAGGCAACATGAAATGAGTATTTAGTGAGCCTTCTGCAGCTCTACTGCAATGCCAGGATCACACTATTCCTTGAAGGATCTGGCTCCTGGCCAAGATACCAACATTTCCAATGGTCAGAGGCATCATCCCTTTACTCACCATACCAGTTTACTCACACCTGAGTTTTACACAACAATCTTCACTCAGATGTAAACAAAAGGATTGTATGATAAACCATAAGGGTTATTGCTTGCTTTAACAGGAAACTACTTAAAAAAAAAAAAAAAAAGCAAGCTTAAGATTTCAGTCAGTCTTCATTTACACAAACTAATGGATGTAAGAAATGCAGATGGTCATTAAAATCACAGTCTCAGTTAACTCAGTTATTATTTCCCACACTGGAACTCCCTTGCAAGACGTACAATGGTCTTTGGGCATGTTTAGCCCTTCTTGATGGCAGTAATCCACTCACTATATTTTAAAACAAATGCACTTTATTGGAAGACTTCATAATTGGGTTTAAAGCACAATTATTTTTTTAAATTTCATAATGTGATGTTTCCATGTTCTAGTCATTAGATGAATCATCTCACAAATGTGGGTTTGGATGAAAAGCATGCTTAGATGAATAACACTGAAAATTTTACAATCTTGAAATGAAGGTGTATTTATTTAGGTGACAGAGCCAAGCCAAATGAAGTAGTGTGCTGTCAAGTGGGACAGCCACTGCCAGCTCCTCTCCCCTTGCAGCTGGTCTGGCTCTTAGCTGAGCCTTGTGTGAGGTGATTCAGTTCACTGAGCTGTGAGGAAAGGAGCCCAGCCAGAAGAAAAACAAATCAAAGAGGGGAGAGCATGAAACCAGCCCACCCCATGGAGCTGCTGGTTCAGGTCAGCTGTCATACCTGCACCCTTGGGGTGAAAGTATCTAACACCATCGATGGGATTAGTTCTCAAATAAGGAAAAAATCACAGACATTGTAATGTAAATGTAAATTTTCACACTGTGTTTCTCATCTTTAATGTAAAGTAATGGGACCAGCTCTGTGATTCATGTCATGCATTTAATTGGCAACTGGGGACTTGAACATCTTCCCAGTAACTCCTACAAATAAAATACTGCAAAACAGCATAAGGAGTACATATTTAATTATGAATTCAAACAAAGACATTTTCTTTATACTAGAACTACATGGTAAAAGCCTGTTACAGTCCTCCAAAAGATTAGTATTTATGGCATTTTTATATAAGCTTTCACAGTCAAACAGGCAAAAATTTACCTGCTTAGACAGGGTCACTTTTTCTGTAAAAGAGCATGTTTCAATTCTCCCCTGCCAATTTTAGACTTGAACCTGAGCTTTCAACACCTCGGTGAGGGCTCAGAGCAGAGACATTCTCTTGCCAGCTGGTACTTTGTACAGCACAGAGTAGACAGCTCTATCAGTAGAGGCTGAGCCTGACCCAACCAAAACAAGATAAGAGTCTGCTGAAAATGTTTTATAGGAGACAAGACTAATACCCCAGCTGAAGTCAGCAAGAGCAAGGGTTTGTATCCTGATTGTCCATGTTATATATGTCTTTAGTTAACACTAATTAGTCCATAGGCTTTGTGTCATATTGCATGGTTTAGGTCTTAAACCTAGAAACTCTTATGAATTGTACTCCTTATTAAGTGGCTAGTTACCTTACAGTAGAAAATGGAAGTGTTTTTACTATCATGGAACAGTTTGAGTTGGAAGAGACCTTAAAGATGATCTAGTTCCAAACCCCCTGCCATGGGCAAAGATACCTTCTACTAAACCAAGGGCTGGGGCATCCACACCTTCCCTAGGCAGCCTGTTCCTGTTGCCTCACCTCCCTCACAGCAAAGAATTTCTTCCTAATATCTAACCTAAATCTACCCTTTTAGTTTAAAGCCATTCCCCCTTGTCCTATCCCTACATGCCCTTGTAAAAAGACCCTCTCCTGCTTTCTTATAGGCCACTCCAGGTATAGAAAGGCTGCTCTAAGGTCTCCCTGTAGCCTTCTCTTCTCCAGCCTCAACCCCAACCTTCTCAGCTTGTCCTCACAGCAGAGGATGTTGCAGATAGTAGTCTCAAAAACATACTCTAGTCCTGAAATACAAAGTTAAGTGTTGATTTTAAAATTCATGTTTATTTTTCTTGGCCTGTCTGTTCAGCAGAAAAGTGACTCATTGTGTCAACCATATCTGACTGGTACCTGTGAGATATTTCTCTATGACAAATCACACCAGCTCTGAGTTTAAGCATCGGCATGTAAATAAAACCTAAAGGCAAAAACTGTTTTCTAGGATTTATCAACCTGTAACTGAAGTTCCAACATGCCATTTTTAGTCCTTCATCTTGCTTACCTGTTGCTTGCCCTGCAGAGCTCCATAAGGCAGCTGATGAAACAGGCTTGGTTGGACCACTTGTGAACCGTTTTAACAAAACCAGATTAACCACCAAAACACAGCTGAAGGCAGTTCTGATGCAGGATGCTGACTCAAACCCAGGGGAAGCAGTGAAATCCCCACAAGCAGTCTAACCCACAGCCCTCATTCAATAGCTCCCACACAGAGATGTCCTGCAGAGAGGAGGGCACTGCCTGCGTATACACTACTACACGCTCCCTACCTACCATACTACATGCTGCTGCACACTTGCAGAACCCCATTTATCCAGGGCACACTCCTTTTCCTCACTGCCACAATTACTAGGTGTGCTTCTTCTCATGTACAGGCCCATGAACTTGAAAAAAAAAAAAAAAAAAAAAACAAACACATTCCATTTTGCAGTACTTTGTGTCAGTTTTGTAAGAGCTTATTAATATTAATAAGACCTACTGCCAGGGATTTTGTTTCCAACCAAAATAGTTCTAACCTAAGGCATGTTGTTTTCTGACCTATCTTCCCAACATGGAAACTGCACTGCTGCACACACTTACCTTGCACAGAATAGAAAGATAATGCTTCTTCCTCTTCAGGCAGTAGAAAACTCGCCTTCAACATCGATACTATTCAAATTAACCTACCCCTGGTTTCTCAGAGGAAGCAAGGAGAAAGACAGGCAGAAAAGCAGATGGATGACAGAACACTGGGATTTAATGTTCTGGTAAATGCTTTTGCATTATGACTGCAAACACATGCATTTTATATTTATCTATCATCTATCTATCTATCTATCTGAACATCAATCCCAATCAGTGCTGCCCACTCAACCATCCAAATTACAGTGAAATTCTAGTGGCTTACAGCTCTGACTTTATTAGAGCAACTCAATTAGATTCAAATCAGATACTCACTGATCAACATGAATAAAACCAGAATCAAGCCCACCACTCTGGTTCTGCTCCTAAAGATGCCTCCCTCTCAGAAAGGTTCATTTTAAAGAGTGCCAACATGCTGCTGTGCACGACTTGACATCCATACATTGCAAAATAATCTAACAATTAGCAGCTAAACGAAGGTGAGCATTCCCTTGCCTCTAACAATACCAAGGCATGGGCAACTAGCCAAGAATCTGGTAAATTAAACAGAAAAACACAGGCAAAATCTGCAAGTGCTTCTTGAGAGCACCCTATTTCCAGTAAGCACACATGGAAGCTAAATACCTCTTAGGTTGCCCTCAGGTAGGAAAAAAAGATTGATTGATTGATTGATTGATTGATTGACTGATTGCAAACACACAGTCCAAAGTAGCATGGATAGCCCCTGGTATTGAACCAGAAACTTCAACAGCAGCTGCCCACATGCACACAAAAGATAAACTGCACAAAGATATTTGTTCAGCTAAATATCATGTTTATTCAAAAGCATTTATGAATACACCAAGGATTTCTTTAGAAATTATATAAATTTCCAAGCTATTATTATTATAACATTAAGTTTCAGTCACCATGTGTTGAAAACATGTGAACAGCCTTCTCCACCCATCTGTGGAACAACCCAGAAAACGTTTCTGCAGCCTATAGATCAAGTAGCAAAAGACATGCTAGTGTCACATCAATCAGAAGTATAAGAATGACTCAGATGCAGTCACAAAATTTCATTCTGGGCTTGTAGAGTAAAATTTTCAAACATACACACATGATTACTTATCACTGTCTTGAAATAAAACTTAGAACTGAAAAGCCTCAATCATTTTTGCAAGCTTTACTCGTCTTTTTGCACATCAAGCCCCCATCAGAAGAATAGCCTCAAATTTAAAGCCCATTTAAAGAATTCTGTCAAAAGTACTATGAGAAATCTCCATTTAACAACCTATGCTGTTCAGCACCAATAAACTAAATAACCTCTTTCCAGCTCTAGAAAAGCCTTATTTGTGTATTTATTTCTAGCATATACAATTCCCATAAAGCATCTTAGCAGAGGGTTCATGTTTGGATCTAATATGAACAGAGCTCAGACACACTGTCAATAAATCAGTACACTTGGGAAGGACTTTGTTTCAACTAAACTTATTTCTCTGCACTCAAGAATTAGCTCGCTCCAAAGGTTCTCCATGTCTCTGATCATACAAACCACAAGACTGAAAGATACCTCAAGAGAAGTCAAGATATTTCCTCTCCTTGCCCCAAGGCAGAATGAGTCACATTTAAGTAATCGCTCAATGGTTATTTCTCACCTAGTCTTAAAATAATCATTTGCTTCTTAACACTGCACAAAACCAGTGTTCATTCCTCCTTTTCACAGGTCCTGTTTGATCACTCTTATTGTTTACATGTGCATCCACTTGAACAGTAGCTCTCTTCTATGTGGCACATGACCCAGGCAAGTAATATCTTTAAATGTTCAAAGCACACTATAAAAAAGGAAATTCTTCAATGTCCATTTTAGTATAGTTAAAAGGCAATTTATTCTATCCTGGTTCTAAACACTTAACACAGGTAAGGAATGGACCTCTGTTATCCTTGTTTTTCCTTTCTCATCAACAAAATCTTTATGGAAATTCTGACCATATATTCCCAACAACTACCACATACTGTCTTTATAAGAAATTATTCCACGGACAAGGAATTTTTACTATGATTTATTCATTAAAAATTATTTAAATAATTTTAACTCAGCTTACTGATCATCTGTCATCTGTTACAGAGCAAAGAGCCGCTCTTATCCTCATGCAGTCCAAAGTTATCCACATGAACAGTGGAAATCTCATTTCTTGTGTACAACTCAGGTACAACTAGAAAGTTACTTGCTAGTCCCTAGTGACAGAACACAGAAAGATGTCTCCTTGTTTCCATGAAATACTTAATTGTGATTGTAAGCTGCGAGGTGTATTGCTAAGATTAAAAAATATTCCACTGTGTTAGTTAAGATGAACACTCTGTGTTTTTTATTTCATATGAAGGTATTCCTGGCTGTGAGTCTGTAACTTTGGAATACAGTCTCTTAGGAACCGTGAGCAGATTTAACCACAAATAGCTAAATGTGCCTAGATACATGAAGTTTTATTTAACTATGTCCCTAGCTAATTAGATCAGGGGACCAGGATCATATGGCTAGATTAATTAAGATAAAACAGGCCATCTCTAATAGTTAAGTCACCTCTTTGGTCTTCTTTCCAGAGCAGGGAGTCAATGAACATCACTAGGGCAGCAGCCAATGACTGGCACTTCCAACCACAGACACGGTCTCACCAAAGCCACTGGTTTTACAAGACAGCCCAGAAGGCTCCCTTGGACGGTCTGATTTATTTGTTTGCTTTAAGAAGATCAGAGGAGCTCCTTCCCAGGTGGAATCATTCCCTAAGGCTGATCAGAGGTGAGGTTTCCAGAGACAGCAGGGTGAGGCAGGCAAGAGATTCAAGCCAGGAATTAGAAGCTTAGAAAAAAAAAAATTAAAATGCTGAAGACCAGGTAGCAAACCCATGGCAAAATTCCAAGGGTGTTGAGAAGGAAGTTTGGGACCACAGAAGACTCTGGTTTTTCATTCCAATGCACAAAACTTCCGCATACTTGAAACAAGCATTAGTATTCAAAATTTGGAAGGGCCTGTGGGCAGACATCAGGCTGTGAATAAACCTTATATTTATCTATTATTTTGGCTCTATCAGCACTGTAAGTCTTCTCTGTGTATGGAGTCAGTTAACTGAGATGACTAGCTGTAATTCTAATGAAAATAATGTCCTTTGAGGGGTTTTATTGGAAGCACAACATACAGCAGATTATCTAAATCAATGCCCTTCAATTCCCTGGCCCCCTACTTGGGGACCCTCCACAGAGACCAAAAGTTATTTTGTGTCTTCACCCTGTAGCTACAAACTTGTCCCTCAGAATAAAAGACATACATATCTGTCATCAAGAACTCACTTGGTCCCCACCTTGGTGGCATCATACTCAGCCTCCGCAGCAATCCCGTTGTCATCTCCATTATTTATAGATGTTATGCTTTATTGAGACACAATCAAAATCTGCAGCAATTAGAAGTGGATCCAAAGAATGGTTCTCTATAAAAGAAGCCCAGGCCAGTATGACTATGACAGCTACTGGCCTTTATGCAATATGCAACCCAGCAGAGCCACAGCTTGACAGACAAGCTTTGTCTTTCATAATAGCAAATGTTTCCCCTAAAACTGTGTTCTGGAAGGTTTTTCAACTGACTAATGCAGTCTAATTATGAGCTTGCAGCAATTTAATTTTCTACGGGAATCAAACAAATCTAGTTCTTCTTGAAAATAAGACTGAGAATTCAAGCTATCACAGAAGGTTTCAGTTTGCTGGTGGATTTCTTTTTTAATTCAGTCAAGAGCCACTTTTGTTCAAAACAATGTGTAAAAAGGAAAATCCTCTCCTCTTTCAGTCAGCAAAGGAAATCACATTAATATTTCTTCAACTGGTAAGACGTTTAAAACTGTTGAATGCTTTCATCTGGCAGAGCTCCAAGTTTTCCATATTGTTAGAGGATTTGCATGAAACTTTGTTTATGACCAAGTTCTCATGTTGATATGATCTCACTTTAGTGAACATCTAGATTTGGGAGCCATATGCATGCAAACCGCTGGGGTCTGTTAGCATGAGTTACAGAGTTTAAAATGAAAGTTTTACAAGATGTGTTTCTGGACTCATACCTCCACTCATTACATATGAATGCCAACACACAATTAAGCTGATGACATAGATCTTCCTGTGTTCTGCATGTCTGCTAATGCACACACTGCATGTTGCTGTGTGATTATCAAGGTGTTCCCTGAAATAGGCTGAGTTAGTTCATGGCTGAAAATATGGACTCCTAGAAAGGATAAGCAAGGGAAATGGCTACACAGCCACCATGCTAATTTAATTTAAATGCAGATAAGTGAGCTACAGTAACATGGCAAGGAAGGGCACAGAGCCAAAGCTAGATGAAAAATTAGTTTGAAGACAACAAAATTTTCTTTAATGGGATACATTTACAAATATGGGCAGGGAAAATACAGTATAACCCAACAGGTTAGAATACAGTTTCTAACAACAAGCATTTTAAATGGCTTCTTCAGTCAGGAGAAAATGCGACAAAGAACTTGTTTTTTTAAGTAGAAAGGAAATAGAAGTGGCTGAGATAAGTATTTCTATTCTCAGCCTCTAAATTTACTGTCATTGTTCCACAGAAATCTCCTGGACAGACATTTTCTTCTGAACCATGAATCTGTCAGTGCAGAATTTCCTTCATTCTCTATCACCTCAGTGTTTCAGATGCTGAGGCACTTGGATGCACCTCACCGGGTCAATGGCTGTGGGAGAGCATGCAACGCCAGCCCATTTCCCTCAAGACCATACTCCACAGATCAACTCCAACTCAGAACACACATGGCAAGTATTTAAAGGCACAATATTTATCCTGCTTCAAGCATTCATCATCTGTTAACTGATACGTTTGCTCTTCTCCATAATGTCTTGGTAACAGTGACGTTCCAAGAGATGTTGGCAAAAACACCTGTAGGTGATTTGCAGTCCAGTTTGAACCCTTGGTTACAGAAGGTACCTCAGCACTGAAGGCCACTTTCAACACGTTGTGGCCCAGTGGATTGTCAATACAGTGTGCTGCTCAGTCAGGAAATGAGACACCATAAGGACTGCCACATTCCTATTGCTAGCAGCACCAATAATTTCTTCATGAATCTGTCAGTCACTGACTCATCCACAGAAGAGGATGACAGCTGAACTTTCAGTGACCTAATAATCATTCTAGTGCTTATAAAAAAATATACTGTAATATTAGTTTTCTGGAGCTCTGTTGAGGCTTCTACTCACTATTACATGAACAGGAATAGAGTGCACTCCAGTGAACTATCATATTTCAGTGCACGTGGCAGCTCTTACTTAGCTTGGCTCTAAAAGCTAATTCATTAAGGTAATGTCATCCGTTCAAGGCAACTGGATGGAAAGGATGGGCCACTATGCAGAAAGATGAATGTTCCTCTAGATATCACTAGGGAAACTAGCACTGCACAAATCATTAAAATGCACAATACTGGTCCAACATCAAATGGCTACAAGCAGCTTAAAAGGTTTCTGCTGGTACCTCTTCACCAGAGGATGGTTTTTTTCCAGATGAAGATCTCCGAGGTAGGAAATGAGAAAAGGGAACAGCATACAGAAGCAGAGAATGGATAAATTCCTCTTACTAAAATTCTCTCCTGTGAGTAATACCAGATCCTTCAGAAAAAAAAGATATCTTCAAGGACAACTTGTCACTCTCCTTGAACATTCACATCCTACATGCAGCATTCTAGAGCTATCAGAAAGCTCTTAGCTATGATTGCTGGAGTTACATAGAGCATGTGTGGACTGCAAACAAGGAAAGGGTTTCCACATTTCCACGTTTGCTTTGTTCTGCTAATTTAAGCATTTGAATTACAGGCTCATGGACTATCCTGAGCACTCGGGTACCCCACAGAAGCCTCACATGCTCCTAGTGAAAGCTCCAAGTGAAATAAAGTTACCAACCAATAGTACTCTCCTACATCTCAAGCAAAGTGTGGAAGGGAAGACCCTGGAAAATCTAGCCTCATTTTTAACTTTATCCTCTGGGAACTTTCCTCTCCCTTGCTTTTCAAGGCCTGTAGATCTGAAAAGAAAAGCAATGGCCAGCACTCATCTTTCACCCCCTCCAGTGACACCAGCTATTCCCAGTGCAGACAATACATTCACTGGGGCAGGGCTTACACGCAGGGCTGAGTGATGCTGCTGGAGGGAAATGAGCCCCACTCTCAGCACCTCTAGTTAGGAAACGTTGGTTAGAGCAGCTAGCACATCTTCCCCATTTGCTTCAGTTCTTCTGGGGACAGCAAGAAACCCATAAGAACTGTTTTCACCAGCTCAGATCTCACTGAATTTGCCTCCTCTCACCAGACCTGCACAATTAGCAGCAAAAGTCAATCATGCACTTACCAGCACTGGCCAAAATACAGAAACTTTGTGTTACTGAAAACTTTGTGTATGAAAGGGAAATGTAGAAACAATCTGAACACCTCATCCAGTGGTGACAGGTTTCACCCTGCTCTTTTCCAGACTCTTGATTTTATACCACCTCTACCCTGGTTTTGTTTTTGTTTTCGTTCTCTGCTAATGACGCGCTTCACTGCCTTGAGGAAGGGTGATTACAGGAAGCTGATGTAGCAATTCTCTGGCTCCAGTCTATCTCAGAGAAGCACATACTAAAAAATTTCTCATGGTGTAACTCTTCCATGTTGACTACGTTTGTAACTGGGTTTTCATTGTTTTCTACATCCTGATTTGTGCACGTTTGGCATGTGTTTTTCTAAGGTAAGAAGATGAGAGAAACTTGCATCAGTTCTACCATTTTTGATCCATTCTTTGTTTTGTCTAACTTTGTTTCATTTCTTCTCCATAGTTCAGCAATCATCTTAAATTTGTCCAGCAGATGCACATCTACAGGATCCTGCTATGTGATAATCTACTTCATCCTAAAATAGTTAATCACACCAAGAAGAAATTTTGAATATGAGCCCCTCTATCACTAACCAATCACACAAGAAAAACAGTAATAGCAACAACTAAGTTCAAAAACAATAACCAGGCTCTGTCCTTCTGCAGGGGTTATGTTCTGCATCCATTGAGTATTTAAAGACTATTGAAACAGGAGATAGCCAGCAGCCCTGATTTCACTACTCGTACTAACTTCTATTTCTCACACAAAATCATGATGGCATAGACTTCTGTCTTTAAAATTAATCCTTGGGAAACTTTATCATTACAGATACTAGGCTTTTGCCTGAAGGAAAAGGTTGTGCTTCAACAGAGCATTCATATCCTCTTCATGCCAAGGCATCAGTAGTATTACAATCACCATCATGACACCACCCATCAAGGTTGGTAGCTAAGGCTCAGTCTTACCATACATTCAGTGTTGTGTCCTATGTAAGAACAGTAAGTCTCTAATCAAAATGAAGATCCTGCCATCAGTCCTAAGGTCTGCATGAAGTACCAGGTCATGCTGCTCTGAACAACTGCTAAGGCAGTGTACACAAAATAAAATCTTTTGAAAAGGCGTTCAAATTCCTGAAGGTTAAAAAACAATCCCTGGATCAGCAGATCATAATCATATGTGGTACCACTTACCCGGCTAAAATCTAAACTATGCAACATGTGACTAAAAAGCATGTGGCTTTCCCAATGCTATCACACTGCTGGGGTACTTGGCAGTATACACCCAACAAGTCAGACAACTGTACAGACTACTTCATTCCTATTCTGCAGAAGACAATACCAAACACATCAAAAGAGATCAGTCTATGATTTATATCCTAAGACAGAAGGTTTTTATTAATAAAACTGTTTCCTCAGAGTTAAATTCCATTAACTGTACTTAAGATGGAATTACTACACATCTTGCTCCCAGGCAAAACCTGACCATTCCACATGTGTTACAAATCAGCATCTCCTCACATTTATTGGTGTGCAGAAGAAAGTCAAAGGATCCATTTTCAGATTCTGGCAAGTCAGGAATCCTTCATGTTTGAGGAATCACATTGCTATCAATCTATTTTGATTTTAAACTTATGAATTTTCATACCAAATAAGCAATAGACACATTTTTATATTAATCATATTTCTCCATCTTGAAGTAAGAAGCTTAGGTGGCATCACTTTTAGGGAAGAGAACTGTGAGATACAAAATATTGTAAGGACGACTTTAAAGTCCTTTCCATTCTGCACGAGGTTCCCCCCTTTCTTCCCCCTGCATATTTTTTTTAATTTTGAAAGTATTTCCTACTAATGCATGAAACCCCCATTATACTGCATATGGTTTCTGTTACCAAGTCTATAATGCTTTCAGAATTTCTTTGATTTCTCTGGTTGTTACCTCATTCTTTTCATTCCTGATTGACATAGAAGAAGCAACTCATGTCATTCCTAAAGATCTTTCTTTCATTATAAATCAGTCTCCATACTTCTGCAGCACACCCCAAAATGGCCTGCCTTTACTACCCTTCTATGAATGGAGGTAAGGCCTTAAATATTGGTTGATTATTATACTCTTCATTATCTATTTGAAGATCATCCAGTTTTCTTACTTGAAGAAATAGATTTCACCCATTAACATTGCACCCATGGACACTACACTTACACCTACACACTTAAGACCTGGGATTTATGCACAAATATGTACATAAAAAATGTACATGCAAAAAATTGCAGAATATTCTTCAAAAAAAACCCCACCCTCCAAAATTCTTGTTATCAAAATTAGTGCAAGATCAGCTTTCCATGGCAGATTTCCAAATAATTACTAGCTCAGTGGTAGCCAAGTGCCTGAAAATGTAGCCACACAGAACTCTCCCAATATTCCATGGAAAGGCCTGCTTCTACCCTGCAACCAGCTTTATTTTTCTGCCCTGCTGAGCGCGTGCCATTGGCCCATGGGTGGGTGCCGGCACAAGGGAAGAATTTACCATTGTTCAGACAGAAGCCACCGAATACACGGGAGGTTCTGCTGAAGGACTTCATGGTTCACTGCATGGGACAAAGCTACCAGTGGAACACAGCACGAACAGAAGAAGCCTCATTTGGAAAATACAATTTATTCCACAGACTTGATTTTGAAAGATCAGAACGCAAATACTTAAGGACTTGGAGACAGCTCTAGACATGGTTCAGAAATTATGGAGGTTGCATACTCTGTAGTCTTAGGGTAAGGGTATGTGCCAAAGGTGTTCCACTTTCTGAAATAAATCAACTTGGTATCACCACGTTGCTTCAGAGGGTGTTGCATTTCAAATGCAAAGATGTACGGCAGAGGGTGGGGAAGAGAGAAAAAATTTCACCAGATCATTGCTTCAGGCAATAATTTGAACAGTGATTTTACCATTTTTATCGTTTTAATGTTGATTTTAACTGAATGTGATATACTCAGAAGTTCAAATCAGCAGAAAAAAACTGCTGCGTGATTGCATTTTGGCAGCTACATACAATTTCCCTGTATTACACAACCAGCTATTTCATACATGAAGCATACAAGAATAGGCAGAGCCACCATAAATTTCCCAATGTTTTGTGTTTATTCTGTCCACAGATCACAGCTGGTGCTCCCTGGCTAAACTGAAACAGCCAGCCAAAAAGAAAATACCCACTGCATACAATCCACTAGCAAGGGAGATCACAAAACAAAGCTTCTCCCTCACATGAAGTTCTGTGAGACAATGAGTAGACAGCAAGTACAAAAACCTTTGGCCATGTCCTTGCTTCTTCTTTTTTCCTCACCCTTAAAGATTGCACAGAATTCTGCCCAGAAACACCCTGAATACAAAAGGATTGTGTGGGACAAGGTATCTCCCCTGGATAGAGCAGTAGCAGCAGAAGCTGCATCTTCCTTCAGAAGGGCAGACTTTCCCTGGCTTAATGGGGAGCATCTACGCAGGAGAAAAAACTCTTTGGTGTTTGAAGCCTGGCCACCAGTCTAGGTGGTGCCTGGCAAGCATCTGACAAGCAGAGGGGACATTTAGACATATTTCAGAGCTCTGATGGCTTCTTCAGAAGAGATCTTAATTGGAAACACTGGAAATACCAAGTAATTGCTATGCAAGGGGCCTTGGGGTGTATGTTTTCTAGTGAATGTTCATCACCCTGGAGGAGAAGCAATAAAATGCACTGACATCGCCTGTTTAGCAGCCCACTGGCAATATTCTTTTGTCAGCTTTAACTCCAGCCTGACTAATACACCAGTTGTCTTCTGCTGAGAAACTGTCATTAGCTTACAAAATCATCCATTTCAAACAGGCTTAAGCATGCTCCCTCTAAAGAGAGAGACATATATCCGAATTTTGGACAAGAGCTGGGAAAGAAGAGTGGTGAAGAAGAAACAGGCACCAATGCCAGCATCAAAACGCAACAATTCGAACAAAAGAGCTCTCAAGATGTCGCACTAACACGCACGCACACAATCTTCCTCTTGATAGATTGCTTCCCCTCGGCAGAGGAAGATGCTTCAGGAGACCGCCCGCCCGGGCACGGAGAGCACGCGTGTGTCTCCCGGACGGAGCCCGGCACGGAGCACGGCCCTGCGGCGTGGCTGCTCCGCGGGGCTTCCGACTGCGGCACCTACGCGGCACCGCTTCGCCCTCTTTGCTCAAAGGGACCCAGGAACGGCCCCACGCTGCTGCAGAGGGACCCCCTGCCCCCCATCTCCTGCCCCCAAGGCCGCCGAGAGGAGCGGGGGCGGTGTTGGAGCCCGGGGCGGAGGAGCTCTGGGGGCACCCGCGGGCGCTCGCCTGCGGCCCACCGAGACCCACTGCGGGCGGGGAGGGGGCGGGCAGCACGGCCGGCCTTTTCCCCTTCCTAAATGCCAAATTTCGGGTCAGTGAGATAGATGAGGGGGGAATGCAGGCGGGGGCGAACGGGTCCGCTCCGTCATCGCGCACAGTGACAGACTCCAAAGCTAATCCATGCGCAGCGCGGGGCACCGACAAACCACTCTGGGGCTGGCGGAGGGCGGGCGGGTGCGGAGACGCGCCCGGGGGTCGCGGCGCAGCGCGGAGCCTTTGTTCCGCCGCCGGCCCATCCGCGCCGCCGCTCCGCGCATGCGCCGGGCGCAGACAAAGGCGCGGGCAGGGCGGCGGGGGCTTCCCGCATCCCCCCGGCACTCCGCATCCTCCTCCGCCCCGCATCCCCCCGCCACTCCGCATCCCCCCTCGCCACTCCGCATCCCCCTGCACTACGCACACCCCCTCCGCTCCGCATCCCTCCACCCCCTCCGCCCCGCATCCACTCGCGCGGCGCCCACCCGGCGTGGCAGCAGGGTGGGGGCATCCAGGGGGTGTGCGTGTGTCCGCCTCCCTTTCCCCCGCGTGAGCCGCCACGCCCAGCTGAGGCGCGGAGAAAGCGCCCTGCGGGAGCCGCGTTTCAAAGACACGCGTGTGCGTGGGGGAGAAGCGACACGGCGGGTCGGGAGGGGAAAGAAGAAAGGGCGAGGGGAGTTGTAGCTTTCCGTGCTGGAGGGAAAACGGAAAGCCAGAGGGCTGATGGGGAACTGTGTGAAGCGGGGGGCGGCAGTCGGTGAATATTCATAGAATAGGCGCATCGGGGCGTAGCGCGGCAGCGGCGGCCCCTGTCGTGTTTGACGGCGGGTCCGTAGCCCCTGCTCGGCCAGCCGAGCCCCCGACCCGCCGGCGTGTCCACGCGCACGCGTGACCGCGGAGGCAGCGCCGCTCCCGCGCCTCCTCGCCGGGGACGATCGCGTTGTCGCCGCCACAATGGGCAAGCGCCGCTTCCCCGCTGCTCGCCCGCCCCGACGCCCCCCGCACCCCGTGGAGCCCCCCAGCAGCCGCCCGGCTCCCCGCGATCCCCCTGCAGCACCGCCGCCCCCCGCCCAGCCGCCCTGCCATCTTCCTGGCGCCGTGCGTGCTCCTCTCCCAGCGCTTCCTTTCATGGAGAGCTTGAGGCATCTTCCTTTTTTCCTTTTTTATTTTTTTTTCTTCTTTTTTCCTTTTTATTTTAAATTATTGTTACTAATTAAGCAGATTCCCTTTGGAAACAGGCTAAAAGCACCGACAAGAAATTGGGCAGAAACCACTATTATTCCCACCACACCCACCGCTACCCCCACCCTTCCCCAAGAGAACCTTCCCGGGCATTTAAATCTCACGGAATCGCCTTCGGTCCGTTGTGTGCCTCGATTCTGCTCCCAGGTGGTCCCCTCTCGAGGAATCGAGCTCCTCAGCGATATTCCTAAAATGTGCCGGGGCAGGCGCCTCCCGGGCTGCTCTGCTCTCTGCTCTTACCGATTCACACGCACATCTCCCCTCCCCACAATCGAGACACAACGGAAGGGGGCAAAATTATAAAAATGGCAAAACTCTCGCGGGCTGCTGTGTAAATGACATAAGTGAGACACACCGCGTCTTACCTTTGTGTGTTTTTCTTCTGTCCCTGTCGGTGTGTTTGTGTGCTGGGGTGTCACAAAGAGAGTCCCAGGTAGCCCAGAGCCCCCTCGCCTCGCTCCGAGCGCTGTGGCTCTCGCCCGCTCGCTCGCCGGGACTGGAGTGCCTAGTGCCTGCTGGAGCACTGCCGCCGCTACCGCGGCTGCTGCCTCTGCATTTCTCACTCTCTCCCCCTCCCTCTTTCCCTCCCTCCCCCCTTCCCTGTGACAGTCTGTGGGCAGTTCAAAAGCCACACGCTTTATTTATTTATTTTCCGGGCTGGCGGGCGGGGGATGCGCTGCGCGGCGCTGGCGCTTAGGGGGCGCACGGACCCCAGGTTTAAATATCAGCCGTGCAGGATGCGGCGGGGGGGCTGCACCGCGGGGCCGCGAACGCACCTTGCAGCATTACCCCCCCACACACACCACACCCCTCAAAAAAAGGGAAGGGAGCCGCCAACCTCCCTGCCCCGAGGAGAGCGGGCGCGGCGCGGGGCCGCACGCCGAGGTGCGGGGTTCTCCGCGACCCTCCGCACCCGAACCGCGGACTGTGCACCATGGGGCGGAGGGTCCGTTCCCGGCGGAGCTGGGATGCTGCGCGGCGGAGGGAGCGGGAGAGCCTACACCTGCAGCCCTCTCGGGGAGCGGGAAAGCCGCTTGCACGGCGGAGAGGGGCGGCACAGGCGGAAGAGTCTAAAAATTGCCGGGCCTGGATGCTCTTAGCACGCTTAAGGAGAGGGTCTGCCGGTTAAACACAAAAGGCAGCAAAATAGAGGAAAGCAGCACATTTCTCAGGAGAATGGATGTCTCCCGGGCGCTCCTGCAGCTGAAGAGCTGGCCTGAACGTCGCTGGGGCTTCAGGACTGGTATCCCTCCAGCTCTCCCCCTGTTCCAAAGCATCCCTGAGGCCGCCACGGCACAACCGAGGGTGCTGCCCGCACTTGCCCACCGCCCTCTTTTTACAGCCTGGCTGTGGCGGGGCCCGGGTGTGCCCTGCTCGTTGCTCCGCGCCCGCTCCACGCTGCGGGAGCCCGGCGGGCGGTGCGCGGGGCTGGGGCGCCCTCTGCTCCCCGAGCGGCGGCCGGGCCGGGCTGGGCTGGGCTGGCCTCGGTTGGGCTGGGCTGGGCGCTGGCTCCGCCGGGTGACCGGCCCCGAGACCCGCACCCCGGGAAGGCCGGTGGAGCGGAGCCGCTGGGAACGGATCGCTGTCTTGGGGAAACATCTGGCTCAAGGGGCGCGATCCGGCTGCGCCGGGGCTTCAAAGCCAGCAGCACCATCTTTCAGCAAGAACAATGGAAGCTGTTTCCCATTTATCTGGGGACAAGGACCGAGTGAGAGACGCGTAGTAGGGAGCCTCGTTATAAGGTTAAGTCGGGTTTGCATTTTCGATGGATATGGAGCGAAAGGGGAGCAGAGCATGTGGAGAGGGAGGGCGCGGCCGCCAGGGTGTTCTGAGGGCCGTGGTGTGCGGCGTGATGTGCGATGCGAGGAGTCGCGCTTCCCGGACATTCCCATGAAGGAAAACTATCGGGAAATAAAATGCATTTGAGTTTGTGTTTCACACACCGCACCCTGCAACCTGTAGCTGTGCCGAGCATCCACCCAGTCGCTGCCGGGGCGGGGAGCCGGTCCAAAACGCCAGAGGAGAGGCTCGGGGACGACCTGGTAGCGCGGCAGGAGCCCCCGTTGTCCCCCCGCGGTCACACAAAAGCGTGAAGGGAAGAAAGGAAGAGCACGGACACGGCGGGTTCACGGGGCAGGGAACAATTCCTTATATTTTCGTGAAAGCGTTCGCAAGCCAGTCTTTTCCTCATATTTTTATTTTATGGGGCTTTATTTTGCTAGTTCTCCTTCGTATGTCCGCGTTTTCCTGGCGGTTTAACCCTCGCTCTGCAGCCGGTGGGGCGCAGAGCTCTCCATGCCACACCTGCCCCGATGCAGCATCCCACCCTCCCGAGGCGCGGTGCGGGCTGGCTGCGCCCTGCCGCAGCTGGGGGAGGGAGGGAGGGAGGCAGGGAAAGAGGGCAGGCGGGACCCTTTCCCCCCGCGCCCCCGGCCGCGACATCTCCGCACTCACGACAACGGGCTCGGGGGGCGGCTGAACCGCACGGGTGGGGCATGCGGCAGCCAGCGTTAGATCGGGTAATCGAGGAAAAAGAAGAAAGGGAGGGGGACACGCCCTGACACGTCCTCGGCCGTCGGAGAAGGAGGTAGCTGCTCCCACGGAGGCGAGGCGCGTCCCGCCCCCGCGCTGCCTCGCGTAGCCCGAGGAAGGAGCTTTCCCGCGAGCATCCCCGTGGAGGCAGCAGTAACGCCAGCGCCTGCCCGGCGGTGGCGTGCTGCAAGGTCAAGGGAGAAAATCCCTCTCCTCAGTTCTGAGCCAGGCGTATTTGTGAGGCAGGGCTGGCGAGAAGTGGGTCCAAAATTTAGCCCTGGAGTAAAGCAGACGTGGGCAGAACACAGCAGCATGTCCGCAGAACGGCTCGGTGAGGAGCTGAGGGTCTGGGCTGGGCTGGAATCAGTCCTGAACCATGGGTGGGACTCAGGGGGAGCCCCAGGTTGGGCTGGCCCGGGACAATCGAGGCTTACAGTGCCCATGAGGCCATGACATTCAGACTGTCGATATTGTCTTGTAAAATTGCCCAACCACCACACTATTAGTGTGAAGCAATATTAGAGGGAAAGAAAGAGGCTGTTGTTTGAGCTTGTGTTTAAATATGGGCTTAGGCAGTGAATGCTCACCTGTATGAAATCAAGCACTATCAGACTGTAGCTGAATTACAAGTTACACAGGGTTCACAATATATCTCAGAAATAAGTGTTCTGAGTCATTTGCTTGGAAAAGCCTGTAAACTAAAAATGACACAGAAATAGTCATTGCTGCTATCAGTTTGTGAAGGGTTTTGATCCTTTTACTGTTTTCAGCAGCTAGAGGGCTGAGTGTAACCATAGTTTACCAGCTAGTATTGTTTGAAATATACACCTACATGCTAAATTATGGATCTCAGAACATCCAAATTCAAAACTTGTCAAATGCTCATTTCAGTTACTTAGCTGCATCAAGGTAAGATACATATCTTAATGCCTTGTTTAATGAAAGTGATACTGTTAGGCAAATGGGTATTCCAAACAGCCTTTGAATATCTTTGTCTTAACTAAGGGTGTGTAAGACATCCTCTCCTTTTTCTTCTGAAATGAAAAGACAGTATATGGAAAGGAAAAAAGTGCAGAACAGAGACACCTGCAAAAAGATGACTAATCAGGTCTGTTGTGGAAACAGGCAAGTCTAGGCCCTTTTGTGTAGTTAACAGCTGTTACTCTGCTTTGACAAATACCTCTGTCTTTCTAGCCAGCTCTTCCTGTCACCTCTTGCCACTTACTGTATCTCAGTGTTCTTCCCTTCAGCTTCCCAGGCCCAGCCTTGTGCAGCCCTGTCTCTCTTACAGGAGTCACCTGCTGTCATATTGCATCTTTTCCAGAAGGAAACAAATCCAATCCTAAATAGTCTTTCCTCAGCTTTAATTTTTATTGACTGTTCTTCTGATTAATAATCAAGTCTTTGTTTTGTAATTATATTAGGTCTGACGAGAGCCACAAGCCATGTCTCTCAGCCCAGCACTTCCACAACACAAGTCCAAAATACTCATAAGCCCTCCTTCCACCCTTCTGCCCCTATCCCTGTCACCCACAAATTCCGTTTTTGTGTCTGATCACTCTTTGGAGTTTTTCGTCAGGAGAAGCTAGAATCAGTGAGGAGTACCTATGCTGGGGTAGTGGGGGAGATTTCCATTTCACTCCATAGGAAGAGAGAGACGAGACAAGAAAACAAGACAGCAAACAAGAAAAACCAAAACCAAACCCAAGTTAAACCCCTCCCCTGTGCCCCTCTTTCAGCCGTGTAAATGGAACAGCGCCTTCCTCGCACTTACAATCGCGACAAAACAGAAGCAAGTCCAAGCTTCTCGCAGCTCAGAGGGCTCCCCAAACCTGCCAGCTCCGGCTGCAGCTGCAGGAACAGCCGGGCCCCCCCGGCCTCCAGCTGCTGCCCTGTGCTCTGCTGCTCCCGGGCTTGCACCACGAGAGGGAGCATGTTGTTCAGTTTATTGGCAGAACCTGCTTTTCCCGGTATCCAGGCCAAGAGAACAACCGCAGTTTCCCGTATGTAGCGATTTTCCCAAGCTCGGTTACCCCATAAGCATTTTCGTAATAATGGGGATTTTTTCTTTCACCATGCCACGCAAATTTTAAGTATTTCTTAAGATTATCATTCACGTAAAGAAAATTTTATAGTGAATCTCTAAACTGTAATTACAGTTTAATTCTCTGTTGATTCTCTCATTTATTCTGGGGCAAATGCTAGATGCTAGTGTAAGACACATCTAAAATTTTCTATTTGCAGTGGATATCATTCTCCTCTCCTACATAACTACTAGCTACATGAATCAAAAAAATTGACTACAATGGTGTAGGCAGACACAAGGTATTATTTCATAAATTTGCAGGCAAAGCACATAAAATAAAGAGCTTTGATCAAATCCCAAAATGACAACTTTGATAAGTCACTACTGGAATACCTCAATCCAAATTTAAGTCCTGACCTGTCAAGGACATATAAGTCCAGATGCAAGCCTCTGATAGCAATTTCAATCTGGAGAACCCAGTGTCTTATGGTGGTAGGCATATGTGAGTTTAGTTTTACTAGACTGGTTCTGTTTATACCATAAGTGGTGTTTCGTGCCTATAGCCAGGTAGGGGTATGTGGGTTGTGAACCCTGCTTTACCCCAATGTTTCTGGCTTCAGCTCAATCTATAACACAAAGCATATGTGCCTCCCAGGAGGTCCTGCACTAGCCATTGATTTTAAAAGGCTTCACTGCTTCAGTGAAGTCTGCATGCAAGTTTTTCCAAAGATGGATATATTTGCTGTTCTGACAGTACAATTATCTGGGCTATTTCTGTCTCTTACCCCAGTTACCCTAAAGAGCTGGAGTTACTTATGTGCAAAAGAAGCAAATGTGTTCAACTACCATAAGCTTCTCTTATGATTTATTCATGCCAGGCTTCTCCACAACTGTCTGTAGGTTAGATCTCAGACTCTTTGATCCATTTTCACTGAAAAGTTTCACTGAAGAAATAGCTGAATGAGGTATTCACTGTTTGGCTTCTATGGCCACAAAAATGTCTTTCAGTTAACAGTTGGAGTGACCATATCAATATCTTGATATGATCAGACTTGGCTTCTCTTGTAGTATTTTATTCTGTTCTCATTCAGCTACAAGAATGTCAGTAATGCAGGAGCAAATGCACACCTGACTGGATGATCAAACTGATATGACAGCTGCCTAAGATGTACCTCCTAAAAGGCGGCAGAAGTGAGTGCACAGAAGAGTGTCAAATACCCTCAGAGAAGCAAAACGTAATTCTTTGCTCCAGTACTTGGTGTTCTGATCTCTGCAATGAAGGAGGCTTACATACTTTACTTATTGAACTAAAATATTTTTCTGTCTGAAACACAAGGTTGTGAATTCCTGCCTTGAGAGAGAACTTCTGGTTGTGAACTCCAGCACCATGGCCCCAAAGACGTGTTAGCCCTGACTGCCCCTGCCAAGCCTCCTCTGACACTTTCCCCACCCCTGCCCTTGACCCAGTACCCCATTCCAGCTCAGCCCAAGCCATCAGTCCTTGTCTCAGCTACACCACTGTTGTCTTTGATCCCACCCCTATCTCTGACCCAATCTTCTACTTCTTCTGACTGAAACTTCTGGATGGACCCTAGGTCTGATTTATCTCCTTATCTTGCCCCTCTCTCAGCTCTTGGCTCATCCTCTCTTGTGGATTAGCCCTGTGCTTGCTGCTCTGCAATATCCAGTGTTTCACAGGAGCCTGCTGGCACCTCAATTAACTGTATAAAGGCAGCACAACATGTAGTTCCTTGAGGGAATTCCAGCTTAAGCCATTTGCTTTACCTGGCATACAGCTCCTTGGTGAAGGCACTCGTGACCTTGGTACCACAGCTCAGCCTTTGGATTCAGGCTGGGTCACATGGGACCACTTGAGATCACCTACATCTGTACTTTTGCAAACACAGTCTTAGAATTTAAACTCTCCTAACAGTGCCAGTACTACCCCAGAGTCAAAGCAGAGAAAGGAAAAGATGGACAATTGTTTCTGACAGGGGCAAATATTCCTGAGAGCCAGCTGTTGTTGCCACTGTTGACATCTGTTGACACCACTCCCATCCTGGAAGCTGGCTGTGGGAAACTCTGGGGACTCATTGTAGGAAATAAATTAATAGGATCATTTGGTTTTCTTTCTACTGTTTTCCTACTGCTTATAAACTTATTTCATGCATCTTACCTGTCCTTTCCCACCATCTCACAGTATCTCTAGATCAGGAACTGACTGAAATGAGGTGTTCTGGAAATCTATGGTGACTGAAGTGGGCATGGAAAAGAGTTCATTAATGACAGCAGCTCTAGTCCTATAATTATACAGCCACCTTTCTCAGTCCCTTTTATTCCTTTGACTTGGAGGCACTAGATGTAAAACTGTTTCTTTATTGTGCTATTTGTGCCAAGAGCAAGCTGAAAATGGCTTGTGAAGAGTCAAACAACTACAGCTGAGGAGGCTAAAGCTAAAAATATTTGTAAATGCTGAGATTGAAGTGGCTCCCCCAGAAAAAGGGTCAGATTGTACTTATGCCTCTAATCCACTATTCCTCAACTATGTCCATAGAGTTGTTGAGAGCACTCCTTTGTGCAAAACCATTCCTCTGCTTCCAATCAAGATCCAGTTGTCTAGATCTATGTGAAATCAAAGTGTTAGCAGTAAATGGTCACACAAAGGACCCAGTGCTTCAAAAGGAAGTGTGAGCAGCTACGTGCTAAATAGTGCACCTCACACCTAGAGAACTTGTCTTTCATACCAGAGACAGGTACATTGCAGAGCCTTACATTCAGCCACAGGCCTCTCCATGGTGGAGCAAGACAGGCTGTCTGCTTCCTGAATGCTTCTTTGAAATGCTACACTACACTGATATTTTTATTTTCACATTTTTACGTGCCAAGTTTAGTTATAGGAGAGGATGGGTGAAAGTACTTGAGCTTTAAATAAGCCTTGTAATGTGCACTACCAGCTGTTTGTAGCTGAATGACAGAGGGTCTGTAGCCAGGCTGTACCTTTTGCCTTTATTGGGTGAACCTTGTGGATGCTACAAATGAAAGAACATATGGGGATTCCTGACATATGGTAGGATCAAGGTTGTCACAGTACATAAATCTAATGCTTACTTACACACACAAAATAGTTCAAGCTTTACTGAAAAACTTCTGAAGGAAAAAGATGAAGGCCAGTGGGATCTGTGGAGATGCAGAAGCTGATAACTGACTGTACCCCAGCACAGAATTATCAGACTTTGCCTGCTTTATCAGCCACAGTTTGTTGACCAGTGTAACTGGACAACTTCATGTAGTAGAAGCAGATGCTGGTTTTGCTTGCCCAGCAGCTCCTATTTGTTTAGGGATTCATAGCAGCCCTAGCGACAGGCATGGCTGCTGTTGCCACCACGCTGCCATTCTGTCCTACACTGAAGAACAGATAATTTCAGTAACAACCATTCAGACCATGCAAACAGCACCCCCAGATTCTATTTCATGAGTTAAAAAGCTGATAACTTTCCGATGGGACGAGGAGGGCTGTGGGAGGTGCCCCATATGCCTCTGAGGGTCCAGCCCTTGCAGAGAAATGGTGTATTAATCAGCGAGACAACTCTTCAGGTGTGTTTTGTAAAAGAAAAAGGTTTAATAAAATGAAAAAAAAAGCATTACATAAAAAAAAGAGAAAGCCGAGCACAGGTGTCAGAGAAACCTCTGGCACCTTGCTAAGACACCCCAAAAAGCCTTTGAGTTCCTTTGTGCCTTTTCTTAAGTACTTAATGTTTGAGGATGGTTCTACTGGCAAGCTGCCAACAGAAACAGGTACAGGCTTTGATGAACAGTGACAGGGTCCAGCTGGTGCTTCTCTCTTGGCATTGAGCCAATGGCTATGAGAAGGGGATGGAAAGTTCTAGGTAAACTTCCTAAAATGTCTAGAGGTAAATTGAAACCCCTTTCCTTATATAGGAATGCCCACTGGGGTGTGGGGTGAATACCAACACAGGGCACCATTTTTTCTCATCAAAATCACTGGAAGAGGCCTCACTGCTGGTAGTTCTAAACTCAGAGGACAAGCCACCTGTTGGAATGGAAAATTTTAACTTTCTGCAAGTATTTTCCAGGTGTTCTTCCTGGAACATCATCCAAGATGGTAAAAGTTCCAAGCACCTTCCAGAAGAGCTGTGACCAGCAGTCCATGGTGTGGCCTTACAGCCTAGACTTCCTCAGCATGGGATTTTTGGGAAGAGGAATATTTTACTTCTGGTCAGTCAAGTTCACAGATTCCAGCTTGCAGTGACCCCATCTGTTCTTTGGTCTTAAGCAAACCTGTGTGTTTTAACTCATCAGTCAGAATAACAAGGCTAATACCACACCTGGAGGTAGGTGCCAGTTTAGTAGATGTGCCTTGAGTTCCATGTGCTCCATAATCTTGAGGCTGGGATGTTAACAAGCCAAGGTTAGTACTCAAATCATTGAAGGGGTTTTGCTACAAATATGGTAGGCACTCCTTTAGCCGGAGGGCTTTCAGGCAGCTATTTGTTTCAACTGAGAAAGTGAACTGGGAAATGAGAGCACAAAACAGTGGCCAGTGAACAATAAATTATTAGAGTTTAAGATAAATTTTAGCTCTTCTTTGTACTCTCCCTCTCCCCTCTCTCCCCTTCCTACCTTACAAACCAGCACTTTGGCTCCTTGGCAGAGGTAGGGGTTTATACCATTTTTTCACCAATGCAAAGGGAATGTAATGGATCTACAGAAATTTGTAATGTAAGTAAAATTGAGTCAAAATTGACTGAAAATTAAGTCACAGTCATCTTGCTTGTCAGTCTCCCATCTGTTCAGTCTGTCCTGTTGCAGTGTGAGGCCGCTTTCCCCAGCCACACACACCCACAGTGTGCTGTAGGTCCTAACCAAGGCAAGCAGAGCAGTCAGGCCATGGTGCTGGCCAGGCTGCTCAACAGTGAGAGGGTCATAAACAGCACAAGCATGGCTGATACCCCTGTAGTGGGAATAAAAGAGCCTAAGAGGCAACAAGGCTGGATTTAGTGGGAGCTGTATCCCTCTGTGTTGGGAGCTGTGATGTTGGCTCAGTCACCTCCTGCTGCTTGTCCAAACATAGCCAGATGCCTGAAATTATGCACCAGGGAGG
Organism: Brachypodius melanocephalos; assembly: GCA_013398615.1. Taxonomy (NCBI): domain Eukaryota; kingdom Metazoa; phylum Chordata; class Aves; order Passeriformes; family Pycnonotidae; genus Brachypodius; species Brachypodius melanocephalos. The sequence goes on along the minus strand of VZSR01001854.1, from coordinate 16,939,794 downwards.
AAATACTGCTGTCAGAACTGCACCTAAAGCGGATGATTTCCTCCTTGCAGAAGAGAAGAAGGGTATTGGAGGAGTTATCAGATCAGTTTAGGAAGAAGCTAACCTATACACAATTTCTGGCATGGAAGCTGCCAATACTAAGAATAAAAATCCTTACTGTTGCACATAGAAAAGTTGACCATGGCATTTTGGGCCAGTCATATTCTGAGAGAATATTGGTTTTCAAGAACAGCTGTAACAGGCTTACTTTTGAGGATTTCATGGTGAATTTGCAGTGATGTGTAATGAATGCATAGGTATGTGCATATTCTGAAGCTCCAACTTTGTTCAGTCTACATCTGGTTTTCTTGTTCTGCCACTTCTACTTAATGTCTGTTTATTTTGTGTGCTGAAGTTGGTCACATAACAAAGAAAATCCTCTTGCCTTCTTTCTTTGCATATTATTTTTTAAAAAGCTTGTTTTTAAGAAAAAGTATATCCTGAGCACAAATGAAATTCAATAGTAGAGGACAAAATATAAGCTTTCCCATGTTGCTTTCACAAACATGTTTTTCTATCCATAGAAGCAAATACTTGCTAGCCTTTTCTAAAGCATTTTGGAAATTCTGAGATTTTGAAATTATTTGCAAAAATTACCAGTAACAGAGTAGGCCTTTCTCATGGAGGAACAAGCCAGCAATTTATTTTACAGCCATGAAGCAATTTAGTCACAAAAGCCACTAGATACCCCAACCAGACAAAGAAGTAGGAATCTTGAAGGAAGGATGACTTTTCCTCCTGTTCTCTGTAACCACTGACATTTGTAAAGCTGCTTTCAGCACAAAATGCAAAGGCACTTGAGGCTGGTACAGCTCATTCCCAATACCATACGATGAATGACAGATGCTGAAGGTTTGCCTCCACTTCCAGCCTTCTGCTGGAGATAGAACAAGATTTATCTCAGTAAATAGCAGGAATGTTGAGTTCACTACAAGGTTGTGTGCCTGTAAGGGATCATGGGAAGAATATACTGCAAGTTCCTGCACTGTTATGGAACAGAGGCTGAACCAATCCATTTTTTTACCATAGTGTACTAAAGTTGATATTGTAAACAAAAATTATGTGTCAGCAGTTTGACTACAGGTCGCTTTCCATTTGATTGCTTAATTATCAGTTTCTGGATTTACGTACAATCCAATTTTATTGATTAGTGAGACCTTTCAAAATAAAGTGCTTGAATATAATATTTCCTCTTCTCTCTCCAAACAAACAGCTCTAAAAATTATCTGCTTTGAGATAAAGAGAGGGGAAAAGGCTGTAAACTGAAATGAGTTCCTTACCAATAAGTTTTCCCTGACAATCTGAATTGTATATCCTTCCCAGATACACAGCCCAGTAGCAAAATAAACTCCTTGAAATGCCAGATTTCAAGACTAGAGACACATCACAGCATATTACAAGACCTATTTTGAGGAGTTATATAGTTCCATTTTCTGCTTAAATCAGGGCAATCATTAATGCTATATTAGGCCTGTCATGGCTTCATCTGGAGAAGTCTTGAAAATCTCTAAATTTCAAGACTCAACAACATCTTTCATAGCTTTCTTCCAATGCTGCTTTACCATCTTGGTGAATAATGTTTTCCTAATGTCTTATTTGAACGTCCCAAATCACCAAATGTATCCCTTAATCTTGTCTGCTTTGGGCTTGCTACTGTAAAAGGAAATCTGATTTTGTCATCTCCATGACTTCACTTTGTGTAGTTATAGGCTATAATCTCCCTGTTGTCTCTTCCTTACAAAACTAAACAAGCCCAGGTCCCTGAATTTTACTTCACAGATTATGTGTGAAGTATTATGTGTTCTGTGTCCCTTGCCACCTTGGTAACCTTCTGCAAGACCATCTCCCTCATGAAGTGTGTCCCAGAGCCAGACATGTTAGGCCAGCTATGATCTCCCAAGAAGCAGTTTAAAGCAAGGGGTAACCTGCTTGATCTGCTAGCCATGCACCCCTAAGAAAACCCTTAAATATTTGCTTTATTCATGATGGGAGCAGGCAGTTGTCACATGTTCAGCCTGGCATCCACTGTCTCACCAAGTAATGCCTGTAATCCCAGACCTTTATCAGTGAGGCTGCTGCTTTTCCAGGCAGTTCCCTGCTAGTATTGATACACTGGGTTATTCTGCCAAGGGGTACTTGTCCTTACTGAGTTCCATTCTCTCAGGTCACTGTGAACCTGTGAAGAACTGTGAAGTTCTGCCATTTGAGGTGTCAGTAGCTGCCCCCTAAATTAACGTCATCCACAAATTTGTGGAGGGTGTGTGCATCATCGAGGCTGTGGATGAAACACTGGATAATATGGATTGTAGTGTTACCCTCTGAAGAACTGCACTAGTTAGCAGTCAGACCTCAAGCCATTGAATCCTTTGAGCCCAGATTTCTACTTCAGTCAACTCCAAACTTCCTAAGCTGCTAGGTGAGATTTGGGTTACAGTAGGAGTACTCTTTACTAAATTTGGATATATTATAGCCATGAATCTCCATTCCCTTCATGGTCAGTCATTTTGTCAGAGAAGGTAATTGGCTAGCAAAGGATGATTAACCCTTTGCAACTGTTGACTAGCCCTCATTGCCTTCTTGTTCTTAGGTTTGGAAATGTCCAGAGGACACAGTCCTCAGCTACCTCTCCTGATTTTTATTGCTTTCTATGGACAGAGGCACCACAATCTTATCAGCCATCTCTGTCAGTATCCACCTCTTCCCACAAACTGAATATTCCCTCTAATGCGTTGTGCCTCCCTACTCACCACCTCTTTCCAAATATACGCTAGTACACACAGGGCTCTGTGAACAGAAAGGATTTGTCTGTGAAGCAGAAAGGATTTACTACTTCAGTATTTCAGTCATTTCCATGTTTGTTAGTAGATCTTCTTCTCATTCACCTACTGACCTACCTTTTCTTTGGGCTTCCTTTTCCACTAATGTTCCTGCAACATCTCATATTGCCCTTTCTGACTGTGGCCAGTTTTAGCTCCAAACCCACCTTCTGTTTTGACCATCCTATTTTTGTCTCTATAACATTCGTCCTAATGCATTGCTCAGCAATATTGTTACACACTTGTTTCATTGTCTTTATTTGTTCCCACTTCTTGTGCACTCCCTTTTTGTGCGTGTGTATGTTTCAGTTCATTGAGAAACTCCTGACTTAGCCAAACAGGCCTTCTGCCAGAATTCCCAGTCTTCCTGTCCAACAGGATGGTTTGTTCCTGAGCCCTCAAGAAGTTTTCTTTAAAAATTAGCCAGCTTTCCTGGGCATTTTTCCCCTTCATGGCTGTTTCCCAGGGCACTCTGCCTAGCAATTCCCTAAAAATAAGCTGAAGTCTGCTCTCCTGTAATACAAAATCCTAACCCTACTGCTTTCCTTCCCCCCCCTCTTTCATTCAGATCCCGAGCTCAATCATGCTGTGGCTACTGTAGCCCAAGCTGCCAACCATGACTGCATTTTCCACTAGCTCTTCACAGCTTGTGAACAATAGGTCTGGTAGAGCTCAACCTGTGGTTGAGCCTCTAATGTTTGTATTGTGAAACTATCACCAACGCAGTTTAGGGGTTTCCTGAAATGTTGCCATGTTGTTGACAACTAGAAGGTTGAAAAGCCCAAGGATGAGAGCATATAACCCAGAAACCTTTACTAATAATTTTTTGAAAGCCTCATCTTCTATCTCTTCTTGGTCAGGTAGCTCTTACGAACTGGGTGTACCCTCCTCCTGGGCTCTTGACGTAGGGACATGCTCAGTGATCATGCCCTCCAGCTTTATGCTGAAACACTGGACAATCTGCCTCTTAAAAAGCTTCCCTTCTCTTCTTCTTTGCTTGTCCCCTCTTTTCCTCTGCTCATCCTTCCTACAAGGCATGCCTTTACTCCCATCTGATCATGGCCTTTCAGTTACTGTTCAGCAGAGACTTATGCCCTACAAGGCAGAGGAATACAGTGTCTGCATTCAAGTTATCCAACCTAGAAGCCTATTTCTAGCTGGCTACCTATTCACTTTCACAAGTTATGCAAAACCTGCTGTGTTAAATGCTTTATATTTTGGAGTGAATAGGGTTCCACCACTTGTCCTTCTTACCCTTCTGCACTCAGGGGTAGATGTCATTGTGATCTGAAAGGGAACAACACATTTCTTCCCTGTGACATGTCTCACAAACACAGACAAGGTGTGAAATTAGTCACCAGGCAAGCCCCAGAACTCAGATTCAGTTTTCTACCCACACCTGCATTTGCACCCTTGAAAATGCAAGAATGGTTAAAATAACAATGACTTTGCCTACACTGTGATACTACAGTTATGCTGCGCATAAGAACATTCAGGCTGAGGAAGAGAAGAAAGAGAACTTGCTCTCAACTTCAAAGTAGTCAGCACATTCCTTTAACTCAGGAAACTCTCGTAAAAATGTAAATATATCCTATTTCCTATTGTATTCAGTAGTGCCTATATACGTACAGCAATACAGTTCACAGCAATCTTTTACAGAGCTCCAGCCAAGCTAAATGCTTTTGAAATGCTAATGAACACCATGAAGCAATTCTTCATAACCCAAAACACTGCCATGCACTCAATAAAAGGAAAGCATCATTAGGAAAGGTTGTCTGTCCCCCTTCACATGGGAAACACTGTACAGGTTTGGTCTGTAGAACTTTTGAGTAAGAATCCAGAGCCACCTTCAGGTACTCACATGGATTTCATTATATGCCTGATTATTTATAAAGCAGCTATTTTAAAATGTGTTTCAGCTACAAATAAGGAAAATTATACTTGCAGTCCATGTAATAAGCTTTAAGTAAGACTGTATGTGGCTTGCGTATGCCTCTTGAATTTCTGATGCCAAACAACTTTCCTTACCAATGGACTTAGGAATGCAGCATCCTAATGGAAAAGGTACAAATATATGTGTGAACAAGCAGATATCCCCTGAAATATTAAGAATCTCTAATGTCAATGAAAAGGCATTTTAGATTACTTTGGATTTGTTGTCTCAATCTTAGGGCAAATGCCGATTGTGGAGAATTCATGTTTTCTGCATTTGCTACTTGCTGACAAGATAAAGAGCTTTCTGGACTTCAGGTTACAGGACAGTCTTGAGGGTGCCACTGTTGATGTTCTTTATGAAGGGAGGTATGGAAAATAAAATGTTTGCAAACAAAAATGCAAAATCTAAAATTCTAAACTTCTTTCCCCCATCCCCCTCACAGCTTTGAACCTATTGGGCAGTTTTATCCAACAGTGACAACAGAAATCTCTCATGGAAAGCTAGCATGCGTTCATTTCTGGAGGGTCTCCAGTTTTCTCCACTTTAGGAAAAGGTTTTAATGTCAACTTGCACCTCAAGAACATCAGAAAGTATTGATATGAGCATCCTGAATGTCTTGGATTTAGGAAAACCTTTGGGCACGTCTTTAGACAGACAATTGAGTCAGGAGAGAAAAGTTATTAAAGGCACATTAAAAAGGTTTCTCTTAAGGCACATGTACATAGCAAGTCTGCATCTCACATAAATGAGACCAGATGTGCTGTGCAGATGTTGGATGGCCTGGTTTTACTGCACACGTGCTCTGCAGTTGCTGTGCACACATGCAGCACAACATGTGTGTGTGTGTGGTAGACACTGGACATCAGCCACAGGGATCTGGAAAATAAACTTCCACTTGTTACAGTAACTTCAATTACTCACAGAGTTCCTTGTTTCCTTGAACAAAGCTGTTTCTCTTGATACTTTAAATCTAGCAAGGCCAGCAGGAGGATCGCTTCCTTCAAACACTGTGAAGCTCTGTAGTGCAGAATTCTCATAGCTTCCCAATCAGCCCCTGCCTTTTAGAAGGGATCACAGAGCACCACAAACTTGTGTGCTACAAATATCACCCACTGCCATCAAAGGAGTTCAAGGCAATGTAGTTTTAGGTCCAGGATCGTGGGTTGTCTCCTTAGACTCTTGGCTTTCTGCAGTATGTGAACGCTCTCCAGTAGTGCCTCAAGTAAAATAAATGACTGGTCATGTGTCTGGTCCCTGCTTTGAAAAATCAGGCACAGCTTTCAGACTGCCTCCCTGGGAATAAGCTGAGCAGCACTGTGTGCTGCACTAGTTTGTCCTGCTCCATTAGAAACCGGGGATCTACCCGGTTGATTTAGTGTTGGTGACAAATACCCTTGGAGACAGCAGATCAGCGCCATTCTGTGAAGCAGGCATTGCTGGAAATGGCATTATCAGAAAGCTTGGTGTTTCTGCACATCTACCAATCCAAAAATCAAGCAGGTTTTAGGCTGGTTTTGATCAGAGGGGAAAGACTCATTTCAACTATTTACAATTTGAATGAACTTTTGAAGGAGTAGAATGTTTAATTTATCCTTCAGTTCTACAGAAATAGCAGATTTAATAAGAATCAGACTCTCAGAGCATGAAAAGGGCCATTTTTTAACAGCTAAAATTACTTAGTCTTTCCTAAAATGATTGCTGGCACTGCTATTGGAAGTGCATTTTATGCTATGGGAACACGATGTTTTTAGTCAGTCCCTCAATATCTTCATCATTTCAACCCAGCTAACAACCACCAGAACTACACAAGATCTGAGCAAGGTCGTAGCAGTGCTTTCATTATTAGTACACAGCTCGATTTGGGAAGTGTAAAATATCTGAGATTTCTCAACTGCATTTAAAAATTGGAACACAGAGTGTTATTTTTGTTGACATTTGTTGAGCTTCTAGTGAACAAATAGGCTAGAAAGATACTAACAGGAAATTCTGTTCACAAGATAAGCAGCTGCTAGCCCCCAAAGCTTCAAAAGTTCATAAGGGCCAAAAAAATTTCTTTCTGTGCCTGATTTAATGAATAGTCAGCATTCCACACCAGCCAAAGGAAATGCTTTGGGGACAGTTTTTACAGAGGCAATCAAATCTTGTGTTTGTGTGAAGAAGGACAGAGCTTGCCATTTGTTTGTGAAATAACAGTTTCAAAGGTTATGCTTTCACCACAAAAATCTTGAACTGTTGTCATTCCAAAATGCTTGAGAATCAGCCTATTTTGTAACTTACTTTTTAGTTTCTGGAAAGAGTCTTAATCCAGAACATGTCATTGTTTTCGCTTTGGAAACCCTCATGATTTTAATTCATTTTTCTTGAAAAGTGTTCTGGTCTGGCTTATGATCATTCACAAGCAGTTAAAAGATAATTTTTTCAGTCTTTTGGTCTTTTGTTTGTGGCCCATAGATGCTACAGTTTTCAAGTAAACCCAAAAAAGCAAAGAAAGAAAAAGCACATCAGTAGTAGACTGCATGATCCATTAGTGAGATCTTAAAATGGGTATGTCTTCAGCAAATTTCTCCAGGCTGTGTGGTAAGACATCTTCAACTGATGTATATAACATAACCTCATTTATTACTTCTCTGCTTATTTACATCAGTCAAAGCTTCAGACCTGGTGAGTCACTGTTAACTCGAAATTCTCTGTTTCTTTGGAAATATTTCCTCTTGGAAAAGTGGTGTTGGATTTTTTAATATAAAGCATGTTCAAGGACTGTCCTTGATAGCGAAGAAGTGATAAATTTAACTTTAGACAGCATCATTTCATACAAAATTGTGAAATAAAGGTGAAATACAGCAAGTTAATGCAGGTCCTGCATGATCTATTTGTAGATGGGTGGTGACATTTTAGAGCTCTGAATTCCTTCCAATGGAAAAACCATGCTGTAAGGAGTTTGGCATCCATGAAATCTTAATCCAAAAGGTAATAAGCCGTGCTCATTGCAGGGAGATTGACATAACAACTTCAAACCTTTCACAAGCCCGATGACAGAAAACATGGTAGGCCTTCAGTCAAATTTCTCTTCAGTTCTTTTCGACATATAAGAAGAGAAATTATAGAATTTGTGTTCTGCTAAAGTTTGGTAATCTGACAATGGGATCTGACAGCCTAGACAAAAAAAAATGTGTACGTAATGCAGCATTAGTTGATTTCACAATGCTACCATTAATAAACAGAATTTTCTCAAGGCTTATGGAATGAGGGAACAGAGGGCCACACAGCTGCTCTGACCATGTTGCATTCAAGCTGCTTGTGGGCCATGACCATTCCAAACTGACAGGCACTTGAGTATTCAGCTGGCTTCAGAACACATCCAATAGGCCCAACCATTTTCTCTGATTTCCCTATCAGTAATGCAGTCTCAGAAGGTGCAGGTATAACTCATTTTGGAAGTGACACTGTGAAAAGGGAATAAAAAATTTTTCAGAAACACCTTGGTTTCGACATGACAAATTACACTTTTTTTTTTTCCTCTGTATCTAACACATTGTTTTCTTAATAATGTCCAAAGTCCACAGAAGTAGAAACAAGTTGTGGCATTCATATACATTGTTCCTGTCTGCACATCTGAAAATATATTTTCTGGAAAAAGTTGAATGGTTTTATTTTCTTCTTCTCTATTGCTTTTTTTCTTTTTTTAAAAAATATAAAATGTTCTTTTCAAAACAGAGATAGATGTTTCAGTTTTGTTTAAGCTTGAAAGCTTGAATTTTATTGGAAGAGAGGATGTTCTTTGAATTTTGTTGTGTTTATGTGCATGTGCATTTCATTATTGTGTATTTATATAGAAAAGTTTGTATAAATTTTCACTAATTAAAATTCACTGCATTGCTTTATAAATATATTTAAATGTCTAGTCTACAGGAAGCTTGAATTTCCCCTGGATCACATTTTAAATTAGTCATCTATATTTTTGAACAGGCACACTTCAAGATTGAACCACTGCACCAGATCATACCTCACTGAGCTTGGACAGAAAGGACACCTTTTACTTCATGCTTTTTCTTTCCTGACCTGAGCTTTTGTGCTGCTTTCAGTGCTTTCCTCCGAGTCACTACTTGGGTAAATCGAATTTTCTGGCTTCCCATTGCTAAAAGCATCCCTCTGGGTTTAGCTGAATGCTAGCACATGGCATCTTCTTACAGTCCTCTCACTGGATTAACTCCATAGGTTCTTGTGCTTTTATTTATAATATCATTTTCATTTGTGTCACTACATAAAAAGCATTGAGTGGTTTTTGTCTGGATTAGCGGAAAAGATGAACATCCCAAAGGCTCCCGTGGAAGTGGTAAGACTCCCACTTTGTTCAAAGGGCAAATGCAGTCTGGCCTGTCTCTGGGACCCGAACACAAAACTGAGCATATCACACTTGCCTGAGGTGCTGTCTGAGGCTGCCTGTCAGTGCTCTTCCAGAAAATGCTCGAATTCAGCTTTCCAAGCTGTCCTTCAGATTCATCCAAACAGCTGCCAAGAAGCTTTTTAAAGCAATGGCAAGTCTGAGATTTGCTGAGACAGAAGGGGAATGCAGCTGGTTTTAGTCATCAGAGACCATATGGGTGTGCCCAGGTTTTGCCTGCTAGGTGTAGAGAGACAAACCACCAGAGGAACAGGGAGCAGGAGCTTTTACAGAGACACTGGTGCTGGCTTTGCTGTTCCTGGGCACAGTAAGCTGAGTTCATGCCATCTTTCTTCACATAGGGAATCTAGAATATTTTGAAGTGGCACACTTCAGCCTACGATGAAATACTCAGAGACAAGTCGGCTTTCACTCTCACTTAGTTTTTCCTTCTCAAAAACCAGTCTGGCATTTTGTAGGGTAAATTTTCACTTCAGTATGGCATCATCCATGTCACTACTCCACGGACAGTCACTGAGCTAAGCCACACCATGTCACATCCTCAGCCCCCATTTCTCAGCCAATCTTGGTAAATGCAGTTATCGAGAGGATGCCACTTGCTCCAGCTCATGAATAAACTTTCTGCATATAAACATTCTGCATCCACTTCTTAAGTCAACATTCAAAGATTTCTTTTACTCCTTCTCACTCCTAAGTGATTGGTTACACACACACTGATATTTTGATGTTCGCAGACCACTTTCACTTGCAAATTCCTTCTTGTGTTATCCATACAAATATGTGGTGTCCATTCATGTGGAATTAGAATAGGAAAGCAGTTGTAGCTGTGAGGCTCTTTGTGATGTAGTTAAAAATCCAGCTGTTCTCCTGCCTCCCTAACCCTTTTCCCATTGCTCATAATTCAAATTCCTTTTGGCTTCAATTTTCCACAGTCAACCTCAGCCCAAAAGTGATTACATTGGACATCTGAGCAAAAGCTGTTGAGCCATTTTTGAGTGATTCAAGTGTGAAAAACCTCTGCCAAATGCTCTGACCATATATAAATAGAGGGAAAATTTATGCCCTTTTTAAAAAAAAATAATTTGTAGAGGCCACTAAAGAAAGTTTCTCAAGTCTTTTCAGAAGGGGAAGTTTAGATGGGAAATTTTGTCACCTTGTATACAGCAGCAGCTTCCAAACCCAGCCTCATATCTCCTACTTCTCCCCAGTTCTACAGCCACACACTGACATTTTACCCATAAGTGCACATGGGCACACAAGTAAAGGGCTTCATTCCATCTGTGCTGCCTGTGCTTGACAGCAGCATAATTCAGGTTTCCTCTCTGCTTGATGGAAGTTTACCACCGTGCTAAAAAGGGAAACACAAAGCAACACACTGCTTTCTGTTCCAACTGAACTTTGTCCATCCAAACAAAGTGTCTGAAGGGAAGACAGGGCAAGGACACTACCTGGCAAAGCCTCCCTCTCAAGGACTATCTAGAGCTGTAGCCCTGGAGATTGAGAAGATGCTTGATGGCTAAAGACAGGCAAAAACCATATCTGTCTCAAAAACAAGAAATGCCAAAAGGTCAACCCAAAGAACTACAGACGAATCTGTCCCACTTTAATGGTAATTAAGCAGAGATTTTCTAAGTGTGAATTAAGCCTGGTGCACTTGATTGCCTGCTGTGTTCAGCATCTGCTTCTGGACAAAGGCAGAGCACTGCATGTCATTTATCTTGACTTCACTACGGCTTTCAGCACAATCTTGCACAATATTCTTGTATCTGAGTTCGAATGTTATGATTTGGATGACTGGGCAACTATCCATCTAAAAACTTATTCATGAGGCTCATAAGGGTAGAGGTTATTGGGTCATATTTTGTTTGGAAGCCAGTAACAAGTGGAGTAGTCTGGGTCTTTTCCTGCAACCTGTCCTGCTTCACAGCTTTATCAATGGCCTGACTACACTTTCATCCAGCTGGGAAATAGCACCAAATCTGGGGGCAATTCAAGGTGTAGAATTTAGGGGTGTAATCCATAGGGACCTAGACAGATGGGGGAATGGGACAAGAGGAACCAGCTGAATTCATCAAGGATGTCACCAAGTGCTGTCCCTGGACAGGAAAGACAACCTGGTGCAAGGACACAGGTGATGCCTGCCTGACTGGGAACAGCTCTGCAAGAAGGAACCTGGCACCTTGGCTGGCACAAGCTGGGTAGACAGCCAGCTGCACCCTCAGCTGTGTCAATGCCAGGACATCAAGGGGAGGGTTTATCCTTCTCTTCTCAGTGTATCTTAAAGTGCATCTCAAATGCTGCACCTGCTTTTGGCTTCCCAATACAAGAACAACATTAACAAACTGGAGCAAGTTCAGTGGAGGACACCAAGCTGCCCAGGGTCTGACCTTGTGGGAGAAACTGAGAGTCCAGGGCTTGTCCATCCTGGTGAAGAGATGGCTTTGATGGGACCTAGCAGTAGCCTGCCCATACCTGCAATGAGGGAATCAAGCAAATGGATCCAGTCCCTTCAAAGAAGAGTGTGAGAGGACATGTGCAATGAGCATAATATGAAACAAGAGATGTTCAGAATGGAAAGTGGAAAAAGTACTGGAAAAACTACCAAGAAACTTTTAAAAAAACTCTGAAGACAGTTAAGCACTGAAATAGGTTGCCCAGAGAGGATATAGTGTCTCTTTCCATCCCTGGAGAATTTCAGGACCACACTGAATAAAGCCCTGTACAATTTAGTCTGATCTCACAGATAACCCTGCTTGTAATAGAAGATGGAAATACACATCTCCTGAGATCCTCCCAGTCTGAATTATCCTGTGATCCTGTGTTGTATTAAAGAGTAAATGTAGTCTGTTCTCCTAAGTCTGATGATACAAATCTGTTCTGCAGCCTGAGGGTACCAGTACTGTGACCAATATTGTGTCAGGAGGCAGAGAAAGAAACTATGAGAACACACTGTCTGCAAAGTGGTGTGTGCTCAGCACCTGCCTTTGCCTTTAGTCCCTCCTACAATCCCACATGCAGCAATTTGGAGCATTTTATGTCTGAAAATCATTACAGAAAATTATTTTGTCATCTGCCAACAAGCTCTGTTAATTCCATGTATAAGAGTAAGGTCCACCTACTGGGAACTTGGGGTATATATATTGATGTTTGTTTCAAGGAGAGTAATTTATTATTTCTAATAAATTATTTCTAAGACACCCTCCCCTCAAGATCAGAAGGCCTAAAGCAGATCTAGTCAAATTCAGTGATACAAGTCTCCCTTTTTTTCCTAAAGTCAGCGGGTAATCATATTAGTCTAAGAATCAAAATGGGACTTCTAGGATATGAAACATTAACTATGATAAAACATGAGGGCCACTATTATTCTTATTTGAATATTAAAAAAAATAATATGTGAGCAAATGATCATTTTCCAGACTCATTCAGAAGCTAAGTTAAGTAATTGGGTTTTCCCATCCACTGCCATCTGGCATTGAAGCAGACTCAATGTGCAGTAGTGGAAGTAAGGCTGGTAGGTTTGAGTCATACTTCAGTCATGACAATAGGTCAACTTGTATTAGAGAAGCAGTGGACAGGGTTGTAAAGAAGGTTAATTCCCAGACATATAAAGTGGAAATGGATAATGAAAGACTGTAATAATGAAGGGTTGTGAGAGAGTAAAAGGAAACCAAAGTTGCTGGATGAGCTAGTGAATGTCATATCAGAGATAGTCAGAACCTAACATGGATGAATTTCTGGAAACAACAATGTAAAGAAAAGCTATGATCAAAAGGTAGCAGGACAAGATCTTTTTCAAAAGCTTCAGTCCCAGACTGGAGACTAATGATTTAGGTGGCTAACCAAAAAGACTAAGCACTTTAGAAGTCAGGAATAGTGTTGGATCAATGGTCTCATTTTTGAAATGCAATCTGCAAAAAGTTATTTCATCCAGAGGTATATTTGCATGTAGAAGTAACAAAACACACTTAGCAAAAAGCCATATACAGCATGCAGTAAGTTTTACTAGTCTCATGCAGTCCAAAGCGTTATTGACTCATAGTGGTGGTATATGATGTAATGATTATGAGGTATTAGTCTTGCCTACTTTTCCATAACCCAAGAACATCACAGGACAATTAACAGAGTGATAAAATCTCTGTAGCTGTGATAGCAACTTCTTTTTGAGTTTTCCTGTATTTAAATGTAAGACTTTTCTATTATAAAAACAAGAAAAGTGAAAAAAAATTACCTGAATGCACCAGCAAGTGAAATATATGATTTATATTTGCATCTGACTATTAAGAGAGGCTTACTCTTAAATGAACTCACTTTGTCCTATAGGTCCTTCTCATTATCAGCAGAGCCATGGTGTATTAACAATGAACACAAAGATACTACAAAATAATACAACTGATAGAATAAAACCCTGATAAACAAGACTATATTGCTTTGGAGAGTGTTCTTACCAGACCTGTTTAGATACTTCATAAGGAATTTTGACTTGGAAAGTGGGACCTACATGCATGATTTGAAGTCTGAAAACCATGGGTAGGAATGAGAATAATAGATTCAGTCTGTTTAGCAAATTTAAGACTAAAGAACTTAATCACTGCCCTGTGATATATAAATGAACTACAATGTAACAGGACTTGTAAACAAAATTGCAAGAAGAGTAATTGGATACATTTTGCTTAGTGTCAGAATACATATTGATCATTTTCTGATGTTGTTCCTGACCCTGGTTTTGTTATGTTTTCTTCAGTTTTACAGCACTGGAATGAGGCTGAGCTAGGAATAGCTCCACAGAAAACCAGTTTCACCTAAAATCATCAAAAACATTCACTCAACTTGTCAATACATATAGTTTCAGGTACCACAAGAGGGAAGAAGAAGGGAATGAATGCTGCAGAGCTCTAGTCCTTTGTTGCTTAGCTTCATTTAAAGAATTTACTTATCATTCATGTAAATGTGATATTAAAAGAAAAATGTTTCCTCCTGGGCATAAAGCCTTAAGGAAACTTACTGGCAAGAAAAATTAGAACTAAGCTTAGATTTTTGAAAGGAAAATGGCAATAATTTTGAAAACAAAATAAAAAGAAAGACCTTGTGGACATTACTGGAAAGCACAACACTCTATCCAGTTTATGTTAAGGCTGATAGAGTAGATATTGATAGACCCAGTGCATAAAAAGGTATGGCTGATGAACAGAATTCCTTGTACAAATACTGTAAGAGAGAGGATGCCAGCGCATGTTATCTGGAGGGATGCAGCATTCCCCAAAAGCTGAAGTACTCCTCTTTAAATTGCTTATGTCCCTTTGCTCTCACTGTTTTTTTCTAAATGTCAAAGTTGGTTTTGTCCCTGATACAGAAGGTTGAACTGCCTTGTTGACCAGGAAGGAAAAGAAGATCACAGTTCTGACTGGGATGGGTGGCCTACAGTGCAGTGTGTGCAGAAAGTGGCTTCAGATCAGGATTTCAGCTTCAGTTGCCCACAGGTTCCTCAGTTGAGTGATCTGCCAGTGAGACCCACAGTGAACTAAGTGCATTAGCCAGGTTGTTGAGATTGAGCTCATCCTATTCCTGTGCTCCTCGCATCCTCTTACACCAATTTGTTTCCAGATGCAGAGACAGAAGCACAGGGATGCTCAGCCAGGTAAATGTGGACCGGTCTTAAGGCTAAAGCCATTTTAGGTGTGAAGAAATACATATCTACATCCCTATTCACATGTTGGTTTACATGAGCAGTTTCTTTAAGTAAAGACAAAAAAATGTAAACTTTACACCAAGTGGGTATATAAATTTGAAGGCAGTCAAATTAAAGGATAATTTATACCGAATAAATGTTTTCCTAAAAAATATGTTTACTTGTCTATAAGTGTTGTAGGTGCCAAAAACTCATGTTTAAAAGGCAACTGGCTCTGCAGAAAAGCAGAAGGACTGGAAGAACTGAAGGCAGGCCCTGCACTTTCCTTAAACTGTTACAATGATTGACTCAAATGACTTGTTAGTTTAAGAGACTTCTAGCAGGAGCTGGGGCATGCTGTATACTGTTTATGTTTTAAGAAAACATGGGCTATGTTGATTTACAGCTCTCTAGGTTTCTCCTTTAAGGAAAAATACAGACTCCAGAAGAATTCCGTTGAAGGAAAAGAAAAAATAAAAGAAACACAAAATAAATGAACCCACACAAAATTCATAATTTTAGAGTTAGAGGACATTATACTCGGGCAAGTAGCAGCATTCAGTTTCCTAGTTTCACCATCTGCTTTTCAACTACACTCCCTATGTGCTAAGCTAAAAGTTTTAGAAGGGCAGAGGGTCACCATTACTTCAAATAATTGGTATTTTAAATATGTCAGAAATACCATGAGTGCTGGCAGGAAGCCATTAGCTACAGACAAGGAAGCAAAATTTGTCTTCTCAGATTTATAATGAAAAGTCCATGCATTACACTAAATCCCTGCAGAGGAAGAACCTTTAGGGATCAGTTCAGTTCTTCAGAGTTTTACATTTTCATCAGACTGTTCCTCTGCCTTGTATATTTTAAATAGCTGCTTGTAAAGAGAATTCATAACCTAGGGGAACAGAGCTCACACTGCATGAACTTCAGTTTCACACTTTTGAGGACAAATATGAACTTAAATCCTTACATTCAAATGGCATTCAAATTGGGTTTTCATTTTGTTTTGTTTTGTTTTGGGTTTTTTTCTTAAATTCTTGTCATTCTCCCAGTTAGTAGCACAAAATTTTTCTTTAGCTTCATGAGCACAAAGGCTTCAGTTTTGTCTGATTGTTAAGGTACAATCTTAAAACGTTTAGCCACTGTATCACAGAATGTGACTGTGCCTCTGAAGTCAAATATGCCACACCAAAATACTTTTCCACAAAGAGCTTAGAATTCAAAGGAAAATCAAGCTAAGCCTTTCAAAATGCAGTGCAGCCCAAGTGAGTCCAGGTAAGGAGGGACATGCAACAGCAGGAATTGGTTAACAAATATATTTCTTCATGCAGGCACTTCTGAGTGGCATCTAACAGGGCTTGACTGAAGGAAATAGGAACCCCTGCACCCATTTAGTCTGATGTGAAAATTCTGCAAACATGAGTGGGAGTCATACCCTCTCCACCAAGTCACATCTATTTTATTTTACTGTGGGGAGATCTCACCAAGTGCAGCTGAAGTGAGGGGGAGAATTTAGCAGCAAGACCTTTTTAAAATTCCAGATGACTTCTACCAGTCATTTTTAATTCACTGCTTCTTTCACGAAAATGGTACTTATTAGGTAAAATTTCATTTACCCCATAAAATTAATTTGAACTAATAATGCTTAGGCAGTTCTTAGAAATGTGATATTAGTGTTGGCAGAGTTTTCTCTATTGTCTGCCATGTTCTCTAAAATTATGCCAAGCCACAGGCTAGGTCATCACTGCTTATATAGAGTCAAGTAAAGCTAGCTAGCAATAGTATGCTTTTGGCAATTTTGGAGTTGCTATTTTAAAGCTCCTTTGCCTGGAGCTATCTAGTCTCAAGGGTTACAAAAGGAATCCTAGACTTTCCAATATAGCATCCCAGACAAGGATGCATCCTGACTTCTCGGTAATTGAGAATAGCCACAGGATTAGACCACTATTTGATACTGTGTTTGGATAAGACCCTCAATTTAGATGTTATTCATATCAGATGTTTATTTTAAAGTGAGGTATATTTAGGGTTTTAGTAGCTCAAGCCAGATTCCACGTCAACTTTCTCCATGCTATACATAGGGACCATCTGGCACCAGTGCCCCAGCACAACCCCCCAGGGCTCCAAAGGGTGGCTCTCTGGGACACCAGTGGAGCTTAGCACGGTTCCAAGCAGGTGCAAGTTCAACTGGAGCTGCAGCTCAGCCCCTGCAGGACCAACACTAGAGAAGATCACAGGTTGCCAATACCTGACGTGTGACATTGAGGCTTGCATCAGATGAAACTCAGACATTTGTTCTCTGTTCACCTGAACTTGTCTAAACCATGAACTGAAAAGCTTCAAATGGGCTGCCATCTGATTTAAATGAGCCTGCTGGGCCTGTTTGCTGACATCACAGTGCTGAGTCAGCTTACTCATGAGCAGGGGCTTGCCCATCAGGCCTCTAGAGAAACAGCCTGGTGTGTATGAGAACTGTGTTACAAAAATCCAGACAAGGAGAACAAACTTCAGGTAGATGAAAGTGTTTCATGGTGGGAAACTTAGTCAATATTCATTTTTTTCATTGTTGACATCTCAGACTGATACAGTCTGTTGGCTGAACCTTTTAGGTGAGGTTTTTGATACTTAGAAGCTCAGACCTTCAGCTCTTAATATGATCTTTAGACCACTCTTGAATACATCCAGCTGCAGCTCTGACATTGATTAGTGGTATCAAATATTTTATGCAACCATTAAAGATTAACTGTATATGCAAAATACACAGCAGTCTGCACAAATATGCCTGAACTATCTTTTTTTTTTTTTTTTTTTTTTTTTTTTTTTTTTTTTTTTTTTTTTTTGCAAAAGTCACGATGGACTGCCCTTAAAAAAGTATACAATAAACTGTTTCTATTTCACACAAGGCAGCAGCTTCCAGCCAGACCCCACAGAACAATGACTTAATTGGGCTATTAGGTAGTCAGCCCACATGACCATATTTACCACATTTTCTCACTCTGCTTGCAAAGATAACTAATTAGAAGCATCTCATCCAAACATATTAGGAAAGAGCTGAACACAACACCTGCTGTGCGTAGCTGGTGTGCTGCATACACAAACAGTGCAGAATTGCACTCTGGAGAAAGTCAACGTGTGGCTAATGAGTGACTCTGCCACTGCAAAGCAACAAAGCTTTTGGCATTTCACAGATACTGAGGAATATGAAGATTAACTGTTTTGGGATTATTTATTTTATGCTAAAAGCCAAAACAATAGCTTTCTTTTTGATTTGTATTCGGCTTTACATTGTGATGCAAAGCTGAAACAAAGGAATTAGAGAGATAAACCTCTGTGATATCCTTAGAGAAACACTTGTAAGGAGCCTGGATTCTGTCAGGACAGAAGATGGTGTAACAGTTCTGCAGGGTTTTACCAGGGGTAGGGCCAAACTAACAGCTAATACCTGGAAAAGAGTGCAGCAATGGACTCATGTTGCAATATATTCCCAGAATGCTTTTCCATTCTTTAGCAATTTGCAGTTTATTGGCTTCCAGAAGCAGAGGTTGCAGGCTTTGTATGTGCTGACCTTTGGTGGATACCCTTCCAGGAATGCTTGGCTGTTTTTTGAATGCATGTGCACCAGCAGTGCCCACGCTACTCCTTGGCAAGGGATTTCTTACAACCATTTAGCTTTACACTGGATGAGGAGATATTTCCTTTTCCTTTTATGTGAGGTCTCCCTACTTCTAATCTGGCATGCTGACCAATTCTTCTCTTGGAAGAACATTCAAACAGCCAATACAACCTCACCATCTTCAGGGCACTGGATTTTTAGGACTCCGTCTCTCTCCAGTCATCCCTTTCCCAAACGGAAGAGTCCTGGCCTTAGTGGGGAAGATCTTCCACACCTTAATAGCTTTCACTAGACCTCTTCTAATTTTGTTTCATCCTTTTTGAATTGAAGGTGCAGGACTGCACAACACATCTGTAATGGGGGTGTGCCATGGACATATTCAGGGACACAGATACAATGTTGTAGTGGTGTGTTCTCGGTTTTATCAGTTCCATATATGTATTTGTTTTATGCCTTTATTCTATTTGTAAGATTTATAATGGTTTGTTCCATGTACTCCTCTGTAAATTCCCACCTTTCACTTGGTTTGTGTCTGCACCTGTCCCTGTCCCTCAAAGATGCCTGTTAATTCCTTACCCTCACCTGCCACTATCAATCATTCTGTACCCCTGTCCCTGGGATCTGTCCATCACTCCCAGACCTCACCCTGGGTCTAGAAAGTTCCAGTGAGACCATCGAGTAATTGGGCAGAATCCTGGCTGTTCCCTCCTCTGCTTTATTGATTTGATATGATTTCTGTCTTTTATGTTCAGAGCCACTCCCCCCAATCCACGGATTGGTTCCTCACTGTACCCCTTTCCCTTGCTCCTTCCCTGAATTTAAGGCGCTGTAGCAGGGAGATCTGCACTCTGACTGGCAGACTCTCTGGTGGTTAGGTGGTCCCGTGTGGATCCCAATAAACCCCAGCTGCTGTTCTTCCCTCAGAGTCCATCCTTTTATTCCTCGTCATTGTTCATGTTCCAGCAGCAGAGGCAACGGCAAGAACCCACAGGATTGGAAAGGTATCCCAGGATACTGGACCGTACTTTCTGCTAAAGCCAGGGTGTCAGGGCTAGCCTGGGCGAGGCAGGAGGAAACTCCTGAGAGACACCCTAACAGCTTTACAATGTCTTCTACATCCTTGCTTGTAACTTTCAACACCCTCCTTGCCTTCTGAAAGCCACTGATGTATCCCCACATTAATGAGTAAATTCTTACTTGTGAGTTATAATTGTTTGTTCAGAATCCATCAGCTAATATTTAAATTGGAAGCGTGTATTTTCATGAACACCACTTAATACTGATGTAAAATTAAATTTCAACCTTCATTTGAAATTCCAGTCACTCAGTCCAATAAGGGCTACTTGCAATTCACTCTTCCTATCCTCTAAAAACTGACATAATTGGAGGATTTTCTCACCTTGCTGCTCGTGCCCTTCTAATTTCTTTATGACTGTGCTGAACAACCTATCTTATCACATCAGCCTTACCACATTTCACCATAAAGTGCTGCTGATGTCCCTCTCCATAACTAAAGCCAACCTTTTTCTCCTACCCTTGTATATTAACTATTTCATTATCTACGGAGTTATCTTCCTTTGTAGGAAAGACCACCTCCTTTCCTTAAGAGCTCTCTGGAAATCCAAGAAGACTAAACCAGACTGCACCTTCAAAAGTTACAAGAGATTTCTGAGACGTGACTTCCTTTACAAAAACGTTGATCCTTTGAAGTGTGTCATTTATCCATGTGTTGGTTATATAAAGTAGCTCTACACCAACAGCCAACTCACTGATCGAGTTTCCTGAACCTCCCCTGGAATTTCTTTTTGTGAAAGCATCAAGGAAGTTTGTCCAAATGATTTTAACCTGTTAGGAAGAATCTGCATGTCAGCCCAAACATGAATATATTTATAGGTTTCTTGCTGAAATCCTCTACAGATTGTATCAGGAAAATCATACACTAGCATTCAAAGTCTTCTACATTGGGCTTCATTAACTCAGAGTGGCAGTATAACCAGGAGGGAAGAATTAAGAAAAAAGCTGATAGAAGGGGGATAAAAGACCCTCAGAGACCTCAGGTTCAAGGGAGCCTGTCTTTATCTACAGCAGTGATTACAGATACATATGTAATATATATATATTCCTCCAGAATCACTATTTTCTAAAAGAGTATATAAGCTGGAGATGATAACTCCTAAGTTATCTCACTGTGAGGAAAAAAAACTTATTTATGCTTGAGCCACATGGGTATCTTCTGGTGCCCCAAGAGAGGATGCAAGGCACCAGAAAGTAGTAACTGACTGATAAACAGATATGTTTCATCTCATATTACAAATTTAATATTAGAAAACAAAGTACTGAGTATGTATTTTCAGAGGTCACAAGATCCCATCACTTCTGATCAGGTGATGTTTCAGATGCTTCAGTATCCTGTGAATTGGGCTTTGTGAACATTTGCAAAAATGCTAACCAAAGACTATAAGGTCTTTTCTGGGCACTCTGTTTTGAAAACATAATTATTGTGTGTCTACACTTTTCTCTAGAGCACAGTGATTTGGAGATTCTCCTCATTACTTAAATATTTCAATTAGAGCATTAATTGTTGCCACATCAACTGAAAATATTGCAACATAAAATGACACTTCAGGTTATCTCAGACTCATTGCAAACCCACAAGTCTGACTGCAATTTGAAAGGAGAGACATACATTTTGAAACTCTCTTTAATCAGAATACTGCTGCCAAAAATGAATGTCAAGTGACTTCAGTGCTGCTGGGGTAGTTGATCAATGGGGTGTAACTACATAAACTGTGGTGTGTAACAGATGCATAACTAACTTTAACCTTTCAGTAGGGATTACAGTGGGCAATGGAAGCTTTAATATTGGCAAGGTCTTTGCTGTACTCCTCTGATATGTTGGAACAATGAATATGTGCCATCTGAATATGTGTTCTGGGAATTAACGATGGTTGGGGACAAACTGCCAAATGTAAAAAAATTTCCGGGCAATGTAAATGTATCACCACACTGTTATTGTTACCCACCGGCTGCTTAAGCTCCTGACTGAAACAAAGCTGTGCATATTCGTCTTGCAAATTTCAGTGAAAACGTCAGAAACAAGAAGAGAAATCATTCTTTGATAGTGGTGAACAGGTTTAAAATTTTCCTGAAAAATCTGAAAGCCTCTGTGGAGTTACTGCCAAAGTGAACTGGATGATACATGCACAGGATGTACATTACATGCATGCAAAAGCTTCTCTTACTTTGGGTCTGGCCACTGTTCCACTAATTCTGATAAAGCATATCTTTGAACAAGCAAATGGAAAACACATCCATCAAATTCTATTAAGTAAAAAAGACATGTCTTCCTTCTCAGTGAGTCTCAGCCACGAAATGGTGGAGACTGGGAAAGCATTTAGAAGATGTGTCATTACATAATGGCCCCAGCCTTGTATTTCCCCTCTGTCTGCTGTGGGTTATTGGTTTTCCCATAAGCACTGTAACAAGTGTCCCCAGAATACAAGGGAGGGTAGAGAAACACCAAAAGGGAGAGCTAGAGGCAGCAGGCTCGAGAAGAAGCGGAAGTGAACCCACAGAAGATAAGTGTTAAAAGGATGGAGGGAAGGATTAAAGAATCAAAAATGCAAAGTAGCCAGAGGACATGCTTAGCTGGGATCTCCAACAGGGCCCAATGCTCCACAAAATGTATGAGGAAGCAGTGGATTCTAGCAGGGTACTCTACTTGGAGACACAACAGAAAAAGACAGCAGGAACAGGATCTACAGTTGCTGAAGTGTCCCCTTGTCATGATGCTTTTTATGACCTGCAGTGGGTGGCCAGTTCAGTTTGGACAAGGAGAACATGAATAAAGATGTCAGGTACCAAAATTGAGTGGGAAACTGCAGCCAGAACCTTGGCAACAGGGTTTGAATTCAAAAGAAAAGCTGAGGCATTTGATACACTCAGTATACTCCCATTTCCCATGAATGGGAAGCACAGCTATGCTCATCACTCTACAGTTGAGTTTTCAGCTCCTCTGATCTGTAGAATAACATACATCAAACTTACACCATATTCTAGCACCCCAAATCACAAATCCAATAATGAGAAAGCTTTGAGTTATAACTTTGAAAAAAACGTAATGTTCTGTACTATACAGTGGAGTTTCCAGGCACAGAAAAGACAAGAAAGCTATTCTGAAAGCTTGGTTACAGCACATTAGGAAATGCAGAGGGTTTATAACTGGTGCATAAGATGTGACATTTGGGATATCTGTGCCAGCTGTGAACCTAACTGAAAGTTTCTGTAGCTGTGCAGCCAGTTAACATTATTTAAATTAAAATTCTTCCTGTAATGGTACTCCTGTGTCTCTCATGAATGGTGACAGTTGTTCCATTACTCTTTTTAGAGCACATCTGGATATCTTGATCAAAAAATTAAAGTGATATGTACTATTTTATCCCAATTCTTTGTTATTGAATGTGACTGTAACACCACAATATCTAAATACTTTTTATGGTACTACAGAGCTTTCTCTTTATTATTTGAAAGTGGCAATACTATCATACTTTATTTTTAGAAATAAGACTGCATTTGTTTAAGTTTTGTCTGTTTAGTCTCCTTCATTCTGACAACACCAATCTCTACAATTCTTCCCATAAGTATGTGTCTGCATTCACACAGCAACACTATAAGAAACAATAAAAAGTTACATCTTAGGAACTCTGCCATATATGGATGACATTTTAGCTGTGCCCTTGCATGCACATGGTAGAATTAATTGTGTCTTCAGCATATTGGTGAGAAATGCTTTCAGCTGGTTAGTGGCTGAAGCTCAATCTTAATTTAGGCCTCTACATTTTAATTTAACATAACATTTCTGATAGTCTGGAAAGAACAGGTAAAATAATATTACCTCTCCAACATTACCAAAGGTGTTATTTTCAGTACATGACATAAAATAGAGACCAATTAAAATTAGAGCAAAGTCTGAGTAGCTCCAAACACTGCAAGTGTTGGAAGTTTAGAATCCAAATTCAGCATCATCTTTTACATTTGACCTTGAATGTATGAGCTGAGATAAAACCATTGGAGAACCCCATCAATCTGGAGATCAACCCTCGTATTTCTCCTTTTGCCAAACCAAGACCTAGTGCCCATTGTCTCTGCCTTCAAATGTGAATCCTGGTGGACGTTACCGCAGCTGTGGTGTGTCTCTCACTTGGAAGCCTGGTCCCTGTGTTCCCTATATCCAGGGTGCAGAGAAGCAGATGTGTGAGATGGGAGCTGTACAAGCATTAGACCATCTGATCATTTTCAGCCAGTGCCTCATATGAGCTCACTTTCCTTCTCCACATGAATAAAGAGTGCTTTGTTTGGACTGCAGAATCAAAGACTACATGCAGGCAGTTCCCATGGCATAGTGGGACTGCAGAAACTTGGCAGGAGGAGAACCCAGTGCCAAACACGCTGTGTGGCTCCAAACAGCCTGCACCCTGGTTTGCATCCCACAACCACCCACAGCTGCAGACCAGGAAGAATAGTGAGAATTTTATTTCAAAGCAGAAGACCATGGAAAAAAGCCCAACTGTACCTGTCTGCTCTGGGGGGACCAAAAGAAAACCAATTGGAAAAGAGCCCAGCATCCCCAGGCAGCCTTCCTACTCCAGGTTCTGCCACCCTGCTGCTCTTTGCCAGCCGCATTGCCCTGCCTTCACATCTATCTTTTGTCTCCTAGGCTCACCTCCATTACTCTTTGCTAAAACGGGGAATTGAAACCTTTTTCTGGCCAGTGTCTGACACACGCTGCCGTTGCCAAGAGAGAGAAGCCCTTTTCAAACACTGCTCCTTCTTTTCTCTGTGCAAACACAGCACTTAATTGATTTTGCAAACAGTCCAGCCTGCTTTTCCAAGGGTTATACCAAACTGTAAAGTTTGCACTTTGCACTAAAATTAGTGGAGAAAAAAATAGAAAAATTGGTCTTACTCAGACCTTGAAGAGTTTCCACACTGGATGGCGAGAGCTGCCAGTGCTGACAGGAGCAAGCATTGCCAGCTGTGTGTGTTGAAAGATGAGGAGATGTCCCATGCCAAAGAGCAGGGAGCCTTTCTCTTCCCAAGGATGTACTTGTGTGTTAGTAAGTAGCAGCTTCTGTTAAAAGTAAACATATTACCAAAGTACGTGATCCTAACTGGGAGTGGGGACTGTTACCCACCACCCCTGAGTGTGTGATAGGAGCTGCCACAGGTGGGTAGGACAAGACTGGAGCCTGAAATCATGGAGCCATATTTTAGGGCAGAAGCTTGGGAGTTTTTAGGCTAATGAAATTTCTATATCCTTGACAGAGGCTTTGGAGACTGACTTTGTAAAGATGGAGAGACTATCAGTCATTTTTCACTACAGAAATTAAAGGCCGGGTACACTAATTTGAGAGCAGCTTGGATATCCTAAAACAAACCTCTAGTTTATTTTCCTGCATCTCAGCTCCAAGTGCATTTGCATTTCACCACTGACTTCCACATGGCTGCATGATGATTCCACCCAGATTTGGATCCTCTGAGAAGAAGTACCCAATATTTGTCTTTAAATGAGAAATTGTTAGAAAACTTCTGTTGCGCAGAGTCTGCATGGACTATCATAATTAAGTAAATTGAAAGTTTATAAGCCTTGAGAAGAATTAGAGAATCTTTTATACATATGTTTTATTTCTTTTTAGTGAATGTCTTGATACTGTAGATTTCAGATAGGCATTTCAGTTCTTCTAGTGGATTATTTAATTAAAACTGAGTGAACAGAGGACAGCTGATAGCAAGTTTTCAGAATAAAAGGGCACTGAAGAAATGACATAGACTTTTTCCCTTTGATGAACGCTTTAAACAAGAAGTTTAAAGATGTAAGAAGCATTAGTATTTACATTATTATTTTCTTTCTATAATTGTCTCTAGTTGGGAATATTAACTGATGATACATTGGAGTAAAAACAAGCTTGGTTTACAGAAGGCCTGTCCTTGCCCCTCATAACGTGTCTTCTACTTCATACATTTCTGGTAT
Organism: Brachypodius melanocephalos; assembly: GCA_013398615.1. Taxonomy (NCBI): domain Eukaryota; kingdom Metazoa; phylum Chordata; class Aves; order Passeriformes; family Pycnonotidae; genus Brachypodius; species Brachypodius melanocephalos. The sequence goes on along the minus strand of VZSR01001854.1, from coordinate 16,914,296 downwards.
ATTTACAAAGTATTTAGTTTTAACGACAAGGCAAACCTTTGTCCAGAAGGTTTATAGTGGTGCCAGGTTCCCCATCCTTTCCTCTTTGATTTGAATCTATATTTCTTTGTGTATATTAGTTTAGAGACAACAGGATACTGCATCACTACCTTCCCTGAAGGCGGCTTCTTTTATATTTCTGAAGCAGCCATGACTGCTACCTCTCAGTAAACTGCTGCAACCAGCTCCTAATTGCCTTTCTTTAATAATAAATATAACATATGATGTCTTTTTAACATTTAAATTTGACATAGCCAGTGGATTTAACATCACACTATTTGTGTGAGCCTTTTTGTCTAAACTAGCAAGGTACCATGCCTGTTCTATGAATGGCAAAAAAATGGAAATTAACACAGATGACACGGGTTTGTTCTTTCCAGCATGGTACACATTCTGATCCTGGCTCTTGGAGGTCCTATCACAAATGTTCCTGTTCTGCAGCAGTGATAGATCCCTACTTCCTCCAAACTTTGTGTCTTCACATATGTGAAAAAGAAAAGACACATTATGTAACATTTTCTTATAATATATGTATAAGGAGCCATTTCTTGGCAGATATTCCCTATAGGACTGTAATTATGTTCCCCAAAGGTTAAGGCCAAAATCAATTATTAATTATATAAAGATCAAAATGGACAAATATTTCATTTCTTATTTAATTTTACTCCAGTATACTGTGCCATATAACTACCTATTTTATAGTGCCTTCTTACTGAGGATATAATAATTAGTATTCAACTCATCATTTTTTAAAGTTGACAAGTCCATGATAGTCAGTGTGTGAGAATTACTAGAAACTAATTAAAATTACATCAAATTGTCTACTGTAGCTGAATTCCCTGTGTACTTGAAGAAGTAAGAGTTTGATATCATGCCTGTGGCTGAAACCTCAGTGCTTACTCTTAGGACAAGCAGTGACTAAAGAAGTTTTTGGGATGGGCACAAGTCCCTGGTGATATAGACATGGGTTTGGCTTTATCAGCCAGGCCTGGTTTGCAGAAATGTTTGTGCTGCAAAGCCTTAAAATTGGGCACTCTGCTGTTCATGTTTGAAATAGAGAATGAATGACAAGTTTCCTGTGCCCAAAAAGGGTTGAAACCTGCAGGGGGTCTGAGCCCAGATCAGTTTATAAAAGTACAGAAGAAGAGTCAAAGCTATAATTCCCCCTCTCCTCCACTCCTTGGCACAGCTGAGCACTAACAGTTCTGTCACAGCTCATATGGCACTTCTGCAGAGGATTTTCCTCTTCCATTCTTAAATCTCAGAAGTCAGAAGTAGCACCACCAAGAACCTCCTTCTGCAGGAAGAGAATTGTTGAAGAATCGCTATTGAGCATGGCTGAAGAGCAGCACATAATATACAGCTTAGCAAGAGGGATAGTCAGGTTAAGCTTAAGAGAAGAGTTTGGCTTTATTGGGGTGCCCAGAGGCAGCAGGTTTTTTGAATGTGTATTTGGATGTTGCTGGTTTTCCCTGTTGCTCTTTGCTCAGTAAGGCTGTGTTCATCTCCAGGTCTGATGTATCTTCCCAAGGGGCTGGCTGGCTGACTGAGCTGCAACTGAGTGCTCAGCAGGAACCAGCAGGAACCTCTGAAAAAAAAGTCTGGTTTCTCTTACTCCTGTACAGCGCAAGGAATGTCCTTTTTTCCTCTGAGGTGTAAGCAAAGAATATCCAATTTAATTTTGTTTGATCGCTTTTTAGTTTATAGTGCTGCATAGAATCACAGAATCATAGAATATGCTGAGTTGGAAGGGACCTCAGGACCTGTGCAAGTGTCAAGAATTGGCAACCCAAGAATCACAGCATGTGCCAGAAAGTGTTGGCCAATCATATCCTGGGCTGAGACAGGCTTGATGCTATGAACATTTCCCCAGCGAGTAATCCACTTTCCTGAAGCTATAGCACAGAGATAATTGAGGGAAAATAGCCCCAAGAGGTGTAAATATCTAACAAAAATGACATGGAAATTCTTAAAATTAAAACATTCCCTTTTCAAGTTGAACAAAATGTTTTCTTCAATCTGAATTCCCTGTTTTGGAGGAATTCTTGCAACTTCAAAAATGTTGCCCCTGAGCACCACAATAAAAATCTATTGCTCAGAGCAAGATTAGGTAGCTGAAATGGAAGATACACTGAACCACTGTGATGATAAACTGAAGTGTCTGGTCTCTCTTCTACCCCAGGAAGTATTAATATCACAAATTGGGAATTCCTCTGAAATAATGAGGGAAGTGATTAAACTGACTCTGATTTTGACAGTATACCTGAACAGTCAGCAATGCAAAGCAGAAGAGATGCTAAAATAGCTGTAGATGTCTCTGATTTACATTTTCTTACTTTGTTTCTATGTACTTATCTTTTGGTCTGACTGCAGCAGCATGCACGTGAAATGAGTTCCTAGGCACTGTAAAGGAAGCTAAGTAGAATACTGAACACCTGTTTTCATCCACACACAGATTAATATTTTACTAGAGAATGAAATAAAGTCATAAAGCAGATCAAATCCCCGGAGCACAGCATCACTTGCTGCATAATAAATAACATCTTTACAGATGATCCTGGTGTTCCAGGTGTAAAGACTCTGCATGACATTGTAGAAAGAAAACTGATTTGGTGTGTACTAAAATGAAAAAAAGGTCAGATGGAGAAATGGATTTTTTCTCCTTTTGTGACGAAGTTCCCCATCTGCTTTGCTGCTTCCAGATCAGGAGAGATTCCTCACCCTGTTCCTGTTAATTTAGCTGCTGCAGGGAAGCCTGAAGTGTTGTCCTGTGGCTTGTCTTTCACAATGTGTTGCTCCAGAGAATGAAATGGCACAGGAGAGCAGGAGGCCAACAACAGTTCCTGTGGCATCTGTTCTCCAAGCAATCCTTACCTCACCAAACACAGCAATTTCAGTTCCTTTTTACCCTTTATCAATCATTCACAGCACAAGGAATGTATCCTATTTTTCTTGACAAACAAGACTGGCACTAAGGCAGGTGAGCAGGCTTTACAGAAGACCCTCAAGTAAGCTTGGTTAGAGCATTGTGGTAATAATGCAAAGGTTGTGGGTTCAATCCCTATTCACTTAAGGGTTGGACTAGATGATTCTTATGGGTTCCTTCCAACTCAAAATATTCTGTGATTCTATGTCATCAGAGTAGGTAGGACTGAGTTTATCTTAATACAGACTGTGAAAATAGCTACTAGCCATAAATCCAATAATGGAGATTAAAGAATGGATAAACTGTTTAGTCTGAAAATGCGGGAGCTGGAGACTTCCAAGGTCTCTGAGGATGCATGTGTCAGGAAAATATTGCCAAACAATTTGAGTTCAAAGGTAGAGTAACTTCTGCTTAACAGGATGACTCCTTGCTGAGCCTCAGGGGAGGCAGGGCTGCCTCCCTTTGTACATCCCTGGGAGATGAGATGTTACACACTGGAGTGCTGTGCACAGCGCCTGCACAGAGCTAAAGGCTGATGGACCTCTTTACACGGAGTGAAAAGGTGATGTCAAAATCAAGTTCAATTAAAAAAAATTTAAAAATAATGGAATATTGTGTTGACCCTCATGTTCAGGTTGGCTCAGGTGTTGGACTGGGTGATCAGGGAGTTGCATAAGAACTCTGTTTTCCAGCCCACACTTAATGGTTAGAAGGAAGAGTAAAAAAGGGGAGTTTCACTGGACATTTCTACATCACATTTTCCCTATTACCTGTTCAGTGGAATGGGAGACACCTGATTTTCATCTGCTGGTCTGGGTGGAAGTGAGGTCATACCACAGTGTCTGATGCCTTTACTAACATGTTGGGAATGTGTGCTCCAGCCATACCCTTCCTTCAAGAGAATAATACAAGTTTCACAGGTATGAACAGACCCGAACGAGCCAAGGACTATTTCTTAGTCATGCTCATGTGGGAAGTGTCATAGGAGAAGTGTAGACAAGGACTATCACTCTAGTTATCATAGCAGTGAATCAGGTTTGAGACAGAATCAACCTCATTCCAGTACATGGAAACTGGAGAGTTCAAGCAGGTCACAAATTGAATGTTTTGAGTACCTACTGTAGCTCTGGGCAAAGGGAAGAGAGTAACCTATTTTTCAGTAGCACTTTGTGCTGAATAAATCTGAGTGTTTGTCCCCCAGTTCCATTGGGTAATCAGCTTGGGCAAGGAGTAGTCAATGACCCTGAACTGATTGTTAGCCTGAAATTTGCACCAGGAAATGTTGGGAAGTTTGGAGACATACAGCCCAGGACTGAACAGCTTTAAGGTTACACCAAGAAAGCCAGCCTTCTAGTATATATTCATTCATGAAGATTAATGTATAGAAACAGGTTCCAAAGCACTTAATGAAAGGGATGAAAATGTTTTACTCTTTGGTTACTAGATCTCAAATCCTCAGACTTATAAAAGATATCCTTAGGCAGAATCAGGTCAGTGCTATGGCCTCAAAGGAACTACAAGCCCTGAATGTCCCTGCCCAGCCTCTCCTGTGGTTACAGCCACACCATCCATGGCTCAGGAGCTCATCTTAGCCCTTCCTGAGGCACACAGACCTTGTTTGAGCTGTGCCAGAGGAGTCCTGGTCTCCAGCTCTGTTTCATGGATGGAAAACCTATGCTACAGCCTCATGTCCACCCCTGACTCTGTTTTTGTCCCTTTTTGCTCCAGAATGTATCTCCTGGATGGACCCTGAGTTGGCTCATCAGTTGCTTTTCTTGTGGCTGCTGCTGGACCCTGACATCAGTGTGATGTGTTCAGACCCTGTGGGACAGGCACCAAGCAGAACCCCAGCTTCTCCTGTCTTGTGCAGCAGCCCCACTTTCACTGCCTCTTGCCATTCTCGGATCATGTTTTGAGATTAAACAGCTCTGGGTTTGTATATAACAGCCCCTCAGCAACGTAAAATAACAGTAAGGTGTAAAAGTGAGCCTCGCAGCACTAAGACTTTTTCTAAACAGAAAATTACCTACTTTTTAAAAGCACTGTGTTGTGTTCTTTCATAAACAAACTCCTCATTTGAAGGTTTTTCTCATAATTCTTTCGTTTTTAGTTATTTATCCTGTGGGATTTTCCCAGTAAATTTATGCACATGGAACAATAACATCCAAAGGTTGTATATGTCATCTTGGCACAACAAAATCATGCCGGATTAAGCTGTCTCTGTTCAACCCATACTTGACACTTCCTACTGCCGCTGTGCCAAGCAAATTGCTGAGGTGTTGGTGTGTGCAGATCATATGCTCTGTTCCATTTCTTCCTGTCTGTAAACTCAGGATTAAAATTCTCAGATATGATTTCTTCACAGAATAAATTGTTCCTATTGAGTTTTCAGGCAAGGGATAATATAAAGGAGAGGCATTAATAATTCAAAGGTTTCTGCTGCTTTCAGAGTTTCAAAAGCCAGGTGTGTTGTCTGATATTTTCCAAAAGGTCAAAGGCATGTTTTTACTGACAGTGAAAGATTTCACGTTTGGGTGTTATGACTGCACTTTACATCAAGTGAGCAATAAAAATCTGACAGTCAATGCACGTTTAGAAAGTTTGTGTCAACTTGAGTGGTTCTCCTGCAGATGATTCTTTCAGCTGTATCTACTAATCATGTGGCCAAGGGAACTTTTTCATCAAACTTTGAAACACCTCAGGGAGAAGAGCAGCCTCAGGCTGACCTTTAACAGTGTTTTCCAAGGACTTCTGCTACAAGAAAAAATATTCCAATACATTTTCAGAGTAGCCCTAAGAAGATGTGGTTGGGTATTTCTAATAGGATGGGAGTGTAGAGAAACAGTATTTGGTCTGCTGGTTTGTGTCCTACAAATTTACTTACCTCTAGCAGCCATCTGAAAGACAGACAACTAGTTAAAAATTGATTCTTCTATGAAGACACAGAAGATTAGTTTTGAAAAAATAAAAATTGGATTATTTCTTGCAAACTGGAGCATTTTCTCTATAGCACTAACTTACTGCAAATTGAGAACGCACTCAAATTTTTTAAAAAAGGTAATGTAATCTTAAAAAAGGATAAAATAATCTTTAATGTGGCATAACCATGATAGCCCATGCATCTGAGCATGTAATCTCAGCTCATAGCCATGAATTTGGGAAAATGACATGGCAGGGAATACAAAAATCTCTGCAGCCATGGTTGCAGCTGGACATTAAAAAATGCCAATAAACTCTCTGCTTAGCAAAAACAGTGAAAAAAGTAAATCCCAACTGTAGGGTTGGGGTAGCTGTAGGATGCTGAGAAACTGGGAGTCAAAACCATTAGAAGTTGGTCTGTTGACTTTATCCAAGTCTAATGAGCTTCGAAATCTTGAAAGATTTGTGTTCGTTGCAAGATTTTAAGTAATATGTGATTTTTGGCTTGGGAGGAAACATCATGAGAACAGTCTTTTCATGGACATTAAAGTAGTAGACTTTGGTTGGAGCTAACCACACAGAACATGATGAGGTGTTTGCCAAGAGGGAATTGGAAAAGTTTAAAAACTTCAAACATTTTAGGCAGAAAAATAGTGATGAATGTAAGCATCAGGGAAAATTCAAACTGGTCTGTGTATTACCTAAGTATGTTTCCTTTCCTCTCAAGGTGATGGCAAGGTTCCCATTGTCTTTGTTGTGCTTTGAATTTTATCTCTTGTATTAGCTTAGTTCCAGTGCAGTTATTTATTTTGAATACTTCCAGTGAAAATTTTGAGGAAAAATATATTCAGCCCCTGCTTTTCTTCCGTAACACGTTTACATCTTCATCCTTCCTCATGCTTACTTTCTGCAGTGCTGCTTGATCATCTCATCACTTATTCATGAGCACAGCCATATCCTCAAAGTCATTACCAGGCTTTCTTTGGGCTTAGCTGCATCACTTAGCTGCTAGAAAACATCCTGGATCTCTATCTTAGCTTATAATGACTGTTTTTGAAAGGAATCAATAATTCTTTGTGGGGTGGGGATGTATTGGTGGCATATCATGGTGAAATTTCCCTGAGCTTCTAACAAGGCCTCAGCTGGACTACCTTTTATACAATTATTTTTGCATATTAGAAGTCTGCTGCTTTATATAATATGTGATAGGCAAAAAAAGTATTGCTTCCCAGAGCTTACTGCGGAGCAACAGTATGAAGTGACTAAACTAGGTCAACAGAAATAATGGTGCATGGAGGTTCGGTCTTTTAGATAGCAGTCCATTGACCTGAGAGGTCTGAGAATATGAAACTATAGACCTTTAGAAACAGTTTGTAATTTATCTTGCAAACACAGTTATTTCCAGATAGACGCCTTTTGTCTCTGTCATAAATGCAGGCATCATAACCTGTGAGAAGTGTTATTTATTATTTTGGCCAAATGAGGATAACTGGAATTCAGAGTAGTTTGAAATTTTCTTGAAAAAACATCTACCCTGAAAAAATTGTAATTTTAATCTATATCAATTCACTTTATTTTGAACTATGCTGTTGAACTAAGGATCATCTTTTCCTTCTCTTAGATTATATGCATACAAACACCAAGCTCTGCTCCTCTGGATATACTTATCTACTAAGGAAGAAACAGTGCTTCTAACAGCATATATATAGATATGATATATCTAATATAACAGATATATTTCCATCCAATCTATTCAGTATAGAAAAAGTAGCATAAGATATCAATTACATCAAAATTGAATCAACAGGAAAAAAAATTCTGGTTTAGAACAATATTATAGGATATCAGCCATGATCAGTTGTTTAAAGCACTGGGTAGATGCTGTGTATGCTTTTATAAGGCCAAATAGCTTTCAGCTCCTTCTGTTATCTACTGATACAGGATAATTTTAGGTTTTGGCTTATTTTATGAAAACATGTTATGTTTCAAAGTGCTCGAGAGAGGGAAAGCTCTTTTTTTTGGCTCATCTTCAGGAGTCTTTCTGAAGTTATGGAAAACAGATAAAGGTCAGTAGATGAAACCAAAATATTGCCAACATGACAAGTCACAAAGTATTATCCTGTGCTTCCTGTCATTCTGTCAGCTCAAGCCTACCATGACTGTTCAGCTCAACAGTGATAATTTATTTCCTCACCTCCTGAAAGTGTGTCCTATTTAATTCCCTGAGAGACTAAGCCACAGGTGATTACACTGTCTTCAGCCAATTGTGGCTCTATTCACCCTCCAAGTCTCTGAAATATTCCAATCAAATTTACCACAGATGAAAACATTTACAATAATTATTGTAAGCTTCATAAGAAAGAGTGACTCAAAAGTTTCTACTTGGATAACTACTACAATTTTTTTCTTTTGGAGGGGGGGATGTTTGGGGTTTGTTTTTTTTGGGGGGGGGGGTGTTGGGTTTTTTTGTCATTGTTGTTTTTATTTTTGTTTTTGTTTTTGTTTGGGGGGGGGGTTGTTTCCTTACTAGATATCAAGAACCTCACTCAGAAGCAGTGCTCAGAGCTGAGCGGACTCTGAGCTCACCTGTAGGAAATCAGACTCCATTAGTGCTCACAGCTTATTGATTCTACGGTGCTCTGCAACAGCTGGCAGTAGATGTCCTCTTCCTTTTCTGGGTCATATACACCTCATTACTCCCATAAGGCAAGGAAACAAAGAAATAAGCAATGCAGTCGGGGGCAATACCTGTTCACTTCTTGAGTATGATCAGAGCTAGCAAGGAACAAGCAATGCAGCTGAGGGGAGTTTCTTTTCCTGCCCAGGAGAGCTACAGTCATCATCCTGTGACCTCTTAAATCTATACATAATGGGTAAAATGATTTGGATTTTCAGAAATTTACCACTTGCTTCAAAATAATGTGAGTAAGGAGGTGAATTGTACACTCTTCCAGACTGTAAAACATTTTTCCTTTCACCAAAACTATTTTCATTTTGTAAAAGGTTACTTGATGTGTTAGTTCACATAGCAGCAGAATTGTCTGGGCAGAGGACTCTGCCTTAACTTTTTTTTGTCTTTTTTCTTTTTCCAAAGTATGCAAGATTTCTAATTTTGGCTTTAGCAGGATAGCTTCCCCTACAGTCCTAACACAAAAATAGTTTTCATCACTGTGCAGTCCAATACAAACAGCCCTAGAAAACACCTTCCAGGCTTCCAGCAGCCACTTGATATCCTGTTTGGATAACTTTGGCTGCAGTAGGGATAAAGAGAACCTATGAATCTATCACTTACTTGTTTGAATTTTGCAATTGTACCTTCATCACTGCAAGTTATATTAGTCCTACTGAAAAATGAAGTTATTGGTCTAAACATTACTTTAGCAAGCATGTTTTCCACTCCCCTCCTTTCTTCCAGTGCTGTGCAATTTTTCACCTAGGGTATCCTAGATCTTTCTTTTCCTTTTAGCTTCCCTAAATTAACATACCCTTCACTGACAGTATAGTCCCAGGCTAAGCATAAATCCAAGCATTCTTGAACTGAGTGGGAATTAATATCCAAGTTTTGGGTTTGAATGAAACCAAAATCTTAGACAATAATCCAGTTCTCAGGAATAAAATTAAAATTGGGTAGGCACCACGCTCAGGGATCATTAGAGTGCTTTCTATAGGCTTTGTATGTGTTACATTGTAAATAGTGATGTTTTCTTTTTCCCCACCTATTTCCTTTCTCATGATATTTTTTGCAGCATTGTAGCCCTAATGGCAGTTAATAAAATGGAAATAAATATTGGTAAGAGAATCTGAAGTAAGTTTCATAGCTATTAAATCAAGCTAACTTCAGCAATCATGAACTAATCGATTACCTTTCTCTTTAGTATAATTCAAGCTGGAAGTTGATTTAAGTTTTCTGTTATTTAGCTTTTCAGGTTTTTTTGTACAAAGCCTTTAGAAAGATATAAAATTAGCACATAATAAAATGAAGTGCTGAATTTATGCCATTGAGAAAAAGAGCCATAACACACTCATACATATCATGTCTTATGCTGAAGAGAAATAAACCCCCAACTGTTCATGCATAAAAATGAATGCTAAATACTATTATTTCATATAGTTACATTAGAGGATTTGGACAAAGATGTTTGAGCTGTTATTATCCTTGGAGGCAAATTATGTTTTAACACAAAACCAGCTAGAAGTCATCAGGGGTAAAAATAGTGATGTCAAATCTGGAAATTAGTTGTAATGTGAAAGAAGAAGATGACCTTTTAATATGATCCTTCTCTTGGGCGCTATGTCAAGAAATGCTGGTCACACTTTGGATCAGGTCTGATAGCTTATTATCAAAATATCTCATACCAAATTTCGTGTTAGTGCTGGGAGGGAGAACAAAAGAGATTTAGAAAACTCAGTCGATGTGGAGTCATACTGGGGAAATGAATCACCTCCAGAACACCAGTTGGAGCAGTGGCTGAGACAGACAGCTGCTACCCACCTCCCATTACACTCCATGTCAGGTTGCTGTAAGGTGTGTTTGAATTCAAGAGACTGTCACCTGCCCTCAATTTAACAAGTAATGTTTCTCCTGCTGAAATACTACGAACAGGTTTGTTCCTAGCTAGCTGGGCCTGCTGTCAGTGATTCCCAGCCCTTCTATAGTATAAAGCTCTCTTTTTTCTCTGATATGAACTAGGGGTTGGTGGAAGAACAAATATCAAGATGTTGGTGTCTGGTTCTGGGGATATCTGAGAGAAGTTTTTTTGACTACTCTAGAACTGGCAGTTGTGCAAACCTGATGATCACAGTTTTAGCTGATGGCCAGCATAGACAAGCATTGTCCTCCAAAAATTTGAACCAATAAGAACCTTATATTAACACAGGTTCCAGTCCTACATGTGAAAAAGTGACTTGTCAAGAACTTCAGAAAATAAAGGAAAGCAACTACAAGTTACTAAGTTCCACAAAATTAGGTAGGCTTCATTTTCACTGGTGCTCTATTATATTCACAACATTTCTGTTAAATGTTAAATATTTCTACATTTTAACCTTGGACAAACATTTATTTGCACCAGGAAGTCAAGCATGCTGCACTCTAGGGAGTCCACATAAATTCAATATTGTGGACTAGAAGCCAGTCTCAGAGTGTCAGAGTCTAGATGAATTTGGTTTTGTAACGTCTGCATTTTTGTGTGTTCCTGGGAAAATGGTCAACAATGGGATATGGCAAGGTCTTAATTCTCTGTCTGGTTTCATGCTGCCAAACCACGACGCAGAGAGCTCTTCTGTTTTGATGTGGTAGGTAAAGTTAATGAGGAGGTATTAGCGAGTTGGCAAGTTGGCAAGTACATCCATGTAAGTTTGAATAAGGTGAATTATAAAAAATGTAATGTTTTCAACTTTGGTAATAACATCTATTGGCTTTGATAATTTCACATAGTAGCCCAAAAGCAAAAGTTATGATTCTCGACCTCATTAGTACAGGCAGCAGGCTGAACATGGGCTTCAGTTGTTGCTGAGTTGTTTCTTCCTTGTACACTGAGATATGCTTATCCTCCCAGGAATGCTTTGTTCATGTGCTTCTGTGACTTAGAAACCTTCTCAATGAAGAGCAGGTCCTGTCCAATGTTTTTTGGCTTAAATTATGTTCATTTGTGTCACAGACCAACAAGAATGTTTATGGCCAGGATCATTGGCGCTGTTACAAGTCCCCCAGTAGTACTTGTGGCAAATCAGCTGGACACCAAATGTCATCCTGCAGGACCTGGGCAGCCTGTCAGTCACTGTAAGACAAACAAGTATTGGAGCTCTGCCAAACACAGTGCATCTCAAATGCCCACGTTTTGGCATGGCAATCATGGCAGTCACTCCAAAACTGTACAAGTCAAAAAAAGTAGTGGAAAGGAATCTTTCCTCCTAAGCTCTAAAGTATAGCACGGACAATATAATGGGTATCAACCAGCATTTATACTATGCTAATATACTGTGGGGAGACTTAGAAAGACACTATGGAAGACTTGCAACTGTTTATCTTTTAAGGACTAAGCTGGAACTAGACTGCAATGTTGTAAGTCATGACACCATCACCCCTGAGTGAACTTGCCCATCAATAAAGTCAATCCAACCACTTGTTTTCTCTATCAAGAAATGAAAATAATAAAGTAGACCTGGGCTGTGGAAGCCCACAGAGTCTCAGTCGCATCATTTGTCAGCTCCTATTGCAGAAATGCTCACACAATCACTGAAGCATTGGTTGGGATCAACATCTAGATGTCAGTCAGTCAGTCCATTCTTCTGTTTAAAGGAAGAATTATCATAATTCCTAGTTCATTACATCTATCACCAGCTATCATTGACTTCAAGCAACAGTAGAGCAACGGGTTTACTTAGTTGAATATTGAAAAGCAAACAAGCCCACCCTCTCTCTACCTAGCTTCTTTCAGTGTTGCACTGCTCTGCTTGTGAAGAAATTCATCCTAATATCCCATCTGAAAATTCAAAGTCAGAACACATGTTCCTTGCCCCTCTTTACGTTCTCTGCTACTGCCATGAGAAGTCTGTGTATTCCCTGTAATGTCTGTAATATCAAATTTGTGGACAACACTAAGCTGGGTCAGAGTGTTGATCTTCTGGAGGGTAGGAAAGCCCTGCACAGAGCCTGAAGGGGCTGGATCAATGGGCCAAGGCCAACAGCATGAAGTTCAACAAGGCAAAGTGCCAAGTCCTACATTTTGGCCACAAGAACCTTATGCAATGATACAGGCTGGGGACAGAATGCCTGGAAAGCTGCCCAATTGAAAAGGGCCTGGGGGTGCTGGTTGACAGCAGCTGAACATGACCCAGCTGGCCAAGAAGACCAATGGCATCCTGGCCTGTATCAATAGTAGCGTGGCCAGCAGGAGCAGGGCAGTGACCGTCCCCCTCTACCTGGCACTGGTGAGGGCACACCTTGAGTTCTGTGTCCAGTTCTGGGGCCCTCAGTTTGAAAGGACATTGAAGTGCTGCATCAGAGAAGGGCAACAGAGCAATTCTTCACAGAAAGTGTGATAAGATATTGGAATTCCAGGGAGGTGGTGGAGTCTCTGGAGGTGTTTAAGGAAGGATTGGGTGTGCCATGGTCTCATTAGTATGGTGGTGTTAGGTCATCAGTTGGATTCAATGATCTCAGAGATCTTTTCCAACCTAATCGATTCTGTAATTCTGTGATTCTCTGATCTCTTTGTGTAGTTGTAGTCTGCTACTCAATTCCCTTTTAGCCCTTTCTTTGCCAGACAAAGAAGTACAACTCCCTCAGGTTTTCCTTGAAGCTCATGTGATTTACGTCCCATGCCATCTTCGATAGACACTTCATAGATCCTCTCCAAATTTTACCATCTCTCTTGAGGTGTATGTGGGTCCCCAAAAGTATACACAGTAGACCAGCTATGCCCCACTCCTCCAGCAACAGATTAAGCACAGAATAACCTCCCTTGATCTGCTACGTTTCCCCTAAGGTAGTGGTTTGCTTTGATCACGGTGGGAGCACACGGTTGGCACATGTTCAGTCTGGCATCAACTTTACTGATTGTTTAAAGAGATGTGTTATATCTGAATGCTTACAGTTGGTCCTAAGCTCTTCTCCTGATTTGCAATGTAAAAGACCTCTCCTGAATGGACTGGACCCTAGGTGAATAATACTAAGAGAAGAAGGTGACATGTAATAGTCACCAGATGGCTTCTGCCCACATGGTATTTTTTAGAGGAGGACTGTCCTGTGCTGCTTTCTTACAAGCTGATCTACTTTAGCTGCTCAGAAAACAGCTGTGGCAGTTCTTAAGAGCTGTTTACTGATTGAAACCATGTAATATTATTAGAAACATTTATAAGTATTGAAAACATAACAATGCTGAATGATCTAGCATCTTCATGGAACAACTGATATGCTGGTACCATTCTCTGAGATATGTTTTACAGCTGTAAATTGTGATTAAAAGAGTGGGGGAAAATGAGCACAACAGTGGGAACTGTTCCAAGGGCAGTGATAAAGATCTCCTTCCTTGTCTGGAATTGCCCTTTAAGCCCTAGACTCTTAATCAGCAGCAAAAGGAAGCCAAAGCTTCCTTCCCTGACTAGACCTGATTTCAACAAAGATGTGAGAGTGTCTTTCACAAAATGCTCCCATCACAATCTGTGTAAGAGGTGCTTTAAAAATAAAAATTAAAATAGCTTGGTCACTTGCTTCCTTCAGTTGTTAGACTAAATAATAAGGGACCAGCACCCTTTCTGATGGTCACTTTCATGAATACAGAGCTGTTTCACTGAGATAAAGTACTTCAGCAGTGTGTGTTCTGCTTCTCCAGATGCAGCTTATCTTGTTTAGATGATGACATTTATGCAAGTAATCTACATCCAGAAAGAGAAATAGAACCATCTTTATAGGAAAAAGAAGTACCTAAAGTTTGCTGGGAGATGATTGTATTCTTCAAATCTTCACATCAGCAGAAAGGTTTTCCAAATTCAGATCTGACAGGGAATTAGGATTGTTGTCCTAAAGTGTATTTCACACTGTGTCACGTAAAGAGCATAAATTTCTGTCTTACTAGATCAGGACAGAGAAGGAACACAGGACAGACTGAAAAGCAGAGGCACATCTGTACCTCATTATTATGAAAGAGCCTCTGGCCTTTCCAATGCTAACTTTGCCCAAGGACAGTGAAACATAACAGAATAATGGTGACTATGCCTGAGGAATGATGAACCCATATGGAAATGGGCTTTATGAAAGGAGCAAAGGAAGACTGACAGGAACTGGGGTCAGAAATAGCAGCAAAAGGTAGCCAGCTGCTGAGACAGAATACCCCCTATGTTTTCAGTGTGTGGCTTGGCAGGTTGCTTGAATAGTCTGCTTTACTTGAACAGAGCAATGAAAAAATTACTAAATGTTAGTATTTAAGTGTTTAAAGAGCATCCCTGCATCTATATTGAAGGTAACTTTTATTCCAGGCATAGATAAGAATTTGGGTGTTTTCAAAAAGTCCCACTAACCAGTTTTGTAATTCATTAAGTGAGTAGTGTGGTAAATCACTGGAGAAAGTCTTCCATTGTATACCCCAAGAGGAAAGTTGTTGTGTTTTATACAAGATAATCATTATTCCAAATGTAATGAGTCAGGCTGTAGATCTGTCATGGAGAGCTTTGAACTCATAGCAAAAAGCCATAATTCGTAGCACTTACAATGTGGAATATTTACTTAGGATTTCATGTGGCCATGGCTTCATGGAGGATAGGAAATGTCACTAAATCTGCTTAGTCAAACTGACTGTATTGTAATAAGTGTTGCTCTCACATTTCTTTTCCCAGCAGAATCTCAGCTCAGAACTGGATCCCTGAATCTGCCTTTTCCTAAAGGAAAAACAACTTTTCCCTTTGTTTGCCTGTCCTGGTTGCTTTTCTGACCTCCGGCAGCTTCAGAAATCTGCCCCATGGAAGACAAAAGAGCTATAGTTTCTGGTGTATGACTGATGAAATAGGCATGTAGGCATGTCTGTAAGAGTTGGGGAATGAAGCTGCAACATACTTCAAGTGCTTCTATCTGGGGCACAGCTGAATATTATGCTAAATTAAGTTTGCTGACAAGTACCTCAGACCAGTCTATGAAACCTCTTTTCCTGTTCAGGTTTGCTACCTTTGATGTTCTTATCTGCAGTACTTTCAAAATGCAAAGGCTACCCAGAGAAGTTCAACATCTGAAGTTAAGTGTGAATTTAAACCAGTATAAATACCCCCTTTTTCTTTGAACAGTTCCCATGGCCTTTAGTATAGTTATCTCGATCTTGCAAATATTGTGGATTGCAAAAATTTGTGGATTTGCACAGTCTGTGTTTTTCTTCCCCGTAAGTTGTCTTAGTTTACAGCTGATAGTCATGTTAAATGCTGAAGAAAACACTTTACTTAAATATTAATTGGAGTGCGTCCAAAAAATATGTTTCAACCAGCAAAAAGCTGACAGTTTAAATTCCTGACCCAATTAAAACTTTTAAATTAAGCATGTTGGTCAGTATTAGTAATATGCTAATTTTCCTTGCCATCTTGTGTAAGATGCTTTGAGCAAGCTGTGCTGTTCAGCCGAGGCAGAGTATAGACAGAGTATGCATAACTCCAAGGAAACCTTTCCCATCTGTGGGGTTTTTTTGCCCTGCAGCTTTAAGCCAACTCCCAAATGACAGAAATGGGATGTTTGACAGGCATTAGGAGTTTGTATGCAAAGAGCAGAGAAATAATGAGTGAGAGGGACTTTTTAGCTGGAAACTAGAAACTGCAGGGTTTACAGGTGGCTGTGGGATAGCCTTTGTTGGCTGGTCATGCAAATTGGATCAACAGGAAAGAGTTGATAGTGGGGCTCCAAAGGGCAGTGGTTTCAGTGAGTACAGGAACAGGGCTGACAGTGATGCTTCCCCGCACAAGGGTAGTGTTGTTGCTGTGGGTTTTAATCTGAGTTAGATGCATGAATACAGATGTCACTAGGAAAGAATTTAAAATGTTCAGGTTGCCAGAGGTTGTGAAAGAAATTAACAAGGGGTGATAATGTGATTGGTCACATGTTTGTTCTCAAAGTATTTTTTCCCAAGAAAGCATTAGCCTGGGTCATTCATGCTGCTCAGAGTGGAGGGTGCCCACGATGGTTTTGACTACCCAATGTTCAACATCACGCAGTGCTCAATTCAGAGTAATAATCATGAATTATGGGGTTTCTTATCTGTGTATCCAATTGCCATTCATTAGCTTTGGGTTTGAGAAAGGGTTTATATGAAAATAGAAGCATATACAAGTGAATGTGTGCCTGCAGGGTGCCACAGTTTGTCCTTGCCTTTTGAATTTTTAAGAAAAAAAGTATGAAATTACCACTTTCTCCACATAAGCTGATGCATTGCACAAACATCACTGGGTGAAGGCAGAGCCAGGCTGCAGATATGGAAATTAAGGGCAGGGTTAGCTCCTAGATTTCATTTTTAATGATTGGATTCTTAGCTAAATTTAGAGGGTCTTGTTTATTACAGGCTCTTCTGACACTGTCAAAGAATCAGTTAACTGCTACAGACAGCTTGGTAGCTAGGGTTTTATATAAGCTCCTGTTTACCAAATGCTTCTATTTGTCAAATGCAATTGCATTTGAACTTCCTTCTGATATTTGCCTAGAGAGAAGTGGGTTTTGAGCACCAACTTAAATATTGTTTTTTCTATGATGAATACCACAGAAAAAGACATAGTTCTGTTGATAGAAATTCAGTAAATTGGAAAAGATTAAGGGGAGAAGAATAAAGAGGAGAGTATGGGATATCAACAGGGATCAGAGAAGGGAGAGAAGATAATAAAGAAAAGGACAAGGAGTGGTGAGGATGTGGACAGACAGCAACAGGAATGGTCTACAGAAGTAGGATAAAAGAAAGTAGGTAGTAGGGACCATGAGGAACTGGAAGGGATTGGATTCAACTATCTGAAAAGGCTCAGCAGAAGTCACATGTGTCTCCTCCAGTGATCTGCCTAAGCAGAGGAGCAGTCTACTGTGATTACTGTTGCCTCAAATGATAGAGGTCTGTGCCATATTAAAAATCCAGCTGTGTTGATAGGCATCTCTAAAATTGTCTTTTATAAGATCTGGAAAAGGGCTGGAAAATTACTGCCTGTGAAAATATTAAGACTTTAAAATCAAACTCTTGTCAACCATGCCAGAAATAGTTACCTGTACTGTTTAAGTTGACTGTCTGTAACTTTCGTTATACTTTCTAAATAGAGCATAGCATGACTTTTTCCCCCCTGACCGTCTTCATGGGTTTGACTTAAATTATGTCAACTTTCATGACTCTCAGGGGTTTGTTCAACATATTGAGAAGTATTAACGATACATTTTGGAGGCACTGCAAAGATTTTTAGAGGACTAATGATTTCTTATTTTGTGACACAAATCTGAGCCAAATTTCTTTACTGAATAATATTTTGAATTGAACCACAAGAAGACATTATCTGTTTGAAGTAAACTGGAATTGCTCTGTTTTCCTGAGAGGATTCAGCTTTAAAAAAAAGGAAAGTCATTCATAAAAAAAGTAAATGTATCTCATTAAATGGCTCTTTCAAGAGTTAATTTGATGTTTTCAAACTACCATGTTCTGCAGGCATATCAAAAGATCTAGACAGCTTGTAGGGATTTAGTAAAGTACCAGCTTAAAAACGAGCTAAAGAATGCTTAATGTCTCAGCTTTCTCACTGATTAGTGTGTATTTTTAGTTGCTCCCTGTCTTTTAACTAATTAAAACAATGTATTAAAGCTGTATATAGTTGACATTCACCAAATAACATATGCAACATATTAAAGTTAATAAAAGAGGAATTGCTGATTAATAGTTTATAAATGACAAAAGGACACTGCTCTTAATTATATACACTATTCTGTAACTTGAAGGCTGCTAATGTTGCTAATATAGCCCATTGTTGAATTCCTGCAACAAAGTTTTTAGTACCTCTGACTTTCATTAGTAACAAATCCTTGAGTGGTTCTTAATCACATTGCCAATTTTTAAGCAGCTTTGAGACACCAAGAGAAATTACTCCTTTTAAACCCAGTAAGTCCTGACCTGTAGTTCTTAACCTATCTGTGCTTAGACACAATCAGTGAGTCATTTTAATGGGTGTGCATGCAAGTTCTAAATTCAAATTCAGCGTCCCTACAGAGAATGGTTTCAACCCCTACCATCAGTCTCACCCCCCACCATCACTACCCCAGAGGTACACAACTTCAAAAGGGTAAATATGGAAAATGGAGAATTTGTTAAATTGAACCTAAAGTGAGTAAATCTTTGCGGGAAAAGAAGGTTAGTGTAGAACTGCATACTGGAAACCCAGCAGTGCACCTGTTAAGAAGGCTTGAATAAGGGTGAAAAGGAAGCAAGCATGTCTAATCAAAACAATAAGTAGATTATTAGAATAAGACATCTTTCAAAAAGATGGAATTGTATCCAAACGAGGAAAAGACAAAGGATTTAAAACCCTGGCAGATTAATTGTATAAATGCAATAGTGCATGTCAAAACAGAGCTGGAGGAACAATGAGCTAAAAGGATCAAATGAATATTAATTACTTTGCAGACATATGAAGAGCAGGAAGCATTCTAGAGAAGCAGCAGAGACAAATGGTGCTCATAGCATTGAAGGAGCACTGAGGGGGGCAAGAACGCTGCTGAACTGAGAAGCCAAATATATTCTTCACTTAAGTTTTCATTGTGAACTAAATTGGAGATCCATGTTAGATCACTTTGGAGAGAGATGTTCCTCAGAGAGTACGTCTGACTTAGGTGGCTAGAGAGGTCAAGGAAACATTGACGATGGAAATACTAACTAATGATGGGCAAAGTTTATACGTGGGCTTTAAGAGAAGAATGAAATTATTGAATTGACAATGTTAATGTCAATTAACTTTGTTTAAAAACTATTTTGGTACGTGATGACTGGAACGATGGCAGATACTATACCAGTCTTTAAAACAGGTTCCAGGGAGAAGGAAGGAAACCACACATCTGTAGCACAAGATTTAAACCAAACAAGTTAGTAAAACTCTGAGAAATAATTTAATTGATGGACATGTGAATATATGTGATTGGTGTGGGAAGATGGCTGGTTCATAATTAATCAAGTCAGTTTCCTTCAAAAGCTCTTGGGAATCCAAAGGGCCACAGGGTAAGACATGGATCAGCTGTGAGATGGGACTCAAGGGATGAAGGAGAATGTTAATTACAGCCTTTCAGAAAAGTCATCAAAGTCTGTGAGTGCCCATGCTCAAATCTGTGCTACCTAAATGACAGGAGAAGGAGAAGATAAGGAAGATATTGAGTAGGAATTGAAAGAATTTACAGCGGATTTGTCTTCTTTCTGATAGTAAGGATGAAGACAACAATGAAGAAGAATAGAACTAGTGACTGGACAATAGAATTTTTAATGAAATTCAATGCAGGTAAAGGTAAGGTGAAAGAATTCCTTTTTGCATAAATAATGGATTCTGCACTGACCAGTGACATTCAGGAGTGAAGGCTTTGGATTATGAATGGCAACTCAATGGAAAATGTCTTCAATAGTTCCAAAATAGGCAAAATAAAAGTTAGGCATGATTTAGAAAGGAATGAAGGGCAAATCAATAGCATTATTTTGCATGTATAAATGCATTCTTCACCCTCAGCATTAATACTGCATGCAATTCTGCCTCTCTTATCACAAAAAACCCCGAAAAACCCAAAAAACCCACATAAAATCATAGAATATGCTGATCTGGAAGGGACTCATCAGGATAATCAACTCCAACTTCTG
>VZSR01001854.1:16862928-16893988 GCA_013398615.1 Brachypodius melanocephalos | reverse complement strand
TTGACTAAAACTGGAAAATCTTTTCAAAGAAGATAAACAAGGATGATTGAGTATATGCCAGAACCATAGCCAGTGTAGCACTTTCCAATTTGAAAAATAATGGGTTTATCAGGCAATGTGATACAGGTCTTCAGAATCATGCATTGTGAAGACATAATGGTAAAGATTGCAAGCTCTGTGTATTTTGCAGTGTACGGCAGGCTTCTAGTCAGAACTGAATCCAAAGCAAATGGAAGGTGGGTATTGGCACAGCTGGTGACAGACTTGAAGAACTCCTTTCCAAAGAATTTTGTGGATGCCTAAATTTTGTATGAGTTGAAAAGGATAACTTGGAAAAAAACCCAAACCTATTTAGGGTTTTTAAATGGACTAATCATGTTAGGTCTAGACTATGTTGATCTAAAAATATGTGCTGGTTAGTAGGAGAGTATTTGAGATAAGTCTTGTGCTTTATATTTACTCTTCATCAGCATATATTTATTACCATTGTTGAAGAGAGTTTATGAAAAAGGAAATTGGTCTGTATTAGATTCTCAATGAGGATGCCTGACTGTAGGCTTTCCACTGGGATAATTCTAGGAGGATAAAATATATCGCTGTGATAAACCTCACTTGTTGGGAGACTTGAATGAATGATCTGCGCTGAAACAAATTTAATCCGTGGTTTATGAAGGATAGTCTTAAAACTAGGGAATCAGTCAGGCAATATGCTTTATTGTGGTCAAGGCTGCCTAGGGTTTGAAAGAGTTAGTTGTGCTTAGTAGTCCAAAATAGAAAAGGTACTCATTATTTAATCCTTGCATAATGCTTACTGTTGCCAAAATAACCATCCTTCTCCAATCACAGGTGAAATTGAATCAACTACATGGTGACAGACAACTTTATTTCATTCAGGATTTGATTAAGAACATAAGGAGAAACAACACCAGTTCATAATAGAAGCCCATCTAATATCTAGCCAGACAGAAACCAACAGAGAAAGATAATAAGGCACAAGGTATACCTTCCTTAAATATTGAGATCTGCCCTTAGGCAACTTCCTATATGGAAACTGCTCCATGTGTTTTCCTTTCTCCACGTCTATTCCAGTTCTCCTGCACATATTTTGAATGATAATGGATCTGTATAAAGTATTTTACATGTAGGAGTACATTTAGCAGGAATATTTGAACATAGGATTTTATAGAGTATCATGATATCTTCTGGCTTTTTTTTAATTCCTTACTTAGAATTTCCTAATATGTGGTTGGTTTTGGACACAGAGTCAAAGTTTTTTGTGGAAGTATAGCTCCTAGGTCTTGTTACTGCATGGAAATATTGATTTCAGATCCTATAGTAATGGATGTATAAATTTAGGATTGCTCTAAATTTATCTGAATCTCATCTGCTATTTTATGACCTAGTAATCCTCATAACAACTTTCAGCTAGACATTTCTCTTCACTGGCATCCACAAATTGCCTTATAATGCAATTTTCTTGTCTTATCCTTTGTGTGTCCCTTTACAGTGACCTGCAATGACACCTCCAAGGAGAATACCTATTTGGAGTCCTGCTTTATTTAATTTAGCCCTAACTCTGCTGTTAATCTAATGCTTTCATAGTGGACTCTGTCAGAGGAATTTCCTCTCTGGACATTATACTATGAAACAATAAGCACACATGTAATGTAAAACAATTCCATTTATCATTGGTTTCATGCTATGCTTTTCTGCAGCAGATCAGCAAATGCTCTGAAATAGTTTCTTTGTGGGAACTCAAAGGCTATGCTACTTAGAGTTATTAAGATTGTGACTGCTGTATTGAGGAAGGAAAAGCTTCAATGGAAGCCTGAGGCATTTTCTACAAAAGTTAAATACATTTTATAACAGCATTGTTGGCCAAACCCCTTCGGGATCACAATGCAATCAAAATGAACTGGGTGCTGCTTGATACTGTGTTTCTCACTGCATGATAACATGTCATTGCAGTGAACTATGAGAAGAAAACAGTATTTAACATGTTTGTTACTCTCCTCCATAAACTTTTATGATAAATGGCATTTGACACCATTGGAGGAAAACAGATGCTGGTGCAAAGCAAAACCCAACACAGAATCAAATGGAGACCAGTATACAGTTGAAATATTGTCCCATACCTTTGGCATATTAGCCACAGCCCAAATTTATTGAAATGAGCTACAGTTCCCTACAATCCCTCCCACCGACAACATTAATTAGGTGAATTCTTGGTAAAAGGGGTCAAGGGTGACCTGTCAAACCCCAACCCAGTAAAAAAGTTCAAAATTTATTCTCGTTTACAACAGACTGTCTTACTGCCAGATCAAACTGGCATAAGTTTGTGCAGGAGGAAGACTGGGAACATTTGGCTGGAGAAAAAGTGGACACCCGTAGCAGCTGGCATTCTGTAATTTCTCTCTCCCTATGTATATATGCCTTCTTTTCTCAACATATTCTTGACTTATACTGCATGATTGCAGACATGTTCTTACTTTGGTACTTCGCTTCATTCTGCCATTAATTTGAAATCAACAGGAAATAATTTCTTATTTTGTGGATAGATAGCAGCACTAAGTCTACTAAATTAATTTTTCTGACAAAGCAGTTTTTCAAGTTTGTGTATGAACAAGTGGCAAATACTGTACTTTTCCACTTGTAAAAGTTAAAGAACTTCATTAGCCTTCATGTATTTTCCTTTTTGCTACTCACTTTTTGTAAGAAACATATAATATTAATTTTAGAGGATAGTAATTACCAGGGGGCTAGCAGTCCCATTTGGGTGGTTCTGCATTGCAAAAGTACCACTTGAAATGGACTAATGCACTAAAGGGAGAGAAATTTCACGTGTGAAACTGCATTCTCAGACCAGTGATGATGTATAAGAAAGAAAAACAACAGGTCTACCATGGTTAAAAGCCCAGTTTAACTGTAGCCAGAGCTGAAATACAATCCCATCTGTTTCATGCTTCCTGTGTTAAACTTTTTGAATTTGTCATAAATAACTGCAAAGAGCATAGGCAAAAATTAATTTGGATGATTCATCAAATGGTCACCCTGTTTAGTGTCATTTTTTCCTGTGCTATAGAACTTTGCTTCTCTGTAACTTCTGCCTGGCCTTAAATCCTGAGATCACAGGCATTGTGAAACTGTAAAACAGAAGATTTTCATTAAAGGTGACTGTTTAACTGTTGTGTCATGAGCAATTAAGTAACCCAGGAATAGGATTTGTGCAGAAATTCTGATAGCAAGCATAGTAAAGATTGGCTTCTTTCGTCAATCTATGGAAGAGAAATGTAATCTCTGTTAAAAAAAAAAAAAATTTATAGGCTTGACACCAAAAAGGAAAACTAAAGAAAGCATAGGTTCACAATCAGTGCGGGAATTGGAATTTCTATTTATCTTCTGCTTCTGCCAATGTTTTTTGGTATCACATTGGATGAATGGCTCACTTTATAGAAAAGTTATACATGGTGGTGGGACAATGATAGAATCATCAAATGTTTTGTGTTAGACAGGACTCTAAAGATCATTTAGTTACAACCCCACTGCCACGGACCAGCACATCTGCTATACAAAATTGCTCATAGCCCCATCCAGCCTGGATAGTCTCAGTCTCATCTGTTTCTTTACCCTCATTCTTTTCACTTGTTGATCCATTTTCCCCTCCTTTATGTTAATCTGCTTCAGGTCTTGCCTTGAAAAGTCTCTCTTGCTCCTTGTCGTCATGCTCTCCATTCCCCAAGGAACAGTGCCTCTCAGTTTGGGTTCAGCAGCACTCCCTCAGGACTGCCCCCATGCTTTGACCCACAGGAGGAGGTTCCTATGTTGAACTCACTTGTTAAGGAGTAGAATGTACTTGCTGATGAACAAAACATACCTGAGGCTAGTTGTGTTTCACTGTCTGTCTAAGACAGGTTTTCCATAAAGAGCAGTCATTTCTAAAGGAGTCCCATGTTCCCTACATCTCACTGATAACAGTATCCTGGTTTTCTGGCCAGGGATCCCTCCAGTGCACCAGGCAGGATTTGTTGTGGCCAGCCTGGAGCTATGAGGCTGCTCTCCAGCTTGCAGCTGTCCAGCTGGCAGGAGGGTCAGCCTCAGCTTCTCTCCTTGGGGACCCTATTTTCAATCAGTTGCAAAGCTTGAGGAAAGAAAACATTAATAGAAGTCTGTCCACATATACTATTCTAAAACTTTATTTTTTAAAAGTGGTAAGTTTTCCCTCTTAAAACTCACATACATAAAAGTAATATTGCTTACGTTCTGTTTTGCCATGTGAGAGTGAATAAGCATTAGGTCTTATTACCTGATTAATTCTAGAAGAAATTGAAGATTTTAATTTTCTTCCTATAAAGGATGGTTGATTTTCTACATCCTAGGAATGGTGCTTTTTATGTAGTTTACAGTGGGGTGCCGTGGTACCAGACATTTTGAATAGAGCCCCTCTTCAAAACTGCTGCCCATCTGATAGGTGCAAAATGAAATGAGGGAAATTCTCTCTCCCCCATTCTGTGTAGCCTCCTGCCTTGGAATCTGAAAATTTCTCCTTTGCCATATGTAGTTTTAAAGAGGTGGATGTAAGGAACAGGAAGAGACTCAAGCAGGTCTGTGTGGATTAAACCTGGTAAGCAGGACTGGACTCTGCCTAGTCAGGATTCACTGTTTTCTGTATTTCTGTATTTTAGTATTTCTATTTAGCAGAGGCCACGCAAGTTTCTCACCAAGCAATTTCCATCCATCATGGTAATTCATGTAAACTGTAACATACTGTAAAACATTGCATTCTGAAAGGAAAGCAGCCTGTGTAAACAGTATAAACAGCCAAACTAACTCTAAAGCTTGTACCTAAATTGCATTGTGAACTTCACCTCTGCGATCTTCATCTCTGGCCACTTCATTTTGGAAGTCCTTTCTTTCATGAGCTCTCTATCAAATCTTCATCACAGCATTTGTGATTCTTAACTTTCCTGCAAATAAGCAAACATAGAGCTCATCTTTTTTATCCCTCTGGCCTCTACTTGTTT
Organism: Brachypodius melanocephalos; assembly: GCA_013398615.1. NCBI lineage: Eukaryota > Metazoa > Chordata > Aves > Passeriformes > Pycnonotidae > Brachypodius > Brachypodius melanocephalos. The sequence continues at coordinate 16,888,967 of VZSR01001854.1, read as the reverse complement.
GACCTCTCTTTTCACCTTAGCAGCTTCTTCCAGTGCTTAGGATTTTTGTGTCATCAGTCTTAATTTAGTTCATAAATTCCAACCAGGAACTTTTTTTACCTGTTGCCATGTATTAACACTGATGTCTGAAGTCAAATTTTCACTATTAGAATAAATTGTGTTGCATAACCCAACAATAATTCTAATACCAGTGTTTTGTTATTAGCCTAAATAAATATCCTGAGTGGTTTTTCCAAGTTTGCCACAACAGTTTAGGCCTTTTTTAAGGCAGCAGTCTTATCTGATTTTTAGTCCTGAAGTACAGGTCTTTTCTAAGGACTTTCATAATGCTAAATTAAATATATATGTGAAGTTTACCTGTAAACCTGAAGTCAGTGAGGTCAAGGAAGACATTTATTTACATCATACCCAGAAAGTAAAAGAAGAAACAGTGCTTCCCTGTAGTTATGTCTCTGTATGACTTGGTCCTTTTCAACACTGATAAATCATATTTGTTCAAGTTCCATATTGGAACTACTAATGATGGCAATTTTTTTCAGTTTTTCCATTGAAGCCCTTTAGAGGTCAAAGTACATCATCACCTGACGGTCAGGGAAGTGTGTTCTTAACCATGTATTTTGTAAAATGCTAATGCTTTGTGAAGTTCCTATAAACTGTAATTTGTGCTTGCATTAGGAAATTAAGGTTAAAATTACTCACTAGAATACTTGCTTTACTAAAACTGACAAGAAGTGTTTTAGATATGGCATTACTTTTGACAATGTTAACAGCAGAATATACTCCAGCATTTTTTCTCACCTAGTTATTGGACACAGATCCTATAAATCATTTACCAACTGTTGCTAGCATAGGTGAGTTGTCTTTTTGATAGGAAAGTTTACTCAAATGTCATTTATATCAGAGAATTATTGGGAAGACCATAAGAAATTAACTCCAGATGCTGAGCATGTGCCTACCTATAGGTCTGTAAAAGTTTATGAGTGTTTTATTCCTCCAGTCCTGTTCATGTGAAGTTCTTATTCAAAATTTGAATGATAGAAGGAAAAACACAAAACATTTATGCCTTCTCAGGGCTCCTTTGTGACAGGCTGTCTATGTTGAAGCCACTTCTGTGGAGACAGTATAATGTAGACCTGACTGAACTACCTGAACACTGGTTAGCATGGCATGTGAGTAGCACAGCAGTGTAGGACTGCGCTAGGCAGAAAAAGCATTAGTGCTTCCATTACTTGGATAGCTTCTCAAGTGCATGTTTCAATACAGGTCACATCTTGTAGCTTGTTGGCCAGGCTAGCATAGGAGGTTGCAGCGGTATTCCCAGTGAAGACGTCCTCTTTGATTTTTGAGTTGAGCAATTCCAAGTCTAAAACTGCTGTGTGTCAAGTCCACTGGTACTGAACAATGGCCAATGCCATCATCAGGCACTGAAGTATGGTATAAGGAGCCATAAAAAAAGCTTGGGCATACTGATGTATCCACACAATGCAGTGAAGCAGCTGTGGGAGCAATGTAACTCCTCTGGAGTGGCACTGACAGGAAGCAAAGCAAGCCTGTCTCTTGAGCATGAAGCCTCTTGGACTGCAAGCACAGAAATCCTCTGACCCATAAGCACTGCCTCCTTTTCTGGAGACTGCTCCTAGGATTCACATGCCAAACTCCATCATGCACTTCCATGCCCTAGGAGAGCTTTTGCACAAAATTCCAGTTCTCTCAGTCCATGCCTTGCATTAGCTTAGAGGCATAAAAATCACAAATATTAATTGACTGCAGATCTTTGTCAAGTATAATAGAATAATATCTTGTCAGACATTTCCCACTTCCCATAGTAAAGGAAATCACATACAATATGAACCTCTTATCTACCTTCTGCAAAACTTTATTATAAATACCTTTTTGTCATGTTGCCCTAATAGTCTTAAATAGTCTTAACACATTCACTCCTTGGAGGTTTTTAGGCCTTCCAGTTGTATAGCATTCTTTTTGAGAGAGGATGAGCAGGTCAGGTTGCATTCCCAGTTTAAGGAGAGTTGACTCTGGCTCTACTTGCCCTGTCCATCTGAATTTTTTTAGCTTTGCACCACTGGTCTGTCATCACAGACTGTCATCATGGTGTCCTTGAAGCACAAGTGGCAGCCAGCTGCCCTTCCTGCCATGATTTACAAAGCTGCAGGCAGGAGTCTGGCTGTGGAAGCTGCATGACAGAGATAGCTGGGTTTCAGCTAGAACATTAGAGGGGGAAAGATCTTGTTTCCCAAAACAGGCTCAGGAGGTGGTTTCTGGAGGAAGTGGGGCTGTGGTGGCCTCAGAGAGCCAAGTATGCCTTATGAAGTGCTGGAATGATTATTCTTGTGTATCTTGCCCTTGCAGAACCCATGAGGCAGGTGTGAGTAGTGTAAACTTTGCCTACCAGTCACTACTAAAATTAATTTCTCAGATTGTTGTCCATTCACTTACTGATGCCATCCCAAATTTTCTCACATGTCTTTTCATGACTTTCACATTACTTGAAAAATGATGCTCTCCTTTCCTCGTTTTCTCCCCTCTGCTTACACAGTGATACTGAGCACTGGAGCAGAATTGCCTAGGGAAATTTTGGAGTCACCATTGCTGAAGGCATTTAAAGACGTGTACATGTGGCACTTGGGGACATGGTTTAGTGGTGGGTTAACAGTTGCACTGGCTGAACTTAAAGGTCTTTTCCAAACTAAATGATTCTATGATTCATGACAAAGCTCTACTGCAAAACGGCCACTTACAGGAATCAGGAACGGGGCCACGCTACAAAAGAGGGCTTTAAAACAATGCCCAGACATGCACAGGTGGGGCTAAGAAAGCCAAAGCTCCGCTTGAACTGGCAAGGGCGAGACAAAGAGCTTCAGCCTCTGCATAAGCAAAAAAAGGCCAAACAAGATGTGGTTCACTGCTAAGCAGGGTTCTTGATTTCATGGCTGCAAAGAGGGAAAATTAACAAATCACTTCTATATTCTGACTTATAAAAATAAATCTTAACCCATTAAATCTCAATAATAGACATAGATGGAGTCCTTTAGGACTGGATAACTGTATGTTCATTTGCTGGCATATGGCTCACGTGTTTTTAGCATATTACTCTTTCCTGACTGAAACTTAAGTTCTTAAGGTCACACAGCTTATAGTACTAACATTTGGTTAATCCTGTTTTATTATCAAGGATAAGCAAAGTGATAGGTGTTTTTATGACACCTTTTTTCTAGAAATGGAAGAATATATTTTTGAGTTAAGTATTGTATGTCTTTGTTACTACAGAAAAAAAAACTTGAAAATTTTAAAATAAATGTGATGAGTAGGAAGTTAAAAGAAAAAAAGAGTTCAAATTATTATTCCGTTCTTGAAAGATAAGCTCATCACCTGGATTTTGAGGATCAAATGAATATTTTTGATTAATAGTTTGAATTGCCTGATACAAAGCTGGATTATATCAATGGACAAGCTCTCATTACTTGTTGGGACATCTGCTGCAAAAGGAAAATTGCAAAGTAAAAGTATCTTTGCTAAGGCAACATTAAGAACCATTCTGTTGAAATATTTTCTGATTCCCTTTTGGTATTGGGCAACATGTCGGGTTTGTGGTTATGACTTCAACATAATGAAGTATAAAATATCTGCACGTACTGCAACAAAAAAGCATAATTTCTTTCCTCATAATGAGGTAGAACTGACAATTATTGTGAGATGCATGGAAGCTTTAGTTCCTTTTAAATACAAAATAGCTGTTTCATGGCCCTGTGTCCCAAGGCAAGGTCAGAAAATTCAACAGTGTTAGAGGTAGTAGAAGACAGAAAACTGGAGCACTAGTTCTACATCATAAATACAGTAATCCCTTCTGGGTTGCTTAAAAAAACAGGAGAGTGCTTTGACATTTAGAAAGCTAATGTTAGAAGAGTTGCTGATCTAAAAAAAAAAAAAATCAGAGATTAATTGCTACAATTCTGTTAACCGATGGATTTGTAATGAGTTGGTTAATGAGAAAGGTAGACTTAACCACCCTCCTATCCCCAGCCAGTGTTGCAGGAGGTTAACATCCCCCATCCTTTGATGGTTTACAGCAGCAGTTCATGAAGAATTGGGTGACTAACAGCATGGAGCAGATCCAGACCCAATGGACATGATGCACATTTCCTTCAACCTCTGCAGCTCTTTGCCAGTACACTTCAATTATGATTTGCATCATCACTGCAAGTCCTGTCTTTCATGTTTCCTGAATAAAAACAGTCATTGTTTGACACGTGTACAAAGGGCTGGAAACAAGTACCCTAATATTATTTTTAATATTGTTTTGTTAATAATGAGAGTAGCCTTGTTTATCCAGTAAGAGATTTAATTTGCAAAACAAGACTGGAACCTTTCTTCTGACTCACCTGTTTTGTACCACATATCTCCCATCTTAAGTGTTTCCTTTGCGTTCCCTTTATAAATACCATCTGTTCTAAATAAAAAGTAAGTCAGGATGCTGTGTTTATATTCAAGTTCTTTAGTGCATGTAGATACTACCATATGGTTTTATTTAATTTCTAAAAGGAAATTCCTTCAAGGTCCACCTGTGCAGCAGCTGACTAGGAAACCTGCAGAACTATTACAGTTCCCAAATAAGTTACTTCCTGCCCAGATTTCCACATAGAAGTCTTCCAAACCTGCAGAGAGGGTGTGCTTTTGACCATTAGCTCATTTTCCACTGTCTCCCAGCTTATCCACTTTAAAAAACCCCAAACAAACAAGCCAAAACCAAACCCCAAAACTTAAATGATGTCATAGGTTTTGATTTATGTGAGGGAGGAAATTCTTCAGTCTAGAACCTTCTTTTCATGACATCATTGGCTGGAGCAGCAGGATTGTACCTGACATCAGAACTCCTGGGAATTACTCCTATACAAATGCAGAGGTGGGCAAAGAAAAACAGTATCGAGTTAAAGGTATAGTTCAAATATTACCTGAACAATTTCTTCTGCAGATGCAGAAGAGAACCTACAAAGGGTCAGAACCAATTTATAGTAATCTCAGTGCAGGAAAAGATTTTAAGCTGATTTCATGGTTGCCCAGGATCAGAGGCCTGGGAGCCAGATGAACTTTTGGTGCAACTCCATATAGCCATAGGGCTAGAACTGGGTGGGAATGTTTCACCTATACCACGCTAATTTGTGTGTTAAAAACTATTTGAAATCCACCAAGATGATGAAGGAAGTTGTCTCAGGATAGCTAATGTGTCTGGGTAATCCTCTAGGCCACTCTTTGTTCTGGTGTCTTCATTTATACCAGAACATGTTACCCCCTCAGGGTGACTCTTCTTGGAAAGAGTGGATTGGGCAAGATATTTCTATTTCTCCCATGTGGAGTTTTTTGGTGTTAGTAATTAAGTATTTTGGAAAGCCCAGCTGTGAGGTCTGTAACTTAGGGCAGTGCAAACTAAGGTTCAGGTCCTTGCTCCACAGAACATGACGAAATGGTGATGAAATGGTCTGTGAGAAGTTGACCATTCCAACAGCAGAGACAGGGAAACCTGCTCAGTCTGGTGTCTGTATTGTGGAGCTGAATCAGACCAAAGAGTAATTTAAACCTTAGCCTGGCTTATAGACTACTTTAATGTATATAATTTGGATCAAAATTGTCCCCAAATGAAATTTCCATTGATATTAACACAGTCCCACAACCTTTTCTTAATCATTGGTATCTCCTGTCAGTTTGGTTGGAGAATTCCCCATCATCTATAGTGGGTGTGGAATAAAAATAGCCAAAGACTTGCAGGACCAGCTGAGAATAAGAAGAGCTCAAGAGAAAGAGATGTGCTAGTCCTGGACCTGCTGACAGGGAGAACCAGCAGAGGAACACACCAGTAGCTTTCCATCTTTTACCATATCACTTCCCTGAAAGGTGTACCCAGCACAAGGAAATGCAGGAAACAGCACAGTGTAACCTTAAGAGAAGGATATGATGGTATGGAGATCAGAAAGCAATAATTGATTACAACTTGGTCAGTGTGAAAAGCAATTGTAGGAAGGCTGTTCAGAATAATTTCACTTATGCCAAAAGATAATAAAATGCCTAGAAAGTCACTGCCAAAGAAAACCGAGAAATTGAGAGGTTTTCCAGAGGGAGAAGTCAGAGCTAATTTAATTGTTAATCTATTCATAAATTACTTTATGCAAGACAGAATAATCCATATTATCAGTGATGTTTATTTACCTTATCAGAATAATAATATTTTGTGTAGCTCAGGATAGTTTTACATTATTAATAAAACAGTAATAGAAGAGCTGCTTCCTAGAGATTGCCAAGCTATATTTTGACCTGCTGCTGCCTTCAAATCTTCTTTGAAAAACAGACTCTGAATTTACATAAGAAAACTTTCCCTGTTTTATAGAATGGGTTTGCTACTTGTTGTTTTCTGAAATAATATTCTAGTTTTTGTGCAAGCTTTCTGTTCACTCAATTACTAAACTTTCATGTGAATCATTGATGTAAATCTCTATTATTATAAATCTCTCGTGGTACACCATTTGTATTAATACTAATTTATCTGCCGTGTGGATATTTGAAAATTCAAATTCAAACTTATATTTTTTAAAAAATACATTTTTATGATAGCTTAAATTTTGGGAGATGGGTTCTCTGACCTCTTCTGGTTCCCTGGTGATTAACATTTGTGATTTTTCTTTTTAGTTATTGTTCATCTGTTCACTATTTAGAAAATGCTAATTTTATTTTGTGAATGGCAAAGTATTGGTGGGTGATGAATGTACTCTCCTTCATATGCTATCACAATCCAGACACTTTTCCAAATATTACAAACTATAGCCATTTTACAGGTCTTACTGGAATATTAAGTCTCTCATTTTATAATCCCATTAATAATTTTAACAGGGCAGGCTGAATACATAATCCCAATAGAATTGTTCTCTGACTAAGACATGAGTCCAGGACGTTTGGGTTACCTGTCTCTTTTTGCCAAATTACTAAACCTATTTGTGTGTCACTGTTTCCTTAAAGTGGAAATAGCATGTGGAGTGTTAAAGCACACTTAATATTAGAAAGGGTCTTAAGATTCTTGCATAAAAGATACCAGAGAAAATTATAAATATTAGACTCCATAGGTTCTTATCCATGAGAACTTTGTTTCCAAAATTGCTATACAGTTCCAGTTAACTGTGTGTATGAATGGGTTTCACTATGTTCTACAAACTGAAAATAAAAATTCTGTATCTCCTTGAATACATCAGCTCTAGCCAAGGCTATGCCAAACTTGGCTTTGAATTAAAAGGGTTTTGAATTAAAATGATTTTGAATTAAAGGAATTTTTTTCCAGATATATGGCTAGAGATGTTGAGATAAGTGAACCGATGTTAGGCACTGGGAAGCCCATGTAAATCAGCCCAGACAAAGAGCCCCAGGGATGAGCTCACAGAGTTTCCCACAGCTCACAGTGCATTCCTGCAGTGTGCACATGCAGGTATTTAGTGAGCTGCTCACAGAGATGACCTCGCTGGGCCACCACTGGCATTTAATTCCTGGTGTTGCCAGTGGGGCTTGTGGGAATGGGGATGAGTGCTGGCTCTTTCAATTCCTGCCTTCAAGCCATTGTGCTACACTTAATTTAAAATCCTAGCTGATTTTAGGGAGGATTTGTAGCAAAGCTGTTCTGAAAAATGCCGAGATATGCATATCATACCACTGAAAATCACCTTATTTTTACAAGCAGTACTCCAATATGTTAGCTGTAAACCAATAAAAGTGCCTTATATTACCATTAAGCTTTAATTTAAATTTGGACAGGTCCTTAGGAAATATAAGAGGTATGAAAACAAGCAACTGTAGCACCAAGGATAATGGAGACTGTAAAATGTCGATGACTTCAACTGCTGACCTAGAGAACAAGCTCAGATCAAAAAGCTGAAAGAACAGGAGAGATGGAAGTTCTATAAAAACCATTTATCAAAATACATTAATCATATCATGCATAAAATATCTAAATTGTTGCTACAGTTCTGTTTCCCCATAAGCCAAATCCTGTTGCTATTTTCACAATAAAGAAAGAATAAAAATGTGTTAATCTGAATGGGAATACTAGGACTACTGCATTCTCATGGGGAAATGAGAAAAATGAAGAAACACAAATGCTGGTTATGCATATGGATGTAAATTTGATGGTGAGTGAAACTCACTTTCCCATGTTCTTCTTTGCCATTTGGTGTCTGGTGAATATTATTTAAGCCCTTATAGCCCTAGAAAAACACTGGCAGAATTATTAATTGTTAGGAAATAATCTCTCATGATTTTGAATTGATCTATTTCCAAGCAGGTCAAGTCCAGAGTTGGTTAGCTAATATAAATGTAGATTATCCCCCCCAAACCAGCTTCTTTTCCTAGTGTTTTTACTAAAATTATGCACTATAAATAATTCAGAGCATTTGCAAGAACATGAAGTGAATTTTGACCTCCCAAGAGTGAATTTAAATTTGCTCTTGGCATGAATAAAAAAACAATTAAATTAATAGCAAGAAAATCACATTCCCTAATTTCAAGTGGGATCTGGACTTTATTATCCCACACAGCAGATGAGCTGCCTTAACCACCAAACTGTTCATTCTCCTGGCATGCTTTCCTCATTTCCAACAATACTTTATTCTGGACTGAAAATATAATTAAATACCTTACATTTTTTCTTTAGTGAATATTTCAGAAAAAACAATTTATCCAAATAAAAATTGTGAAGCTTCTTGCAAGTTTCTAATCTGCTGAACAGAACTATTGAAGTGAATCTCTATTTTAAACCTTGTGGTTACAACATGCCTTGGTTGTGCCTTTGTCCCAAATGTGCATTTTTTTTTCACATTGCCATAGGAGGTCTCCTGCTGCTCACCACCTGGGAGGAGACCTGGGACTGGGGGCAGTAGAAGATGCTCAACTTCTCCCGACCTCACCCTGCTCCTGGACATGGATTGAGTCAGCTGCATCCAACTCTCTGCATCTTCCTGAGCAGACCTCAGGAGTAGGGTAGCTAAGCTTTCAGGCGACTCTGGGTACAATCTGATGGCTGCTTGATTTTTTGTGTTTAATGACAATCCTCTAGCACTTGTTTCCTCTTAACAAGAAGTACCAGGAGTACTGGCAGGAGACTGGTAGCCTGGGGAGGAAAGGTGGTCTGCGGGCGCTTGGAACAGCCCCACTCCTGAGACTGTAGGGCAGGGGAAACACTGTCAGCAGTGCCAGACCCACTCTAGGGAAACTTGACAGAAAAAGAGGCTTTTTCCACTCCCTTCCCATCTGTGAACCTCTCATATCAGCCTCTCATGTCAGCCCATAGCATAATACCAAGGGAGAAAAAGTAGGAGCAGAGAGTTGAGAGTCCCTCATCCTCCCTGTGTTACTGGAAAACTTAAAAACCAACACTGCAGCCCCTGTTCTATTGCTTTTATTGCATGGATGGAATATCTTTGACTGGACTGATGTTTTCAGCTGATCTTAAACTCCACACTAAAATTCTTATTTCAAAGCAGCAAGATTACATGTGCTTGTGGGTACAGATGCCTTTGGATCTTGTTGAAACCGAAGGAAAAATAAGAAAAAGGGATTGTCATTAGTACTTTTCAAAGTCTGATTAATAACCTGATTTACATTTTGAGGTTAACATGCTAAATTTTAAGAAGATCCATTGCAAGAGATAAGTGACACCAGAAGAAACATGAGAGATTATTAATGGATGCCCATGATCTGCTTGCCTCGTTTTTCAGAGGAATTTTCCAGATGTTGCAGTAGCTGCACATCAGCTTGCAAAGTTCTTAAATTAATTTCAGGCTAATTTATTATTACTTCATCCTTTCATTTTTGCTTGTTACTGTTGCTAGTGTACTTTTATACTTACTTTCTACGGAGGATACCCTAGACTCATTTTTCAAATGCAATCCTTTTGCTTGCTTCAACAGTAGTAGATCACAGCCTCCACCTGCCTTTTGAGATGAACACTGATTTCTGCTTTAGAACTTTGGTCCACCTATAACTGGAAAATAGTGCATCTGACACGTGTGGAGCCCCTGTATTCATGCATATATAATAGGATGTTTGATTACTCAATCAGCATGCAGTAAATGCTGCAACTTAAGCAATATGGGGAATCTGTTTTTAACTCTGTACCATCTTCACTGCAGTGATTTCATGTGGAAGAATTTCTAGTTGATAAATTAATCGCCAATTGGATCCTTCCTACCTAATATTTCATAAATGCTAATGCAGATATTCCTCAGTTGTCCTAGAAGCTCTTCTTAGTCTGATTACTAGCTCCACTACATAGAGAGGAGGATTATTATATATGATTTTAGTACAGGGGGAAACCCCAGTTGCCAGTCTCCTCAACACAAAATCCTAGCTAATCCAGTGGGGGTGGGGATAACAATCTTACTGCATTTCCAGCTGGGGTCTCTCTATAAAATTACAAAATCAGCAACTGTGTTTGCTATAAACAGCCACCATATAAGCAGTGTAACAGTTACTGTTCCTTTTTTGCCATCACATTTGTGAGAGTTCCAGGGAAAGCTTCTCCCAAAAGGGCCTTTATAAGAAATTTGATGTTTCAAAATTTTTTATATTGAGAAATATTTTACAGTGTATTGAAAATAAATTTTTAATATAATGATTTTTTCCCCATTTATGTAAACAAAGGTTTGTTTGAAAAATAAATTTGATGGCTAGGAAACCTCGAGAAACTGAGCTTGGTAGTGATCCAAATTGAACTTCTAGCAACATATCTGCTTTTAGATATACGGAAGAATTGGATAAACTCTCATCAGCATCCCAGAAGTATCATTTCTATGTAAGATGGACTTTACATGCAGTTTTTTGTACTTTCTTTCCCTCAGTTTTCCCCAATTTTTGTACAAGAGAAAACCAAATACATGGGAACTGCAGGGTTTTTGTTTGAGCTGAAAGATTAGCAAATTTCCATGTGGGTTTTACCATTGCTTTTTTTGTTATTTTTCCAGCACAGACCACCTAGATATCTTAAACTTGATGCTTGCTGGTGCTGCTCTAAACATCTGGCAGAGAAGTCTGCCAAAGGAGAATCGTTCCCGTGTGATGCCAAAATTAAAGCCTGCACAAATGGAGAAAATTAAGGTTGCCGAGGTTACCTTGAGGCATTTCCTGTCTGCTCCGTGCTTCGCCCTGCAGGATCGTTGTTTGGTCATTTCAGTATGGCATCTGTATGTACGTAAGCTCCAGGACTCTAAAATTGCAAACAGAACTGTGTCCTAAAGTGAAAGGTCCCAAAGATAATTCTCCTGCTCTTTTTCCATTGCAATAGTTCCACAGCTGCTCTCAGCACGGATGAGGGGCCGGTGCTGCAGAAAACAGCTGCCTGGGGAAGCTGGGTCTGTCAAGATCATTCAATGAAGAATTAGGGCCTGCTGGTGATGGAAGTTGTTTTCCTCTGCCTTTCGTTGCTTAGGATGAGTTGAAGGAAAAGAGCATCTGCTACCATGTTAGGTCTTACAGGTTTGTCAGAGGCACCTTTGCATACAAGGTAATCTTTCCTTTGAGGAGCCAAACATGTAAATGAATGCAGGGGCACAGCATTGAAGGCCAAATCCTTTCACAAGTTTACTAAGTCCCACAGGAGTCAAGTGTGCCTGGCAGTGGGCCAGCAGACCTTTTTAGTGAGTTGCTGAAGGTCAAGAGGAAAATCACTGCCAAACTTGCATGCAGAATTCAGGCGTACGCATCCAACATCTCATAGGCATGTTTCATTTTGGTGATGTGGATACACTGTTAGGGTTAGGCAGCTCAAAAAGCACGGTAGGTCTCCAATCTTGATAAAAATGCATGCACTATGCTCAATTAGACCTGTTGTAAACGATATTAGAGCAATGTGTAACATTCAACACGGGCATAACACCCTGCTGTGTCATAGCAAAGTGAAGATTATAGCTGAACACAATGAACAACTTAAAATTGCTTTCAGTACAAATTTTTATGATGACCTGAAGATGATTCTTGCTGTTCATGTTTATTCTAGACATTTTTGCAGTTCTTGAAGTGAGTAAGTAAGAGGAAGGCTTACAGGTTATTTTCCCAACATACACACCTTAAAATGTTACCACAATTTTCATTTAGTGCAGTGGCCTGGCATGCTGGCCACTCTCAAGGGGGTTTGCCTTGTCTATGCCAGTGCATGATCCTTTTTGACAGATGCAGCTTCCACATATTTTCCCAATATTTTTCTCTTGAGGTAATAAGATTAGCATTGTATTAAAGAAGAAATAAACTCCCTAAAACAACCATTTTGGTAGGAGCTTTTTTATTGCATTTTCTGATTTGATTTTTGGTGGTTACTTTAATAATAAGTCTTGGTTTTGTATATCAGACATCAACAACATCCTTTCAAAAAATTTGAATCTTCAAAACCCCTGAGTCTTAAAAAATTTTTCTCTTCGTTGTTGCAAATGCTTAACAAAAATTGGACCATGACTTTTTAAAAATTTTCTATTGACATAAATGGGATTGTTCATGTCTTCAACAGCAAATTTATGTTTATGCTGAAAAAATCAAAGATTAAAAATTAATATGGCATTTTAGTATTGATTTATTTTCCCTTGACCAATTACACTTCAAAAGAACCAATAGACTGAAATTATGTTGTGCCCTCCTGCCTGTTTATGTTCTTTCTTCTAAAAAAAATCTGCAGATAAGCTGGTGGTGAAGAAGGTGCACTATCAGTATGGGCAAATCATCTAAGCTTTGCTAAACCACTTTGACCAAGGTGATATATCCAGCAAGCCATTTGTTTTATGGATGTTTATGGTCTCCATAAATGCTTACTATGAAAGATGAAAATCAGGTAGATGTAGCTTCCATTTTAAAATGAGAGTCTGCAGGTTTTTTAAAATATTTTCCCACATCAGACTTCAAAATGGGGTCTTTCTGATCTGCAGGGGCTTTCCCCACTGCCTAATTATTGCTAATGACACCAAAACATAGCAAGGGTCATGAGCACTATTTCACTCCGCAAAATCCTGGACTTGCAAGCACAGGCTTTGATGATGTGCAGTGCCCCTGCACTAATTACAAGGGAATTTCAAGAACAATTTTAATTCGGTCCTTGGCTATGGTCACACACAGCTGTCATATTTCTGCACCTGTACAATCTGCTTTCTAGTGCCAAATTCTGCAAATCCTGGCTTTTTGCAGCTCTGAATTCCGGGTTTTATTTGCTAGCTATTAGGTTCATTTAACCCTTGCTAGCTATTAGATTTACTTAACCTTTCCAATATCTCCTGATCAGCAACGTTTTCAGAAAGCTTTATATTGCTTATAATTGGACAAGGTACTGGCATCCATTAATTTTAATAATATATGAGGAAGATGAAAACTTGTATTTAGATGTTAGATGCACATGTAAACATCCATGCCCAGTGTTCCTTTGATGGCGAGTATCTTTAACAAAGACCATTTGTGCTAGAAAAGACAATCTTCAACTTCTTTTTTAAATCTGTGTCTTTTATCCCATTGCATATATTGCATATATCATTGCACTTCATCTGTGCACCATGAGATTCTAAACCATGACACATGTGTTCCAGCAGACTAGAACATTTATATACAACAAACATAAAGCTAGCTGTCACCTAGCAATGAGGAAAAGCAGTAAATATCTGATCTGGGAATGGGTCAGTGGGTATTTCATTGTCCTCGAGACAGATCAATAATAGCTTGTTTGCTGTATCTCTTGTCATCTTCCCTGGACTCGATGCCATGCTTTATTGACCTTAATAACTACTGTAATACATCCAGAAGAAATGAAAAAAACCCTCTTCTCTGTAATGAAAATCTGATAGCTTATCTGTCAAGCTGTCCTATGCAAAGAACTATGTCCATTCTGCCCCATCCTCAGGGAAATTGTCATTAGATATGTCACAAGATCATGAACTACCACGGAATTTCATATGAGGTTCATCTTGCAACTTCTCTATACGGTGGTATTTCTCTCAATCTCAGTTTTATCTTCAATAAATTGAAGCCTGTTTTTTTCTGTCTTTTATTTTTATGACTTCTTTAACTGAAGGAATTTTTCATCAGGGAAAAGGAGAGTAAGTGAAAGAAAACAATGTACCATAATGTACCTCACCACCATTCTGTTTAAATAAAATTAGATCACTACATGTATTCAGACACTAAATCTCCCATTCTCATTGCATGACTCTCAGCCCAGGAAGCAGCTCTGAATTGCAGATTTGCCATCACAGTATAACTAAATTTCCTAAAACTAGTGATTTTGGAAGATCTTTCAAAACATAGTTTACCTTCGGAATTCTTTGGACTCCAAACCATTAGATAAGAGTATGGTAGTACCAGTTTTGAGATGTCAATGTTTAAGGGCTGTTTCAGAAATTCCATATTGGCAGTATTTTCTTCATCTCACTCTACTTCTGCATTAACAGAGATTGTTTGCTGGTTTTATATAAAGTTTTTACTTGCAGACTTTAAAGATCTGACGTTATTTGACTGTCACTAACTGGACTATTCATGCCTGCAGACCTCACTCTCACTGCCATCCCTGTGGACTGTGATGTTTCTACCCAAGCACAGCTAAAGAGCCACCAGCTGTTTCACAAGCTACCTTTGTGCTTATGTGCTGCTATCAGGAATATTCAGTACTGGTGCTGACCCTTCGTGGCAGGCTTCCAGGCAAAACCAGGATTATATTTAGGAGCTGGATTGCATCTGTTTAACTGAAAAAGCTTCATAAATACTTTTATTTTGAAAGATTTCAAAAGCTGGGAACTGTCAGCAGTTGAGTCAAGAAAATGTTTGCTGGTTTTCATTTGTCCACTGCACAGCATCTAAGTTTGAGTGAGGGTAACTAGCCATAATGTGCCCTTTTTGGCTGCTGTTTTATCATGATGAGCATAAAGACTGACCACAAAATTTGTCATGAGATTACTGTACCAGGAGCACTGATGCTGTTCTGTCAGCATTTCAAATTTTTCTACTGAGAAACATATAGATGAGTCTAAAGCTGAGGTCAAAGCAATTTGACAATAAACTTCTACAAAATGAAAACAATATTCTCTTTGTTGGCCTGTTTCTCTAGATGGGAATGCTTCAGTCTCCATTCTGTTTCCTACTGGCATTATTTTTTGGATCTCAATTCTGCCTTTGTGAATTTTTTAGGAATAGTGTAAGACTGGAAGAAGAAAATCTCATGAATGGATCTGATGTATTTCGGACAAAAGATGTTGGGGGAGGACTATAGAGCAAGAAGTGGTCACTGTGACTGTCCTGATCATGCCACCCATTGTATGGTCTGGGTAAGTTAAGGTCACTCAGAAAAAAAATTTCCCACTCCTCCAAAGGCAAAAAGAAACTCATTTTGACTGACAGTTTTAAAGCAGTAGAGACATCTTATTAGAAACCATCTTGGTGTGTATGAAATGGGAAGCCTCACATCAAATCTGTGCCCTTACAGACTGACCCAATCCCTTGCTGTCCCCACACGGCATCACCCTTTGCAGTAGCACTGCTCTGCCAAATCACACAGGTGAGGCACAGCTCCTAGAGCTCAGACAAGTGCAGAAGAACACCAGAATACCCACAGGACCCCAGGGTGTAGCACAAAGCCTTCTCTTCAGGGGTTAGTTTGCAGCACAGAGTTCTGGCACAGCTTAGCCACAGGTGGAAGACTTACAGATTTGCCCTGTCCATGCAGCAGCATGTGGTAATGGGCAGCTGCAGAGTGAGGTCTGAGCAGCATTTACTCCACTGAAATGGGAGCTGCTTTCCCACTGCATCACTGTTCAGAGTGCAGTCCAACTACTGGAATGTTATTTGTCTGTAAATCCCAGCACTTTTCCAACAGACTGTGGGAGTAACTTGCAATTAGATAAAAATAACATTGGGCGTATTTCATAAACATTGTTATCAACTTTAAATGTTTAAAACAGGAAGGATTTGAAAACTAATATTTAAAATAGCTCACCCATCACTTTGTGTTTCTCGGTTGTATTGCTGCACAGTAGCTCTGTGTTTTAAGAACCACCTTACAAAGAATGCTGTCCCTTGGTGCAGTTCAGTGACAGATAAAGCACAAGCTCATCTTCAGCTGAGATATCACAGCAGCCCTGACATGCAGCGTGAAGGGAGTCTGTGAACTGCTGGCTGCTGCCACTGATGCACAGGGGTGCATGAATCTGTGCCTTAGACAGAGCTCCAGGCAATTCCAAAAGCCCACTCACACGGCAATAATTTGGAAACAAAAGGTACCTGGTAGCAACAGAAACAAACAGGTAGAGGTAAATAAGAGAGGAATGAGAAGAAAATCCTAGGAGTGCTTCAGCAGGTTCCTAGCTTTGTGAGCATCTTGAGGGCCTCTTTTCACTGCATGCATAACTAACTTGCTCAACAGAACCCTGCCAAGACTTTTCAAACTGCATTAGCACTTTACATTTAAGTATGGAAATCTCACTGGTTTTAAATTTTCCACAGCTGGGGTGCTTCTATAAAATACACAAATCACCAAAAAAAACTAACTGTAAAATATATTTTTTCTGTAGGAATAGCTGTGGATTACTACCTTGCTGCAGTCAGACCAAGTGTTAGGAAAACATACAATGACAATTCTGCAATTCTGACTGAAATGTACTGACAACGATAATCCTTTATCATCTTACCACTGGGAAGGTCCATTTCTTACATGCCATGTGTTTAGTGCAGCATGAAGGCAAAACAGGCCTTACAATTTCTACTCTCTTCAACAGTGCCAGCATCACAGAGTAGAGACATCACAATGATTATGACTGCTAGAAGCCCTGGTAAACATCTAGTGCAGTGGTGGAAGAAGGTGACTTCCAGTCTGATGTTTGAATTATTTATCTCTTTTCCCTAAAAGCAGATGTTTTCCACGGCAGTAATCCTGACACCTGAGTGATAGGAAGAGTTGAATTTTCAATCAGGCTAAAACACCTAAGTGTAAACACAGTGCTGAGTCAGACATGTGCAGCCCTTTAATCTATCATCTCCTAGGAAAAACAGAAAAAGAACAACTGGAAGTGTGTTAGAGTTGTGCAAAAAGACACAGGAATTTTCATCAGAGAGAGGCTCTGAAGGCAGCCAAAATGGATGAGAACAAATCAGCCTGGCTGGTTCCTTTAACTCTCTTCCTCAGACCATGGTTGTGGTCTGTCTGTATCCATAGCTGGCAAAGCTCTCCTTTTTTGGGCAGGGTGAATGGGTGACTTGCAAAACCAATTACTAGTCTGACTGAGTGGAAAAAGAACAGTACTCAAGGGCTGATGAAATCCTGATTGTTCCCTGTTAGAAAACCTCCTAGCAGCTGGATAACCTCACAAGATGGTAACTTGTTCCGTTTTGGAGAGCCCAATTTGAGTGCTTTGCTGATCCCATTTCTTGGTATTGAAGCACATGACAATTGAATCTGGAAGCTTCCTCACACTGAGAGAAGGGAAGAGCTTCCCTAGTTCTAGGATGAGTGGCTCAGGATGGGTCCCAAGCCACAAGCACTTCCGTCATTCAGTGAGTCAGTATCCTCTGAGGTTGCCATTAATAAAATGCAAAACATACAACCCTAATTTAGCACACATTTGGTTCTTAACAAAACCCAGCTCCATCTTTTGATGTTTATTTTTCAATGTTGACTTTTTCCCTGAGAAGAGATTCACCTATTTTTTTTTTTTTTTGAAGGTAAGAGGAAACCTTCTCCCAATGCTTCTAGGCAAAAGTTGATTCACTAAATGTACCTAAAAGTTGATCTACTTGTCTCTTTCAACTAGTAAAGCTTTTTCAGGTCAGTCATTAGCAAAAGCTGCCCCGAATTTAGCCATGCATTTTTTATTTTTAATCAGGACAGAATATCTTTCAGATTTGTTGCCACCGAGAAATTTAGTCTAGATTGGAATATAAAGGTTCTCTCTCCAGCCTAGGCAGAGTCCTTCTGCCAGATTAGTCTTTAGTAAATGAACATTGGCTGCAGAGTTTTACCTGTGCACAGAGCAAGGGCTTGATCGTCTGCAGTTTTTACCCTGATAACTGTGACTGGAAGGAATGGCACTATTCTGCTCATCCTTCAGATGATTTCCCTCCATTTGACTTGATTCTGCTGGGATTGTCCTACAAATGTATCACTCTTGGCTTCCTCTCTGAAGAGACTTACACTTGCTTTTGAAGTCTTTAAACTTGAAGGAGAATTTGTGCTATATGTAGAAGGAGTTAGCTGTGTTGCAGGGATTCTAAAAGAGTTTAGAATGCTTTTGAGGAAAAAAAAAACCCTCTAGCAAAAATTCAGTAGTTTTCCAATGGAAAAAATTACCAATATAACTGAAGGGCAGATCCCACATACACCACACTGTTGTACTCAAACTTCTGCCCACAAATACAAACAAAAAGAATTTTTCCAGTTGTGGAATTCTGAACCAGTTGGGGGGGTGGGGGTGGGAAAGGGTTCACTGGTCAATATATTCCACTGTATCCTATTTGTAGCAATTGGACAGAAAAGCCAAAAAGGAGGTTCTGGTAGTGCACACACACAGGTGTTTGCTGTGTCAAGAAAGAATTTGCAAAGATCCAAATACAAGTTATTTCCCAGTTTCTGGTTGAAAGCCCATTGGAATTAGAAGTCTTGAAACTGTCAGGTTGTTTAAAAATACCATGCTTGCTACCTTGTTTGTTACTCAGATGTTAACAACTGTATTTATGGAATTGTTTTCTACTTCATTTTTTGTTTACAGCTTGCTGCTGCATCCTGTGCAAATCCTGTAATTCATTGACTAAGAAAAGAATTGCATTGCTACAGTTTTACGGGTGTTAGGGGACTGGTAAATGGTAAAACAGTTGGGATAAGAATCAAGGGAAATAGAAGATGAAGTCTCACATATCCTTTAACCAGCCTGGTACTAAACATGACTACCATGTTTTCCAGTCTACTAATTCTCATATGTGGCAGTAAACAGAAACACCAAACACTGCTACAGGCAGACTGCATGCCAAGAATGTAGCTTGCACTGGGCTTGCTAACCCCCAACTTCCTCTAAGGTCTCACACTGGAGTGCTCAGTGTCTGTGTACACAAAACAAAGGCTTTCCTATTTCTAAATAGGGACCTAAGCTACCTCAGCAGCCTTTGATTCTATTCTGGGACAACAGACTGATGTAAGCCAGGAACTTTGCTTTTGTTTATTACAAAGAAATGGCACGTTTATTCACTCAAATGCATTCAGTGAATAGGCAAACCTATATAGTTATAGTTTGACTGAGACCTAAACACATCTTAAAATTATGCACAATAAGCAAAACAAGTGTTCTTGGGCAACAATTTAGCTACCAAAATTAAACCTACCACATTAGTGCAATACCAGAGAAGATTTTGAGATAATTTCAGAGTTGAAATTCATTAAGTTGTAAGTGTGATTATGAAAAGATACAATCATCACATTTCATTTTTGTATTACTAAATGCTGTTTTTAACAAACTCCTAAAGAACATTCTCCTCTATAATGTGTAGGTTCTCAGTATTCTGAGTGTCTCACTAAGACTGTGTGGTTGTCATTTAAGCCCTCACAGACTTTGTGGGAAACTCTGTCTCCTTTGAAATGAATATTTAGCTCTCTTGTGCTATGATGGGATTTCTTGATTTCAAACACAGGAAGGAATTTAGGGGCAAAGGGGAAGAATATTTCTTACCATAGCAGACACATGGAAAGAAACTTTTAACAGAAGAGCACTGACGGAAAGTATCAATTATCCCTCAGGCTGATAAAGCCTTAAATATGCAAAACGGATAAACTTTCTCCCAAGCACAAGAGACTGTGAAGGTTGTTCCTCCTGGCTCTTTGAAGCTGTGACCTGGTCCAAGGAACAAATGCTAGCAGCAGTGCAGACAGAGCACCCTTGTTCCTGTACTTCTCCATATTGTATTCTTTGCAAAGCATTTTTATGAACCTGCTCAGGTAATTGATCAGAATCAAAACTTCTTCTGACAAGTTTTTGTTTTAAGAAAACAAACACAAAACCAGAACCCAAGCCAAAAGAAAAGTTTGGATCACTTGTTCCATCCTCCATTTGCTGCATCAATCCACAGAGATAAGACAGCTATGCGACACAAGGAGTGCAGGAAAATAAGAGCAAATTGGTAGAGTAAAATATCATGCTGGGGGCCCATTGCCCACCCTAGGTGCACTTCAGAGGCTGCATTTAAGACAATTACTAATCTGGTCCTACATCCTGATCCTTATCTACCAAGACTGTTTCTGGAGCATATCTTTTAGCTTAATTTTCCACAGAGGACACACAGTCGCAATACTCTGGAACTGTTCCCCAACAGGAATCCAAGCATGAGAAGTGGGAGATACCTGGAAAATAATTTGTAAGGTGCCAAGCTACAACACTCAGGTAGGCTTACCCTTCACATGTCACAGCTGAGGAAGTAATAAATAGTGGGGAGAGAGCATGGGCATGGTTCAAACTGGCCTGACACCAAAAGTGAGAAGGCAGCCTTTGGTTTATATTTGCTGGCTGAACAGTGCCAATTGCTTAAGGTATGACTGGCCCTTGCTGGGCTTTGATGCCCTTTTACTGAAGATTTTTCCTTCCAGTGGCAAGGAAAGTGTGGGTGTTGCTTGTTTGCCTCAGCAGAACAAGGATGACCCAGTTTAAACTGCTAGGGGAAGTGTTTTGAACTAACCTGGCTTACGTGGCACTGAGGCAGCAAAAGCTGCCCTCGTGGGCTCCCCTCTGGGCCCTGCACTGTGGGCAGTGACTGCAGACAGGTGCTGAGATGTTTTGCACAGGTCTGACTACCTGAAAAATGAACATGTCATTTCATTCAGGGTTTGCAGCTACAAGTTGCCTTCACACACTTGTCTTCATACAGGCTTCCTGGGTGAAGGCAAGGAAAATGTGTTCACAATCTGATTCAGAAGACGAGAAAAGCTTTCATTTCTTTTTATATTTTTTTCTTATGTTTTACTACTATCTTTATCCCTTAACTGATTCCAAGCTTTTTGATAGTTTTTGTCTGTCACTTCACTGTTTTTCTTCCAGTGTGTATCTTTATGTGATAAATCAATGCTCTTGTACAATACAGCACTCTCTTTGTTGGCATCTTCTGTAAAAACTATATTCCAAGCTGATAAACAGAATTTAAATGAATAGGTTGCAAGTAAGATTGTAAGAGAAGACCAACTGGATTAAAAGATGCTGGTGACAACTAAGTGCAGCAGCAATCTTAAATGAGATGAAGCTCAGAACACCAGGACTGCACAAAGGGAATAGGCTGCCACCACAGTGGTGGTGCTGCCTGAGGGGACCAGAAAGAAGCAGGTCACTTCATGATATGAAGGATGGAGGGAAGAGGCAGATAAACGGTTGTAAGCCCTGAAGAGTAAGGCTCTGCAAAGGGGCTGAGTGGGATTCAGGAAATGGGTAAAAACATGGGAGTTAGACAGCTGTCTTTCTTCATATGTGTGCTGCCAGATGTTGAATGAGGAGGTGGCTCTGTGACATTGGGAAAAAGTCTGGAGTCCGTGAAATCATACATTGAAAACTTGTAATAGAAAACATTTTCTTATGTGGAAATTAAAACTTAGAATCTCCCAGGTGGAGGTTCTGCTCAGAAACTGAGTATAACCACACATACTTAATGGCTTTCACCAGACCCTAAGCTGGTAGTGCTAAATGTGCTTTCACATGGCAATCCAGCTCCATGGTGAGAGTTTTGGATCTGTACATCCCAAATAAGAAATGGATGTTCCTCAGCACTGGTGGTAGAAAACTGTGGTCCGTGCCAGCAATCTGCCTGTACACTGTCACCAATTACAGAAACATTTGTCAATGCCCAACATCTTGTCTACAAAAAGTTGGTTAGCTAAAACCTGACAGGACCTGACAAGCGCAATAGCAGCCTTGGAGTGGGGGTACAACTCCTCTTTTGGAGTAAGTATAAAGAAACAGAAATTCTCATCAGAATTATTGACCATAAGCAAGCCTCAAAAATTATGTGTGCTGTGGACAAAGACACCAAGGGGAAAAATCTGAGAGCAGATTTTACAGATTATACTGGATGAAATGAGGCCTTGAACCATGAACAAAGAAACACACTGCCTCATTTTGGTGAGTAGAGAATGTTAATTTAGGCTCCTTTTAATCAATAAGATTGAATTAAATGAATATATCATTTAATTCCTTGACTGAAATCAATCCACATGCCTTACAGAAGGAACAGTAGTGCTGTGGGTAAGGCAGATAACCTACTTCAGCTTCAGTAGGGAAAAGAAAAGTCCTCCAGAGGGTGAAAAGCTTTTGTGCAATAAACCTGTCAGGCATGCAAAAGCTAAAATCACTCAGTTCAATGATACCAGTGTGGAAAAATGGCAACTAAAAATAAGATAACTTAAGAAACAGCAAAGCATCATGTACATGCAATGAAAATTGACCATCCTTTCCAAAAAATCACTGAATATAATGCTTTTAGCATAAAGATGGGCCCCACAAATGTGTTAAGGTTTGGACAACAGAAACAGTCTTTGCTTATTGAAAAGAGAGCAGGATTTGTGAAATGCATAGAAACCATCACCATGGAAAATCAGGTGCAGTGAAGACAAGGACTTGCTACAGCCCAACCTGTTTGTTTTCAAACACATTTACTTTTACAACCCTGAGGACACCGCCAGTCCTGACCATCCCTGCCCACTCCCAAGGGCTCCCCCTACCTCCCTATGGCCCAGTGCCCTTGGCTGGGATGGTGGGATGGGCCCTGAATGCCAGGCTCTGCTATCGCCCACCCAGAGTGCCCTCAACTTTCTCAGCCCCAGGACACACCAAACCTCAAGTGGCCCTGACGGTTTTAGGGGAAAAGTTACTTTTAAAAAGGGGCATCTAGAATTTGACCAAGTGTGCTCAAAGTACTGAATGAGTTAACTGTTTGTTGAGATGTAATCATGTCTTCAAATTTTGTAATTCATGCAATAAATCTTTTTAAAAGGCCCTAAAAATCTGGTCTGTGGAAATTCCCTGTGAAGAAACACAGCTCAGGTGAAGCATATGATTTATAGATAACTGGGCTTGAGTCAGTAAGTTGGTTTTGCCTCTGGAGCAGAAACAGAAATCTGCATGCAATGGGATAGAGCTATTGATAGAGAGAGGAGTAATTTAAATCTTTTTTAAAACCCAGGGTCTTACAAAAGCTTCAGCTGCTAAGAATACTGTGGGATCTAAGGAAGGAAGAGATGTCTGTTTTCATTAGACACTTTGGTCAGACATGGACTTTAGCAACTACTTGGGGAGGGGGAAAAAGTCACAAAGACTGGGTGAAGAGGAGTCCTGGCCCACGTAATGCAGCAAATGTAACTGAGGGATACTAAAATAGCCTAACAGAGCAGCTGAGGGCAAAACCAACCTAGCAAATGACAAAGTTGTGTTGCATGGAGCAAGAGAGGCTGGAGCAAGGAAAGGAGCCCAAAGACCAGACACCTCACCACTGACCACCCGCACCAGGGGTAAAATCCTCACAGCCTGTGAGGTGTCTCATCCGGGAGGTGGAAACAAGCTTTTGGTCCATTCCTGGTCCTCACCCGAGCTGAAAGCTGAGCCGGCATGCATGTGAGCAGCTTCAAAAGGACATAATTTACCTTAGGCACACAATCAGTGAAGGAATTTCTACCGATTAAAAGAAAGTCGGAGCTGTGCAGAACTGGCCAAGTCTCCAGATGTTCATGGAGCTTTGTACACTGTGTCTGTGGGGTTTTCCAAATTCCAAAACAATTGCATAAAATGAGTAAGAGATTAGTTTGGGGTCATTTTCAGAATGGGAAAAGGAAACACCATGTTTCAAACCCCCTTTCCTATGAAACACAGATGCTAGTGCTTACAAACTGTGAGCAGAACTGACACAAAAAGACATAGATGGAGAAAAGGAAGAAGCTTGTTGAAGTGACTGTTCCCCTCTGCTCCCAAAACCTCTTTTCTTGGATCCTTTCTGCAACTTTTCAGTTGTTCTAAATCTCAACAAAGTCTTGGGAGTTTAACAACTCTTTTGCAATGCTTCCCCACCACAAGAGAATACTCATTCTTTCTGCAATGTATTTTTAGGCTGCATAAAACTTATCCTATTCTATTGGTAATGCAATTTACTGAAATTCTCATTTAAAAAAACACAGGCCATTTTTATTGGATGACTGGTTCAAAGTTTTCATGAATTCCTATGCCAGTCATGTTTCACAGACCTGAGTACAATGCAGTAGCCAGACATGCATGCTACATTCCAATAACATGGTGTCAAACAAAGTATTCAATCAGAAGTCAAGATAATTTAACAAATACCTCCAATCTGATTCAGCCCTTGCCAAACTGTATGTGAGGAGAAGCTTTTGGGCACAGTGATTGTGGAAAAAACCCCTGTTTCCCTGGAGTAACTTTGGAAGTGTAGTAGTTGGAATAGTTACGGAGCTCCCACACTGGAATTTATACCTCAGCCTAAACCATTATTTTGCTGTTGATTCTAGCTTCTGTGTGAGCTGATACTGTGTAAACAGGTGAATCCAGGTGAAATCCTTTGCAAATCTTGAGTTTCAGAGCAACCATAGGAAGATACAACCTGTTCACCTAGGAGTAGAGATTACAGGAGTGACAAGAGAAGTGATTCCCCCAGCAGCCTTCAGGTTGCTGCAGGGTGTCCAGCAGGATGTCTCCCAGCTGGGCTTAGCAAGCTGCAACAGGGATGCTGCCCAAGGGGCTCTGTGCTGTGCTACCAGCAAGCTGGGAGGTGTTTCTGCTTTTTCTGCCAGAAGCCACTGGCCACTGTCACTGGCCATGGGAAGGTGAGCTGGGGAGAGCTGCTGGTATCTAGGGGCTGGCCATGTCCAAGGCAGTTGCTTTCTGCCTGAAAACTTCCCCCCACCTTGTTTCTGTGTGATGGGACAGTCAGCAACGGCTCCCATGTAGGCTCTAAAAGACATGGCAGAAAGTCCCCCTTGTGTTGGTTTGTCCCAGTGCTAACTTTGATGGCACATCAATTTTCATGGATGTCACTGTGTGAATCTCCAAGACCAGCATAACCCCATTTTGGACACGACCTATCTCAAAGACAAACATCTTGTACCTGCTCTCCTCCTTATTCGTATTTTTTTTTTTTTTTTTTTGACACAAAGGTGAAACTAGAAAGTTTTTGCTTGTGTAGCGTATGTATTCTTAAGCTTGCTTTTTTTAGTGGTGTTTGTGCTCTACATGTTGGCCGTGACACCTTAAAAGATGAGAGTTGCAGACCCATGATTACTTCTATCAAGGGCCGGTCTCCCATAGATCTGCTCACGTGTTCAAGCTCCCAAACCAATATTAGGGTCCTACCTGCGACAGAAAAGCAGAATACTCTATTTGCTTTCTTTATGGCTGTGACTTATTCTTTGGTACATTTCCTCCTGCAATGTGAAAGAAATAGGTCAGTATCTGCAAGATTTGATTCTCCTTTGCTGCGTTTCTTGGACTGTTAGTTACTACAGGGTCAATGCAAAATTATGAACAAGATTATGTCTCCAAAACCTGAACACTTTAAATCTGCTTTGCAGAAATGTAAAGGGCTGGAAAACTATGTAAAGGAGGGCTGTTTTCATTTGCAGTGATGTCTCAGTGAGTGGCTGCTGCAAGATGTGTTTAGCAAAAGAACACGGATAAGGCTGAGGAGAGCTCGTACACAAGTATGCTACACATTTACCTAAGGGCAGCCTGCCCGCAGCAGAACCCTGCAGGTACGTATTCTTTAACCACCTCTGGCAGCACCTCTCGCCGGATGGTGGAGCTTTGCAAGGCTCTGTGCTGTCGGGCACGGGAGCGCAGCCGCCCCCAGACCGGAGCGAGCCTCCGCTCCTCTTCCAGCGGCGCCCGCACTGCTTTCACTCCGCAGTCCAACGCGGCCTTCCGCGCCCCGAGCAGTGGGACACGAGTCTCCAGGACCCCGGGGATGATACACCGGGGGCAGCACCGAGACGGGACGGGACAGGACGAGCGGGGAGCGCGGGG
>VZSR01001854.1:16851371-16862828 GCA_013398615.1 Brachypodius melanocephalos | reverse complement strand
CGGGGGGGCGAGCCGAGCCGGGCCGGGCCGGGCCGGACGAGATCGGCACATGGTGCGCGGCTGGTGCCCGGCGCTGCGCACCCGCGGGCGGGCCGAGGGGCCACCATGGATAACTTCTTGGCGGAGGTGAGCGCGGGCCGGTGGGATCCTCCTCCTTCTCCAACGTGGGGTCGCTTTTGTGGGGCGGGATACCGGCAGCAGAGCGGCGGGAGGCTCACGGAAAGTGTTCGTTCCCTCGAGTAGTTCTGTTTGCAGGGTGTTCACAGGAGCAGCGCCTGGGGAGCGGGAGGCAGGCGGGAGAGGGAGGGAGGGAGTTGTGCCCCGCAAATTCCCGACCTCTGTGGCTGTGGCCGGGGCGGAACTCGGAGCCGCCGAGCTGGAGCGGTGCTGCCGCGGGCTGTCCGCAGCCGGGCGGGCTCTGGGCGCTCACTGGGGCTCTTTAGAGCGGCGAGGAACGGAGGCTCCGGTGCCGCGGCTCTGCCCCCCAGCCCCGCGGGACGCGGGCGGCGGGAGCACGGTGCGGACCCTGCCGTGCTTCCTGCTGCCTGCGGCGGGGCAGCCTCTGAAACCGTGCCTGGGTGGGAGTGGGGAGTCCCTCCTCGCGGGTTCTCTGGGTGAAAGCCGGGAAGCGCGCTTTGTCCGCCTTGCACGGGCACGGGAGGCTGCAAACGATGGAGGTTTTCAGAGACAGGGATGCCGCTGGGCACCCTTTTTAAAAGGTTTGTGTATTGAGGATATGTTATTAACTACAGACGAAATCTTTTATACAAAATGCAAAGGAGGAGGCTGAAGTCCTTGAAGTCGTTTGAGCTTTACCGTGGTCTTGTGGATCTTGACAACTTCAGTGTGTCGGGTGAGGAAACCAAATCAAATGTGCTTTGCTACTGACTTAGGATATTTGATAAAACTCAGAACCTGGGTCCTCTCCTGGTCCAAGCTATCTGAATTTTGTACAACAGTATTTAACTGGATCAGTTTATCCCGCCTGATGTCGACACAGCCTTATGAACATAAAATGTGCAGGATCAATCTCTTCTCAGTGTGTGTGTTGTGCCTGTAGTTTGCAGGCGAAGCCCATGACTGGGTTGTGACTTCTGGTGACTGTCTGCACACTTGCTTTAATTGCACCTCTTGCCGAAGCAGTTGCACCGTCAGGGTTGTAAATGCAGGCTAGGCATCTGTTTCACAGGGCTGTGATTAATCTGCAAAACTGTCCTTTGCCCTCATGAAACAACATCTCTCGTGTTCTTGGTGCTGCTGTTGATGCTTCCACAAGAAAAATAGGTGATCTGTTTACTGAAATACTAATTAGTCAAATAAAAGAAGGTCATACGCTTTATTGCTTGTTGCCTTTTCATTTGTCAGACAACAAAAGTTCTGTCAAGTGCAATAAGAAGGAAGAAATGCAGGATTAGCTTTGATGAAGTCTGAGTTAAGTAGTAATACTGCCTTTTTTTTTTTTTTTCCTTTAGAGGATGTAGCCCTCACCTTTCAAAAGCTTGCAAGCCATGAGCAATATGGTAGTATTAACCTAGCCTTGCAAAATGAGTCTGAAGAGTCATTTGCCCCAACACAAAGTACTGCAGTGTGCCCTACATAAAGGTGAAGAAGAGTTTTTCATGGTTTTGACTCCCCTATTAGACAAAATTACTTGCTCCAGGGAAAATACAAGTAAATTTTGCCAGTCTGCATTAGCATTTCAGCATATATTTATGTTAATATGTGGTTGCTTCATGTGGACTTTGATCTTTCTTAAGAACTTTGACTCCCTTTCAACATGTTGATATTACTTTAAAAGATCAGTAAATATAGCACCTTGACTTTAATCTGCATCCAAAGTCCCACCCACAAGTATAAACATTTTTCTTCCCTCACTCTGTAGCAGAGCATATATAAATGGAAAATAGGGAGCATGAGGCACAATAGCAGAAATGCACTGAGTCTGACCCAGCTACCACAGAAGAATGTCTGTTGAAGGCGCTGGATTGAGCCACTAGGTAATTTAATTTGTGCGAGGCAGACATCCTGCAGCTGCTCTTTACAAAAATATTTGCTGACTTATCTAAGGGAATTACTGTTCTCGTTAAAATAAGTTATAGTGTGAGGAAGAAGGAGGAAGCTGGATGAAAGGCACAGGTGAAAAGCCCAATGTGCTCTGCTCTTCCTTGTCAGCGATGTAAGCCTGCTGATATGAATATTTTTTGGGAGAAAAGCTGATAGTAGGAAGGGTAAATACTGGCACTTCAGAGGGGTCATTCCTCAGCCTTACCAAGATGCTCCTGTTCACCACACTGGAGGCAGAAGTGTCTTTAGTCTGCCTGTTGCAGAAGATATTGTACAACTTAAAGGTGTTAATAGGAAAAACCCTGAAATATTATTTCTCCCATATTTTTCCATAGCTAGATGCTAAATATAACATGCCTCAGTGATGCTTACTGGAACAAAATGAGGCAGCTGAGTGAGACACCTCTGGAGAGCAGGAGGTGCATCAAGAGGAGATGCGAGGTACTCCTGTTAGGACTTGCTGCCTTCAGTGAGGTGTGGGATAATGCCAGGCTCCTGCCAATCATCTGATGCTGCCATCATTTGTGACTTAGCAGCTCTTTGAGTTCTCCATCTTGCTGCCCAGTTTCCTTTCTTTGCTCTTGCTTAGCTTTTGTTGTTAAAAGACAACAAGTGGTTGTACTTGACTCCTGGGAAGCCTTGATTTCCATCCCTGTCCCAATTTTCTAGCGTGACCAATTTAAAAAAACCCCATGGCTCTAAGTGAAGAATTGGGCTAGAAAAGTTTGTCCTGTAACTTACTCTCCAACATGCTTTAATTGCTGCAAGGTATTAATGTAATAACAAAGTTGCATTCTAAATAAAGAGGAAAAGTGTTTTCTGAGGCTTTTTAAAAGGCTGTTGATTGGTCTACGCTACCTTACAGTCTTTGAAGGAAAGTTGGAGGTAGAATTTTAAATTTTTTGGTTTGTTTTTGTAGTCATATTTGTTTATCTAAGTATTAAAACCTGTAGAAATCCTGTATGGGTATGCGCAATAGAGCCATTTGGCTGTGTTGTTTAAAACAGCCTTAAAAAATTGTTCCCATATGTTTTACCAACAGCCACAGTGCTCTCATGGGAACAGGCTCCTGTGGTAGCTGAGGTCAGACTTTTTTCGAGTGAGAATGCATCCCTGCTAAAAGGGGATGTATGCCATGAGGGAAGGAAGAAAGTAATTTCCAGATGAGGCAGAAGACAAGGAGAGGGGAGCTCAAATTGCCCTTTCAGCATCTAAAGTTCCCAAGCAGGGCTTATCAGGGCAGCAGGGGAAGAGGATGTGGAAGTCAGGTTTATCTTCTTCCTTTTACATGGTAGTCACTTTGACCAAGATGTATGGGATGTTGCACTGGACCATGGTTGCTGTCCTTGTCACAGAAGTGTGGCATTTGCTGACCCAGCAGAGGTCAGGAAGGGCTTGAGGTTGGGAGAAACTTCTGTAGGTCATCTTGTTCAAACCTGCCCTCCAAGCTTGTGCTCAGCTCCTGGGGAACTAACTTGCAGCACAGGGATTGTTTGGATTTAGCTGTTGCCAACCTTAAAGGATTCTTCCCTCCTTGCAACTGTGGAAATTGAGAAGGGAGGAGAACAACTGTGTGTCCTGCCTTCTATGTAGCATGGCTGGGTAGATGATGTTGAAGGAGATCACTATAAAAGCATCACTATCATAGAGGTCCTGCTGATGTTTCTCCAACACTGCACAGGAGTTTATTTAGGAACTTAGGGTACCCTCTCTGTACCTTTGAGTCACGCCAGATACTCTGTGTCTACCATGCTTTTATTTGTAGCATTACCACTGGTACCCGGAGTTGAGAATGGTTTCCTTCATTTCTGCTGTCCTCAGTTCCACATACTTGCCTGTGTACCCTGTTTTAAGGAGAGGGCTCCCAGCATGTGTTCTGAGGGAGCAAGTGTTGAACTTTCCTCTGTGGGAAGGATATGGGACAAAAATTTAGCTTCAGGAAGTTGTCAGAGGAGGTATCTGCTTGAATGTGGAAACTCTTAATTCAGTTACACAGCTTTCAGCAAGCTTTTCCTTGGTGCTCTCTTGTTGCAGCGTTTGGCAGATCACAGCCTCACAGCGCTGAGTCCTTTGAGGAGTTCATCATCTCCTGCAGACAGGTGGCCTTGTAACGACCAAGGTTATTCACCTAAGGAGAAAACCTGGTGATGCAAATTAATACTTGCATCAATATATATGGATTCTGCCTGTGCTGTGCAGCACAGTGTATGCATTTGGGATGACCTTCCAAGTCTCCCCAATTCTCATTTACAAGTGTTTTAGTGACAACACAAGCATGGGTCTTATGTTCCAGCTTTTGGTATTGGTGTAAGCTGTGTAGCTTACACCAGCAAAGTTATCCTTTAGACTGGTGGGGCAAAACTATTATCCCGTGAGTGATGGCATTAAAGGTGTTTCTGGAGACCTTCTGAGTGCCAAAGCCATGCCAGGCACAAACAGTGACTCTTTTGGCTGTTGACATTGGCTGTGTTCTCTGAAGTTTCTGAGCTGTGACTTCTCATATTTAGGTTTTTTCGAAAGCTGATGGTTGTTTTGTCTACAGTTATTTTTAGGTTAATTAGAGAGCACCGTGTTTTGAATAGAACATGTTTCAAGGCGGCTTAGTACTAACTTATCAAGTCAGAAAGATAAACTTTTTTTCAGGTTTATTTCTTCAAGCTGGAAATCACATTCAGCTCATCAGTATCATGTAATGGTTACTGCCCACCACAGATACTTCACATGTGCCTTTCATAAGACAAATTTGTGCAACTGAAACATTGTCGTCACTGGGCTGGAGCCTAGCAATTCTGCTGGCACTGCACATATTGTAAAATGATACAAGAATTCTCTTAAAGCTGCAAAATACATAGGTTTTAAAGTTGGCATTAGAGGCTCTACATTCTGCAGGGTCTGCTTGTGGTTTTTTTGGTATGTTCAGTCAGTCTCCAACCAAAGAAAAGCTGTGAAACCCACTATTACAGAAGACTTGGCTGCTTCTGAGTGCATTCTGGTGACACCTCACTGAAACGTTAACTTTTTTTTTTCCTTTTCCCTAATTGAAGGTTTGTGTTAGCACTTTGTGTGTAAGCTATTTTGCTCTAACAAGATGTTATTCTTTATACATGTTTTCATTTGGCGAGTACTGTGTATGGACGATATTGATGGTAGTGAACCTCTTCATTTTTTTTTGTTTGTTTCAGAGCTGTCACACAACCTGCTGGCTGGTAAAAGGGAATAGTGTTTGAAAGCATGGCCAGTCCCAACTTATTTTTGAGGCCAAGTGGCATGAGCTTTTATCAGAAACATTCCACATTTTCTCATGGCAGGAGAGGACCTCTTTGGGGGAGAGAGGGATGCAAAAAGGAAGGGTAGCTTGAGCTTTCAGTGTTGTTTGGGGAGTTTAGTGCACTTGTCCAGTGAGTAACCTGAGGAACCTTGCAACTTTTTAGTGCTCTTGTTGCTCCAGTGTGCCTTAACAGATAGAAGGAAAAGTTGGGAGCCTCTTATCAAAAATTATGCATGGTTGTACCATAGTGGGTTTCTGCTCTGGTGATTTCAGCTGAGTCTTCATTTTCAGCATGGTAAGACCAATATAGTATCATGAATCTGTTTTTTGCCTTTAGAAAACAGCTGAAGAAAAACTGGCAGGTCCTTGGCTCTGTGTGCTGGAGCATATGTGTGAATATCTGTATATAGTGTCACTGTGCTAACCAACCCCTAGCGAGTGAATAATGTGCCTCCTTCTTTTTTTTCTTGCAATATGGATTGTTAATATTGGTGGTACTTAAAAATCTAGCAAGGCAGATGCCTTTTTGTGTCTCTTGGATGGGTGCAGACCCCGTGGAAGGTGCAGCAGCCTCCAGCCAAGAGCAGGAGCAGCAGCTCCACCCCTGGAGCATCCGGCGTGTTGACTGCAGTTCAGCGGCAGTTCTGAAGGGAAGCGTGTCCTCTGGGTAGTTTGATCTCACCCACCTCTTTGGCTGCAGGGACAGTATTTTTCCTTAGTGAATCACTGTCTCCAGATGTGGTCAGAGGCAGGAACATAGTTTTGGGTGGAGTATGGGTAGAAGGGCGGGAGGTAAAAGTGACTGAATTAAGACTTTAGCTGAGGGGGCAAAAAAAGAAAAAAAAAAAAAAATTATCAACCTTAAGTCACTAATTGTGACAACTTTACAAGTTTTGGGATGTGACTTCAAAACCTGCTAGATTGATTATGACTTCAGGCTTGTATCAGAGGGTCATGGCTTAGGCATTCTTGTTTCTCTTGGTTTTTCCTGATATTTATCATTATGTGACATTTTAAACAATTAGTGAGACATGGATGAGGATGATTTGGTGTTGGGACCATAGCTAATAGTAAATTCTTGGGTTTAGGTATTATTGGTTCAAATTTTGCAAGGTGGCTTTTTTTTTTTTCCCCCTAATTATTTAAGATTTTCTAAAATGTCCTATGTCTGAAATACGAGCATTATCCATTGGCCATATTAACTGTAATGCAACTTTGTTCTGGACAGCCCCCTGATTAAGAAAGGTTAAGTGGATTATCCTTTTCTTAAGAAGTCTGTTAAGTAGCTCAAACACTCCATTCTTATAAAGGCAGAACTTTTCAAAGTTTGGATTCAGAATGGGAACTGATATTGACTATGCTCCAGATCTGCCTTGTGAAATAAACTATATACATGCTGAAGAAGAAACTCCAGCTTTTCTATGTGGAAAGTATGAGCATTATATTGGGAAAATATACTGGGAAATATTCATTAAGATAGAAGGAATGAGTGAAGATCGCTTGCATTTCTAAATGCCCCTGTAAGAAGAAGAAGGGGGATGTTGGGGGACAATATACTGTCCACTTCTACACTCACTTCTGCAGAGCCAGTGATTAATACTGTCATCACAGGTAGGTTCAAATATCCTTTGTGCTGGTTCCTGATATCCTGAGCCAGGACAGCCAGTGTAGGGATGTCTGGAAGCTTTTGTGCAAGATCTTGTTCTGTAGGCATTGTGACTGGATGGACCTTTTCCCATTGCAGACCAGTGACTGACTAGGGAAGGCTGCTGAGTTGATTCAGCTGTAAATGCGTCATAGCCATGCTTGTTTTACTCAAAAATGTAAATACTTGCTCTCCATTTAGCTGCTGTTTTCCTTTGGGCCAAGTGACCTTTTTTCAGTCCAGCCTGTGAAAGCCTTATTTAGGGAGTTGGGTTTTTTCTTTCATTGAAATTGCAAACATGAGTGATGTTGGAGTAACTTAATAATATATGGGAGTTTTTTGTTGAATAGGTTACTAGGAACAGACACAATTTTGGTTCACATTGGAAGCATGGCAGAAACTGGGGTGTGTTCGGTTTTGCTGGCCAAAGTTAACATTTCCATTTTCTGTAGGCTCTTCTGTAGAGGGGTTTAACATAAAATTTCTGTATGAGATCTTGTAGTTTCTTCTAGTGTGCAGTTATGCTTAGGTATTTTTTCACCAAGGGGTAGCCACAGCCAGTAACTGGAAGAAAACCAAGGCACACTTCAGCCCTTTTAAGGCTGTGAGGAAAACTCTGCAGTTAACCCTGGTGTATGGAAAGAAGTCTTCAAAAGTGAAAGGTACTGGTTACTTGTATGGTTTGCTAAACTTGCATTGAAAATTCAGATGCAATACACCTTAAGCTGGATTTCTTATGTGTTTCAGTGACCCTGTCCCCAGTGGGTAAATGTTACCATATTGGAGCAGAGCCTAAATATGGGAGTCAGTGTAATACCTTTTACTCCTAGGATTAATGGCATACTGCAGGAAAACTTTGTGGAGGATAGACTTTACTCCTGTACAATCCAGTGTCCTGCCAGACTTTTGAGTTTATTAGGCTTTCTGTATATGTGTGTTAATACATTATAGCAGATACATACACTGTATATATGATTAATTATTGTATATATTAATTGTTTCAGGGGAGCATGTTGCCTGGTTTGTGGTATCAGGCCTTCTTTTCTTTGAGAGTATGTTGTCTTCATCTTGCAGCAAGCCTCGCTAGGCTTTTGACTTAATATTAATCTAAGGTGAATGTTCAATAAATCAATGTTCTTTTAAATCCATCTCTTAGATGGATGAAATGTTTCTGTGACATTTTTGGTGGGTTTGGTTCTGGTTTGTTCCAAATGAGGGAAGGAGGAAGAAAAAGAGGGTAACTCAGCGGCAGATTACAGGGACCAAGCTGTGCCTTCACACAGCATCCTAGCTGGTGCCGTGCACAGGGTGAAGGAAATAAAAGATTTACTGCCCTTTGATGTATTAGCACTGCTTTTTCCTATATATTCTTGGGAAACTATTCATAATCCTTTATTATAGGTCAGTGGTACAAGAGTGTGTTGATGCAAGTCTGTTTTGGAGAATACCCCTAAGGGCATTGCTGTAAGGACGCCTTACCAGAGAAAAACGTTTGGTTGTTGGTTTTCCCCTGGGGGGCAAAACTATATTCCCACTGAGCAGGTTTACCCAAGGGCATTTTATCATGGCACATCTGGCTCTGTACTGGAGTTGTCATTAAAATATTGAAGGTCTTCTGGGTTGTGTTCTCTATTCTTAACTTCTTGGCATGGTAATGCTGGCAGTGGCACCCTGCTGCCCAAGTCTGCTATCATGGTTTCAAAGTCAGGATTGATTGTGATGCCTGTAGGATAACCTCAGGTAGAAACCTGAGGCTCAAGAGCTGCTGAGTACCAGCTGTCAGCTGGAATTACAAAGTAGAACATTATTGAAAGTTGTCAGAGTTAACACCCCAAATCCCTTGGCCCTCTTTCTCTTACAGACTTTCAGAAGGCTTTAGAAAACTACTTTTGATTAACTTTCCAGCATCTGGAGAAAACATTTCTGTAGTTCTTGAAATGATTGTGAACTGTGAAAGCAGTGCTACTGGTAAAGCCTTGTGTGGTTTTGGTGTTGTGTGCTGCCTGTGGATTTTGCTGAGAGAAGTGCAGGATTTCTCTGAAAGGTTCTCACGCCTTCTCTTTTGCATTCAGCCAAACTGGCCCTGGGTTTGGGGACAGGAGATAAGAAAAGTTTATTCCTTGTTTTAAAAAAGTATTGATGTTTATAGCATTATCGGAAATGGATTATTTGTTCTTATTTTAGTTGCTGTTGTTTAGAGTGACATTAAAATGTTTTCTCAGATTAAGTTAAATATATTCGTTAAGAGAATGGGATTGTTTTTCTTATGAAGTTGTTTATCTTGAGAAGTCAAATTCTTTTGTTTAATGTACGCATCTGATTACAGAGCCAGTGGACATCATTTCTATTTGACCATTTTAGTGGATCAAACCCAGCTTTGTGTCTTGGTTAGGTTATATTTTTATTTGCTTCAGAAAGGAGCCAAGTTGGCGGGACACGAGTCACATCAGGAGCCGCACTGGAGTTCACGTCAGGACAAGTAGATGCTCATTCTGTAGGTTAGACTTCTTGCTCTGTTGGCCGTCTTCTTGGATCTCTTCCCCTTATTAAATATAGACTGGGTCTGTGATTAGGGTTTATCCCCTCATTACAGCTTTCTGGTGATGGGTACGATGAATAGGTTTGTTTGGTGTGTCCAATCAATTAGTATATTCCCCAGAAGAAAATAAGAGCAGCGTTTACAGCGGAGCTTTGAAGGGTGGCATTTCCTGCTGCCTTTCAGACCGTGTACCAGGAGGAGTGTCCCATGAAGTGAGCTCTTTGTTCTTGAAACTCCAGTCGGATTCTGCCCTGTGATACTTGATAAGCTTTTTCAAGGAATAAACATGTGCAGCAAATCTATGCTAGAAAATGTAATTTGTGCAGCAGCCCCTTTCTTCCCTCCTTGCAATAATGTTTCTAATAATTTGCATGCCAAATCTGAGAAGTTTTTACAGATGATAGATGAGATTTTGGCGTTTTCACAGCACTTAAGGCAAAAGGCTGATTCTCCATTTTGTGTTAATTTGTAGAGTCTCTACTCCCAATTTCTGTTCCTATTACACTATTTCTGCCATCATTTTGCCTTGGTCATCCAATACCTTCAATGACTAGGACTCGAGTGCAGTAGTTAATATCCCAGATTTCTTTTGTACCGAAGCCCATGAATAAACTTAATTGCAATGTGATTAAATAGTTGGTTTAAACTTTTACTGTGTAGTTACATCTTTGTCGGTAGGACACCTTTGTACCATGCAGTTAAGGTGGAGATACCATCAGTACCTGGTGGAGGACAGAAAGTGGTATGGAAATCTGTGCATTTTCTTATGAGCATCCAGTGATCCTTGGCTGGTGGCTTGTTCTTAGCAGTCCTTACTGAGTAAAAAAGGAAAGCACTGAGTCATGGAATCCTTTTCCTTCAGACAGGGATTCAGCAGTTACTTTGTTCCAGGTGCTTCTGGACTCAGGCAAATAAAGGCTGTAATTCTGAATTTTGATTTCTTGAACTTACGTGCCACTTACAGAAGCACTTCTTTATATTGCTTGGAAACATTTGATTTGAAAAGTGCGCAGTCGCTTTATGCAGTCAGAGAGGCCACAAAAGCTTTGCTGTTTTCCTGGGAGCTTTTTTTTCTTTTCCTGCTGGAAGGCATCAAAGGTTTTGGTAGGCAACATGAGCTGTGACTGTCCAAGAGCACAGGGATGTGCCTCCCACTCTTCGTGTAGACGTTAGGCAAGAAGAGCGGCTGCACATAAATCAATGGCTAAATTGAAAGGGCAAGAAAGGCTTAAGGCAGCAAAGGACCAGACACCTGAAGCAACAGATCATGAGTCACACTGCTGCTGGGGTGGCCCCAGGGACTCCTGGGGAGGTGGAGGAGCTAGCATCAGGGTTTGAGCAGAAGCAGATCCTTTAGCAGGATGGTTCCTCAACGGGGAGGGCTCCTTGTTGGATACAATGTCTCATAATTACTGCTTTAAAATGCATGAATTAAGCTTTTTTTGTAGTTACTTTCAAATTTGTAGAATAATCTTTTGTTGCTGTCCTCTAACCAGCTGGAATTTTCCAGGCTATAGGTTTTGAGTGTGTATTTGCTGGTTAGGTCTTTGGTATTATAGAATCATAGAATACCCTAAGTTGGAAGAAACCCTCAAGAATCATTGAAATCCAACTCCTGGCCCTGCACAAGACACCCCAAGGATCACACCATGTGATTGAAAGCATTGTCCAAATGCGTCTTGAACTCTGTCAGGCTTGGTGCTGTGACCACTTCCCTGGGGAGCCTGTTCTAGTGCCCAAACACCCTCTGGGTGAAGAAACCTCTTCCTGATATCCAACCTAGACCTCCCCTAACACAGTTTCGTGTCATTCCCTTAGGTCCTGTCATTGTGCATCAGAGAGAAGAGTCTGCCCCTCTGCTTTCCCTCAGAAGAAAGTTGTAGACAGTGATGAGGTCTCTCCTTACTCTCCTCTTCTCCAGGCTGAATAGACCTGTGGGAA
>VZSR01001854.1:16825557-16851271 GCA_013398615.1 Brachypodius melanocephalos | reverse complement strand
AAAGATACATAAAAAAGGTATGAAAGACTTTTTGCATAACAGAGTCCTAATACTTGAAGCCCCCTGAAGTTTTTAAAGAAGCCCTCTGAGTGCAGTGGCTGTCTCGACTATGACATAGACCAAGTTACTTCAGCTGCTCTTCATGCAGCTTCCCCTCCAGATTCTTCACCATCTTTGTGGCCCTCCTTTGGATGCTCCTTAATGGATTTATACCCTTCTTATATTGTGGTGTTCAAAGCTGCACACAGGACTCAAGACTGAGGCTGCCCCAGCTCAGAGCAGAGCGGGACAATCCCCAATCCCCTCCCTTGCCCGGCTGGCCGTGCTGTCCCTGGTGCTCCCCAGGACAGGGTTGGCCCTCCTGGCTGCTAGGGCACTGCTGGCTCATATCCAACTTTTCATCAACCAGGGCCCCCAGGTCCCTTTCCACAGTGCTGCTCTCCAGGCTCTCATTCCCCAGCCTGCACATACATTCAGGGCTGCCCCATCCCAGGTGCAGAATCTGGCACCTTCCCTTGTTGAACTTCATATGGTTGGTGATTGCCCAGCCCTCTGATTTGCCAAGGTCTCTCTGCAGGGCCTGCGTTCCTGTGAGAGAGTCAACGGCTCCTTCCATTATAAATGCCAAAAGTTTGGAAAGTCTTGCATTTTATAGTAGTCTTTTTAATTTATATTTTTTTTAGTGGTATTGAGCAATTATGTGCTTCTAGATAGTAGAAGCATTGGTATAGGCATATTGGAGAAATCTGGGTTTTTTCTCAGGAAAGCTGCTGTAACATATGTTGCAAAAAATAGGACTTTGGCACTCGTTAGTAGTGCTTCATGGGTGGCAAAAATTATTGTAATAAAATTTTCCCTTTGCAGGGAACTAAAGTTACTACTTTTTGTTACTGTATGATCATCTTTTCCACTCATTTTGTTCCAGAGGAACTAATAGTCAGCAAGTGGTTCTTTCTCTTCCAAAGTCCACTTGTGGTATTACCTCTTCTTTTTCAGGAAAGAGCTGGATTTTTATCAGATCTTTGTAACTGTCAGAAAAGGGAAAAATTTCAAGAGTTCTCTGTTGCTTGGCAAATGCTTTGCTGCTGAGGCTGCTGGAGGTAGTCTGTACCTGAGACCAGTGGGAAGTTTGCTCTTTACATCTTCACTTGTGGAAGGGTTTGAGACCACCAGGAAGTACGGATGCTTCTTGTGTATGCTTTGAAAAAGTAAATGTTGTGTCAGTAAGCTCAAAGGTATGACTCTCTCAGGTGCTGGTTCCTTTGCGGGTGTGTGTATTTATTTAGCTTGCTGATATTTTATTGTACTCCAGCTGCAATGCTGTTCCTTCCTTTCCAAAGGAAAGGCATGGGGGAGGAGAATACCTTGTATTGTTTGCTATGTAGATCTAAACAGGATATTTGTGCCTTCTGTTGACCTGTTGTTTCTTACTAATACTGATATTACCTACGATTCTTGTATATTGCGTGTGATTTTTTACATTTCTTCAGTTAAGGTAAATTATTTGGCACAGCTGCTGTGACTGCACAGGAGGAAGTATATGGCAAGGAATTGCTTCAAGCTTATTTAGAAGCAAAAAAAAATTGATTAGTTTGTGTATCTTCTCCCTCTATCAGACCTTTGTAGCTGGAATTAACTGAAGGAGTAAAAAATTGCTCTTTGTTTGTTTATTTTTCCTAGTGAAGCTTGTTCACAGCTCAAAAGCCATATTGAGCAAGAATAACAAAAATGTCTGAGTTGCTGAACCTTTAAATTCCCTGATGGAAAGGTGGTTTGTTGAGGAGAAAAAATAAGGTCAGAAGTAGTAGCCATTAGTGTCTATAAATAAAGTTACTCATTTAGGCCCTCAGACAGATAAATGATAGAAGTTGTTCCAGTTTTTCATCTTTACCATGTGGTAAAAAGCAAGGTATGTCATGCCCTGCCATTTTTTAGATGGCTTTAAAAATAGCTTCACTTGTGCTGTTTTCTGCTCAAAGGAAAGTTTTCAAACATACTTGGATAAGTGACAAAAGCTGTTTGGCTCCAGTCTGAAATTAATACATGAGTTTATGAATCATTTCATTTCTAGTAAGTTGTGTTCCCTGCAGGGGAGTGTCTGTTCTGTCAGTACACTTACAGTTCTTATAAAACTGAATTTTGTTTTTAACCCAAACTGTGATCATGTGAGCAATATGGAAATGGTGTAGGGAGTAGCTAATGTGTACCTGTGGGTCAATTGGCCTTGTCTTTTGAAAAATAAAACATGGTTTGCAGCCTCGTGAAGAAGCAGATTGATTTTCTTCCTTGGGGACAACAGCCATGGAAGTGAGGAGGATGCAACAAACCAGCCTGAAGTAGCAGTGCACTGAGACTGCTACTGGGCACTCTGGCAGAGTCTTGAAGACTCTGGGGGCTCCCTGTGGAGTTTGGAACCACTTCAGACAGACAGCTGGCTTTCCTAGGCTCCAGGTGTTGGGATTAACCTTATTCAGAAAGGCACCAAGTGCAGTCTGGGTCTTTCTGTGTCTTTATTGCACTGTGTACAGTGCTGAACCCACAAATTACACTTTTAGTTTAAGAGTCTTTGTTTAAGAAGCAACTCCCTTCTATGCTTAGCTGTGTTTTGGCCCAATTAAGTGAAGGATTTTGGGGCTTGCCTGAATAACTGAGTAATAATTAACCTCTCTTTGACTTAGTGGTGCAGAACTAGAACGTTCATCTTCAGAGCTAGGTTTCTTCTGCCTAGGTTTTGGCTGACTGAGCAGTGACACGTGTCGTGTCCTCTTTCCCCTTTAATGCCAAATATGTTTGTGGATGTGTTCCATGTGTCGAGCTTCATTGGAAAGCTATAACAAAGATGCAATGCTCTTGGGCTTATCCTGAGTCCAAAGCTTAACGCTGTGTCCTACTTGATGTGGCTCCCAGCTCTCTGTCTGCATTTTGCCCAGCAGCTCTTCTGAGGCTGAGAGGGCTGTCATGAAGGTCTCTCGTGAGCCATAGGGGATGCAGGTGAGCAGACTGTTCCCAGGTATGCCTCTCTTAACAGTAGATGTTGGCAGTTCCCAAACAAGTGGCTGCAATAGCGGTTTCTGACTGGGCAGGAGCGGGAAGTTGCTGGATAAGCAAAGGTTTGTGAGTGGGTAGGTTTAAAGGCACAGAAGAGTGTTAGGGTTTTGGTGATCTATAGCTAAGCTATGTGATCGTGTCTAAAGATAACAAACCCAAAACAAGCAGTGGGAGTTGATGTTGAGACTTGGATTACTAAAATTTGGCACCCTGACCTGCATAGCATCAGGTTGTGTAATTTTTTCCATGGAAATTTAGTTCCTAATGTTGGTCTACTTAAAATGAATAAAGACATGGTAATCCCAGGATGAATATGGGACACAGTTCCACCTGAGTAAGAGCAGAGTCATAAGGTGTTTAAAATTAAGCATTTTTTGAAATACCTCCTATTTTTTCACTTCTATCTGAGTGCAAGTCACTTGGCTTCTTACATATCACAATCCAAGCTTGCTGTGGGAGAATTAATGAACATTTAGGGAAAGATGTTCCTAGCTGTGACAGGGAAGGTTGAACTAGATGATCTTTAAAGGTCCTTTCCAACATAAACCAGTCTATGACTGTGAACACTGCATCTATTGGGACTCAGGAAACTCCCAAAAATCCACTTAGCAGTAACCAGGAAAAAAAATTATTAAAATCCAGGAGGTAACTGCTGCTTATCTTGGTACAAGTTGTATTGAAGTAGCAGTGACCATGGTCCAGGCACAGCTTATGCAAATCTGCAATGCACACTGCAGAGCCCCTCTGCATTGCTGCCATAGCTCCTGTGTGGGCAGCAGTGGATGGCACAGCCTGCTGTGGCCTCCACAGCCGTGTCCATCCTGTCAGGGATGAGGGCAGGAAGCCTCTGCCACAATCATGTCTCTGTGCTCTTCACACAAAGACATGGCTTTGTTAGCAGATGACTTGTCTAACTTACCACTGCTTGTTAACCCATCTCAGGATCATTCTTACATTGATTTGTACATTGACCATAGAGCTGCTTTTATTGCAGACATATTGCAGGCATCTCTCTGTCTTGGAAAGACAGAAATCAGTTTTTCATTTCTACTTAATTTCTTTTAATGAAGCCTCCAAGCTGTCTCCTTACCTACACAGGGCATGGCATGTGTTGAGGGAAGAACATTTAACCCGGTGTCTTTTGTAGGGAAGATGTTCAAAACTGACCCACAAAATCCATAGGAGATTTTTGGGGTTTTTTTTTGTTTGTTTGTTTGTTTTTAGGAAACTGTCCTTAAGAGACTACTGTCTTTGAAAAACTACAAATACTGCTGCCATTCTGGCACATGGAAGTCCAAGTTCAATGATGTTTCCTTTAAATTATCAGAAAGGAAGCAGAGCAGTGGAAGTTAAGAGTAAAGGAGTAGGTGCCATGTAGTTCCTACCTCTGCCAATGCAACAGAATTGCCTCAGGGCTGGATGGGGGTAATTACACATCAGCCTTTGTTTTCAGAAACCAGATGGTATCATGGGAGCTGCTGTTAGGAGCAAAAAGTCCTAAGCTGGGAACATGGTGTAGAAAATAGACTTGAAGAAGAGTTGGACTTCCTCCAAATTGCTCTTGCCTCCAAATGAGCAGGAAGAAGTTTCATGTGACATTCATTATACATTATTGTGTAAATTAGTAACTGGGTTTTACAGGGCAAGCAGTGCTCCACACCTGTGGTGCAGCATGATCCTTGTTACTCATGCAGCTGCCTCGGGAACAGCGGGTGTGGATGTGTGTGCACTCGGGATGATCCATCACCAGCCCATGCTCAGTCTTGAGTATTCAAGAATCAACTTGCTGGGAAAAATTTCTGCTGGAAGCTTTTCATTTTGCAAGAGAACCACTGGACAGTTCACATCTTTTATTTCTGTAAACATGTCCATAACTAATTTTTCGACAAAAAGTAAACGGATACAGTTTTATCTGAGGGAGACTTGTACAGCATATTGCGGTAAAAAAACCCAAACAAGCTTCTTGCAAGCTGGCTGATAATTTGACCTCTGGAAGTTGGATATGTTTGAGGTGGGTCTTAATGTGATCTAGAGGAATAAAAATGGAGCGAATGTCTCTTCATACTAGCTATGGGCCTAGATTCTGTACTTTTAAACAAATGGAATCTTGCTTTTGTGAATGGGAGGTGTGGATTTAACTCCAATGAGAAGAGAACATCATGAAACCATGTGTATATCTGAAAATATATACAGAAGTTCTGAAGGTCACATTTGTGCATAAAAAAATGTGCTCGTGTCTCTCTGAAGATGAAAGGGAGCTGAAAATGTGACCAGAACAATGTTGTGTCGGTGCTCTCTTCAAAAGATCTATGTTCAGTGATAAACATGCTG
Organism: Brachypodius melanocephalos; assembly: GCA_013398615.1. Taxonomy (NCBI): domain Eukaryota; kingdom Metazoa; phylum Chordata; class Aves; order Passeriformes; family Pycnonotidae; genus Brachypodius; species Brachypodius melanocephalos. The sequence continues at coordinate 16,845,892 of VZSR01001854.1, read as the reverse complement.
CTGGAATTGAGCTGTGCTCATCTCATGAGTAAGCAGCTAGAATTATGATGAATTTATAGTAATTTCCTCAAAATAAAGACAAGTTGATACTTGAAACAACAGTGAAATTGTAGGAAGAGTGGCTCATGAGGATTGGGGGGAAGGTGACATCATGTAAATGCTGCTGTGGGATTTGAATGATTTAAACTGCATTGCTGCACGTGCCTAAGTGCTGCAGCCCTCAACAAAAGCTTCACTCTGCTTTTGTCGTGATTGTTCAGTTCCTACAGCATTTTCCCTTTCCAATATATTTTTCCCTTTCCCTGGGTGGAGAGGTGTAGTGTATAAATAAGGCTTTTGTCCTTCCTGGGTGTTTGTACCCATGGAAATAAAACCAGATCTGCTGCCTGTGCTAAGCAGGGGGCCAAGTTCTGGGTAACTTGCTTGGAGGGGAAGCAGCAGGCACATAGTCCCTGCGGCTTGCAATATTTTCCACTGCACACATGAAAATGGTGTGGAGCTCTGAGGACTCAAAATTAATTTCCTTAGAGGTGAGGAAATCTCTGTTCCTGCCTGCAGAATGAAGCATTTCATATGCTGCATCGTGGGTTAGAGGTAGTATGTGCGGTAAGCAGAAAGTTATTGCTCTGCTTTGAGATGATGATTTATGACTTCTTTGAAAAGAAAATGGGTTATATATTTAAGGCCAGGTCTTTTTGACCAGCCAAGTAAAAGCTTGGAGGAAGCTAATACAGAGCTGGCAGCGTAGGAACGTGTTGCTACTGCAACATTTATTTGGAGTAAAGCCTAAGCAGCTTTTTGTGTTTCCTACTTCCTAGAGTTCAGGAGTGCTGAAGAGCCACCAGCTTCAGCAAAACTGTCTTGTGAGGCTGGGTGTTTTGGTAATCATGAGCAGGATGCTTTTCAGTTGTTTTGCCTCTGAGATTAGTGAAACAGACTGTTGTGTTTGTTTTTTGAAGAGTAAAAATACAATTTTGGCTAAAGCAGTATGAACAATTAGTCACATGCTTGAAAACATTCACTTTTTTTGAAATGACATTTCTGAGAGTAGTTCAGAAGGAATGAGTACCCCTCCAGGTGACCAAGTTGGAGCGTTTTTCTGAGAGGAGGTCTGAGCTGAAGAAGCAATCCTTCATTCTTGGGTTTGTGTCACATTCATATCAGCTGAAATCAAGCACATGCTCTTTCTGACTAAGGAGGCTTTCCTGAATCCTCTTCTGTTCTACACTAATTGGCCAAAAGTGCTTCTCTGCAAAATTTCATGCTTCAGCATTTGTGGGAAAGTTGTTTTTTTCAGTAGTGTTTAGGTAATTTTATTTTACCTAAGAGGTCTTAAAAAATCTCAACAAAACAAGAAAAAAACACAACCCAAACAGAACAAATAGCTGGGTGTTTTTTGTTTGTTTGTTTGTTTTCTTGACTGCATAGTAATATGAGGAGTGACTTTATTATTAGTGTGAAAAGTAGTAGAAGATACTGGCTGGGTATAGTCAGAGGAAGGCATTTATATCTGTTTTATACTTGCATTCTTTTGTTCCGTAAAAATCTGATTATGAGCATGTACAATTGAATATGTTTTAATAGCACTGTGTGAAGCAGTCATGGAAAATTCCCAGTTTGAGCTTCTGCAGGTCTGCTATGAAGTCCATTTGCTTTTGAGTTTTTTGGGTTATTATTTCTGATTTAGGGCTTTGGATTTGTTTGGGGTGTTTGTTTGTTTGTTTTGTTTTTTAGTTTAAGAATACCTCTCTGGGCAGGGAAGAATCAGTAATAGTGCATTTTGAGTGCTTCACTTGTTTTTTAATTTAGGCACAGTGATATTTTGACTTGAAATTATTGTGTAGTCAGCTTCTTTATAGATACATTAAAGCATCAGCCTTGTGATGGAAACCTTTCAAAGCCCTCCCAAGTCTCACAGACTGGGGAACCGCACCACGCTGTGGGAAGCTGATGTTGATGGAATTGTCTGGGCTGACGTTTACATCGTTGGTTGATATAATTCAAAAGTTTACAGAGGAGTTGGTTGATGTATTTCATTGCAAAGTGAGATGAATTTCCATGTAAGCATTCATGCTGCTGAGTAGGTACACTTTCAGAGGTAACTGAAGAAAAAAGTCATGGTTCCCTGGGCTTTAGGGTCAGTGAGGGTTGCTTGTGAGAACCTGCTGGCCGGTGTGTTGACTCGTAGCTTCCAGCGTACCGTTTTGGGTGGCATGGTGAGGGAGGAACCTGGGAGATGCAGAGCAGAGATGTATAAATCTGCTGGAGCAGCTACCTTGTAGGAGAAAATTATGGTTTTGTTGTGCTGTGATCTGTATGTGTCGTCTATCTGTTTTCTGATAGCAATCTCTCTACAAACACCTGTAAGGAGATGTAGCTGGGTGGGGTTGGTCTCTTCTCACAAGTAACAAATGATGGGACAAGAGGAAACAGCTTCCAGTTGCACCAGGGAGGGTCTAGACTGGATATGAGCAAATTTTTTTCACCAAGTGTGTTGTCATGCTTTGGATCAGGATGCCAAGGGACATGATGGAATCACTATACCTGGAGGTATTTAAAATATATGCAGCCATGACACTTAGGGAATGTGCTTGAGTGATCAATGATCTTAGATGTCTTTCTCAACCTAAATGATTCCATGATTTTATGTTAGTGTGTGGGTAGTCTGAGGTATTGGATGATGTGTACTGGAAATATGACTGCTTCTTAAAGACAAGATGTGGAGAGAGGAGCTTGCTCTTGGCTATGGTCTTGCAGCTCCTGGTACCAGCTTGATCCCCCTTCCTGTTGGCACATGCTGAGCTCACCACAAAGATACTTCTGCTTCATATACAAATAATGTGTCACACCCCCTACATCTCTGCTGTCATTTCACTACTTTCACCAGCCTAAAAGTCTGCTGAATTTCAGTTTTAGATATTGTAGAGTCATAGAATTGTCTGGATTGGAATGGACCTTAAAAACCATTTAGTTCCAACCCTTCTCTGTGTGTGTCCTCCCCTTCCCTGGACAGGGGATTCTTCCACTAGACCAGGTTGCTGGAAATCCCATCCAGGCTATACTTTGAACACTCTGGGCAACCTCACAGTAAAGAATTTCTTCCTTATATTTAGTATAAACATATCCTCTCTCAGTTTAAAACAGTTCCTCCTTGTGCTTACAGTACATGCTCTTTCAAAAAGTCTTTCTCCAGCTTTCTTGTAGGTCCACTTTAGGTACTGGAGGACCATAAAAAGGTTTCCCTGGAGCCTTCTCTTCTCCAGCCTAAACAACCCCAACTCTCTGTCTTCGTAGGAGAGTTGCTCCATACCCCCAGGCATCTTCGTGGCCTTTCTTTGTCTCATATATCTCTGTCTCAAAGCAGCTGTGTTCTTGCCAGTCCTTCATCTGGTCTTGCATCAGTTTTTCTAATATGGGGAAGCACAGCTTTCCACAGCTGGTCCTTGCAGGTTCTTCCAAGCTGGGAAAAACATGACTGTCAGTCACAGCTGGCAGGTGTTTGTGTGAAGGAAACAAGAGCTCCTTCCTGGCTGAGTTTGGCATCTCGATCCAAGTAGGTCATATCAGTTAGTAAATAGTGTGATCTTATTTCAGACCTGACCCTGCAGAAATGGGGGGAAAATATTCTGCCTCTCTGCTGCAGCAATGCTTCACTGCTTGCTTGAGCTAATCCACTTGGCTAATGGGAAGGGCTTAGGTGCAACGGGGTTCCCACCTTGATGTATGAATGGTGCATCTCTGGGGGATTAGAGTGCATAGTCAAAATCATTTGGCTGAGGAGGTCCTTTGCCTGCTGATAGGCATGTAGCTATTCAACCCTGGTTTCATAATGCTTTTTGATGTAGTAAACTAGAAGAGAGTCTCTGAACCCAGATGTATTTCCTTACTCCTGGTTATCTCCCTGTTTTGTCAGGGGGTAATGCTTTAAATCACTTTTCTTGGGTTAAGCTCTTCTAATTGCTTTGTGGTTTAGTTTTGGATTAAATCTTCAACAACTTGCTGTACAGTAAAACACGCATGTGTGCAAAAAAAAAAATTACAGAAGCAACTTCTCTGTGTTTCTGCTTCTCCTGCTCCTGCCATAAGTACTAGGCTGAGGTAGTAATTTTTCCTTTTGACAATTACCAGCTCTTGTAAACATGCATTGAAGAAAGAAAAAAAAAAAATGAATACTAGAGTAATACAGCAGATGTCTGTCCTTGTCATGGAAACAAGGATGTGGAATGGGAATGCGTCAAGTCTCTAGGTGTGCCTGCAAATGAGGAAACGTGACGCACCTTTCTGTTGAAAGGTGGAGTGCAGATTTCAAGCTCTTTTGGAAAGGTGCTGCAAGCCATGAGGAAAGGCATGTCACTGCACATCCAAGGAACCTGTGAGCTGCTTTGTATGACTGCCTTGGGGGTTTGTCTATGGATGTGCGATGGAACAATATGCAATTACAGGGTCTGTCCAGCGTATGATGTGCAAGTGTCTATGACAGGAGGAGAGAGGGTTTGCTCATATAAAATACATGCTCTGTTTCTGTGTTTCCTACTAGAGATGTTCCCTTCTGACAGCTCAGTAGTGAATGAACTTCGAAGGAGTAATTTTTTTTAATGTACTATGTAGGAAAAACGCCAGTAAAAGCAATAATGACTTGCCATAATGACTCCGCTGACTTGCCCTGTAGATGTTTCATTTTATAGTTGCACAAGTGCATAAGAATTTAAACAGATACCCTAATAAGGGTGGCATTATTGCAAGGAAATGTATCTGGTCAGGGAGAAGTGGAGTAAGCAAAAAAAAGCGGGAGATTGCTTTTCAGAGGGTTGTGACCTTGGGCAGCTGAATATAATGAATGCAGTGTTTCAGGCTGCCTTTTTACCTTGCAAGTGCTGCATACCATTGGTATTCCTCAGCACTGACCAGGCTCTGCAGTGGGGAGCATTGCAAAGAATCCATCACCTTGTTTCCGAGAGAAGTTTAAAGTTGATAGAATGCGAAATTGTTCAAAGTGCATGCGGGAAACGCTGTATTTTATCTGAACTTCATGGATTTCTAACTTTACCCACTATATGAACTTTATTGCTAAATCTTCATTCAATATGGATCCCAAACTCTCTTTTATACTAAGTTGCAGCTTCTACCTGTATTACAGTGGTGTGAAATGCCACCTGTGCAGCTGCTTTGGTGTCATGTTGCCTCTGGGAAAGCAGGGATTAGCCTTCATTGACAGTCTTCTGCTCATACTGTACAACGGCTGGGATTTAATTTCTCTTACAGTACTGCCACCTAATTTTCTTTGTCCTCTGTGTTGGCAAAGTGAATTAGGTGTTTTCAACTGCCTGTGTCAATTTATTTTTCTTTAAAAACATATGATCACAGGTTTGAGAAGTAACTCATAATCAGCTATTTCATATTTACTTACATCTTTGTGTTTGTTTTATTGTTGGTATGTTAGATCCTGTTTATAAACTATTTACAAACAATGAATTTTGAATTGAATAACAAGTTATTTAGGTTGTAGGCTTCTGTCCTTTGCAGGTTGACACATTCTCTTCATATTTCAAGAGAAAACTGAAAAACATTGAAACACAACAGTGACCAAATCTTATGTGTTTTACATCTTTGTTCATGGCTGAGTTCTAAAATTTGTTGGGAGTCTTTTCTGAGTTCCTGATCTGGGAAGGAGGGAATGGGAAGAGCTAGCTCTCCTGTCTGCTCCAGGCCCAAGAGAAGTGTCCACCAAAGTCTCAGGGAGTGTTTCCTCCCAGGCATCCCAAAATATTGATCAGGGTACATAGGACCAAAAAAAAAAAAAGATGATATAGGAAAGTGGAAGAAAGGACACTCTGCAGGATTGTAAACAAGTGCAATAATATCAGAGAATCCTCTTAGTAACTTTTTTTCAGATTGTGGGAATGTGAATTAATTCTAAAATAAATAGAAAGTGGAATAAACTTTTTTTTTCCTCCCAGTGTGTGTAGACTTTTTTGTCTCCTCACAGGTGTGCTGGGGAGTCTAACTGAGGGTCACCCTTCAACTCTTTTTTTGCCTCTCCCTCTCTTCTAAAAATAGAGAAAATCTATTTAAATAGTTTACCAAGATTACTCTTTTACTTAGGTTCTTAGTTCTGTTCTGTTGACTAAAGCTCCCATAACTCTCCATCAAAGAATCTTTTCCTTTTCCGTGTAGACGTACAATACCCATTAGTTAGTGTGTTACAAATGCTTTCATACATTGCTGGGATTTAATTAAAGCACTGTTGCCTGCCTGCTTTTGTTTAAGATGTGCATTTCGTTGCTGCATGAAAGTCAGAGGGCAAAACACATCAGATATTACACACCGAAAAAGTGCACATGTCCTTCTGAGTTACAGAACCTTTCCCACAGTGAGGCTGGTCACACGTGTTCTGTGTGAGGAGCCAGGCTGAGCTCAGGCAGTGCTCAGCAAGCACAGCAATGTAGCTCTGCATCCCCCAGGCTCCCCATAAGCATCCCTTGTGCTTGCCAGCCTTTTTGCCTCGGGTGCATGGGAATAAGCCAGTGCTCTGCCCTCTAATGATAAAGTGTGCCATTACGTTTTGCTTAATTGGTTGTGTTTTCATCAGATGATCTCCAGACAAGCAATTTGGAGTTGCTCAGTGATTATTGTGGTTTGCAGTGTACAAATTAGTGTGGGAAGTTGCTAACATTGGCCTTCCAACTTAGGACTTCAGCGGCAGTGTTTGTTGGCTCTTTCAGCATTCATCCGAGTTGCGAAAGGCAGGGAGGGAGAGCGTGGAAGGACACTGTGTTGCCTGCCATTCGCTGGGACATCCATGCTCGGGCAAGGGTGTCATCCCATTTCCCAAACCTGCTTCTAGAAGCCAGGCAGCACAAGTGGGCTTCAGACGTAGAGGAGTATGATTCCCCCTCCTCCTTACTACCTGTTTTTTTATTATTTTTGTTTATTTATTTTTTAAGGATGATTAGGTCCTGGGAATGTGGTACTGGTTCCCCACCACCTCAAGTTGTTTCATAACCCGTGTTGCACCCATTCTGTATGATGCTGCAAGCCTGGTAATGTCTGCCCAAGGCTTGATAACATCTGCCCAAGCTTCCTAAATGCCCCTCACTGCTGCTACCCACTTGCTGCAGGCCGGAAGTCCACATTTTCCTGGCTAGGTGTAGACACAATGTGTTTAATCTTTGGCAGGCTTCCCTGGGCTCCCATTCCTGCCTTTGAGCTGTGGTGTGCTGCCTTGTGCCCATGCTGAGGGACCACACGTGTGTGGGGCAGGTTCCTGGGCTGCCTGAGTGTCCCATCTGTTGGGGCTGGTATTGTGAAGAGGTGCTTGTCCTGAATCCAGGATGCTGCCCCTGAGTTTTAGCAGAGCATAGAATCAGGATGGAGCAGGGGCTGCTGGTGGAAGCTGCTCAGTGAGTCACTGTGGCTCACAGTGGGAATGGAGGACCTGAGCTCCAACTGCTGAGCTCTGAGCAGCCCAGACCTCTCAACTGCTTGTGGTCAAAATGTAGCTGGGATTTGTTCCTCGGCGAGGGGTCAGACCAGTCAGATGGGCTTCAGAAAAGCAAGGCTGAAATGCTTGTTGGAAAGGTTACTGTACAGGTGCAACAGCACATCCTAATTTACCTACTGTTTTTCATCTGTTTCTCCTTATGCTATAGATGTTTGCCTATATGCAGGGCCCTAGGGACATCTGAAGGACATCATAGGTGGGCAAAGTTAGCAAAGAGTTCTGGTGTTTCTAGGGCAAACCCCGTATAGCTTGCTAAAATTTGACTTTAAAAAAAAAACAAACACAAAACCCGAACAAACAAACCACTCCCCCCCAAAAAAAACCCCAAGAAACCACCCAAACTGAAGCATAAACTAGCCAAGTAAAGAAATAATTCCATATAAAATACATACTTTTAATACTTGTGTCCCTGTGGCAAGAGGGTGATATATTGTGAAAGCAAAGCTGCCAAGTGAAATGAAGCATACTGAATCATCAATTGTAAATTCAATGTGAGGGAATCAATACAATTTAACAAAAGAATTTACGACCTGACATTTAAAATTCTCCTATTTTCAATAATCAGTGTTTCTGTTAATGAAAGAATGAAAGAGCTGCGGTTTCCTCACTCCTTTTCACACTTACTTTCTTAGCCTTAGAATGAAATCTTGCTAAGTCTTGTGGCACCAAAGTGTGCTCTGTGTCTCCACAAAATCCTGAGTTTTAATTTCAAGCAAGTATGGAGCTTGGAAGAAGAGAGGGGAGAAAATACCCCAAACTGCTTACAAAGAATGTGGGCTGGGTGGGTCAGTTTGTTTTTGTCTTACTGCTCTGATCTTATAGCTGTTTTTTTGCAACAGTTGAGTCTGGAAATGCTTTCCTTGCTTGCCCATCCCTACTTCAACTCATGAAAATTGTTCATGTGTAAACTGATATTTTTGAGTTACAGGGAGACATAGTCAAAATGCAAAAAAAATCCTTCTAATGTTTTCAGACCTGTAAAGGGATCATGCAAACAGACAATATGGAACATAAAACTTAGGTGGAACCTATTGTGTTTTGATGCCAGTAAATTGAAAAGTGAAAGCAGTAGTATCATTCCTGGGAATAATTTTTGATTATGCTTGTTACTTTGCACAGTCTGCTGTTTAATATGAATTAGTTTTTTCACACCAGAATCCCACTTGAGTAAAGGTATGCTTTCTTGGAATTGCCTGTTTCTTTGGCATAAGAAGGAAAAAAGAAAAAGGCAAGGCTGAGCTTCCTAAAAGCCAGGAGTAGTTGTTACCTTGTTAAATGCAATTTCTCCTGCTTGCTTTTAGGTGCAACACTGACATTGTATCAGTGATGCTTCTTGATGCAAGAAGGCTTTGACTAATACTACCAGAATAAAATCAGATATCTGACAAAAACTATTCAAAGATAGAAAATGTATATTGATCAGGAATTTCATCTGCTTTGCAAATTCAAATCAGGCTGAATCATTATAATGCCCCTCTAGACAAGGCATACCCATGCTTGTGTAGCCCAACTAATTAGTAGAAAAACTAGTACTACTATATAGTTGTTTCCTACTGGATTATCTTCAAAAATGTCCATATCCAGGTACATAGAGAACAATGTTAAGAACTGAACAGTGCTTGACTAATGAACCTAATGAAAAGTCTAATATCTCATGAAAGTAAATGGTAAATACTTCCCTTCAGAACAAACGTGCCAAAACAAATATTTTTTTCTTTTTCCACCTTATCAGCTATATTAGTATTCAATTAAGATGTTCCTCCTCAACAAAATGTTTTGAAATGAGACTGAACATGTACATTTGCAAGCAGAAGTTTGCATTTTGGAAACAAGACTCTCCTTGGGCTTTACAGACAGTCAATGAGAAGCATCTCTCAAGCTGAGTCTCAAACTAAGCCTTGATTCAGAAGGGTTGTCTTTCCCATGCCCTGTGGCTGGTGCTCGTGAGTTGGCTTGCCTGGTCTTTGCTTTGTCCAGACAGGAAAGACAAGAGGAAGGTGAAAAAATTGCTTGGGTGTTTTACAAAACTTGTGAAAAGTGGTTATGAGACCCTTAGCCACCTGTGGCAGATGACTTTTAAGTTTATAAGAGCAAAGTTTCTGAAGAAGAGGAAAACTGTGTGGCTGAGCCTCAACAAAGAGGGTAGTGAAGAAATTTCTACCATTGCTTTGCCTGATTGGTCTTTGAACCCCAGTCCCAAGAGGGCAGCTTAAGCAGGGAATGAAAAGGGAGTGCTAGCATGACTTCTGACACGTGTGGATTTAAAAATCCTTCTCCCACTTGATGTGAGTTTATAAGCATGTCATGTAGCATAATCAAAACATTGCCAAGCTGGCAGCTTTTGGACTGGGGACTGCCAGGCCCAACCAGGCATGGTGGGTGAGCTACAGGCATTTTGGCAAGCTCTTCTCCTTTTCCCTGAGTCACTGGTAGAGCTGCACAGCAGGGTAAGAGCTCACTGGATGATGTGGCAAAGAGTATGTAAGCAGAAGCTAGTGGTGATTGAAATTGTCTTGTCTGGGCAGCTGTGCTGGGACAACTACTCCTGCTGGCTGCATTGCTGTAGGCTTTGGTGAACCATTCTCAGCTGAGTCTCTCTTCTCCTGCTGCTTTCTTGCACACCGTCCTTCCTTGGTTCTGCATTCCTTGAAATACCTGTTGGAATTTCTGTGTTTGGCTTTGCTCTTAGGGTTTTTTTGTTCATGTGTCTTCACATTTCTGGTCATGACTGCAATTAATTAAAAAATTAGTTTCTGTTGTTCATGTGTCTGCTATTTTGTTCATGTGTCTTCACATTTCTGGTCATGACTGCAATTAATTAAAAAATTAGTTTCTGAAAAAACCATGAGTGCTTGACAACACCATGCTGTCATCAAAGACAGAACTGCAACTCCTACTGAATTCTGTAGACGCAACATCAGAGCTGGTTTGATTCTCAGGATAAATTTTTTAGGGTTTTTTTGAGGGTATTGTATATTCCTCTTCAAGAGCTCAAATGAGGGGAGAGAATTACATTCTACTTTTAGGAAGACCATGAATACACCAGGATGTCTGTCATTTGCCTGGCCATTGCTACCCCCTGCCCTGATGCAGACCCTGAGGGAAAGATGTACAGTGGTGCCAAGCTCTTTTTCCCATGTGCTCCCTGCATCTCACTGCTGTCATCAGTACCTGTCTCCTCTTCCTTCTCCTCACCCACATGTTTTCTTTTTGAATTACCTATCTTCCTGAGTTTTGACAGATTAAAAGCCTGCCTCCTCCTTTCAAGCTAAGACAGAGGGGTCAGAGTGGTGGAGGCAGTGCCATAAGCCAGGCAAGGCTGTGACACCTGATGATGATGATGTAAAGTAGGACTTGAAACTGTAGATCCAGTAGATAGAAAAAAGTTGCTGTAAGTGTGTCCCTGCTTCATTTTTGCAGTCCAGTTCGTGGTCAGTTGCCAAGTAGTACTTGGAGCAATTATCTTTAATTTCAGAATTCATCAGAAATGCCATTGTCTCGACTGCACAGAAACTGTTATTTCTTTACCTTACATTTGCAAGCATGAAAACAAGCTGTTGTCTGCCAGCAGCCTGTCTAACTTGACCACAATCAGTAATGGCAGTAGCCTTTCCAAACCCCTGCACTGTCATGTTTTTGCAGCCATGATGCTGGGGTATGGGTTTGGCAATCTTGAATGTGAAAAAAGGTATTTTGCGAAACTTGTCAGAACAAGTTTGCTGAATCTCTCGTGAAAGTCATACCTCAGACTGTACCAATACCAGTAACTCTTCCAAAAAGCCTTGATGGTATCTTCTTGCTGGTTTTGCTTTTCAGTGCATGATAAATTTGCTGCTTCCTAGCCATGCTGAAATCTGTTGTCTTCAAGAGCTGATAACCACATCTTCAGAAGCTCTAGCAGAGAAGTGCAATTGCTTTTTGATGGAATTGCCTTTTGGCTTTTGACTGAGGTCTATTAGTGATGAGTATCTTCACACTCAACAGCAGAAGATGAGGAGGAACATGCTTGTCCACCTGCATATATTGAGTTTGTATTGTCTGTGTGCTGTTTGTGTTGGGCATTATTGGAAGATAAAAAATTTTGTGCTGTTATTTGTTGTGGTTTTTTTTTTTAAATTTATGTAGACAATACATATATGAAGCAGTGGTCTTATAAGAAATGCCTTCAAAGGGCTGAGGAAGGTACGAATTTATTCTGTTTCCCTTTCAAGTCAGTAATAATACATGTTTTAATCCAGTTTCTTGTTTTTAAAGTAGTGTACCATCACTGCCTCAGTGCTATCTCCAGTTACTGAAACAGGAGGAGATGGAGCCTGTTCAAGGTTAATCAGCAGATGTTGTGCAGACCTCAGGAGCAGGAGAGCTGGTGCTTTGATCTGATGTGGGAGATTGACAGATGACAGAAACATCTCATTTTCAAGGATGTTTTGCTCTGCAGGAAACTAACCTCCCTTGAACTGGCCTTATATCCCATGGAAACATCTTTATGGCTTTGTTCTGCTTTAAAACAGGAAAGAAAATGGTATTGTTTAAGAGACAGAACTAAATTTGTTGAGAGGAAGGTGTTAGTATTTTACCCGAGTGTTTTCTGAGGAAATTGTGAATACTATGGTAAGGGTTTGAAAAGTAATTTTACCCCATTAAGCTTGATTAAGTATATGTCCTGATTTATGTGGATAATCAGTTCATGAAATTGAGTTTAAGAAACTGAAATTTAGATTGCATTTTCAAATAAACTTACAAAGTTGTGCTTTCTCTCACTATGTACAGGGTTCAATTAGTCCTTCTCTGTAACTTTTTCCATCCCTTTCCACCCTATCATCCCTGAATAAAAACTGCTGATGCCTGACTGTTGGCAGAGAGGGTAGTCTGGCTGTCGAGGAATGGAGCCTATTGGTGGCACTGTCTTGGAGCAATTTCTGGAGTGTTCATTTATTTCCCTTTTGTACATTGTGTGACAGTAGTAACCACAGACCTTTATAGTAGTTCCCACATCCAGCTACCAGGGATGACCAGCTCTTGTGGAAGCCTTTTGTTGATGGAAAGCAGCACCAGGGAAGCCAGGCAGTGCAAAGGAGGGCATCCTAGACCGACATTCTGAATTAAAGGGCAGTACATCAGACAAATGGATGTTACTGCTTGTTTCCCTGGGCTTAGATATGGAAGAACAGGTCTGGTATTCTGCTCAAGAGGCTGAATGGCTCATATATGTAAAGTGAGGGATATTCAGCTTCCAGTGAACTTTCCACTGAATAGTCTGGCCAGGCACTTAGTATGGTTTTGGGTATCTAAATTTAACTGTTTTCTGTAGCCAAAGCCAACAGGGAAGGGTGAGTTTTCAGAAAAACTGACTATTAATACAAAATTAGAAAGGTTATAGTCTTTTTCTTGATGATTTCTTTTATTTTGTGGCCCTTCCTTACCTGTTGTCAGTTTGTGACTTAGGAAAGAGAAGGAATGAAGATAAATGTGATTTTGGTTACCTTTTGTATTAAAAAGCTATGTCCCACTTGACCTAGTTAATAACATCTCTTCCTGTCTCTCTGACTTTGTATTTGGAGCCAAGCTACTGAGGTGCATAAACAGAAGGTTCTCTAAATACATATTGACTATTGTTCCTCTCACTTTGCCAAGCCTCAGCAGTGATGTGCTTTTTGAATGCAGATGCAGCATAACCTACATTCATTGCTCTTAATTTAAAGCAGTTTTAACTGTTTTGAATCAACTGCATTGATGTGTGGACTGGATTTCACATTATATAAGGGGTGAATGACTAGCATTTGCACTGAGAACACTGTTATACAGTATCTGCTTTTTCATATGTAGACATATATATGATAGATATGTATGTAAAGTGTAATTAATGTGTAGTTATTGTATTCAGCATACAGCATGGATGCATAGAGTTTTACAATGAATGCTAGACCATTTTACTTAATTGAGATAAAGATCTTCATTAATTTTGTGATTTTCAGCATATGTATCCAACAGAAAGTAAAAAAATGAATGGATTTTTGTCATCTCCATGAACAGAATACTGAGGAAGAGAAGTAGTGTTTGAATTTTTGGCATCAAAATCTGTGAGGTAGAAGGACCCAGGACTTCTCCAGGTGGTCTTGCAGCTGTGAGATTTGCAAAGCTATTTCCTTTCAGTTTTGCAATCAGGAGAAATTTATTTGCCACGGAAATGATGGCATATGGCTGTTCTTCTACAAACACTATTCCAAGTATTTTTACAACCTTAGTTCATGGAAATAAAAAACTCTGAGCTGTAGTTAGTGCTCCATGGCTTTCTTTGCCCTCTTACCACAGAAGACTGGCTTGTCAGGGAGCTCTGGAGTAACCCAAGACACCAGGCTTCTCCCTGCAAAAGAGGTTGAGGTCAGTGTAGCCACGATGTGCATTGAGAGGATTCCTTCCTCGGGTGGGTCCTGTGTGCCGGGTCTTGTCCATAAATTAAGGACTGGTGAAGATTTTGTCACTGGTGCATGGCTAATGCATTGCAGAAGGATGGCAGCTGGATCACTGTCTGTAGCTTGCATAGTTGGCAAGGTATCTCTTGCCAAGACCTTTTTGTTTTGCCTTCACGCAGAGGGGAAGGCCCGTGGACAGACAGTCCATTGTAGAGCTACCTTGCCAGGGAACATGTTGTATTTGCATTCCAGATGCCTCTGGCTTTGTGAACTGCATTGTTCCAGCCTCCTTTGAATAGCAGCTATTGACCCCTAACAATGTACATTTGTTTAAATCAACCCCTTTCCTTGCTTTAAAAAGCTTATTATAGCACTAGCCCAACCAAGTGAAGGCTTCTGTGCAGGCTCCTTCTTTTCCCCCCTCATAGCCAGGAAAAAAACTTTGCATCATTAATGATGGAAAAACATTCTCCTCCTTCTGAGAGGCTATTTTGAATGCTGAGGTTTTGGCAAACTTTGTTGCGGCTTAATGTTTACAAGCTTTTCTTTGCTCTTGAAAGCATAAACTTCACTTTACTTGAGCTTCTGAGATGCTGGCAAATAATAAACCAGTGGAATAACAGGGGTTTGGTTGTCCTGAAGCACTTGAAGAACTTGACTGCATTTTGACAGATAGGGTTTTTTGCTCTTTTTGTGTGCATTTAAATGGATTGAGTTCACGTTGAAGGAGATGGTGGAGACTGACCAGGACAGAACTTAAGTGCCCAGCAGCAGGCTGGCAAAAGTATTTCTGGGGGGGTGTGTAGGCTGGGACCAAATTCTCTTTGCTGCTTGAGGTGACAGTAGTATATGAATCCACCCCTCAAGCTGACAGATCTCCAGAGCCTGATGCTGACAGTAGCCACCATCGTTAAATCCCTTGCAATTTGTGAACCAAACGATGGCTGTTTGCTATGGGGGGAAGCTTGGTTCTGCTTAATAATCCTGTGGGGTTATTATGTCAAGGCAGAAAAGACCAGTGAAATAAAAAAAAATTCTGAGAGATGGACAAACTTGTAGTCCTTTCATTTTATGCCATATTAATCCCACTAATAACAGCAAAATATTCAAATGTGGAACAGTGGTTGTCTGATTGAGTGGAATGGTTTAATGAGCTGACGATTCTTTCTTCTGGAGTCCTGTGTTAAGTCAGGAGTATCTCATCTTGTGAGGTTTCTCTAGACATTACTGTTGAACATGTTGGTTAAATGTTGCCTGCAAGTTGATGGAGGTGATCCTACCCCTCTGCTCAGCCCTGGTGAGCTGTGAGCTGGAGTGCTGTGTCCAGTTGTGTGCTCCCCCAGTGTAGGAGAGACATGGATATATTGGATAGGGTCTAAAAAAGGACCAGAAAGATCATGAAGAGTTTCTCTCCTAGGACTACAAGCTGAGAGAGCGAGAATTCTTAAGCCTGGATAAGACTCGGGGAATCTCAGCAGTGTGTGTGTAAATACCTGGAGGGAAGATAAAAGAGGAGGGAGCCAGGCTCTTCTTGATGGTGCTCAGTGGCAGTGGACACAGGCTGAAACACAGGAGGCTCACACTGAACATCAGGAAACACTTTCTGCTGCAGGAGTGACTGAGTGCTTCCACAGCCAGCTCTGTGTGAGCCTGCTTGAGCCCCTGGGCTGGAGGCTCTCCAGAGGTCCCTGTCAATTTCAGCCTTCTGTTTCAAATGAAGTGAGGTGGCTGAGGACCTGCAGGAATCGCAGGCAAAGCTCAGCTCACCTTGCTTTCATTGCATGGCATGGTGCACATGTGTGCATCATCACATCTCTCTTGCTGTACGCTCATGCTTATGGGCTTTAGACCCATTCCACAGTGAATGAAGTGGACTCTGCATCATTCAGCCCCACGGGGGTTGACGGGCAGCTGCAAGCCTCAGGTTTTCACTCTTGGGCACTCTTGAGGACAGTGAGCTGATGGCAGTACCTGCATTAATGTGAAAAAAACCTTTTGTCTCTACATGGTGGTTGTGGTAGATATTCCTTAGTACCAAATGTGTAGACTTCAAAGTTGTCATCGGTCCTGTGCCTGTACCTGAGGGACACGAGACATTTCTGTTTGCTGGTTCTGGTGCAGAGGTATCAGAAGAAGTCCAAGAGCAATGCTCTCACATCAGCCTTCCTTCCTCTGGGAAGTGCAGGGTGAGAGGTACCCTTGGACCAGTCAGCATGTGGTGTTCAAGAGAATAAAAACAGAGCAGTGGTCATCAGGGTTTTCTAATGAGCAGAGTCTGATGTAGATCCAGGAGAGTGGGTGGGAGTGTTCCAGCTGCTGTTACTGGATTTTGAATTTAATGTTCGAGTCCTATCTATTACTTTTACCCCTTATGGGGAGCTGTCTCCCCACTGTTTCCCAGTCCCCTGCTCCCCCCTGCCCACCTCAGGTACTGGCCCACTCCTTTCCACTTCTGTCTGCCCTAATCCTACACTTTTGAGTTGATAAGGCTTGCATCTGAACTGCTTCAGGATTGCTGTATACCTAGAAACCATCTGACTCAAGGTTTTGGAAGTAAAAGGGCAAATGCTCCACAGGCTTTTGCGGCACTGAAAATGGAAAGCAGTCTGTGAAAAGATGCGGTGGCAAAAAATAAAGAGGGGAGCTCTTGCCTCGTCCTCAGTGTCCCTACGAGCTCTTCCCATTTAGGGAAACCAAACAGCAAGAGTTTTTAAATACTCCATGAGTACTATTTTGTCTCAGTGCTGCTATTGTCCCGTCATAGAAAGAAAAATAATATTTATTCACCATTATCTAAAAGCATATGTAACTTGTATCGTGGCTAAAGTCCATGGTGAGCTCATGGGACACTCACTTTAAATAGGCAACAGAATAAAAGTCTTTTTCTTGACTATTTATGAGGACTGCACCCCCTGACCTTAAAAAGACTTTGTTTGGTTTCCCCAAATCTTACAATTGTCAGGGTATATCCCAGTACTTTCCTACCACTCCTTTATTTTTTCTTTAGGATGGTATTTGACTGTTCTGGTGAAAAAAATCTCTGTTCTCTGAAAGCCACTAAAATACTGTTGTCCTGATATGGAGCCAGATGTTTGAAGAGAACAGGGATATAGTTTGGGTTGGAAGTCAGGCCATAGGTCATTGCTGCTCAGTGTTTTCATGCCAGCTAAAGTCTTCTCCTACCCAGGAGCAATTTGAGTGGCTATTGCTTATGGGATGGCTTTTGCTGCAGCTGCAGCATCAGCTGTGGTCCTCCTCCCTTGTTCTTGGTGCTAGATATTTCTGTTTTCTTAATGCTGCATCTATGAGCCAGGTGGTAGATGCAGCACTAAGCTCTACCTGCTCTACTAGACTGACCTGGGTGTCTCACTGATAGTGTCTCCAATGCCTCCACAGTATCAGTTCTTTGTAACCTTGCTTGCTACTAGTTGGTATTTTTATTTTTTAATCCTCTGCATTGTTGTGCAGCCAAGAGAGGAGAACCATATAAAGGGAAGTAGTTTAGAAAAAAGGTGAAAGATAGAAGTGCTGGAAGTGTCTGACTGAAGTTGAAAATAAACAGGTAGGGAGCCAGCTGGCTTTGGGGCGTATCTTCTAAACTGTATGTAAATTCAAACGCTGTTCTGTAATTTTACATGTGCTAGCATGAGGCACATGACTCAGAGAATCAGAGGATTGACTCCAGCTGTTCTTGCCGGCATTTAGGACCTTGTAGAAAGAAAAGGCACTTCAGTGTAGTTCTCCTGTGTTTACTGATCGAGCACAAACCAACAAATACTTGCTAAGAGGTTATTTTATTTTCTTTCACTTGCTTATTTGAGTTTTGCTTTCTCTTTCTCTCCTATTCCTTAATAAGTATTTCCAGAGAAAAATAGCGAGTAGGATAATTTCTTTAGTTTTTCTGTTATGTCATCTGTAAATCTGTTCTTCTTTTTTTTTCATTGCAGGGGTCTCGGGTCTGGCTGCGAGAAAATAATCAGCATTATCCCAGCACTGTTCATTCCTGTGCAGAAGGAGTTATTGTATTCAGGACAGACTATGGTCAGGTATGGGCATTTCTCCTCTATGTTTTGTCTTTTTCACAACTCTGTAAAAAATAAACTTTCACAGAACCACAGAATGGATCAGGTTGGAAGGGACTGCAGTGATCATCTGGTCCAACCTCCCTGCTCAAGCAGGATCATCCCAGAGCACATGGCACAGGATTGCATCCAGATGGTTCTTGAATATCTCCTGTGGAGTAGACTCCACAACCTCTCTGGGCAATCCGTTCCAGTGCTTGGTCACCCTTAACCTGCAGTAAAGAAGTTTTTACTTGTGTTTAAGGGGAACTTCCTATGCATCAATTTCTGCTGGTAACCTCTTTTCCTGTTTGGCACCACTGTGCAGAGCCTGGCTCCATCCTCTTGATCTGCTCTCTTTAGATATTTATACAGATTAATGAGGTCATTTCATAGTTGCCTCTTCTTGAGGCTGAACAGGCCCACCTTCCTCAGCTTTTCTTAAGGCTGAGAGTAAGAGAGATTCTCCAGACTGTCTACCAGTTTTGTAGCTCTGCTGGACCTGCTCCAGAAGCTCCATGAATCTCTTGTACTGTGGACTCCAGAACTACACAAAATATCCAGATGTGGCCTCATGAGAGCTGAGCAGAGGGGCAGGATCACCTTCCTTGACCTGCTGGCAGTGCTTTTCCTAATGTATCTCAGGATAGCATTGGCCTTCTTGGCCATAGGGACACACTGTTGGCTCATGGACAGTTCATTGTCCACCAGGATCCCCAGGTCCTTCTGTGCAGGACCCTGCACTTGCCTTTGTTGGATTTCAGAAGGTTCTTCTCTGCCCAACTCTCCAACCTGTCAAGGTCCCTCTGAAAGGCTGCACAACCTGAAGTGTCGACCTCTCCTCCCAGCTTTGTGCCAGCACTGAAGTTGCTGAGAAGGGACTCTATTCCCTCACCCAAGCCATTGATGAACAAATGAAGTAACACTGAGCCCAGTATAGGACCCTGGGAGACGCCATGAGTGACAGACCTCCAATTAGACTCTACCACTGCTCACAACCGTCTGAGATCTGCCACTCAGCCAGTTCCAAGTCCATTCTGCTGTCCATTCATCCAGCTTAACACTTCTTGAGTTTGCCTGTCAGGACTTGGTGAGAGACTGTGTCAAAAGCCTTGCTGATGTCAAGTTAGAAAATATCCACCATGCTCCCTTCATCCATCTGGGTAGTTGTTTCAGCACAGAAAGCAATCAGTCTGATCAAACATACTTTTTACTTTTAGTAAACCCATGCTGGCTACTCCTGATCAGCTTCTTGTCTCCTATGTGGGTCAAGATAGCCTAGAGAATGAGGAACTCCATCACCTTTCCTTGGATCGAGGTGAGGCTGCCTGGCTGGTAGTTTCCTGTGTCCTCCCTCTTGCCCTTTTTGAAGACTGGGGTGATGTTTGCCTTCTTCCAGCCCTCAGGCACCTCTCCTGATCTCCATGACCTTTCAAAGGTGATTGTGAGCGGCCTTGCTGGGGTGTTCACCAGCTCTCTTAGCAGTCCATGGATGCATCCTGTCAGGAT
The DNA here is from genome assembly GCA_013398615.1 of Brachypodius melanocephalos. Taxonomy (NCBI): domain Eukaryota; kingdom Metazoa; phylum Chordata; class Aves; order Passeriformes; family Pycnonotidae; genus Brachypodius; species Brachypodius melanocephalos. Next base: position 16,826,408 of record VZSR01001854.1, on the reverse strand, counting down.
GGACTTGTGGATCTCAAGTTTGTCTAGGTGTTCTCTGACCAAATCCTCCTTGACCAAGGAAAAGTCTTCCTGATGTTCATTTGCCCTTGTCTCCAGGATCAGAGATCCCTGAGGGCTGATCTTGTCGGTGAAGATTGATGCAAAAGAGGCATTCAGCAACTCTGGCTTCTGTGTGTTCTCTGTTACTAGGGTCCCCCCTCCATTAATTAATGGACCCACATTATCCTTTGGTTTCTTCTTGTTATTATGTTTTTGAAGAAGCCCTATTTATTATCTTTTACATGCTTGGCCATATTTAATTCTAGATGGCCCTGCCTTTCTAGTCTCATTTCTACTTATCCTGATCACCTTTCTAAATTCCTTCCAAGGGGCTTGACCTTACGTTCATTTCCTGTGAACTTTCCTGCTTATACTTGAGCAATGACAGTTCTTTATTCATTCACAGAGGTTTCTGGTGCCCTTGGCCTGACCTGTTTCTCATTGGGTTGCATTGTTCTTGAGCCTGAAGGAAGTGAGCCTTGATTATGGACCCCTCTTTCCTGCAAGGCCTGCTCCTGTGGAATTCTTCCAAGAATACCCCTAAAGAGGCCAAAGTTAGCTGATCTGAAGTCCATGGTCATAATCGTGCTCACTGCCCTACTACCTTTGTTCAATACTGAACCCCACAATCTCATGGCCACTCCAGCCAAGGCTGTGCCCAACCTTCTTCTCCAGGAAGGCCTTCCTTGTTGGTTACTGTGAGGTCAAGCAGCACACCATGCCTTGTGGGATCCTCCACTATCTGTGACAGGAAGCTGTCATCCATGCTTTCCAGGAATGTCCTGGCCTATTTGTGTTTTGCTGTGTATCTT
>VZSR01001854.1:16694454-16825457 GCA_013398615.1 Brachypodius melanocephalos | reverse complement strand
GGTGGTGACACCAGCTGTGTATTTTCTCTTTATGTGGAGGGCCTAGTGGGAAACTAAAAGGTCTGTGAATAAAATATTCATTTTGTATGATCTGAATGTGAAACTTGGTTTTAATAGTTCCTTCTGTTGCCTCTCCATTCAGTTGCTATGATTGTGTCTGACAAAGCTGAAGTAATGCTGCTGGGTGTGAGAGCCTTGTTCCACATAGGTTGGTGATTGTCATTTACTGGAGGAAGGTGTTCTCTCCAAGATTATATTCTCTTGCAGTAACACAAAGTTGGGCCTGTCACATGGCCAAAAATATAAAAGCATGTCTTTCAGAGACAGGGAACCCTCGCTTTCTTTCCATGCCTTCATCCAGGCAGGAAAGGAACCAGACAGAATTGCAGAGTGTCTTTTGATGGGCAAAATGTAATGCACATGTGATTAAATTGCTGCTGTGCTGGCACTGTGGGATGGAAATGGTGGAGTGACCACATCAGTGAAGAAGGGAAGAGCTGTGCACGTCATGTGTCTGGACATCTCTAAGGCCTTTGACACGGAACCCCACAACATCCTTCCCTCTAAATTGGAGAGATGTGGATTGGATGGATGAACTCTTTGGTGGATGAGGAATTGGCAGGATGGTTGCATCCAGACAGTGGTGGTAAAGAGCTAAATTGGTGACAAGGATGTCCCTTGGAGTTCTAGCCTGGGACCAGAACAGTTTAATGCCTTCATCAATGACATTGGCAGTGGGATAGAGCACAGGCTCAGCAAGTTTGCAGATGACACCAAGCTGAGTGATGCAGCTGACAAACCTGAAGGATGGAATACCATCCAGCGAGACCTGGACAAGCTTGGGAAGTGGGAACATGCATATACTTCATGAAGTTCTGTGAGGTCAGGTACAAGGTCCATGGATTTGGATTGGGGCATCTGCTGGTATCCATACAGATTGATTGAGAACAGCCCTGCCAAGAGGGATTTCAGGGTGCTGGTGGGTGAAAAGCTGGACATTAGCTGGCAGTGTGTGGACAGCCCAGGAAACCAACTGCATCTTGGGTTGTTTCAAAAACAGCATTGCCAGGAGGTTAGGGGAGGGAATTCTGCCCCTCTACTCTGCTTTCATGAGACCTCACCTGGAATGCTGTATCCATCTCTGAGATCCAAAGCACAGAAAGGTCATGTACCTGTTGGAGCCATGGAGGAATACCCTGGAAGTGATCAAAGGGATGGAACGCTTCTTATGAGGTCAGGCTGAGAATCTTGAGGTTGTTCAGCATGGAGAAGAGAAGGTTCCAGGGGGACCTTATAGCACCTTCCAGCACCAAAAGGGGGCCTACAAGAAATATGGGGACAAACCTTTTAGCAGGGCCTCTTGCAGTAGGACAAGGGGTAGTTGTTTTAAACTAAACAAGGGTAGATTTAGACAAGATTAGGGAAGAAATTCTTTATTCTAAAGGCTTTGAGGCACTGGAGCATATTGCCCAGAGAAGTTGTGGATACCTGAAGGTCTTCAAGGACAGGTTGAATGGAGTTTTGGGCAATTTGGTCTAGTGGAAGATATTCCCCCTTGTGGCGGGGACCAAATGACCTTTACAGGTCTCCTCCAATCCAATGCATTCTATGATTCTGTCATTCTTTTCTCTTGCACCGAGTTATTGGTGACCCAGACACACTTGGTATGGGGGAAGACATCCACAAAATTAGACTGAGAAGAACAGCTACCACTGGGTACAAAGCCTCCTCTCAGAGAAACAAGAAAGCCACCTGTGTGCTGGTGTGTTCTCTGTGGGTTGCATGTAAAACCTTTACGATTCTCAGGTTTAAGACGTTGCATATTTTGACTTTCCTTACTGAAATTTGAAGCCCAGTTAAGTGGAAAGGCTGAAACTGTCTCCTCTGTTGGCTTTTTCAAGCTATAATAAGAAGGCTTCATCACATGAAAGCATCACCATTACATTTGAGCTGCAGTGAAAAATGGCTGCTCTGTGTGTTGTTACACTAACATCCTTCAGGAAATGTCAGATTAAGCTCATATTTCGTTTTAAACACAAGCCCTCTCCAGCTCCTAGTAGGAGTGACCCACATGCTTACATGTGAGAAGTAAGAGTACCTTTAATGGGAGACTACCTGTAATTTTCACAGGATTTTGTAGCTGGATGTGTAGCCATAGAGACCCTGACTTTTAGAAGTGTTTTGAGCTGCAAAATCCTTATACTTAAGGGAACTGCAGATGCCCCTGTAAAAGGGAGAGCTTGCTTTGGTGCCCTAGAAAAGAATGGCAGAGCTAGTGCTGACATCTACCAGCAGGTAAGTTGCTTTTTAATGGTGTTCTATGTGCGTGTTGCATGTGGTATTACTGCCTTTCTGTGGTGTCCATAATGTGAGCTGAAACTTCAGGTAATATGGAAAAAGTCCCAAGTCTGTACTGTGCTGTCATCCAACTGATTACATTTGCTTTGAAAATCCTGGTCTTATAAACATCACTGGGCAAAAAATGGCCTCCTTTGTTTGGGTGTGCTTGTATTAAAACCAGATGGTGCAAAATGGGAAGGACATAGGGATCATCCTTCAGACCTGTCATGTGGCATTCCACCTCCTCAGTGGGTCTGACCTGCCAGCTGCACAGCCAAAGGCATAGTAGAAATTCACTACATTTGATAACTTTAATGGTTTTCAGGGCTTATGGTTTCAGGAGTGGACTTAGTGTGTAAAAGGACTGTGCCAGCTGACATTGGTCAATTAATATCTTTTCCCCCATTTCTTTTCCTGATGTGCTTTTAGACCATCCTGCCCTTGCTGTTTGGTTACCTGTGGGCTGCAGAAGGTTGCAAGCAGGTGAAATGGAACTGAGATAATGCTTGACTGTTACCTCTGACTGTTTGGCAATCCCTGCAATGCTTGATATCACTTTGAAGAACCAGAGAGGGGAAGCAAGGAGTGAGGTTGCAGAAACATGGAGTGATGATGCTTTTTGAAGCATGGTTGATGTATTGATTCCCAAATCATTTTGATAGCTGGAGCTCATGTTCAAGTCTAATGACAAACTGATGAAAGCATTGGGACCTTATCAAAGCACAGCATTGTTATTCATCTTTTCTGATTCAGTAGCTTCTACTAGATGTTGCCCTTTTCACCTTTCCACTGAGCATTTTGCATGTCTTCTGAAGACATGATTGGCAGGGCAGTGCAACTGGGAAGGTGTGTTGCTGGAGTTGGTTTCAGATTTTACTTTTTAAAGTCTGAGCTTCAAGTCTTTGCCAATGTGAGTTGGTAGAATTATTCAAATTTCATAGCACAGTACATTACTTCTTAGTTTCTTCTTTCTATTCTTCTGTGAGTGGCAGGAATTAATTTTGCCACAAAAACCTGCAGCAGCATACAGTTGTATGCTGAAGGAGTGGTTGTAGGGTTGTGGTTCTACCTTCACCCCAGTGTGAAGGTAAAATTATATAACGCTAGTTTAACAAGCTGCATAGGAATTTCTTGATAACACGTGGTGATATAATTCCTTCTTGAGTGTTGTTGTATTTATTGCCTAATGTTAAACAGTTCGTTTGCTGATTATCATTAAAGACAACTGTGATACTGTTTGTCATCTGCTGTTGTCATCCTCTCTGTGAGATGGTTGTAAAACTAGCTGATTTGATGGTCTGTGAGTAATACGTGAGATATGGTGTACTAAAATGGGGAATATCACATTGTAAGTCTGGATTTCCCTGAGCAAATAGCTATGAAAATTCTTAGCTCTTTATGAAAGAAGGAAAATGTGGCACTGTATGGGGGCAGATGAAAGCCTCGTTAAATACAAGGAAGGGAAGTGTACGTCAGGCCTGTGTTTCAGCACCCTGGCCCAAGATAAAGGAGTGGGAGATGAAAGGTGTGACCTCCCTTTTAGCATGTGCTCCTGGTGCTGGGCTGCAGCTGGAGTAGCTCTCCAAAGCTTTCTGCAGCCTGGCCTTCAAAACAGAGTCTGCAGTGACTGGAAAAGCTACAATGTGCAGATAATTCATATTGTAAATATGTTTTATAAGCACAAACCTTGTGCTTTCCAGAAGAGAAGATGCTGTAGTCACTTGCCAGCTGGTGGGTGGGTCAGTTGTGTTGTTTGGTTTTTTGTTCCACTAATGTGCAGAGAGCTGGTGAAGGGCTCTGTCCTGGATGTTTTGGAAAAACCAGGTCTATGCCTATATTGTATTAATACATCATATTCATACTTAGTATGAATATATTAAGTATGTCAGTATATTAAGTATGTCTATGAACACTTAGAATTTAAAAAGTAGGTCCTAATCTTGCTTTGTGTGTTTGGATACATATTTGTATGTAAGATGACATTACAGTTACTGCTTTTTTTCTTTTTTCATGTTTAAGGACATTTTTGCTACATCTATTTTTAGGGTTAAAATTATTTCTTCCTTAAAGGTTTTATTTACAGCAAAGCAGAAATTTCCTTATTATCTTACTGTATTTTTAATGAAGTTGTTTGAGCTAATAAAGTACTCAAGTGAATGTTTAAATAAAATCCTAAAAGCTCTGCTGTCATTCTGTGCTTTGTTTGAAATTACTTACTTGTGTGTGTTTAGTAACCAGTGGTTCCATTGAGAAAAAACCTCTTTCCGGTTTCTCTTATTTTTCTTTTTTTTTTTTCTGAATACTGTGAACTTTATTTCAGTTCAAAGAGGACTGCATTGTGCTCCTGACTTGTCCAGACACACGTGAAACTGTCTGCAGTGAAAGCATAGATAACAAATACAAAAAGCTTAGGAAGAGTGAAATCTTTCAGAAGAGCCGTGTTATGTTGCATGGCATTGATTTCAAGAACATTTTTCTAGTCTCTTAAATAGGACTCTCTGCTTTTTCTTTCATTTGTACGTCCAAGTATATATAAAAGTAATGCCAACAAATATATAGTCAGCATCTAAGGACCTTTTTTTTTTTTTCTTTTAATGCAATCATAGCTGCTGGTGTAAGTAGCACTATGTTTAAGCTTTTTGGAATTGAGGACTTCCAGAACAGCACCTAAGGACACACATTTTTAGTAACATCCATTCCCTTGCAAGGGAAGAATTGTATATATGTAAGACATAACTAATGTCTGTGTGTGTAGGGGAAATCTTATCTGAACAAACTCATCCAAGGAGAAGTAAAAGTGGAATCAATTGCTGCACACTCTCCTCAGACCGACACTAAAATTTCAGGATACTTAATTGCATATCTACTTAGCTGAGTGAACTTTTACATCAAATGTTATAAATAGAAGCAGCTGAATGATAATATAAAAAAAAGTAGGCTTTTAAAAAACAGGTGTTGTATTTCACCAGTAAAGACTTTGTCAGTTAAACCAACTTTCAGTGAATTTTCTTCACTTTCAGTGAATTTTCTTCACAAAGAAGTTCTTCACAGCATGGTGTTATGTCAGCAAACAGAGTAGAGCATGGTATCCTTAGTTTCAAATCAGAGGCACCTGTAAATGGTTTGGGCAGCAACAAAAGTATATTTTCCTGTGTGTTTAACTTATTGTGGCTCTTCTACGGCATTTCTGCATCTCAGGAATTGGAAAGCTACAGATGTTCCTTGTTAAACACAGCTCAAGTATGTTTTCCATGGAGGTTTTCACTTTTTTTCTTTTTTTTTTTCTTTCTGAATTGAAGGCTGCGAGAGTTTCTCATCGTGACCTCATTCAGAAGTTGTAGACTTGGGCTTTGTTTGAGGTTTGGGGTTTGTTCTTTCTGTTTTGGTTAGTTTGGGGAGGGGAGGGGAGTCCTTTTGTTTCACTTTTGAGTTAGCAATAGGATTATGTTGAAGTTAGTGTGTGGTTATACCAGGAGAGCTCATGTTTTCCTCGCTTTTGGTTTAAAATTAAAAAGAAAGCCCCAAACCTGCAGGTAATGCCTAAGCATTTCTCATAAGGACTCTTTTCTTTGCCTTGTGTCCTTTCTCACCCTTACTTGGGACTCTCTTGTGCTAGCCTTTGCTGTTGTGAGGAGCCCTTTTAAACAAGAGCCTTCCGTTCATATTCACAGGGCATGAATAACACCACTGAAGTGACTTGGCTTAAGTTACTGAAGTCAGTAGGACTGTTTATCAGTAAATGCTGTGTTTGGCTGCATCCATAGTTCATAGGATCAGGCATTGGAGAAGTAAATCCTTCTGGACAAGGATTTTCTTAGCTAGCATTGAAAAGTGTCATGCTTGCTTCTAGCTCTTCCACGTGAAGGCCCAAAAATATTTCCAAACAGTGTTTTTTGGACATTCCCCTGAATTCAATATCTATTACCCTTCAAATGCACATTTGCGAGGGAGCATTTTAAAGAAGCCTTTTGTGAGCTCCCTTGTATATACAGCCTCTTAAGAAAATACACAAATGCATGCAGTGGCCTTTGGTCTTGGCTACTTTTAGAGTTAAATGAATCAGTTTCTTTTTGCAAACTTTACTTATGAAGACTTTCATGCTTTTTAATTTAATGGTGCGTATGAAGGGTAGCTACTACTGATTCTGGACATTGGGTAGCTCGTGTATGTTTTGAGCAGCAGATCCCCTGCCTTTGGGGCTCAGAGTCAATGCCAAATTCAGCAGCTTTACAGCAGGAAATCAGATTCCATCTGTCTAAACATTGTAAAGTTCATTTTATTCTCCAGTTAGTTATATTTGGCTTACTTGTAATAATTCTACTGATTAGCATACTTTAAAAATCTTGATGCTGTTGCTATTAGTATGCTAATTTCTTGGGGGTTTTTGGTGCTTTGGGTCTTTTATATTGTTGCTGTTTTTAAGAGATAGGTGTGGGAGTTTTGGCTTTGGCGGGTGGTGTGGGGTTGAGCAGGGCCAGAAGTCAGCCAGAGCTCCTTTTAGTACTTAGGATTTATCTTCTGTGGAGAAGTGTTTACATCTTTATGTTGGATGTCAAAGTTCAGCGACTCTCGCTGCAAGCATCTGTTGGCACGCCTGTAAACAGAGTTGGTGACAGATGTGCGCCGGCAGCTTCCTCCGGGAGCATCCGCAGGGAGTCCGGCCTCCCTGCCTTCCATGACTGCCCTTGGCTGTCCCAGCGGCCCTTTGGTACCCCAGCCTGTGGGGCATCTCCTAGAAGGAGCTGCGAGGAGGGGCGGCTGTGCCCTCCTCACCGTGCTTGCTCCATCCCGTGAGGAGCAGAAAGGTGCCAGTGAAGCCAGCGAGGCAGCGGGGGCTGCACATGCCCTGCAAGCCCACGTGTGCCACAGTCCCACTGAGCCATGCCACCCCAGCCCTCCTGTGAAGCGTTTAATGGAGTGTGACTGTGAGGCACAAAGGCCTCCCCGTGCCTGGTAAGGATTTAATGCAACTGCAGCAAGCGTTTTCCTTAATGGAAAGGCTGCTTCTAAACCCCGAGCATCAGTGCCGTGTTTGAGCACTGGTTCGAGTGGAAGAACTCACAAATTGAACAAGTGTTTTGGGTTTTTTCCATGTGTGCCGTCCTCTTTTACTTTTTAAGTACTTGCTAATTGGAAAAATGATTAATTTGGGTCTCTTAAATTGTCCAGCATGGAAATATTAGAAAGGCATTTAATTATGCTAAAGGAAGCGATATCTATATCAGAGAACATTTTTCTGCCCCTAATTCAAGAGCTAATTCAGCTTGTCTTTTTATCCCTTTATATCAAGGGTGATATCTTTACATGACTGCCATTCTTTGAATATTTGTTAAAGGGTGATAAGGAAAAACCTCTTTTTGTGTGTACTTTTCCCTGAACTATGTGTCTATTACGTAAAAAATACAGAGCAAGTTATGAATTACTTCTTGGATATGTTGCACATGTTCTGTCCTTACTTTTTTCCTGTTACTTGCCTTTCTGCCAAAACCACTATCAGTTTGATTGATTTCAGGAAGAGGAAAGTTTTAATCCTGAAGTGAGATGTTTTAAAAGAAAGGCTGAATTGTTAAAAAACCACCAAAGCAAAACAAAAACCTTAATCCAAACCCCCAAACCCATCCCAACTGCCAGACCAGTGTGATTGTATTATCCCTGCAACATGAACTTTGGGGCTACCAGTGTGTGGCCAGTTTTGGTCAGAAGTCAGGGAGTTTGCAAGTGAGCAGTAAGGAGATTTCTGATGCACAAATGATGGGGGCAGGAGGGCTGAGCAATGACCATAAATAACTCCTTTAATGTTGGATTTTCAAGGGTTTTGTTCTGTGCTGCCTAAACATAACGGTAGTGTTTGCTCTAGCTTTACTGAAATTAATTTGTTTGGCATTAGTGTGGCTGTCGTGAAGCGTTTTCCTAACAATATAAATTAAATCTGTATGAACAAAAGCATTTATGTGTGAGCAGAGTTGTCTTATGCTTTTTATAAGGCCTGACTGAAAGCAGTCAGCATCTGAGATGCTGACAAAGAGGTACTTTCTGCATCACCCCTGGTTTGCTGTGGCCACGTAATGGGGTTGTGGCTACATAAACAGTTGAGATGTCAGTCTTCTCTCTTGCTTTCTGCAAAGAAAATCCAAACCATCTGTCTTTTTTTGGTGCCTTTATTATGCTTGTACTAAAGATAGCAAAACTGCTTTGTTTTAAGATTAAAGCAGATGTACACAGGCTGCCGTATTAATTTCTTTTGTAAAGGAACACAGTTCAGCTGTTCACAAAACATGGGAAGGAATTCAGGCAGCATCATGCCAAAAAACGACAATAACAATGAATCTGGAGCTCCGTGATGAACAAGCTTGTCACTTCGGTTGTTCCCCTGTTCCTAAATTCCCTTGGATGTGAGGCTGGTCTCATTGTTCAGCATTGTTGGTGATTTTAGGAACATATGGTTTAGGTTAAGCACAATTATGTGCAGGAATACTTTGCTCTGCAACAGGGCATTCCTCAGTTTTGCTCTGGTGAGGCTTTGTATCTTACAGTGCAGATAAATGGTGGGTGGACCATGAGATTTTCACTTGGAGAGGATGAGTTGAGCAAAACACAGGTGGCCTAGAGTGCCCTGGTTTTTATTATATAGATTTTTTATCTCCTTTTTTTTTTTTTTTTAAATTGAAAAGTCAAATGACTGGATAATTCTGGGCAGGATTTTACAAATTATGGCTTCTGAGAAAATGCTGGTGCATATGCAAGCACCATTTTTAAAAGTTGATATTGGTGAGCAGAGGCTCTCCTTTACAGTCATCTCCCTGGGAGCCACTGTTTGGAAGAGCCATGTTCCATCCCCATCCCATTTCTCCATCAGGGATTGAGGACTGTGCTTAAGGGTGTGAACTGTGAAAAATCTTCTTTTTCATTGCTATTTCAAGTCATTTCAATAATTAAGAAGTGTAGCCATTGGGCAGGTGTGTGGAGTACTGCAGCCCCTCTGAGGAAGGGTGCACTGCCTCTGGCTGCATAGTGCTGGTTCTGTAGATGGAAAGCTCATTTGATCTTTGCCCTGTCCTGTGGTCACTCAAGTAGTTCCCAAAATCTATGTTACCTCTGTGTACCAGAGAAATACAGAAGCAAAGGGGGATCTTCTGCAGCTCCAGGTACCCTTCACTATACAAGCTAACTTTAAACAAACTAAATCTGAGCAGCCAGACTGGTGTTTCAATGCCAGATCACTTTCCAAGCTTGATGTTTGAAATACTGTTTGAAAGATGAAGTACTTCTTGCAGAGCTTCAGGTTCTTTTAGCAGGCAATACTGGAGCTTCCCTTTGTGAGGGTGTCATTGCACCTTCGTGAGCCTCATGACATTTGTATTCTTGAGCATTTCAAAGTGACTTGTTTGAAAACGTCAAGTGTTCTCATGAGAACACTATCAGAGCAAGATTTCCCCTAAAGCATTTCTGCAGTGTGATAATAAACTCTTTCAATGTTAGCTGCAAAAGGAACTTTAAGCGCTCTTTCATAGTGGTGCTTTTATTTATGCTAAACCAGGGGAAGAAAATGTTAGTGCAGGTCATGTGCCTCCTCCTCATCCAGCACTCTTTATTTTGTAAAACAAGCCAGGTCCTGTTTAGCATACACATGGTGAAGCTGAGAGACGATTGAAGGAGGTTTATCTACCCAAGCTGACTTAACCAAGGACAGTCACAAAATGTGCATGAAGAAAACCCCTTTGTGGTGCAAAGTCATACCCTGGAGAGTTCAGAAATGCTGCAGGGCCTCTTTATTTCTACAGACACTGTAGAAAAAGCAGTGTGCTACCCCTTTGCAGTTAGGTGGTTGTGGCACACAGTGGAGAGGAGAGGGACCTGTACCAGGGGGAGCACTATCAGTCGTCTTTGAGTAGCTTTTTGGATGTTCTGGAGTTACAAGGATGTGTACATGTGAGGGTAGAAGTAAAGGGTGCTTCCTCAAGCACCCTGGTAGTCTTCTGATGTCGGAATTCTGGAATCCAACAGAAGAAAAGAAGATAAGAAAACCAACATTCTTTCTTCTTTTTTTTTTTTTTGTTTGAGGGCTTTTTTTTTTTTTTTTTTTGTGCTTTCTACCTGCCCTTTGTTCTGTCTTCCATGCCTGGGCTCCTGTGCTTTTACTTGTTTGGTCTCTCCAAGCTTCTGCTTCAGATTCAGTTCCCATTCATCATTCATCCCTGCAGCCCTGCTCCCTGCTTTTCTCTCTGACACGAGTACAGGAGCATGGCACGCCAGGGCACAGGGCAGGCTGGGCTGGCAGTTCCTGGGGCTGGGAGCATGGGGTCTGTCTGGGTGGGTGATGGCTGGGCCCCCTGCCCTCCCCAGCCAGGAGCAGGGCAGCAGGGGGGACCTCACTGTAAACCCAGCAAACCTCCACAAAGCCTCTCTCAGCCTCCTTGGAGCACAAGGGTCCGATGACCTTCTTCCCCTCTGTTGGCAGGCGTTGGGCAGGGACAGCAGGAATAGCAGCGTGGTGGAGCTGCCAAGGGCAGCAGGCCTTTCCCAAGGTGTTTGGCTGCTAAATGTCTGAGGCTGTACTGAAGGCTTACTGCATGATTTTTCTCCAGTGATTTGTAACTTTGTGGAGCTGATGACTTTTACAGGAAAGATAAAATCTTGCCTCTTGGAAACAGTTGTTCCATTTTTAAATTAAACTTGCTTCTCCAAATAACTGCCTGGTAGAATGTTCACGTATCAAATCACCAGTTATTGTAGGCCTGAATAGCACAAAAGTAGTGTTCTGCCTGTGATGATAAAATGAGCTACTTTGAAAAAACATACATTACTAGTAAGATGTGTACCTGCCACTGAATACTTTGTCCAAAGCTTTCTACCCGTAGCAGAATTGGGAAACACATTTGGAAAGGGAGCAATCTTAACAAGTGACACAAGAAGTGACACAAGCCTATAATGAAAACAATTGCATGCATTTTACTGCTGATTATTTCTCTCTTGAAAGTGTGTTTTTTCACTAGCATCAGCAAATAATTCTAATTAGAAGCAAATAATAAATCCATTCCATTATTAATGCTGCTTTCAGGCAGGCATTTAATATACATTGAAATCTGATCGTCGGACTTCATTGGCGTTATCAGTGCATTGTTACTGGCTTAAATGCAATTACAGGGAGCTTCTGTCACCACAAGATTTGCCCAGAAAATGTAAAGTTCTGACAAGGATACTTCAAGGTCTGCTAGGCATTTGAGATATGTTAATGTTTTTCACCTGTCCTCAGTGGAGGGGGAAGAGAGGGCAGTACTACTGCGTGATCAGGAAAGGAAAGGGAGCGTGACAAAGGCTTGGTGAGTCCAGCACACAAGCATGTATTTCTAGGAAGAATGTGATCACTGCACTGAGTTTGTACATGAACAAAACCCTTGATGTGTGTACAGGCTGCAGCCAGCAAAGACTGTGCAGAAGGTGAACAGGAGGCCAAGAAGCATAAGGCTGTTGGGGGTCCATTTTTTCTTAAGCAGCACTCTTAGTTTTTTTCTGGATTGTTTTTCTGGGCATTTTTAAAAATGCTAGCCCTACATTCCCTGTGTGTGACTGTGTTAACAGGTCAGACCAGACGCTGCTGTGAATATTCAATTACTCCAAATTGGTTGCTGATCTCTGTTAATCCCAAGCATGCTGACAGTGTACGTATCAAATGCATTTGTTCACATTTCAGAAATGAGCAGAGCTATTGCAATGCAGTGCAGTGTCTTAATGCCCCCAATAGGCTGATACAGCTCTGATACTCTGGAAAGTATTGTCATGTGTGCTCCATAGATGATGAAATAGGAAAACGTGTGTGTAGATGCTCACACACATATGCATCTACATCTACATCTACAATCATCATCTACATCATCTACATCTACATCCACATGTACTGTTTCTTAAAATCAATGGACTTAGAATTTTGTGTTTACTCTGCATCACATGCAGGTGTATATCTGTAGAAAAAATGGTGGACAACAGTAGTGTACAGAAGTTTTCTAAGTGAAGGCTTGATTTTTCAGTTAGAGCGTCTTGCTGATGCTAGATTAGAGCAAAACCTGTGGCCTTGGCTAAAGAAAACACAGTCAGGTAGAATAGTATTTAACCAGTGGTATTGATAAGCTCCACAGATGCACTTTGAAAGTCCTTGAACATTGCTGCTTGAGTCAGTGCTGTTTGAATATGAAATCCTTAAGTCTGATTCTCCAAAAGCTGAAACAAACATCATCTTGTACATTATGTCCTCAGAGCAGATTAGACAGCTTGAAGTCCACAAAGATCCAGACACCACAGAGATTCAGAGCTGCTGAAGCTGCTCCTGAGTCATGCATTTTTTGCATAACTTCTAACTTGTGTACAACGTGATGCACTTATCAGTTTTAGTGTGGACGCTGTGTAAATACTAAGCACCTTATCACATGTGGTTCAAGGTTGCAGTTACAAGCAGTGCTTCCTTTATTTATGTATGAAAATGGAAAGAAATGTCTCACTAGAAGTGTGCAATTGAATAGCAAATTAGGGACAAGCATAACCACGTTGATGCTTGTAAAGCAAACTCACCTTTGAAATGATAGCAATGGGAAAGAGTAGCCAATTCTCTTTTGAGAAATTTCTAAAGGGGCAGACTGATTTTTATAATGGAAGATGAAATTAACATATAAGGAAGCTGTTGGAACCTGGTTCCAGGTTTTTTCAACACTAGATAAGTATCTTGAGCTGGTAGGACTCGTGAATTAATGGTGCCAGACTTTGCCATGTGAAAGGGAATCCCGTCAGCCTCTTTCTTTTACACAGCACAGGTTTTACCTCTGTTTTTAATTTGCATTTGGGATTATGTGTCAGTGATCAAAATTCACTAGTAGAAGTGTTACTCTGAAGACAGTGTCCTGTCACCTCCATAGTAGCTCAGGTGTGGAGGGACGTAAAGTAGCAGGTCCTGCATTTGCAGCAGAACCCAAGGGGTGCAGGTGAGGTGACCCTTCTCCCCCAATCTTAGCATTAACTTTTCTTCTTGGCAGGCATAAGGAGCAATCAAGCACAAGTTGCATAAGGAGAAATGGCTATCCTCTGTATTTCCGGACTTACTTACCGGTCCAAAATACTCTTGCCTTTTGGAAGAGTTTGTGAGATGATGAAAAAGTGGGACAAAAATCTGAATGCTAAGCTAGAAGTTTCATCTACTCCTGTAATTAAGTTCTGAGCACTTGCAGCTTTGTTGAATCTCTGTTTTATTTGAAGCAAATTTAGTTTCCAATCTGGCAGGAACTGTCCCCTTAATGTCAGTTTTTTCCTTACCCTCCTTGGCACAGTGGATGCTTTCCAGAGACCAGTGTGTTATTTCTGTCTGGCAAAGGCACCCCTGCTATACTGATGTAGTTTTTGAATTATACAGCTACCAGCATGCACATCCCTAGGGTGAGTAACAGCTCTTTGCAGTACATGTGTAAATATTTACATCCATTTCCCTCCCACTTGGTAAAGCACTCCATTTTTGTACAGTACAAAGTGCTTTGTATACAGAAAAAAACACATTGTTTAGTTGGTTGGGTTTGTTTTGAGGGGGCGTTATGTTTATTTAACAGAAGACCAAACGAGTTGCAGCATGCATTTTGTGGGGTAGTCCTGCTTTCATCCAGTTTCACAGCTGGGCTGGCAGATTTATGATGAGGTGAGGGACTCCTTCAAGGTCAGACAGTGAATCAGTGGTTGGGGGAGAACCTCAGGTCTTGCTGACTCCAGCGCTTTATTTAAAAGTTCCAGCACACAGGTTTGGCTTTGCAAATTAATGCAGAAAATGAACCAAACTTATCCTCAGCCCCAAAGTTAATTTCAATAAACAAATTTTGTGGGGGCTGTTGTGCTCATTTAGAATGAGCTTGATTGGTACTGATAGGCTCAGACCTGCCCTTGCTGTAGCGGGGAATTCTGGAAATCGTTGTGGTGATTTCTTTTCACTCTTTGAAAAGGTTTGAGTGCTTAAACCCACACGTTTAGTACAAGTAGATGTATGCATCAGCTACTGCTGTTTTATCTTTGTTGCAGAGCAGTAACACGTGAAGATCCTTACCCATTTGTTGCACCACTGTACCAAGTAGGGCATAAAAGCAAAAGTGGCAAACCTGCAGTGCCGGAACCATTGGAAAACTCGTGGAAGGTTTATGTTGGCATCTCGCTGTGTTGCAGTCGGGTAGGGTGAGCTGCAGCAGTGAGGATGGCTGGGGCTCCTGTAGCTAGCCCTGGCAGCAGCAGCTGTACTTGTAAGGAACAAGTGCCTCCCTGGCATTTTCCTTTACAGGAGCATGCAGTATGGCCATTCACATCCTTTGAGAACTGGCTCTTGCTGCCGTGGACTTGCAAGAGGGAGGTTCCTTAGGTTTAGGGCTCTCTCCATGTTTTTTGTTCTTGTGATTTAAACTTTTTCCAGCATTTATATAGATGGCAGTTTCTAGCTATTGCCTTCAGCCAAGGGCACCACAGGATGCTTGGTGACTGAGGTGAATTTGTGGATGCTATTTGCTAATTTCCAGTTATGAAACTTAAGAAGTGGTCTGCATTTCTGTTAGACAAAAAAATTATGAGCCTACCACTGGAAAAACAATTAGTTTCTGTGTCAGCAGAGGTTTACCAACAGCAGAGGATCTTGCTACATTGTCCTGACATGTCTGCTGAGTTTGGAGTCACCCAGATTGGTGGGACTTCGATGATTTGTCAGCGTTAATTCCATCTTCCTTTTTTGTGCTGCTTCATCTGAAGTCATGCTTGGCTATTCATGTCTGAATGTGCAAGGCCTCATGAATAAAGTCTGGAAAATGTAGCAATGAAATTATTCTTTAACTGTTTTGGTTTAGATTATTTTCTTTAATTTCTTAGTAAGCTGTATTTTGAAGAGGCATGTGGTTTTGTTTAATTTTCTCATCAAAATGTGCTGTTGCCAACTTCAGGTTTTAAAATTTTCTTTTGTTGTGTATTGACTGCCGTATTCCTGGGGCACTTTTTTGTGCATTTATTTTTTGTCTTTTAGATATGGATGCAAATGGATATATTCAATTCAGTTCTTTTATGATAGCTGAGTTTTGGCCTTGATTTGAATTCCTCTTATCACTTGTGTGTACATGCAAAAGTTAGAGCATATGAGGGAAGTAAGATGTGCTCTCACTATCTGTCTGATGCAAGGCAAAAATAAAATCTCCAGCTTTATGCATTTAATAGTAAATTAATAGAGATCTTATCATTTGTTAGAGATGTATATTACTAACCTCAGCTGAAAACATGATGTGTGGTAGGAAATCAAGCTAATACTTGCTCCATCCATTAAAAGGAGCAAGCACAGCAAGAGGCCACGATAATGAGATGAGAATAAAGGGAGCAGTGAATTTTACCATAGTTTTGAAAGCTCACTATTGAACAAGAGGTTTGTGAAGAGGCTTGGAAGAAAAGGCAGCTCTTGCTATTGGAGTACAAATGGAGTTTGAACTTTCTTTTAAAAGATCTTGCATCTGTTGCAAGTGTATTGAACTATATGGTAGTGGTAAGTGTCTGAGTTTTGGTCTCTGAGCTCATGGAAAATTTAGTTTCTGGGTGTATAAATTTTGTATTAAAAGGCCTGTTATTCACTTTGTGGTTTGTGTTTGAAAATAGGTCTGTGGGTCAAAAAGAAAAACAAACTCAAACCACCCTCCTTATTTTTCTATTTCATTTGAGAAGAATTGCAAGGTTTTTTATGGTAAATATTCTGAAACAGGTCTGTAACTATGGGAACATAAGCATTTTTCTTAATAGAATATACTAACAAGTGCACCCCATTACATTTTTCAGCTCCCAGTAAGTTTAGCAGCCATATGTGCAGCAGTTCTCTGGGCAGTACCTGCACTGATTTTCACTTGTGTGCATTGGGTTTAGCCAGAGGTCCTGTTGCCATCCCTGCAGGGCAGATGTAGCCTGAGGTTGGTGAGGTGAGCATCCAGCAGGGTGAAAGCTGTCTGTCTGTCTGATGTGAGCACAGTGTGTGGTCGATGGAGTAACCAGAATCTGCACTCCTGGCAGCCTCTGCCCACTGGAAATAAACATTTACTGGTTGCTGATCTTTGCCCAGCGATCTAGCAGAAATGCTTGCCTGAACTTGTCTCAGCAGTGTTATCTTCTGGGATCTTTAGACAGGATGGTAGTGTCTAGCTAACATTTAGAATTCTTTTGTGTTTTGGAAGCATGTACTGTGCACTTCCTACATGGCATATTTTGTGCCTCGACAGCTTGAATTGTGGAATCTGTTTCCAGTGGTCCCATTCAAAGCATCTGCCTGTAGTGTTGTGCTCCAAGGGGATGTCTCTCCAGTGGTTCAAAGCATCTTTCAGAGGTCACTGAGCTGACAAGGCCTTGCATGCTAACTCACATTTTGCACCACTGTTTAAAAATGAGATTGTCTTTCACCCCTCCTTTTCTTCCCAGCACTTCTTCTTTCTAGGAAGTGGATTGTACAAAGTTAAAATAAAAGCCTCTCTGTGGGCACTGCCATCAGTGTAATTTCTGACATTGCAGAGTGGTTTCACCGTAGTAGTGCAATTGTATGAGAGAAAAGACATGCTTGCAATGAAGTGCTGATTTTCTGGGGGCAAAGCTGTTCTCCGTTTGCAGCTGGGCAGAAAAAATTCTTTTACATCCAAGGACGCCAGGCCAATCAGCATGGTTTCAAATGCACATGGAAAAGGGTCAAGTGATTGGAGAAATAGCTGATACAGCTCTGTTGGAAGGAGGTTGAGTTCAAGTTGTTGGCACTATAGTAGAGGGACAGACCTTTGGACTGCTGGAGCCCACAGCACTAAGGGAACAATTCTTGAATTTTATTACTTTCATGCGTGTTTTAATTGGTTTGAACTGTGCCCCAAGGGGCCTGGAAAAACATTGTGGCAGATGTGCTAGCACTTCCCCGACTGTGTGGGCAGCCTGCTAACCCTGGAACAAGTAACCCCCGTAGCCCCATGAGCAAAAGAAAATTCACTGAAAAAGCACCATCAGTGCAATCATGGGCCTCTGCTGGGAAAACCTCCTGTCTGTGGTTCACAGGATGCATCAGACCTGTCCTAAGGGGAGAAGGCTCTGGTGATGAGAAGTGAATTTGTGTGGAGACCAGCAGTTGCTTGCTCTCTGCCCGGTGTATTTGGGTGCCTGAGTTACCCTGCAGGAGCAGACAGAGGGCATCCAAATGAGGGCTGCTTCAACTTCATTTTTGACTTAATCCCTTTGATGAGTTGTGTGCCTGGCATATGCTCTCCAAAGAGAGCTTGTCTTCTCCAGAAGTGCATCCTGGTAAAATCTTCCCCTCACCAACAAGCTTCCTCTGCCAGTACCTGGGCTGCAAGTACTGCTTCCCTGCCTGGGAACATGAAGCAGTTTATGGACAGTCTCGTGCTAGGGTGGAGGTTCTGTCTTTTTGTCTTTCTATTTTGGTCTTGGTCAGATGAGTTAAATCAAACCCTACAAAAAATGATGATTGAAATCAAGTGCTCTAATTGAGATAGTCATAGGCACCTGTATAGCTTGCTTTAAGGGATGCTAAATTTCTTCCCAGCAGTTGTTGAATATTTCATATTAAGATTTTGTGCTCAACTTCCAGCACCTGAGCTGGAGCCTTTTCAAGCCATTTCCTTCTCTGAAAATTTCAGCTACAGAGAAACTTAATGTGGTGCTTTGGAAACTCACATTTATGCCTATGCAGTTTTTGCATATGGTCATTCTCTTGGTATGCTCCTGTGGAGTGTTTTTTCTTCTCACAGCATAGTAGTATTTTTGCAGAGAAGCATAAGATTGTGTATTTTCTGTTGAATCTGCAAAGCATTCAAGGCCTTGTAAGGGTATATATCAGCAAATTTGTTGGTTTGACTGAACTTCTTCAGATGAGTGAAGCCCAGAATTGAGAGTTTCCAATATAGCAGTAGTTTTATATTCCTTACAAGACAGGGATCTCATAAGAATAACTTAATTTTTAAATTTTAATTGAAGTTTAATTTTTAAACCATACTAGGAAAAAAATAGGATTTTCTTTTACCTACCTGTCTTGAACTAAATGAAGTGTTGGGTGATTCCTCACTGGTGCCTCTGTGGATGTAACGTTGTTGGAGGCCTTTGTGGGCTTTGCCTTCTTAGCTGTGTCTTGTTTGTCAGAATGCCTGCTGACCAAAAAGTGTATGAAGATACTGATATAAATATTTCTACTTGAAGTCGTACTAATGGAATGCACTTTTTTCCCCTTCCTCACCTCTGTGTTCTGACTGTGGCAAGCATAAACAGCTCTTCAAAGGCCCAAGTCTGGCCTTCAACCCAGAGCACTTGACTTTTGTCAAGACATAGTGTGTTTTTTAGAGTCCAGCTGTGCTGCACATGGTGATGCAGTGGGAATCAGTCTTGCCCTGCTGTGTCCACGGCACCCTTGCTCATTTGTTGCTTCATGAAGCATCTTTTTTTCTTGCTGAGGCTGTGTTTCCATGATTGCCTTGATACTAAGCAGAACTACAACCACACTTGGACTTGGGTATTAGGAAGTACCTCTATCCCACCTTTATGGAACTGCCCAGATGTGCCAGTCCCGTGGTCTTTACTTTCCACACCAAGAGTGGATTTCCCTGCATGATGTAAAATGTGATGGTACATGATGGGAGCTATGGGCTTCATGGCTCTTGGATGAGGACAGTTGAAGTTGAGCATCACACAGAACATCACTAAACTCAGGCTTTAAAAATCAGATGGGCAAGAGTTGGGAGCCATTAGTCCTGCACAAGAAGTGCCTGTAGAGAAGTTTCCTCTACTAGTTTAAGTTAATATTGTGAATAGCAAAAATCAATATCCAGATGGATGATAGTGGATGCAAGATACTTTAGGGGGAAGGAAAGAGATTTGCAGTATTTCAGGGCTCAGATTTTACTAAATATAAACTGAATTTAGGTATTTCTTAGTTTTCCTATGTTACACAGCTACTCGCATCTAAAGATCATAATGGTCTCTTTAGCTTCATGATCTTTGGGTGTAGGATTGAAACATGTTCTTGTTTCTAAAAACTTCTCATTTAATCTGCCAGGCTGAAGCTATTTGCAAAAAATCATGGCATAGTCAGAGCAGGAGAGAACTTGTGTG
Source organism: Brachypodius melanocephalos (assembly GCA_013398615.1). Classification (NCBI taxonomy): domain Eukaryota; kingdom Metazoa; phylum Chordata; class Aves; order Passeriformes; family Pycnonotidae; genus Brachypodius; species Brachypodius melanocephalos. The sequence continues at coordinate 16,805,990 of VZSR01001854.1, read as the reverse complement.
GAACTAAGTCACTGGATTTAACCAGAAAGCATAAGCCTAGCCTCAGTTCTGAAGCATACACAAGATGGAATAGGTGAGAAAAATAATAAAATAATAAAATCGTTTTGGTTAGAAAAGACCACAAAGATCATTGAGTGCAACTGTTAGCCCAGCACTGCCATTGCTTGAATCATGTTAGGTCTCAGGGAGAACTGGCATTAGCTCAGGCTCCGGTTAGCTAAATTAAATGGTTCTTTAGTGCATCCTTTGTCTTCTAATCTGATGCTGTTTTTTCTGTAGGTGAATTTTTCAGTGTTACAGCTTGTATGCTGTACTGCAGGAGGTTCAGGCAAGCATACCCATTAGCCTGTAAGCTACATGGAAAAAAACAATCAGACCAACTCTGCTTTTTTTTTTGCATGTCTTGCAGCAGAACTTGCCTTCTTTCTGATTAGAAGGAGAAAAAAATGAGAAAAACTAAAGTCCTCGCTCATCTTGCATTCCACCAGAAATCATAATGAACAACATAAGGAACTTTGCAGACTGCTGGAAACTGATGGTGAATAATTCTAGCATTTACAGGGATAGGGATTGGGATGTAAAAAACCATACCATCCCCAGTGTCCGTCAGTACAGGGCATTAGGACTCACACCTGCCTGGGCTTACCTGCCATCAGGTCAGCTCTGTCCTGGGTGGACATACAGCTTCATTCCCTGCTCTCCAAGCCTGTTTCACGTTCAGGCCAATGAACTGAAAGTGTCTGTTACAAAAAGAACAACTGGTTGTTGTCCTAACAGGGAGGTTGCACCCTCGATGAGATTGTGTATCTGTAAGTTGAACCTGTCTTGGGAGGTGAGAGGAGTCGCATCTTTAGGGGAAGAGAACATTGAAAAGACAGCCTTTTGTCACTAGCAGGGATCTCTAAAGCTGAATTCTAAGATGTGTATTTATCAGAAAACACAGTAAAATAAACTTCTTTGCGTACTGAGAGTAGCCTGGGAAGATAAGTAGGGGGCAACACTATTCACTAGTATACGAGATTGCCGTGTCCATGTCTCTCTCTCACAACTTTCCCTCCAACACAAGCAATCAGACAAGGTGGTCCAATTTTAATCTATCTCTTCTAATCAGTTATTAGTAACATGTTAAAGTAATCTCACAGTATTTCTTGTTGGACTGCTGGCTAACCCTCATTTTAAAGAATATAAATTGGAGCTTTTACAGCTTCATGTGCTTGAGATTTGTCCAAGTAATTTCAAAAACAAACAGCAATATCCTTACAAAGACAGAAAAGTACTGGTGTATTTTTCTTTGCAGCAACAGTTTGGGTTTTTCTTTCCAGAGCTATAAACATTATGGTTATGTGTAAAGCTACCAAGTAATTCTCTGAATATAAGACATCTTTGTTGTCTGTCTCCATAATTCTGACACAACTACTGAAGTAGTACTGTCCTTACTTGCAGTGGAAAAAATAGTGCTGTGAATTGCTCTTTGCTGGTATCATGGGAACCAGTTGCAACTGGGCTTCTCCAACGTACACACATGCTATCTGGTATGTGACTCAGCTGTGGTTTTCAAGTGTAAGCACAGGCAAGCTGTGGAAAATAAAGTCTCACACACACCTTTTAATAAGGAGAGCCACCCTCGTGTGTTCAGTTTGCCCTTTTGCTTCTTGCAGGGCAGGAGTTTTATAGTTTAAATGCAAACCAGACAGTTTATATGCAGATTTTATGGGAATAACATACAGAACAGTCTCTCAAACTTTTACAGCCAAGAGCAACTTCTTTCCCTTATCTGTTTATAGTGCATATAAAGCAATATTTGTGCCATACAATAAGACTTATGACATGGCTTTGAAAAGTATTGCATCTCTCAACCACTCCATCTGCCTGTATCTGTGGATTCATGCCCTGCAATGAACAATTGGAGCGCCTGTCTCCTCACCAAGTTCCAGCAGTGCCACCTGTCCTTTTCTTCAAGGAAGCCTACCACAGGAGTATGACCAAGACAACCTATATTCAAACCTTCTATCATTGTTTTTGTTTGTTTGTTTTGGTTTTTTTTTGGGGGGGGGGTTAAAAAAAAAAGAAAAAAAAGATTTTGTATTTAACATCCACAAGCTTTTCTCAAGTGGAGCAAAAGGAGATTCTTACCTGCACAGTACCAGAAAATGAACAGTATTATATGCAATATTATCTCTAAGGATGTAAGAAAGAGGAACTTGGAGAGACTCTTAAGAGAGAAAGAAGGAAAGGTCTTGTAAGCTGTTCTGTGAATTCTTGGGCGCCTGGGCCTGGTATATTTGTCCATGCTCCTTATAATATTACCAAGCAAAAGAATGTAATATTGTTTTTCCCCAAACTAGACATATTAAAATTTAGAAGCGTTTTCATATTTGTACTTAGAAAAAAATCTTTGAACTAGACACTGTAAAACTTTATAGCAAAGAAGTAGGGTTTTTTTCCAAGAAAGGTTTCAGTCAAAGAAAGAGCCCACTCTGCCATTCCTAACAATGTATGCTTTATTTCAGTAATAATTAAATTTACTAGTATGCATTTGAGAAAGCCTAAGTAATTGGTACCTGACTGTGTAATTAGTCTGAGTAATGCTTCTTCATCAGCCCGGGAGTGCACTGTGCAACTTCAGTGCAAGTTACAAGGTGACTGTGCTGCTTGTAAATAAGCAATTTCACTTTTTCACATTTTTTTTTTTTCAAGATCTTAAACTAGAGGATAAATATGCATTTGTGCCCTTTCCCTTATTTCTGCACCTTTTCAAAACAAGATGCAGTAGGGTTTATTTATTTATTTTTTAATGAATGTGTCACCTTTTTTTTTTTTTTGACTCTGCTTCTTCCATATCTCTCCACTGTGGTTTCAGGATTGGACCATTGTGCAATATTCAGCTGGTTTTGTTGATCTTAAATCAGAGCAGTTGTTGGGCAGGGAATGCCTGGAAGACATCGGTCAGGTGGTGTTGACCCCTGAATGTAAATGAAAATATCATAAATGGCCTGTCAGGGGCATTCTGACCCCTGTGATTCAGCAAAGGCTGGCATGTGGCTGCAGGAACCCTCCAACTCCAGCTGCACATGGCTCTGAGGGATCTCAGCTGACAGGGGCCAGTTGGGCTCTCCGGGTGTGGGTCTGGGTTTCACTTTTGTAATGAAAAAGGCTTAAGCGCCTTGGCTGCTGCCTTCAGATACGTGCAGCTTGGTTTCATGCTTGTCCAAACCTGTTTTGTTCTTCCTGGCAGCAGACTCTCCTCTTGCTTCAGCTCACAGTGCTGGGAAGGGTGGGGGGGATGGAGAGCTGGTCCCCATTACGCGGGTTTGGGAAGTTTCGGATTTCCTTGCTGAACACTGTTGGGGCTCTCTAGGACAGTTCAGCCTAACATGTTGGTGGGTGCCTTGTTGTTAGGATAACATGCAAACATGAGAGCCCTGAGAATCATGAAGCTCTACCTTTTGTTGTGTGGCACAGCTAGCAAGGGGGCCTGGGTAACTTTTTAGGAGGAATTCCTGGTTGAAGAGAGCAAAACAAAGCCCTGCTGCAGCATGCTGGCTGACCAGTAGCAATGCTCACTGACCCACAGTGCTTCTCCAGGAGCTGTCAGTGGTCATCTGCTGGAGACTGCTGCTGTTGTCTAAGCACTCTGGTCCTGGAGAAAAGTAAGGGCAGGCTGTACTCCATGGAACTGTAAAATAACATGGCTTTGTGCTTTTTTGAAAATAATGTCTATGATAATTTTTGGTGCTAAGATCTCCTTGATTAGTTAACCTGTCAGAATATATTATTGAGAAAAGCCCAGGTTTTTGCTCACTGCGTAGAAATTCAAAAGTATTCCAGCTTTTTCCTCCTTTCTCCTACCTTTCACCTGTCAGTTACTATTTTTGCCAAGTTGCCTGAGCAGCGGTAGGAGCAGAGGGACCCCCTGCCCTCTGCAGTGACCTGTGCTTGTCTGCTGGTAGGGAGGCGAGGTCCCTTGCTCCTTCCCTCTGCAGACACAGAGCCTTTTGTCACGGTCCTGCTAGCAGGGTATGTGAGAGCAGTGCCTCTCGGTAGGGATTATTGCATATTATTATTGCAGACTTGGGCAGCCAACCCTGCAGTAATCAGACACTGGCAGGTTGCTAGCTAGCCACAGAAACAGCACTGTGGGACGACGCTGTTGAGGTTCTCTGTCTGAGCCTCTGAGAAGAGGGGTCACTGAGGTGCAGAGCTGAAGCTGATCTTCTCTTTATCTCTGGCAAAGCCAGTGAATCCATGCCTGCTGCATGGAGTTTTCTGCCGTGGCCTCTTACCCCTGTTGGCACTGCTCACTGTTGTGATGATCTTCCCTACAGGGCCCAGGGAGATCAGCAGGAAAGCTGAGAGAATGATCAATCCCTTCCTAGACCCTGTCTAGTTCTATACATGTGCTGGGATCGTGGTTTTAACACACATGGGTAGGAGGAAGCTGTACTCACGCTGTGTGAAGCCAGCTGAGATTCAGTTCCAGCCTAGACTATGAGAGAGGGCTAAAGCTGCTTCTGTCCCAAGATGGTGCTGCCCCTGGCAATGGTTATGAACACCACTGGCTAATTCTCAGTGTGGATAAACCACCTGTGCTAATTTTTTTTTTTTTTTTTTTATTTGACAGCGCTTCCGTGCTTGCAAAAAATAATTTGTTGATATTTAAGGTGCCTTCTCAGGCAGGGGAAACTGTGCTGTTGTGGGACCCAGCACTGACTTGGATAGGTTAAAAGGCAGCTTTGGACACCTGCTGAGAGCTGGTCTGTCGCTGCCTGCAGTATAATTACAATTACCTCTGCATGTCAGAACCAGGCACATAAGTAAGAAGAGGTCACCTCCTTCTGCGGTTGTTTAAGGGCACCTTTCATTATCTTAGGTCAGAACTGGAAAAAATCCCAGTTGCTGTTCAGCTGAATTAATGGCTGTGGTGACAGTGGGAGTGCCTTGCTGTTTCTCCTCAGACAGCATTTTCCTGAAAGCCTGATGAATTGTTTTCAGATCAGCACACATGGTAAAAGTCAACTTCGAAATGGCATAGCCTTGTTGACTAGGCTGCTATAGAAACTGTACTGTGTGCCTAGGCTTGGGGAAAGTGCCCAATGTTTCATGTTCACCTGCCCATAATTCTGCTTTGAGCATTCTCCATTGTGTGTTATGGGTGATCATGCCCATATTTGTTCTCATGGACAGATGTTTCTAGGAGCTTACTGTATTCAGGGCTTCAGTTCCTCCCTTTCCCACCTCTTGCCCTCTCTCTCCTCCCCGCAGTGTAAGTTACCATTGTACACCTGAAGGTTTTGGGGGAAAGGAAGTTGAGTAGATGGTTACCTTGTTTAAAGGACCTCTTTGTGCTGTAGATAAAATATGCCCTTGGCTGTCTTCCTAGCACTACAGCTGTGTCAAAACCTCTCACCGCAGGAAGCCTGCACGAGCAGCAGGTAGTAAATGCTGGCTTAATGCAAAGCCCCTCTGATCCTTTAAAGATGAGAAAAGTGTTAGTGAGGGGCTGGTGTTCACGCCGGGGTTGTACCCAGTTCCTGTTTTCTGGGCTTGAGCAGCAGTAAGTGGTGCCAAGGGTGTGGGCAGGAGTGTGGTGTGCCAGGAAAGGGGAGAGGTTGGTTTGTCTTTACAAGGCAATTAGGGATACTGTAGAAATGCCATTTTGTAATACTGTAGAAATAAAGATTAAAAGTTAACTTTAAAAAGAAATATAAAAGGGCTTTTCCTGTCATCTAAAACAAATAATTCATGCTTCAATTTGGACTTAGGCTTTCACATGCGGAAATTACATGAAGTGTGTGTTTGAGGGGTTAGATTAGATATTAGGGGTAGAATCTTCACCTAGAGGGTAGTTAGGCACGTGAATAGGCTTCCCAGGGAAATGGTCATGGCAGCAAGCCTGACAGAGTTCAAGGAGCATCTGGACAATGCTGTTAGTTACATGGTTTAGTTTTAGGTGGTTCTGCAAGGAACAGGGAGCTGGACTCCATGATCCTTAAGGGTCCCTCTCAACTTGAGATAGCCTATGATCTGTGATCTCTGCAAATTCATACAGAGCTTTGTACTGTCTCTCATTTAGATTTTTATTCTTATAAAGACAAAAAACCCTAAAACTAATTTTTTTAACAAGCAAATATGAGAGTAGACCCTTATCTAAATTTCTCTGGAGTGGATTCAAAAGGACTGGAAAATGAATCCCTCAAAGATAATTTCAAGCTGCACCAGTTCACTCTCATGTCAATCTCTTGCCTATTCCGTTTCTCTGGAAACATGTCAATATATAATGATCTAAAAGATGTTTCTTTAAATTAAAGGAGGAAAGTCCTACAGGAGCAGGCACATTGCTGTTGTGAACAAAAGTTTGTTTGATTAAAAAGCTGAGTACAATCAAATATTGTTGCTATGAAGCATACAGTACTTACACTAACAAAAATCAAGCCAAGATTTGGAGAAATTAAAAGAAATAACAGAGGGAAACATAAATTGAGAGTTTTGTAGTTAAAAGTTTTCAGGAGATCTAAAAGCTGAGATTGTGTGTTTATGGACTTCCTCTATACGTATGCAAGTTGCCGTGTCTTTAATTCACAAACAGCTTTAAAAATAGTGCAGAGGGGTTTTTTGCCCTCAGCACGGGATTCATGACTAATGCCTGTCAATATCCTATTCTTGCTCTATATTATTATATTTCCCCAATGTATTTATGGCATCTCACATAACATTTACACTCCAGTTCCAATCAGAGCATTAATTTTTTATCTGACAACCCTTTTGTGTTTCCTGTGACATTTAGATCCTTCCTTGGGTGTGGGCAGAACAGACATGGAACCAGCTGACTGACAGCTGGACTGAGGTGCACCTCTGCCAATGTTTCAGGGACTGGACACTTTGAATTCAAAATGAAATGCATGTGTGGGTTGGAAAGCAAGTTCTTGCCTTGACAACTGGGACAGGGTGGTTCCAAAGGGACAGATCTCCCTGTGGGGAGGTGATGGGCAGGAGAGGGCAGCAAGAGGGAAACTGGGACCACAACGGCAAGAGGCAGAGGTGTGGGGGAGGGAGGAGAAATGACTGGAAATAGGGTGAGTGAAGTTGGTGGTGGAAAGCCCTGGAGGAGAAGCATGCTTTGCACTGTTGCCAGTGGTGTAAGACCTGCAGGAAAAGAAGGTGTGAGTGAGTTGGTTCTGGGAGGTTACTGCTAGAGCCTCTATGGGTGGTGTCTTTCAGGGTGGAGGTAGTTGAGGGTTTAAGACCTTTCATCCCTCCCTGACTGGTGCATTGCTGTGGGAGTGCACGGGATCATGCTGCCAGCAGCCAAGTGCAGTCTGTGCTGGCTCTTCTCCAGCCTGGCTCCTGGCCATGTTAGTTGTCTCATGGCTGGCATGAGGGTGGCCCTGTCACTGGAGCCTGCTGGGTGCTCCTGCAGGTCTGCCAGCTCCTGGCACCCAGCCAGTACCAGCTGAGCGAGCCATGAGCTGGAGCAAAACCTTTTTTGCCTGGCTGCACCTGACCAGAGCTATGGGGTTGGTTACTGCCTGGTAGGAGGGGTGAAGGAAACCTAAGTGCTAAATTGTCTCAGCAGATGGAAGTTTGCCGTGAACAGCATCCATTTCCATGCAAAAACCTTTCTTCTGGGTCTGTTTTCTTTTTAGACCCTCCCAGCCTTCTGCAGCAGCAGCCTTGCAGGGGGGGAGCAGCCCAGCCCAGTAGCTGTGGTTCCGCTGTGCCGGGGGACCAGCTTGCACTGGGTTGATGCAAGGACCTTTCATCCATTACAGCTGATTGGTTTTGGCAATAATACAGTGATGACAGATGCCAGGAGCTTTCCTGATGGGACATTCCTACCAGGCAGCTGTGCCTGGCAGCAGCTCCCTAGGTAGCTCCTGGTACCCATGTGCATGACTTCATGCAGGTGGGACATTTCCTACAGGGTTTGGGCACCACTGGCACCCACAGCCTATGGAGGCTGCACCAGCAGCCCAGGCAGTGTCAGTTCATGTAAAGTGCTGGGTTGAGAAGAATGTAGAGGGATGAGACCAAAAGAGTCACAATGGCATTGCTCGGGTTTTGTTTGGAATCCGAGAGAGCATCGCTGGAGTATCTTCTCCTTCTCTGGTGAGGCTTCATTTGGGACAAAGCTTGCTCTACAGGGGTGTTCCTCTAGACCTCCAGCTCCCATAGAAACATTGCCTCTGATTTCACTGCTGTGAAGTGCACACAGGCTGCTCCTATTCTAGTCTTGGAGACAGTCCAGTCAGCTATCTGCAGGGCTTTTTCCTCTTTTATTTTGTTCTTAGAAAAAAAGACCTATTGAGATTAATTGCTTTGTGTCTCAAAAAAAGCTGGTATAATTTGTAGGCTGCTTATTGACCATAGTTGTTCCACTTCTTAATAGTGGGGCATATTACTCAAATTCGGCTTTGTTCATTCAATTGCAACTAGTCATTGTTAATTTCTGTGAATCGCAGAATAAATACAAATTTGAAACTGAAAGTTTCCTTTGAGCAGTAAGTAATGTTGAGAGGAAAGGTAATGCTTTGGGTGCCTGGCATTGTCCACAGACGTGCTTTTCTGTTGTGTGGAAAATGATGGATAAAGGGTGAGAGTTTTCAGTATTCTGGTCTTCTTCCTGCAGAGACCATCAGTTTTCACCCCCTTGTCCTTTGAGCTGGTTAAGGTGATGTGCACTGAAAGCAAAAGGAGTGATTGCCATTATGTCTGTTTACTGGATGCTCCTGTAAAAAACAGTAACACTGATTTGGGAGTGCCTTTGGTGGGGTATCCCAAGACAGATGGAGATTGAACCTGTGGGGAGCAGACCTTCTGTTTCTCTGCTACAAGACAGGGTCTGCTCTCTGCCTCATCTCGAAGTGACACGCAGGTCAGAGCCTCCTCCATGGATTTCTGTGTGGCCAGAGCTGGTCAGACCTTGCTGCTGACTGGCTGCCTGGCAGGGAGCTGGAGACATGTCCTGTGTCCTGCCCTTGGACTGCTTCACTCGGTCCAGCATTGTGGGAAAGCTTGGGCAGCTGCAATTCTTTCGCTTCTTTCACAAACAGAAAAGAGCACTTTCGCATGGTGGAGAAGGTGCTGGTGACATGTGAGGGATATTTCATATTTTCTGTAGTACTGCAGTCACAGTATTTATAGGTGGGCCTCTTAAACCTCGAGCTTTGTGGTGTCTGCAGGTGCTGTAAGTTATACAAGGTCACTTGGAAAGAAAGTTAAAGATGCACCTTTTTGTTTTTTCCTTGTAAGAATTTTATGGACTGCCTAGGGGCTTAGCTTACAGTAACATAATCTAGGTAAGATGGATGTGTTTAGTTCAAATTAAATTTCTTAATTGTCTGTGTAGGGAAGCTCAATGGAAGGGTCAGAAGTGCTGAACCTGTAATTAGAAACTTGTTCATACTTGATGGTAGAGCTTGTCTATGAATGGAAATGGTTCAGAGAGTGAAGTAAACTTGAAATACCTCTTGTGGAATGGGCACTACGTGGGAAGTGTTGATCAGACAAGATTGTTGACAGTGGTCAGCACGTAGAAGAACAACAAAGAGGCACAATTTAGTGGGTTGCTGAGCTCTGCTGTGGCACTGACCGGGGCTGTCATCCTGGCAGTGTGCTTCCCCTCTCTGTGGAGCTGGGAAGCAGAAAGGGATAGTCTGTGTGGGTGTGAGAACCTGAAAGTTGTAGTAGGAAAGCCTTTCGGGGAGGTGCTGCGAGTCGTCGGCGGTGCTGTTGCTGCTGGAGGCTGGGGAGAGGGTGAGGAAGGCTTCAGGACAGGCTCCCAGCACTTCAACCTGGGAGCAGCCACTGACACAGGTGTCCCAGGCCCCAATGAGTCTGAAGTGATACGAAATGGGGACTGAGAGAAAGAGTTTGGAAGAGGGTTGATTGATGGGACAAAGAACAAAGACTGAAAATGGCAGGAGCCAAAGTGAGCAGAGGGTAAGGTTAAAATGTAGGATTAGCACAACTTATAGGGTGTATGTTCCTCAACTGATTGGGTAGGTACATTGATGTGCAAAGTGATCCTTTAGACATGTTCCATTAGAGATCAAGATTAACATCTATCAGGTAAGGGAGACCAGGGACTGCAGTGCTTCCTAGCACAAAAGGAGGAGAATTTTACAAAACAGGTGGGAAATAGGCTGATTCTCAGTTGATATGTTTATGGAATAGTTGAGTGAAGAAAAGGCCAGAAAGTCACAGATAGCAGATTGGTAATAATTTTTTCCTGACATCAATAAATGTTTTACATAAAATTATTTCATTTTCTTCCATAGTTGCATATGTAAGAAGCTTCATTGTGGGGTTTTCTGGTTACTTTGACTGAGATTAAATTGCATTACATGAAAGCAAACCTTGGGCCCTGGTACATCTTGTTGTCTGAAAGATTATTTTGGGACAACACAATGGGTGCCTAAGGTCAACTGTTACAGAAAAATAGTAAATTACTGGACAAAAACATTGCTTGAGTTGTACTCTTGTAATCAGCTGTAGAATTTTACTATATCAATAGTTCTTCTGCTTTACATTTGATCTTAAATTACTTTTGATTTATAAGAGAGCATCTTTGTTCTCTATTTTAAGTATCTAATTAAACAGTAGATCTCTCTAGGAAAAAAGGGTAAAATACTACATTCTTATTTTTTAATCTCTGGGTCCTTGGGCTTATCATGATTTATTTTTCTCCCTGGAATGCTGCATTCCACAGCTTGTAATGGCCTCTTTTTTCTGCTTGGACTCATCTATAAAGACATTGTGTGAGATTTATTGCATTCTTTTAACTTCTTAACACGAGGGAAACACAAATGATGATCCTCAGTTCAGACTAACAGCAGAGAATGAAAAAAGAATTAATATTTTTAGTGGATGTTTCTCAGTACAGTCCTCTGTGTTTTGCTGGTCTATGCTCATCTCTGCTGTGAGATCAGTGACAAGAGGCAAAAAGATGCCTTGGAAAACAGAGGGCCCTGATGTCATGGAAGTATGAGCCAAGTCCTCTGGAGCTGCTCTTGAGTCATGGATTTCATGGACATCACAGTAGCCATTGGGATTAACCCTGTGAAGAGTTCACATAGGACAGTCCGTGGCACAGCAACAGGAACGCTATGGGCTTTACTTTTTGGGTCAATTAGTTTTGCTTTCTGGTGCTTTTGGATTTCCCAGATGCTATAGCAGCTGGTTTTCTAGTATCACAGGAATTACTGAAAAAAATATGGTTGTTTGCTTGTGTATTTTTTCTTTGTAATCATGTCTCTCAGATGACTTCTGTACAGTAGCTCTTTGTTTTCACTGTTCCTGTCCTACTGAATTTTATGTTTACCATATTTTACATTATCCTTCTGGTTATATGGATTCAAGAAACGTAATTTAAATTGAGTGGGTGACAAAACTTTATTATTTCTGGTTTATGTGTTCGGATATCAGGATTATCTTCTGTAAGGCCCTGCAGTTTAGAGAGTACACCTAGGGTTGCTAAAAAAAACTCTTGTGCAGGAAAGAGCAGCCAAAGGATGTTGGTTGCTCCATGTCTGTTACCCCTACTAATAGACCCTCTCGATTTATTGGAACAAGACTGAAAACAGGGATGTGTTAAGCTGCAAACCCATGCCCAAGCAGGCAGTACTTGGCACCAGTCAGGCAGTACCACGTTCAGCATGTGTTATTAATGTAGGGCAGCTGACAGCTGACGCAGTTGCTGCCCACGTGGTGGGTAATGGGTCACTGTGTAGAAGAGGTTGTTTTAAAATGCTTGCAGTGTGTGAACTCTTCAGCAGGTGACCTTGCACTTTTTCAGAGAGCAGTTTCAGTAATGATCTGGCTTGCATTAGGGCTTCCAAGGTGCATGTGAGCCTACTTCTGCCTTTAAATAAAAGTCTCGCAGTAATCTCACCAAAACAATGAAGGTTTTAATTCAAATACCAACTTGTTGATCAGGAAACTTTTTGGAGTAGCTTCTGCCTTCCTCCCATCCAGTATGGGTCATCAGCACCAGACCAAAACCTCCCCTCGTTGTGAAAACACCCTGAGAGATTCAGTTGTGTATGGGCTCCATGCAGGCTGGAAATCCCGAGTGTGACTTGTAGCTTTTGCAAGAAGTGGGGATTGTGGGGGTTTTTTGATGTACATAAGCACTTAAGCACTCTTAAACTCTCTTGACTCAGTTGTTGTGAAATCTCTTTATGCCATTTAATGATCTGATTCAAGCAGGGATTTTTTAAATTTGGCATCATGTCACAAAATGGTGCCATAGGAGAGAAAGCATGTGTACTCCTGTTGTTGAGAGCCTACTTCGATGTACTTTGCTCGTGTTAATAAATTGTATTACAAATTACATCTTTTGTTAAAACATGATTTCCATTAGATTTTGAGCTTAGGGGTTTGTTTTTTTTCAATGTAGAAAGTTAATTTTACATTGTTTTGTAGTATTTCCCTTAAATGGAATGCTTGAAAGATGACTTTTTTTCCCATCACATGCCAGATTAATTGTGCAGGATAGTATTAGTCCTCTGGCTTTTTAGGCCACTTCTTCATCTGAGTCCCTTTTTGACATGTTCATCACAACACTAATAAGCTGTGGTAGGGACAGCAGGGCAGTTTTGAAGGGTTCTCCTTTCTTTGTGAAATGCACTTTACTATTGTTAGGCTGAGTTTGCTGTTTTGTTTTATATTTCTTAAGCTTGTTCTTTTTGTCATTGTTCTTTGCATTGGTCCATCCTATTTCAACCTCTAATTTTCATTTCCAGAATAACATTGAGAGTTCTTATTTTGCATGCTGTCTCTTTAAGGTTTAATTTAGAGTTTTCCATGTATTCAGCATATTTGTTATCTTGAACCATTTATATCTAGAAAGGAAAGAAGTTTTTGCTGAATTCTCATTTAGACTAGTCTTAAATCTTATTCTAGTTTCCTGCATATTTCACTTGACCTTCCAGAAATGCTGGGAAGGTCCTTGAGGATGGATGTTCCTGCACTCTGCCAACAGGGTCCTCTTGAAGTTCAGGAGCCAACTTGTTCACCTTCCTGTTCTTTGTGCTGACCCTGCAGAATGGTTCTGGGTTCCTATTTCCTGAAGATTTCAAGTGCTGTCATATTTCATGATCTTCTCATTAGTAATGATAAAGTTCAAGTTAGTTTTTCCACGTCCTTATCCTAATAAAGGTGTGATTCAAGATGAAATAAAAGCAGGCCTTTCAGAGCTTGAGCAGCAGGGATGCTAAAAGCCCATTTTAAGGAGATGAGGTCTGTGCATGTGATCCTGCAGCCCTCTCTCATGACTTTGATCTTGTTAGATGATTTCGATCAAGTGTTACAGTGTCCAGGGTTTAAGAAATCTGAGGGATGCATGGTTGTGGCAAAAATTAAAAATAAAGGAAAAGTAGCTACCCTGTTTTCAAGATCTCCTTTCTTACTCGGGTGGCAGCCATTATTAGAAGTTGGTGTGTTTTCTAGCCAAGTGGTTCACAGTCCTATTGCTGAATCAGCTCACAGAACAATTTCCTCACCCAAACAAGAAGGCAGTGTGTGGCAGAGATGGAAGTATTAGAACTAGACTGAGAAGAGAAAATAGCGAGTTTGAGTGGGAAGGATGAATCTGCAGAGATCATCTTCTGTAGTGCTGCCACATGCAACTCATTTGTCATGTTGTTTTTCTTGGTGTTTTTCTGTGAATTCTTTAATAAACATGCTGAGTGATGTACGAGGTGCTCTGCCTACCCTACTAACCTATGCTCCACTCATCAAAGGATGGACATCACAAATATGGAAATCACCCTCCTAGAAGTGATATTTTGCTTCCTTTCCGTGTTCACATGAGATGCACTCAGGATATGTGTCATCCCTTTTTGGTTTCCTGATTCCCTCACTGAGTCTGTTTTTCTGTATCCAGGATGATACATAGCCTCTGTTAAGTTGCTTACTTTTCTAGGATTTGCTCCCCTTATATCCATTTTATTTCCAAATCCTTCAGCTTGTGGTGTTTTTGTTCTACATTATGACCTTTGAGTTTTCCTTTATGGCTCTTCTGACTAGGGACTACAGTTTATAACTTTCAAGATGTAATTATCTCTAATTCCACTTACAGTTTGTGTGGTTAGTCTTGGGACTGCTATCACATTTTTCAGCCCCAAAAGGTTTTGCTGTCAGTTGATGCTCTTCACATTCATTCTGTCTATTAGATGTTCTGCCTGTTCCACATGCTCCTACAAGTGGCTGCTGTCTCCATCTTGGCAGGGTCCCTCTGCCCCGTACAAATCCTTGTCATCTTTATGGTTCTTCAGTACAAAATAAGGCTCTCATCTCTCCATGTCTGTCTTTTTCCCCCAGCCAGGGATTATACCTAGGATGCTCTGAACCTGTTGGTACTTTCTGATGTTTTGCCCACATACCCTGTTGATGTCAGTGACGCCTCCCTGCTCCTGTAAGAAATTTCTTTCCTGGATCTCCTTTCTTCCCCGGCCTTCCTTCAGCATGCTTTGTGCTGGTGCGAGTGACATCTGTAACGGTGTGATGGCCTGTGCTAGCGTTTGTTGTGTTTAGGATACTATTTTAATGAAGAATGTCTTCAGGCTGTACTTCTCTGTCAGCTGTTGTACAGAGCTTTGGTGTTTAGTCTGATCTGCCTTCAGCCTCTTGCTTCTTCAGCCTCTCTTGCTCACTTGTCTCAGCAGGACAGACAACATCACTGGTTGTCTGGATGGCCTCCTACAGTGTCACTTGTTCAGTCTTTCATAGGAGCAGGAACATACATGAGGTTTTGTGGTGAAAATCCCCCGAGGGGTTTCCTCCTCCTATGCAGAGGTGGCTCCTCAGGCACAGCGTGACCCCAGCCTGCAGCAGCATTCCCATAGTGCTCGCTGGTGCTTGGCTGACAGTTATGGCTCTGCTTCTGTTGGCTTCATAAATATTCTTTTAAAGGATTTGGGAAGGGTTTGTGTTCTTTCTGATGTTCCACATTAGTATTTCCACAAAGTATTTGCATTAATTCCATGTTTTGACCTTTTAACACTGAAATGGCACCATTAGCAGGGACAAGTATTGCCTGAGGAGCGTTGGCTACGTGAATGTGGGCGTATGTCTATAGGGATGAGGTGCCAAGATGTAAATTTGCAGGAAATGGGATGCTGAATTCAAAATCAATTGTTTTTTAGTCTTTATGGATGTTATTAGTATTCATAAAAGTTTAACTGTATTGAGGATGTGTACATCTTGCATATTTGAGATAGTTTTACAGAAGATATATAAAAGTGTTTTCCAACCAGGTATTTAAATTCTTTTTTAGAGCTTCTACTGTTTGTTGAGAACTGACTTCAGAAACTAGTCCCAAAAGTCAATTAAGAAATCTGTTGTCTTATTAATTTCTAAATATCTGCTTCACAAAGAACTTAGAATGCTACTCGCATTAGGAGTAATGACTGTTTCCTGACTGGAGAGTTGAATGGAAACATTTAAGTGGATTTCAGATCAAACATATGAACACTTGCAGCCTATTAAAGCATTAATTTTAATTTGCTGTTTTGCACAGTCAAATGTTTCCTTGTAAAGCAATTTGAGTGTAAGTGGTTTTACTGTAAGAGGTGATTTATTGTTTGGTTGGTTTCATATTTTTGGGAATGGTTATTGCTTGGGGTTTTTTTCCTCTTGATAAAGTCCAGCAGTAATCCAGTGTGAAACAAGATTGCATTTGTCCTTAAATAGGAAAAGCCCCTACAGTGCTCAGTGTGCTGGCAGTGTGTTCTAGTTTCTTATGGCCCATGTAGGTATTTGGGGCTTCAATCAGTCTCACAGAAGCTTTAGAGGAAAGTGTCCCTGCCAGGCTATTACATTTTGCAAGTCTGCACACCGATGAGCTGGATGGGGATATGAATGGGTGTGAAAGCTCCATTCTCAGACAGGAGTTTTTGAATGTGTGCTCTGATTAATACTGGGTTTTTTCCCCTCTTTCAGGTATTCACTTATAAACAGAGCACAATCACGCACCAAAAAGTGACTCCTATGCATCAAACAAGCACAGAGAGCGTGGAAGACATGGCAGCACTCGTAGATCTCCATGAAGGCTCCATTATGCACAACTTATTCCAGCGATACCAGCAAGATAAAATATATGTAAGTTTTTTCTAAAATTAAGAAATCCATCCAGAGGGAATGTTTTTGAATGTCTTAAGTGCTGTGTGTGTTTTGCTGTTCTGTGCTGTCTCCTCTCCTAATGGTTTCCAGTTCCTTGTGTATCCACATAGAGCTGAAGCACACCTCGTATAGTGACTTCTCACCCACAGTGACGGAAGGAGAAGATAGCTCAGGTGGATATGCAATCCCTTGGAAATCTGGAAAAACTGGCATGCTACATACGCTTCTACGCTTTCAGTGACGGAGTTGTTTAAGGGACTCTCGTTTTCCTCTTCTCCTTTAGACTCTCTGCCCCAACAATGTGGGCTGTGTATGTCTCCAGAGAGGATGTGATGGAACTTAGTCTGTCACTGCCATTTGAAATCCTGTCAGGCCAAGATCCAATTCTGATCAGTTTCCCCTCTTGTTTGTAGTAGAAAGGTTGTTCTGAAAGAAGCATGTGATTGTCAAGCTGTTAAATAAAGATAGCTGGAGTTTGGGGTCTATAAGAACAGACAGCTGTTTATCAGTTTGCAAAACTAAGAATTAGTCCACACAGAATTCTTTTTCTTAACTCTGTAATGAAGATTTTTATCATTAGATTTACCTGCTCCTTCAATATTTTCATTAACCTTGAACTAACTAGATACAAATCTTTCCTGAGTCTGGAACTGCAATAAATACGAGAAACAAGGAATATTAGCAGCTGCTACAGGTTGCAAAACTGCACTTCTCAGTGGTTGGCCATTTTGGTGTAGGTTTTTTACTAATAATTGCAGGACGTAATTTTTGTTTCATCACATCTGGGCCCTTCATTTGACCATATACATGCTTTATTTCAAGGTTCATCTACTGAGTTTGGCTTCTTTTTTAAAAATATTAGCATATCTAAGGGAAAAAATAAACTTTTGCTGTATTTAAGATTGGATAAAAAGCCAAAAAGGGCACAATGAAATAATATTCCTTTGCACATTACCCTGAAACTGGCTACCACGGGGAATCCTCAATACTGAGGCAGTTCTCTTTGCATCAGTCTTTGTGTACTTTTTTTCTCAAAAAAAAGAACTGTTCTGCTTTTCAGAAAAATCAGCAAACAAAAAATGAATAGCATAAATGAACAATGCATGTTTGAGGAAAAAGCATGTACTTGGTAATAGTTAGTTTTCCATCAGTGTTGTTAGATTAGCACGTGGTCCTCAGTGTGAGTCAAAATTTAAAAAATTGTTTCATGATGTGCAGTCACAGAGAGGACACTCCCCCTTTGAAAAACCATGAGAGTATGAGTGTGATTTTTTTGATGAGGCATAGAACAACCTTGTTCTGAAGAGACATGTCCTAGCTTCTTTCTTAGCTTGTCAAGACAAGTTCAGGGTGTTCTGATCCTTATGTGTGTTTCTAGACAAACAGGTTTGTGTGCTGTTAATGATGACAGATCTGCTGTTGCTACTGACTGTGCATTGTCCCTTCAGTTTTGCTAATTTAACTGCTTGCTCTTTTGAATCCACCTGAAAAATGATTGAAAAGGTGATTGCAAAAAAACCTTGTGTTTTGAAATGCATATGAAAACCTCTCTATTGTCCTGTATGTGTAACCAGGACCTGTCTATAGAAGCATCTTCTTTTCTCATTGGTACCCTTACTGCAGCAATAGTAGTGTTTCAGCAGGAAAGGGCTTCAGGAACAAAAACATCACAAAAAGCTGATTAAATGTCTTAAGTAATTACATGAAAGTTCATAAATGTAGGAGCATGTATTTTAGAAGGGGGTGTTGTCATTGCAAAAAGAGGTCTGTCATTTTAAGCCAAAATTTTTTCTCTATATTGAGCAATTCAATGATATTTTAATGTTTAATGTTAAAAACAAAAACAAAAAAAAGGCAAACAAAACTGAAGATGCATTAAGCTTGCCTTTGTTGAAGGTTACTTTGCAGCTGATCATTCAAATTTGCTCAGTCATTCTGCTTTGGGACCAAACTAGTTCTAGTACAGGATAAAAAAAGCAATTGGAGTTTATGGCAGGGGCCATCAAAACTTTCCAGATTATACATTTGCCTTCTCCCTTGACCAGGAATTGCTTCATCACTGTAGTTCACACATTGTCTTTTGTATCTGCCTCATCAGCTTGGCAATATCTGCCTCTGCTGCATTAGGGATGAATTGAGAAGGCACACACCACTCTCCACTGTGGACTTAGGGCCTGATCATCCCATTGAAAGACTTCTTGCCATCCCCAGATACAAACCACCATCTAACTGCTGTGTTCTGGCTTTTAGCTTACAGAGGCTTTTTTACCTCAGTTCTGTGCACCTCCTTGTCCATATCTCAAGGAGGAGAAAGAGATATGAAAAGTAATTTTTTGAGTTCTATGCTTGTTGTATTACAAATATATTAGTGTGGTTCTTGAGCATGGCAGCATTTTCTTGGTTTCCTCAGTGGCATTGAGACCAGGAAGCACCTTTTTACCTTCACAAAGAATACAGTTAGTTGGGATTTAAGTTTTGGGGCTTGCTTGTTCACACACACATAAAAACTAGGAAGTGCAATATACTTAATTGTAGTGTAAAGAGTATATAATTTCAAAAGTACAGAAGAAACAATTAAAAGGAAATTTAAACAGTTGCTTTCTCAGAAAGACAATTATGTATGCAGATCTTCCACTGTTAACTTGTGTGTTTTTCTGTATTTGAAGAGCTGTTTCTCCAACAATGAGCATTGAAATAAATATTTTCAGATGTTTGAGCTCAGTTTAACATTCCGTTACCTATTACCATTTTTGTCTCACATACTCATACCCATGTTCCTAAACTTTTCACTACTTCCTAGTTCATACTACAATGTTTGATTTGATGTGGATGCCAAGTTTTGTCAAACATGTCAGTGACTTTATTTGCTGCTGCCAACAACTGCAGCTATGAAGGGTCGGCAGAGGATTTTCTATATTTCCTGATATCTCCTGGGGAGGGAAGAATATTGACTTAGATTACAGATTATGTTCATAGTGTGCATGGTGCCTGACTCTGAACATAATGAGGTGAGGCTCTCAGCTGAATCTGTGCTGTTTCCAAGAAGGTGAATGACAAAATGCTGTTCTTGTCTATGTGCAACCATCTTTTTGTATCAATATCAAGTCTGTTAACATCTCGTGATACGTTTTATGTGAATTTCCATTAAAGAGTGTGTGCTGTCACTTTTTGGCCTGTGAGAAGCATAGGAGATACAAGTCCTTTCTTGATTCTTCCAGGCAGGCTGGTACTGTCTGGTATTTTTTCCAGGCTTTGTGATAAATACTGTATTTATCTGAAAGTTTGGTTCCGTGTTATCACTATGTTTGTTGTCCAGGAAAGGATAAATTTGAGGATGGCAGTGATCATACAGTGCACGGGCTTTCATTGCTACTTCATCTCCCATTTTGTTTCTGTTGGGATCAGCAGTGTGTGATCCAGCTGTGGACATCAGCATACAAGGTTTAATACTCATCTTTGAATGCTCAGATTAGCTTGCATGCTAGACTGGTATGTGGCAAAATATGGAAAGATAAACACTGGTGCTAAAAAGGGAAGGTGCCCACATTTGAAAACAGAGCCTTTTGTGAAGGCACTTGGGGGATTTGGTCACCTCTGAAGCGAGGCCATCACAGGGCACATGGCGTGGAGAGGCCAAGTGCTGTGGCAGCCGCTCTTGTCAATGTTCAAAGGCGGATTGTTCCCAAGCTGTTGATTCTGGTTTACTTTTAGTTAAGTACACACTGCAGAGCAGACTGGTTCAGCCTTTGAGAGAATGCCATAAACCACGCGGCATGGATTGTGCTGTGAGTCGCAGAAATTACGGTGTTTGGGCTGGCTCTGGGATGAGATGCAGTTGTCTTGTCTCTGCCAGTGGTTATTGATGCAGGTGAGCAAATTTCAGAAGAGCAGAGTGGAGGATAAAAGAGCAGCTTTTGCTGAGGTGAGAGGCAGGTTGGAAATAACTGCAGTATATGTTGTGTAGGTCAGTGTAGAGGCTTTCAGCGTCATATCCACCCTCATTTGCATGAGTTTGAGCAATAAACAAGTTGCAAAAAACTTTCAATTAGCTTTTTCCTTTTCAATTAAGTTAAGAAGTGCTAAGGTAGACACATTCCCCTTTGAAGTGGTGATGATGGTTTGACACGTGCCTGTCTTGTTTAGGTTGAGGAACATTCTGCTTGGGCTGCAGTGTGGCAGTCCCTCTTGTCACTCTCCCCTGGTCGGGAGGAGAGTGACCTCCAGTCTGTCCAACAGTTGGGTGTGGTGTCCAGGAAGGGTGAGGGACAGCACAACCTATTTTTGCTCACTCTCAAATTAGGACTGCAGCTCGCCCGCCGATAATTATAACCATCTGTTATGTTTGCATGAGTGTATATGAAAAGTTCTGTACCAGCCACGTCGACATGTAGTGCTGTACCAGCCACATCCACATCAGAGGGAGGATGGTGGTAATTAGGAGCTCAGTTTTCATGCCTAGCTTCCCTTCTCTCTTCAGCTGAAGCAACAAACATAGAATAACTTGGATGAAAAAGCGTTTATCCGAATTTTAAAAAAGATGTTAAACTAGAAAAGTTGTCTCTTCCCTGACAAGGTTGTTGCAGAGCTCCTAGCCACTTCATTGTACAGAATGCTCAGTTCTATCCATTCTTAAAAGGTATTTTCAGTTATTTATGCATTGATTTTTAAATCTATTAGTGTTTATTTACTTAAGCAGCATGTTCAGTTGTAGTTTGTTAAGCTTGCAGTAATTAGATAATTTATCTCCCTGGAAGTCATGAAGGCTCCCAGAGGCAACTAGTTGATGTTTGTGCATTATTAATCAATAATCACCACAGGGGTTTTTTTCAAATTCTATTTGCAGACACAGACACTTTAGTTTCTAGGTCAGTTGCTCTCTGTGACTTGTTTTTCTGGATTTTTGCATATTTGTTTTTTTTCCAAGTACAGTACAACTCCTTTTGAATCCAGTGCAGTTTGTACTGTGCTGTGATGGTCAGCAGGAAGTGGATATTGCTGCACTTTACAGTGAGAAAATAGCAGGGCACACCAAAGTCATGGTTGATGTAATGCAGACAGACATAATTCATACACTTTGATAGCACTCCTGCTCTCAAAGATACAAGGACACAAGTTGTAGGTGAAGGTGAAGAAAGAAAGGAAGCTAACAGAATCATAGAATCATTGAGATTGGAAAGGACCTCCAATGTCTTCAAGGCCAACCTTTGACTGAATACCATCATAAATATCACTAAACCATAGTCTTAAAATGTTTAGTAATAGAGACAAAACCTTCTCAGTGGTTTCTTAAATGGAAAAAGTTGGACAACACTCTGTGTGGAAACTGATCCTAAAAAGAATGTGTATCATGGGCACCTACAACGTCCTGGGCATCTTAGCAGCCTTGGTCTTTGGCGTGTCATGTGCCTTGTTATCAATAATTGTGAGCCATGGACTTAAAAAACCCCAGACAATGGTACACAGAAACCGTGTCAATAATTAGTACTATATAAATACACCACGTGTCCCTAGAACAATTCCACTAGCCCCTAGAACTGCATTTATCCTGGTCTCGTCTGCAATCCGGCTGTGGTTGCACGGTTCCTCTCCAGAGGCATCCAGTGCTGTAGAGCAGTCCCAGGTAACCGGTTTGCAGGATCTGCTTTGTGGTCACTGAGGAAACCGGTGTTTATTTAATTGCTCTGCTTTTACAGTAAAGAAACCTTAAAAGTGTGCTGATGGATCGCAGTGTTTTTCACGCCTTCCTGTGCTACTGAAAAGATGGGGAAAAATCTTGCCAGCAGCTCTTTCCCTGGAAGTGTGGAGAGCAGAGAATGCTGCTGCTAAGAATGCATGACAAATGTCTATACATAGCTGCTTACCTCCATAATTAGAATGTTATGCTTGCACACATCAGATAATGTTTTCAAAATGCGGTTCAAAGTGGGTTCCTGTCTCCAAGCATTAATTACAGCTTCCATTTCACATCTGTTACTAGAGAGCAGCAGACAAAGATCTATAAAAACACAGCAGGCTTTTAATTGGAAATCGAGTGAAATTTATTACTGGTGATTGTTATTTCTAAAGGCTGGTCAGTTATATAGATCAACAATTGTCTACCACAGGCAAATTATCTTTTTTTGAAATTTATTTATTTATTAAAATATGTGTTAATGGAGAAACATAGCTGTAATATTATGAGAAGTAAACAAATGCCATCAGTTGGTTAACCAACCTTGCCTCTGACTTCCTCCATTCCGCATGACTTGCGGAACTGTTAATAGTTATAATAACAACAACAATAAAGAGTGTTTGTCTGAACTTTGTCCTCACAAAATCCTCAACTGAAAATCCTGAGGATTTTGACAGTGCATATTTTCAGATCTCAGAGAGTATTTCAGCCTGAGGTGTTGTGATCATTAAAAGAAATGAAAGGTGTGTGTTGCTGAGTGCCCTGCCATGTATGCCACAGCTACACAAACACTTTGCAGTGTGTCCAGTGGCTACATGTGTGCAATGCCTACACCAACACATAAATTTATATCATGGTTTGCAGCACATAAGGTGATGTTGGTAACCTGCTGGGTATACACACTGCAGTAAGGATCTTATGTGCTAGCATCTCTTTGTAAGATGGAGAGGGTGAAGAGGTCAGAGTTTATTAAAACATGAAGGCTTGCTCTTTCTATTCTGCTGTGTACCAGTATTTTTTTTTCTCCGTTGGTTAATTGGTTGGTTGGGGAATAAATAATAGATGGACTGGCAACAGGGTCAGTTTCTGTGTGTTGACTTCCATGAATTTTCTATTTGTAATACAAAAGCTCTCAGCTGTATTTGATGGTAACTTCATATAGAAAACTGCAAAGTGGAAATGTCATCATACACAGATTTTGTCATTGGTGATGGTATATATTGCTAATATTTGGAGGCTGGTATTCATGTTGTTTTCTCCATACCTTTGTTGCATGTCACTGCCAACTCTATAAGCCAAGAACAGAAAGCAGACCAACATGCAGAATCAAAAGAAAAATTATCGGTCATTTGCACAAATGCCAACAGCAGCTTAGTGCCCTTCGGTTGGAGCTTTTGCAAACGGTGCTGAGTGCTTCTGCACGTGCCACTGCCTCACTTGGAGGTGAGCTTTGGCTCCTTTCTGTAAGGTCTGTTGTTTCCAGGCCAGCAAAGTCATTGAAAGGAGGGCAGGAATTTGAGCTCCAAAACTTAGGGTGCTTACCTGTCACCAGCACATGATTTCTTTATGTGAGTTAGGCTTTTACTGTAAAGTGAGCTGTAAAGTGAGCTGTGCAAAATTTACTGCTTGTGCTGCACTGTCCAACTGTCTTACACACATATTCCAGCAGTTTAATACTAGAAAGGCTGCAAACAACCCATTCAAGTTGGGAGTGAATTAACTTACTTTTATAGCTATTGTTTATCCGTTTAAATGGATTGTTGATTCATAGCCAGGCTGTTACTTATATTTGAAAAGAGGTGGTCCCTTTCACACAAGCAGTTTCAGCTTTTCCCTTTGATGTTTGTCAGTCTCTCCTTTTAAAAGCAAATGGAATCCAAAAGTTCCATTTAGCAGATTTTTGACAGTTAATTCCACTTGCCATCTCAGTCCTGATTTCTTGACTGACTGATAGCGGTTTGGCAGCAGTTCAGTGCCATCCAGCTAACTACCTGGCATAGACTTAGATTTCAGTTATGCTGGCTTTTGATTTCTCTTTCCATGCTCTGTTGAAGAGTAATTCCTGCTCTTCCTGCTTTCCTTCTAAAAAAACCCCTTTCTATAGAAGAGGTCTTCAAATATTAAAGAGCCACGGAAGTTATGGAAATCTGGCTATCAGTATATAAAATATTTGCAGGAAGAGTTAAACAGATCTGCAAAGCTTTATATAAAAATATTTTGACAGTGTTTTAGAGACACTGCTCTTTGGTTCATCGTTTTACCAGCATTGTGGTTTTCCTTTGTGTGTATTTTCTCTGAAAAGCCCCTTCATCTCTCCAGTATGAATGTATAGGAAGGAAGAAGACCATTTTTTTCTTTTCCTTGCTGGAGGGTAAATTAGACCTTCAGACAGTTTTGAAAGACTCATTTGAGCATTGTGCAAAAACAAAGCAGGAGGAAGAACTAGTATGTGGCCACAGGCCATTTGAAATGAAGTGATAAGCCATGGGGTCTCTGCTTTTTGTGAGCCCTTTTTTGATTTGAGCTAGAACTCGCCTGGTTAAAATTATGCACACAGACTGCTACAGTCTCGTGCAAACTTATTTTCACATGCTTTATTGCAGCCCATGAAAATAACAAAAATCAATGTCTTGTTCTGATCAGTCATGTTTGTGTTCAGGAGGTCACCACCTCTGTCAGCTTGGCAATGGTGAAGAGAGAAATTCTTCAGTAATTGTTTATATGAAAACTGTACAAAAGAACATTATTCTGACCCGGTAGGTAGGACTGCTGCATGGTAAGATATTGCATTGTATTACTCAGCAACAAAAGTACAGTAAAAGCAAGAAGACTAGGTGCTTTTTATACAGGAAAAAAACCTGCCAGAAACCTGTGAATATCTTAAAGAAGGAAAAATGTCTATCTGACATCTGTGTTATTATTTGTTGGTTTGGTTTTTACCTTTGCCTGTAACAGTGCTCTTTTATCAACCTTTCTTTATGTTGGTTTCATACTTCCTAAGTGGATTGGGTTTTGTGTGGATTCAGGATAACACTTGTAGTGTTCCCTTGAGTAATCCCCATCCACATGGAATAATCTGTCCAGCAGGAGAAAATTAAGAGAAAAAGAAGATGAGATTAATCTGTGAGTGCATCTCTTAACCAGGTGGACAGATCTTCACCATCTCTGAGCCTTCTGAGCCTTTAGCTCCCTAGGACAAAGACTCAATGAATGTGCAAGATTTAAGCTGTGGGGAGCAGAAGGATTCTCTTAGTGTAGAAGTTAAGGTAGATGGGTTACAAAGTACAGCTTTTTTGGTGAAGAGATAGCACAGCCTTTGCCCTTGGAGGGACTTGGGAACAGGACAGTGTTGCTTAATAGTGTCACACCAAGGGAAGTTTAAGGTCACATTAGCTGGATTGAAGGGTCAATGTAACAGACAAGGCTGCATCTTAAGAGGGTGTCCAAGTTGCCTGTGATCATCTGAAATCACGTTTTAAAACTATTTAAAACTATTCCAAAGTCTTCTTGTGAACTGTGCTGGTGGAATCAAGCATAAAGCCTGGCTTTGAAAAGGCCTTGGTCTGTTATGCCTTGGATCCAATCTGTGCTCGGCACAGCAGGAGAAAAGGCCAGCAGGGAAATGGTTGGCAGGAGAGGCTGCTGCAGTTTCCATCATGGACTGAAGGACATGGTTTGAAAGTGCAGCTAGGCAGTGTGAGAAGACACTTTCCAGAAACAGTGACAAGGAGAACATGTGAGAAGGTGGGTCTTGGCTTCAGGTAGCTGATCTTTCTAGTGACATTCCGTGTCATGCCCTGGTTCCCTGCTAAAAGTCCTTCCCTATGGGTGCTAACTCTTGTATTTGTAGTGTGGCCTCTGTATTTACAAACAGCTCGTTTTGCAGTCGATCCTACAGCTGACCTTAAGAAAAAAAAGAGACAGTTTAGGGGTCATAATGTTGAGTGCATTGACAAGGAACACAGATACAGAGAAAAGCAAAGCTGATGTAAATTTGGGCGGTTGGAAGTTTACCATGAGTCACCAGACATGGTGAGGACTGCAGGAGCCCAAGCATGTAAAGATGATTATAGAGTATGGCATTTCCATCTTAGAAATGGCTTGATTGGTTCAAAACGTTTAAAACATGTAATTTTAAAAAGCATTTTAAATTGTAGTTTAGTACTTCACTTCGATTATGGTTTTTAAGAAAGAAGCATTGCTTCAGACATGAGACAACTAGATTCTGTCCCACTGAAATTAGCATGGGACTAGCTGAAAAACAGAGTATACTTACCACAGAGAGGATAAATCGAGGCCCTACCATGAATGAGGGCATTAATTACCATCCCTTTATGGCACACCATTGCCTCTTTGTCTGCCTCCCCTAAAAAGCACACCAAAATGTGGCCCAGCCATCTTTCTCCGTCACTGCTGATGTGTATGTGGTAGACATTTGGTTGTCTTTGCTACAGAATAAACTCAGCCCTGATTGCCATCAATCCTTTCACCTGAGAGAGCTCTGAACCACAAAGTCCATATCTGCAGTGTGGAGCAAAGTCTTCTGTTCCCAGGTTTTTCATCCTGACACCTTAAAATTTGGTGTTGAAAACATAAGTTTGGTGGCTATTTTGTGGTCTTTTAAAAGTTGCCTGCCACTGCATGTTCTGTGAAAACACTGGTTTTGTTATTTGGTAATGTTCCTGTAGCTGTGATGATTTAAAGGTGAGATGCAGAGGTTGTGTGGAATGGTGATAAAAATCTTTTCCTATGCCTTTTCTAAAAGCAGCATAGAAGTAGCTTTGAGGTGAGCCAGTTATACTGCAGTTTAATTTGAAGTTTCCCATATATTAAGGGTAAGCTCAGAAAGTAATACTGTGGAATAAATTGACAGGTTGATACCAATACCCTATTTTTTAAAAAAATATCTTTACTTTGCAGACACAGAATCAGTTCCTTAAGGGACTCCAGAAGAGTCAGGAGTTGTTTCAAAAATGATCCAGAGAGATATTTTTGAAGCATTCATAAACATCCTTTTCTTTCTGTAATAACATAGATTTTTCATGCTCTAAAGCAGAAAGGCTTGAAAGTACTCTTAAGAGAGTTGGACAAAGTCCTGTTTCCCAATGTTAATGTAGATATCTGTAAGAAAACATCTTAATTTCTGTATTTGATCTATTCCAGCATCTCTAGTTCCAAGCTGTGAAGAATATTTTGATTTTTGGTGATAGTAAAGAAACACAGTGATAGAAAGAAATAGAGTAATGCAGTCTTCTTATGCCTGTTTTAATAGTGCAAGCAGTTTTGTTTTCTGTTGAGGTTGTTGGTCAAAGATTTAGTTCAGGAGCAGCACATAATGCTCTTCAACAGAGTCCTCCAGTCTGCTTCTGCCTTCTCTCTCCCACTCTCCCTGTAGCATGAGATGTGGAAAGCCTAAAAGAAGTGTGTGTCCTTCCCTGCTTCCCCTTTTCCATTTATCTATTTATTTATGAAGGCAGGAAGACTGGCATGTCTCAGATGGTAGAAATCTATGAAGTACAGAGGGACACCTTGATGTAGAGGGTGAAAGGGCATGAGAAAAGCAGTGTAGAATAAATTTAATTACGTTACAGGGGAAAAGCGAGCTTGGGTAGAACACATATCATAAAGGATCCTCAGAAACAGGAAAGTTATTGTGGAGAGGTTTTGACATAAAAAGGAAGAAGTGGAAAGTGTATGGTTACTGGATGTGGAACAAACCTGAAAGGATATATCCCAAAATTCTAAAAAGCATCTGTGAAGGGGAAAAGATGAAAAGCAGGGTGGCTCTGGTGTATTCAGTATGTTTGGTTTATAGGACTGATGAAGTGGTCTTCCATTAGAGCAGTTTTCATTTTCTTTGGTTTTTTTTTCATTATAGAGAATCTAAAAAAAATTGAGGGGAAAATTCTTACTATACGTTTTTTTTCTCTTCTGGTCCGGAAGGCTTTTCTACATGGGAAAGTATGACGTTTCAAACTGTATTTTGTTCATACATTGCAAACTTTTTCCTTGTAATTCTAAGTGTAAAATACACTAAAGTGTATTTGGATCAATAAAACCTTGTATGTTATTTAGAGTTGTTTGGCATCAAACTAAAATAAATTGATTGTGTCTTTATTAAAAAAAAAAAAAAACAAAAACAAACACCTGCTCATGTTAGACAGGACTACTCTGACTATGTTAAGTTTTGCTAGAGTATTTCTGTGGGTGTCAGTAATCTTTTTGAGCTCTTGTTAAAGAACAAAGTGTTTTTCAGTGTTTGAAGAATGGTAGGATGATTTTAAGACAGAGGCTTAAAGCTAATTGCTATCAGAAGACAACAAGCAAAACAAAAAACGTTCAAAGAACTGATGAAAAATCTCTTCCTTTCTGAAGTACATCTTTTATTTTGTCTTGCGTTACTCAATGTCTAACAGAGAAGATAGGATTGCAACTTCTAATTTCCAAAGTCCTTGTAGAGGATCAGCAAACAATCTTGTTTTTCCTTTTTGCTGAAAGGGGGAGCAGAATTGTCTGTGGCTTGTGAGCTTAAATGTTTTAAGAGATGAATTAACAATGCAAAATTCCAGTAAAAGTTTAAAAGTGCAAAAGGAACCCAACCTTTAATACAATAATCAAAGTGCTGCATTGGGATTCAGGCTGGGTAACTCAGCTTTCATTTATTCTTTGGTTTAAATAAATATACTAGCTGTGATCTGATAACAAGTTGTTGCTGGTTTAGTGTGTACCAAAGTAGTTCAAGAGTTTGTGTGTGGTTCTGTCTGAAGCATTGAGTCCGTCATATAACAGGGAATAGTAAACTGCTCTGTTCATTGCCATGGATTTAAGGGGTCAGGCTTGTAACAGGAGTTCTCACAGAGTATCACTGAAAAATCTCTCAAACTATTTCAACTGGAAATCTTCAGAATTCCCCTGTCTGCTTGCTAGTGCTCTGGCAGCATTTCTCCTATTCATAATTGCTTTGGAATGCTTTCATTAAAATAAGTAATTATTGACTTCCAGAACCAGATTAGAAACTGCAAAGAACAAAAAGAAAATTTAGATTACTGTTTTACAAGCAAAATGGAAGTGACATTGTGATGTGAAAATACCTTTTCTGAAATTTCACGTTTTGTGATGTTGACATAATATAGTCATGTAGAGATCCTGCTTCAGATTTCTGACCCATTTAATTTGCCATGTGATGATGTCTGATCCAGAAATAGTGTTCAGGAGACAATACACATCCACTGAGCAGTGCTGCATTTTTTTGTGTATTTTTACAGCAGTTTAACCTGCTGCTAACCTGCCTTTGCCAAACCAGGGGTGCCCTGCAAGAAAGGAGTTGTGCTGTGTGGCTGCTCAGGGTCTCCAAGGGAGGGCAAGTGGAGGAGCCTACAAGAAAGATTGAGAGGGACTTTGCATCCCAGGGGCATGCACTGACAGGACAAGGGGGAATGGCTTCAAATTGAAAGAGAGTGTGTTTAGGTTAGCTATTAGGGAGAAATTCTTCACTGTGAGGGTTGGGACACTGTAAGTGTTTGCCTAGAGAAGTTCTGGATGCCCTATCTCTGTAAGTGTTAAAAGCCACACTGGGTGGGGCACTGAGCAATCTGTTCTAGTGGAAGGTGTCCCTGCCCATGACAGGGGTGTTGGAACCACACGATCTTTGCTCTCCTTCCAACCCAGGCCATTCCATGATTCAATGAAATTGGGACCATTCTTCATGGGAGTACATGTATCCTTCCCCACTCCAAGTCCCTAACTTGGTGGCTCTTAGAGATGACAGCATAGAGTCTAGGATCTACTGCTGATGAAATACTGCTACCAGTAAGACCTTGTGATAGGTACTGGATGGGATAAGTATTAAGCCTGGAACTGATGTAGGAAATGATTCTTGCAGCAGCAGATCCTGCTGCAGTTGAGTATCCCAGAGGCAATTTACAAAGACTTCTGGAAGATTTGTCTTTTAACGTAAACTTCTAAAATAATTGGACTAGTTTTCAGTAACAGTGATGCTTCAGCCCATTGATACTTTGCTGAACTACCTTGGGTAAAGGCAGAACTTTTGCTTGGACCAGCTAACTCCTTAGTCTATGCAGACTTAGCTGATTGTGGCTACCTCTGCGCTGGACTGTGACACCTGGTAGGATAAATGTGATGGTCTGTGTCTGTGAAGAATTTACTTTTTTCGTGCTCTTACCTTGGGACAAGGAAGTTCTTTTTGAAGTCCTGAGTTTGTTCTGTTTGTTCTGCCATTATAATTTGGTGGCAGTTTGTCCATGCATTTAACTTGTCCTGTAAAGAGGTAGTATTTAAAGCACCAGAAGACTGGAACAACAAACCTGTACCTTTGTCAGTAGAGGTTGTGGTTCTTCATGTTTTTGCTGAAAGAAAAAAATAAAGAGAAGAATTTTTTTAAATAGTGACATGTCCTAAGCTTTACTCCATGAGGTGTAGAAATTGTTTTCACCAGTATGATTTTTTCTGCTCACCAGGTTTGTTTTATTGCTATAATACACCGCCCATTTGTCTATTATACCTTATTGAATTACAAGGCAATGAAGCCAGCTCACTTTTATTTCATAAACTATTATAATTCACAGTAATGACTAATATTCTGGAAGTATTTCTGTCATTTAAAAAAAATAGTGCTTAAATCATGTGGAAGACTGCCCCATTTTAAATGAGTGTATGCAGAAGTGAACTGCTGTCACCTCTTCTGATATTTACTGTTTAGAAGAGAAGCAAGAAAAGTCACAATGTGTAGCCCGTGGTGATGCAGTTTTGCCAGTGCTTTGTCATGGAGGTGTTGTTCTGTCAGGTACTTAATCTTGCAGAAGCTATAGAGTGATTATTTACTTATGAAGCTAGATGGTATCAAGTTTCATGGGGATTTTTTTATTTACATCTTTGCCATGGCATCTGTTATAATGGCTTGCCTCAAGTAACTCTTTTCCAAGGACTTCAGCCAAACTTTAATAAGGCAAAGAGGAAGATCTGTAGCAGTCTCTTTTATTGGTCATACATGCACTGCGGTCATGTAATTAACAAAGAAGCCTCTTAAATTTTTTCCCTGTGCAATCTGTGCTGAAATATGTATTAAACAGAGGAAGTTGGTTTTTTTCAGAGCCTTCCTTGTTACTTATTACTTATTTAAGAATCCAAGAGGGGATGATCCCAGGAAATTAAGCTATTGTCTCAGTGCTGTAATTGTCCTGCCATACGATCTCATGTTGAAATGCTATCTCTCCTGTGGATGAAGTCTTCTGAGCTGTTGAACAGCATGGGAGGGTGGGGGAGGTGGTGTTATAAAACACACAGATTGAAAATTCCCCACTCTGTAAAAGGTACTAGAGTTACAGTGAGGAGGGACATTCCCCTTACTGCTAATAAAATTGTCATGATTTCAAGGACACCACTGCAGTTCCCTTAGCAAAAGCTCAAAGCTGCGATTTGTGTCGGGCCTGATGGAGGGTGAACAGGTGGATAATGGGGACTGTAACAGCAGGGTGTAACAGTGAGAAAGGAGAGATGATACACAGCGATAATTACATGTTAATTAAGGAGAAAAAGAGGCAGGCAGGTAGATGCGGGCTCTAAATGCTGCAAAAGAGATTGATAGAGGGGAAAGGAAAGTATGGGGGAACTGATGGTCCCTTTGTCATAGTGAATGCCCTGTGGTGGTTTGGAGAAGGAGGCTGCAGGGGGAGAACAGGGGGCTGTCTTTTGGTGGTTTGCAAGGTGCTGCTCCCCTTACCCATCTGTCTCTGGTAAGAGTGCTGTGGAGATGAGGAGAGCCCCACTCCTGCTGTCAGCTTCACAGCTGGTTCCTGTCAGCAACGAGAGGGTCGACTGCTGGTGAGGCATCTGTCTGTGCATGGGGGCTGTGTTACAGGGCTGGAGACTGCCCAGCCTGACTCTTCACCAGTCCAGAGCAGGGCTGTTGGAGCCAGGTGTCATCTTCCTGCCTGTAACCACAGAAAGGGCGTTTAACAAAATGAAACTGGTATCCAGCAGTAACACTGCAGATGCCATACAGTGTATCAATTAATTTCTCATTGGGCCTCAGAAACTCTGGAGATAGCATGCTGAATATTGTCTCCTACCTCACTTAATGTGATTTTATTAGCAAAATATATTGAACTTAATAGAGGGTGAGGGAAAAATTGAGCAGCATTGTGAACAGGCTGTTGCAAATGATCAGGTTACCGCAGCCTAATGATTTAAGGCAATGGGAATGGGCATAAGCTGCTACCTGGGTGGTTTTAACTGATGTGCTCTCTAATTGCAGTAGGATAGAAATTAATGACTTGCCAGCTGCTGTTCTGCATCCAACTAATATTAAAAATGTTGCAGAAGCCCAGTGTTTTTGGAGTAACTGCTGCTTCACACGCTTTTCTTAGAGCCTACTGTTCTAAATATAATGATCGTAGAATCTACCATAATGCCTGATACTTCTGTTTTAAAAGCAAGTAGCAGAGAAGGACTTGGATACTTCACATGGAAATACAGACTTTTCCACCATTACTTTGTGCTCAGATAGGTTTTTAGTAAGTTCAGCAAGTCCCTAAGGACACATGAGAAGCAGCTGTGGGCCAGTGCTGATAGGCATTACCATGCAGCTGTAAGCAGCATTAAGGCAGGGATTTGTACAGTCAATAAGCTCAGTGTTATAGGTGGGGTAAGCCTGAGAACATGACAGAGGTGGGAACAACTTTTGCCCTTTTGTTGCTTTTCTTGAAAGGAAGAAATTGGGGAAAATCGCTGGCCACCTTTATCCAAAGGATTGTTACGGTTTTGTGAACATGTGTTTTTTGTCTGTCGTTTGTGAGGAGCGTTAATCTGTGATAACAGGTAACAGAGAAGGTGTGATAACAGCTCTGGGGGGGGTGCTGTGTGCTTCCAGACCTACATTGGCTCCATCGTTGCCTCGGTGAACCCCTACAAGAGCATCCCAGGGCTGTACGACGGCGCGGCCGTGGAGCGATACAGCAAGCACCACATGGGAGAGATCGCGCCGCACATCTTCGCCGTGGCCAACGAGTGCTACCGCTGCCTCTGGAAGCGCCACGACAACCAGTGCATCCTCATCAGGTCAGTGGCTTTGGGTATCCCTGAGGGTGAGCCTTTCAAGGGGATTCAGGAGCGTGGCTGTAGGCCACGCTTTCTTACAGAAATAAAGTATTGGAATGGTCTACCTGGGGAGGTGGTGGATTCACCATCTCTGCATGTGTTTAAGAAAAGACTGGATGTGGCACTTGGTGCCATGGTTTAGTTGAGGTTAGGGTTGGGTTGGATTTGATGATCTTGGAGGTCTCTTCCAACCTAATGATTTTGTGATTCTATGATTCTTTTCTTTTGTAAAAGAAAGCAGGCTTTTAAAACAGCACAGGTTCAAGAGTGTTCTGAACTTGTTTTGTGTCATTCTGTGCACCTCTAACAAAAATTAACTTTTTTTTTTCTGTGTCTTACAATTATATTTAGTGAAGAAAATCTATTGTATTTTTGCACGTTTTTTGGTCTTCACACACATGAAGTGTTACCCTAAGTGTTTTCCCACCAGTTTAAACATCTCTGTATAGCTCAGTAGTTTGTCACCACAAGACTCTGATTCCTCTATGGAGAGGAAAAGAAAAAATTAAACTACCAGTTTTTGAGATATGCAGTAAGAATAGCAAAAGAGAAACCCCTCTGCATTTCAGCCACTTAATTCTGCCTGATTAATCTTCCTTGCTTAATCTTGTTGTGCTTTAATTTAATGGTGATTTAATAGCTTCCCGTTTGAAGCACTGTGTTGCTGGTATTCAGGATCTGGCTGTGGCCGAGTGTGCATTAGGGAGCAGTTGGCATTTCAATAGCTTTTCACTGCTTTCAGCTCCTCCTTCCTTCTGGCTCCAGAAGAGCTGAAAACGCAGCCAGCTCTTTTCCCATTCCCTGGCCTGCCAGCTCAGCTGTGTTGGCTCACACACAGGCAGGGAGACCAAAGTCTCCAGATAGAGAGGAGCAGGTCGCTGCAGCATGGCACCAGCCTCCGGGCAGGGGGTGATGCTCAGTGGGGTAAGAGACCTTGTGTTTCCCCCTGCCTCCTCTCTTGCCTTCACAACATTTCTGTGACTAGGCCTGCTTCCTGTCACCTTCCTGCACCATGAAGTTACACGTGTAGAGCTCTTCAGGCACAAGTTGACATGATTTCCACTGTCTCC
Organism: Brachypodius melanocephalos; assembly: GCA_013398615.1. NCBI lineage: Eukaryota > Metazoa > Chordata > Aves > Passeriformes > Pycnonotidae > Brachypodius > Brachypodius melanocephalos. Next base: position 16,772,012 of record VZSR01001854.1, on the reverse strand, counting down.
CAACCTCCCCAGGAGTCCTTGGTGGCTGTAGGGCTGACTGCAGCACGGGGCAGATGGTGGGTCACAGAGGGGATGATAAGGCAGAGTGAGAGCAGCACCTTTTGCAGTAGGCAGTTTCTGCTGTCATTTCAGATCATGGGTCCGCTTGCAAGGCTTCATGGATAAGAGGGGGATTTGGTGTATGTAGTTCAGCACCCACGCTGTTGTTAGAAATGTGGATTAGCTGCAACACAGCCAGGCCTGCTTGCAACTTTCTGCAGCCTCTCAGGTCACAGTGCCCACCTGCCCTCACCTCCAGGCAAGTTCTGCTTTGCAGTGACACAAAGCTGAAAAGTGTGTTTTTCCAGATTTCTTTAACTGTATTTCTCCTTCTCATTATTTAATACATAATTCTGTACATATAAAGATGAGTTCAGGTAAGAGTCCAAGCAAAAATGAAATTCACACACATCTTTGTCATGTGACAGTAGCTAGCCTGGAGTCATGATTTTGTGTTTTATTGCCAGGCAGTTACTGTGAACAACCTGTGTACACAAATTTAGGGACCAAAACTATTTCTGGTGGACATTGGTATTTTTGCCATTCTGTACTAGCCTCAGTATTTTACCTTTCATTCCAGTTCCTCACAAGCTGCCAAGAGGAAAGCAGGTTATGTCCTAAAATGGACGTAAGCAGGAGTCTGTGATGTTCCAGGGGAGTCTTCAGCACTCTCTGCCCTCCAAACCGTGTGCTTTGGTACAGATAAGCCATAATATGGAGAAGTTTTGTGTTAGGAATCCCTTTTAAAGTTGTTTACTGTGGTCATGGGTTGAAACAGTGATTTGTGTAAGTTCTGTGTTTCAGATAAGTGGCACAATACAACCATATAAGGGTATCTTGTTACTGCAGAAATTGAGAAAACGTGCGATTCAAATTAAAAAAAAAATTGAATGCTAAATCTGCTTTCCTAAAAGAGCATTATCTTCTCTATCTGTGAAGGATTCAGAATAGGATTTTTTTTAAATTACTGGCGGTTTCCATGGCCTTCCTAGAGCTTAAGAAAGTCTCTGTTGTCACATGCCTAGTTTAGGGCATAGGAAGTGGAGGTATAACAATGTGCTTGGCAAATTCAGTATCCTGGTCATTCCTGCATCTTTTACTGGCTTAGAATTAGGCGTTGCAACAAGTCATTGTGCTTTCACTGTAGCGTTTTTGGTTACTGCTGGCATTTGAAAAAGAAAGTAGCCAAGTGGAGCTCTTCAGTGTTTGAATTCAGGCAAATATTCTGGTCTTGCATTTAATGTAAGAGATTATAAATAGGAAAACTCCGTTGCATCTCGAAAACACAGTTAAAATGAGGGAATTATTCAGGTAGGTCTCATATTCTGATAGGCAGTTTGAGCTGCTCCTGACCTTGGGATCGCAGCACTCCCAGCAAATTGCTGCACAAAGGAAGGCGCCTGGAATGCTCTCTGATGATCCTCTGGGCTTGAAGTGCCCCCTGCTGGCCCCCAGAACTAGCTCGGCTTTGGTTTGGAGCTGCTTTCTTCGGGCTTTGGGTTCAAAAACCGGTGAAAAAACTTCTAGTGTTTTGAAATATTAATATTGGGATATTTTTATGGCTGGGGTAGGGTGAGAGGATGAATTGCAGAACATGAATTGGAAAAACTCAGAATATCATTTAAATGTGAGACTTTTTTTTTCAATATAACCATCCAGATCAGAAGTGAAAAGGAAGGAAATATAGAAGAGGTGATAAATCACTCAAAGATGTTTATTTACTGGTGTGTGTAAAAGGCATTAATTCACGATAATGCTGCATTAATAGGACTTAGCAGCCTAAAATGTCAACAAAATGGCACACTGAAGAAGCTGTACACAACTGGTGTATTAGGATATATATATAGAGTTGTGAAATGGTGTTTTAACTCTCCCAGAGTAAAAAACAACACTTTTTCTGTAGATGAAAACATCAGCATCAATTAATTCTCAGTTTCATGTTGCTCTGAACCATTACTGCAGGGTCCAGGTTCATTTAAAACAAGGAGGGGAAAAAGCCCGCCGTGTTAAAAACATCTTCTGATTTTTCAGCTGGGTGCCTCAGGAGCATGAAGGAAGTCCTTCTAATTTAAGCTATAGCCAAACAGATTGTCCTGGTGTAGGAAAGGGGCTGCGTTCTCCCATGATTAGCTGATGTTCACAAGTTGGGACCAAGTTCAAACTTCCATGCCTTTATTACAAGAATAGGAGAATACCTTTAGGTTTGGTTTGGGATTTTTTTGTTGCACTGTTTAAGGTGATGTAGTCTGTGCAGAAGCAAACACGTGTTCTTCTCTCAGATAAAATTGCAATTGATCCACATCAGAGCACTCCCAAAGAAGTGTAAAGGGAGCTGCAAACATTGCTCTGTGTGACACTGAAGTCAGTGCCGTGAGCGGGAAATCACTGCCTGATACCAATTTGTTCTCTCTGTTACTGTCTGGTGGCCTGAAACTTTTTGTTGTTGTTTTTCAGCTTGAAAATCAATATGAACCAAACCCTTTATGTGGGACCCAGGCCTGTGATGGGTGTGTGATGTCCATGTGAGACTGACAAACCAAAGTTCAGATGCTCCTTTGATGAAGTGTGTTTGCCGAAGGGGACTGTTTTTTCTGTGTCTGTCTTGTCTTGGGATTTTAAAGGCAGCAGACTGTAAGGCCCCAAAAACCTCACTTGACAAGACTCTTAGAAAGACTTACAGTAGTTCAGACACATGAGATAAATACTAATGAGATATTCTCAAGGTGTCAAGACAACAAAAAGCTTTGCAGGCAACTTTAGAAAATCAGAGAACTTTTGCAAAGGTTTAGAGCAGCATTCCATCAACATAAAACACTTCTCAAAGCATTAACTTAGCCATTTAACTTTGCAAACTCTAAGCTCATCCAATTTTAAGTTACACAAAATTCTGAGAATAGGGAATTAAAGGAAAAAAGAGAAAGAGAGAAAGGCAGAAGGATACAGAAAATAACAAGTATAGCTACCATTCCTGGTCTCAGTGGTGTTCAGCTGATAGAAATTCCAAGAGAAGGTAGGGTCAAGACATGTGCTGACCTCCTGTCTCAGTTCAAGTACTCTTTGGCCTTCCTAGGCCCTTCCCCCATGTGGGACTTCTGGTCATTTGGCCCTCAGGAACTGCGTTGGTGGTTCCAGAGGTGCTCATGGAGCAGTGCCTTTGGAGTGCCAGTGGTTAGCAGCCACCAGACTGTTCTGTCTCTTACCCAGGCAGAACAGGGAAATAAATGATTTAGTGTTATGTCCTTCAGACTGAGGGGTCTCTCTCAGCGACCCCTTTTAATGCTGTGGCAGTCATGAGTCCAGGCTGCTGTGCCCTTGGCCCTGCATGAAACAAGTTATGGAGAAAGTCTAAAGATCTAAGTGGAGCCCTTCTGGCCTGCTGTCAGACTTAGTATGTTCACAGTCCTGAACGTGGTGATGTGGAACAAGCTGGGCACTTAAACTCATGGGCTGGAAAGGTTGCATTAAAAAATTCATCATTTTACTGACCTTGTAGGAAAAAGCTTTCTAAGGATTCTGAAAGATTGATCCCATGTAAACGTAAAAGTGAATAGAATGGAGTGGTTACTAGTAAATGAGTAGAGAACATGGTGTAAATCCATCCTTTGGACTTTGTGGATCTGAAGGTCGTTCAGAGGAAAACTTTTAAAAGTAATAAAAAGTATAAGATGGGAAATGGTTAATGGAGACAAATACCTTGAATTTGGGGCACTAACCATCAAGTCATGCACAGCAGAAAGAGCAGCAGGATGAATTGTTGGTTTCTCCTTCCACCAGGAGAACTGAGAGGTATCAAATGAATCTGGAAGAGGAGATCCATCTGAAAAAACAAGAACATTTGCTTTTTAAGGGAGTATGACTAGAAACCCGTAGAAGGTAAATATATATTGAGGGTTACATGACATGTAAAAAACAGCTTTAGATCAGGAAGTCTCTGAACAGCAAATAACTGGAAGCTGGAAGAACAAAGAAGGGAAATAATCGTATGTCTTCCATGGGCATCTCCAATTGGAAACTGTCAAAGTAGGACACTGGGCAGGTTCAGAACTGAAGCAGTGCTGAGTCTCTTCTGTTCTAAGGAAAAAAAAAAAAAAAAAAAAAAAAAAACAAAACCAACAAAAAACCCCCAAAACAAGAGCATGTAATTGTGCACAACACCAGCTGTACCAGAGAGAAGTGCAGGAGATATTTTTCCGTCGGCTTTGAATATCTCGCTGGTAGAATGGCTCTCAATTACAGTGGGGTAACTTTCAGCTTCCACGGAACTACAGATTCTCCAGATCAAGGAACAGTGGGTGGGGGCAGAGGAGGGATGGTATCAGTGAAAGAGGTGATGTCCTCAATGTCACCCTGTGCCTGCTGTTGAGCTATATGCATGGCTCAGAGGGAGAGAATTAGGCAGGAAGAGGTATCACTTGATGATTTATTGCACTAGACAAGAATAATGCAAGGGTTTGTGAAGCTCTCTCAAAACTACTAGCAGAAATGGTTTTTTATGGTGAATTTTGAACGCAGGAATATTAAGTATTTGCTTCTTGAGCAGAAGAGATGAGCGAGTGAGGGCCTGCAAAGAAAAAGGAAAGGAGTATTGTCCTCAGTTTTTAGGTTTAGGGCAATCTGGGAGGAAACGTCCAAAGCAGATTCAAGCGGCCTCTCTCCCAGCTGGTTCAGGAAAAGATTTCCTTGGAGAAAAGTGGGAAAAACCTGTTTATTTAACAAGCAAATTATTTACAAGCATAAAAATTAATAATATTAAACAGTAAAACCTCTCATGGTTCTGAAGAGATGGCAAACTCAGAGAGTCCTTCTGGTGAGGTGCAGCTCAGCTTGCTCAGTCTATCAGTCCTTCCTGCACTGTAAAATGCTGCTTCCCAGGCCCTAGTGGGCCACAGCTGTGAGCTCCCAGTGTTTTTCTGGGTTTTTGGTCCAGAGCAGGCTGATCAGTTCCAAAAAAAAAAGGAAAAACACTGTCTGGGGAACTTCTCTGCCTCAGCCAGCTAAAAAAAAACCTAACTAAAAGTAAAGGAGAGCTCTCTTCTGCTGTCCCTGCCACAGACAACACAGTCCAGGAGAAGGAATGAGGGGAAGCAAGTGCAGTTTCTGCAAACAGACTGCACACTTACTTTTCCCCCTTCTCTCTCAGAATCAGTCTTAAAGGTGCAGAACTCAATATCCAGCACAAACAAAAGAGATTATTGGGGGTACAAGCATCATAAAGTCACCCTAGCCAAATACTGAAAAGGCCAAATGTCAAGGGTAGAATTACAAGAAAAACACTACAGAATTTGTTTGATGTGGTATAAATATAATGGATGAATCACACTTGCTGAAACATATTGGTGGTTATGAAGATGTCTCATTATGTTTCCTCAGTGTCTCTTCCCCAATATTATTGTTGACATTCATTTGCAGGAAAATGTCATGCAGATTTTTGGGTGGTACCTTTCTTCTTTGCTTTTTACTAGAAAGCATCATTAGACTTTGTTGTAACCTAAAATTAGTGGGGTCATTACTCAGCAATGGCACAACAAAAGACTGTCAAATTATCTAAGCTTGCTCCACATGCCCAGTTGTGCTCCATCGAAGTCAGTGACAAAATTCCCACTTGCTACAATGGAAAAGATGAAGTAAGACCAAAATGTACCCTTTTTCTTTGGGAGTAAATTGGAATGAGGTACATACAGCTTAATTAGGAGCTGGGCCACAGCTTTGGATGCAATGCAATGACTGTAGATGAAGAGTGAGCAAACGAGACAAACTTTACCCACAAGTTACAGTTCTTAATGGCTCACAGTGTGTGTTTAGGCTACATAATTGAAAGGAAAGGGTACTGGGGAAATGAGCCAAATCTAAACTTTACCTTTTTAGAGTGTTGGTTTTGAAGAGAAACTGAGTGTATTGCCTTCTGTTTGTATCAGCAGGGTTGCTTATTAACAGTTTGTTTTAAAAATGTCAATTTAGCATTATCGAATAGCTTTGTTCTCCTGGGGGTGGTTTTATATCTCTGATGGTAGTGACAGGTGGAAATTGTGTATTTTGTGAAGTTGCATTAATCTGGTTTGTTTCAACAGGTATATAAAAAGTTTGTTTAAAGAGTATGCAGCTCACTAAGAATTTCAGTGTTAATTATACGAGTAGCCTTTATGCGTTAGAATGTGCACTGGTGTCTTTAACTTCATCCTCCTCCTCACAGCAGGGCTCCTTCGTTAACTAGATTGCTGCAAAGTATCCCAAACTTTCCAATCTTAATTCTTAGTGTGGTCTTTATCCCTGACCATTGCCATGCCTTTGTTGTGACTTGGTTTTAAGGTGATGGTGGGAAGTGTTGGATAATTGTTTGCATTCAGAGAGCTCTGTGTTGCCTCCTGGGTGTGTGTACATATGCAGTCAGTGCTTTGAGATGCTGTCTGAGCAGTGGTGTCAAGCCTAAGGACAGCTTGTGTTTTGTCCCTGGATGTCATATTCAGGGAGTTTAACGGAGTGTTCTGGCTCCATTTGACCATCACTTCTAATCACCCCCGTCTTCCTGACCTCCAGTAATGTAGAGTTTGAATGGCCAGCCACAGGGCTTCTTCACTGCCCTCTGGGACTGTGCAAACCATCTCCTCCTCTTCTTTCAGTGGTGAAAGTGGTGCTGGAAAGACGGAGAGCACTAAGCTGATTCTCAAGTTCTTGTCTGCAATGAGCCAACATTCACTGGAGCTGTCCTCCAGAGAGAAGACCTCCTGTGTGGAGCAAGCTATTCTTGAGAGCAGGTATTGGATCTTTCAATACACAGGTATTTTTTTTCAGAAGACATAAGCCTTGACATTGAATTAAGAGCTTGCAGTATAATCAAATATGTGTGTGTGTTTACTGAACAGTAAGATGTATACTGGAGAAAGGGAAATACTTCATTAAACAAAATTACCTGTCTGCTCTAGAGAGTTGTGAGCATGGTGGTATCTCTTAGTGAAGGAAAAATATGCAGAGTTTTGAAATGGATGAAGCTTTAATCGTGGCTTTCAGTTTTCTTTGGGGCTGAATTCAGATAATCAGAGTGAGAAAAATGGGTGATGGGAGGGAGAAACCTTTGGTTCAGTTTGTGCAGCCTGAGGATATGTTAGAACAAGATACAGCATGGTGAGGATAAAGTACTCAAGTGGTAAAAGCATGCTGAGGAAAGGGAGGATAAAGAGAACTGATAACACAGATGAGTAAATGCATCAGATAAATTGGACACAATCTATGCAAGCAAAAAAGAAATCTTGGTGTTCAGGTGAAATGACACGGTTCTAAACTATTTAAAAACAAAGGCAATTTGAGATGCTATTACATTTGTTTATCTTGCTTCATCTCTGCTGTACGTGCTGTATCTTGATGTAGTTTTGTTTGATTTTTTTAAAATTGCCCTAGGACAAGGACTCCTTATATCTGTCTAGCAATTAGCATGTGCTGAGATTTGTTATTTCTATCATTTGAGTACTGCAGTGAGAGTTGTGTGCATCTTTTGAGCAATTACAAAAGAAGGAGCAAGTAGCAGTTACTACTGTGCAGCTGCAGAGTAGTTCAGTATGATTTACCTTCCTGTTGCATGAATACTTGCATCTTCTGCTAGGAAAGTGAGATGCCCATTGCTGAATGGAGGGTAATGCTGGGATGTAGGCTGCTGCTGAGGAGAGTGTCAGGGGGAAGCATGTCAGAGTGCTGTTTCTTTCACCAGCCCCATGTGAAGCTGTTGGCATGCTGGTCACATGTTAACACTCCTGTCGTTCTCTGTCTTCACAGTCCAATTATGGAAGCTTTTGGCAATGCAAAGACTGTTTACAACAACAACTCAAGTCGCTTTGGGAAGTTTATTCAGCTGAACATCTGTCAGAAAGGAAACATTCAGGGAGGAAGAATTATGGATTGTATCCTTGTTTGGTGATTTGACTCCTGTTTATGGGAAGCACTCATACCTCCTTGATGGAGGACTGAGGGAGAACTGGCTTGCCTTTGTCCTTTCCCCCCATCTGAAATACAAGCAGTTGAATTGAGCTGATGTAGGTGGGAAGGGGAAGCAGCAACACCAAATTCACACAGGCACACATGCTTTTGTGGCAGCGTGGGGTGCATGGGGTGCATTTGGAGGAGCAACATTTTGTATTGCTACTGCTAGCGTGACATGGCTCGTGTGCATTTCCCATGTAATGAGCTAAAACAGCCTCGGGAGTCCTCTTGAATAACTGGAGTTGTCAGCCATGTCCCTCATTACTATATCCAAAGATAAGCTGCTTACTTCTCTGGAAAAGTACTTGAAAGAGCAGAGCTGCTCAATTTCTGCAGTGTGAGTCTGGGTGGGTTAAATCCTCAGATTTATCCTGCATTTGGCAAAATCAGGCTATGAGCCAGCTCCACCAGAGGTGTGGGGATGAGGAATATTCCAAGGGGATCCTACCTACTGTTTTAAACATAAACTGCTTTTTCAGTGGGGAAAATTTAATTCTTGAGGTTGTTTCCAAGCTTTAGGGGAAAAAAAAAAAAAAAAAAAAAAAAAAAAAAAAAAAAAAAAAAGCAAAGGACAACAGATGTCATTTAAAATGCAGAATCTGCCAAGTCCAGTTTTGGTGGGATGGAAGAGAAGATGTTGATACACTGATATTAGAACTGCTACAATATTATCATTGTTGCTACTTTATTTATCTTGTTGTAGGTGTATTGTATAAAACAGGCTTAGCATGTTGTAAGAAAAGACCACAGTAGTCTTCCTATTGTCTCAAACGACAGAAAGAAGATAATAAAAATTTCTGCATTAATTGATTTTTACTTTATTCCTTGACTGAAGCTTTTCTTGCTGGCTCCAGATTTATTGGAAAAAGTAAGTTGATGTTTGCTTTTGCTTAGTTAATTGTACTTAATTTTTGTCTGAAACTGTGGATAAAAAAATTGTCTTTAAAAATGATCGCTTAAGTGGAAACTATTTTTTCTTTGACAGAATCGTGTAGTAAGACAAAACCCCGGGGAAAGAAATTATCATATATTCTATGCTCTGCTGGCAGGGATAGAAGAAAGAGAGAAAGGTGAGTGGCAAAGCACAAGTCACACAACTGTAGTGGTTTTCTGCTAGCAGTCAGGAGTGGTGACAGCAGTGGAGAATTTAACTGCAGAAACCCACTAACACAAGCTGAGAAATAGGTTATTTATTCAGCTGGGATTCAGTGAGTGTGAATTTGAGCTCACTTGATGAAAGAACCCACTTAGCTAAAGAATATCACTGAGCTGACGGTAGTTTTCCTCCCAGCTTCTGCTGTGGCCTTGGGAAAATTACCTGGGGACAAACATACCTCATTGTGTCCAAACTGAATATTTTTGCTGGTACTAAATAACTCCACAGCAACGAAGGTAAATAATTCTGGTTGCTCTAATCCTTTCTCATAAAGAATAAATCCACTGAACAAAAGAAATTACATTTGTATATGTGCAAAAATTGCCTAAAGTTGTCTCAGCATCTCCCTGTGGGCTTGCTGTCTTTGAATGCTAAAAAGTAGATTTAACTCTATTATGCAGCTAAATAAAACAAAAGACAGCGAAATAACCCCTCATCTGATTTTAATATAAAACCTTGTTGCATTGTCACAATTTCTGAGCAAATGAATTGAGATCAGTCTAACTCTAACATAGTGACATGTGGAGTACTTTTGTTTTGGTATTTCTTTTCACTCACCCTGTTTTCTCTTATTAGATGCTTTTTACTTATCTGTACCTGAGAACTACCACTACCTGAACCAGTCTGGATGTATAGCAGATAAGACAATCAGTGACAAGGATTCTTTCAAGGAAGTCATTGTGAGTTGCTTCCCTAATTCTTTTGCTTTAAAAGTGCTGCAGGTTCAGGTGTGTGGGGCCCGTTGACAGAGCAGGGTACAAAGCCTTCCTGTGCTTTCCTCCATGTGCAGCTCTCTCATTGAGGCATTAATCTTACAGAGACTTAGATTTTCTCAAAATGCTTCACTGTCATTTTGAGCATGCCTTTATGTTTCATCCAGTATTTAATTTTGACTCTCTTGTTTCAAAGTGTGCTGTAACTTAGCAAAATGCTTATGTTTTGAAATGAAAAGAATATCTGTTGGGAAGTCAGTAAGACATTTACATGCCTTTGCCTTGCCCTGCATAGTTTCACATTACAGATATATCTCTGTCTCCAGCTATATCACTGTTTTTCAATCTGAAAGCTTTGCCCAAACCATGTGGCATCTGCTGGGTGGAGTCTGCAGTGCAGCACACAGGGAGCGAAGCACCAGTGACTCTTTAAGTTGCAGCTGGGAAATCCACTTGTGTGGAGTAACTTACACAAAAGAGTTATGAAAACATAAGCACAGATTAAAAAAATGGGTCCTGATGGGATCTCTCTGAATGGCTTGATCTCTTACATCCACAGCAATTAGTCCATACTGATCACACTAATTGGGTACTGTAGCACTGAGGTGATGTGTGTTAGATTTTAAAAATCAGATAAAACATTTGGCTTTATGCTTTCACCAAACTGTTTTTGCTTAGCTATGTTAATCTTTCTGCCAAATTGATGAACTAATTTGGAGTGGATGCAGCATATTTTTTCCATGTAAAAATCCCTCATCTTGTATGGCAGAAGGTAGTGTTGGGAACATTGGTAGCTTACCTATATTGTAGTTACATGCTGAAGTTGATTAGCATGACATTCAATTTGTGCTAATTGTCCCAGAGTAGGCAGACCATGAAGTCAGCTGGGTGGGTGATATTTGCCTGCTGCCAGGCTGCATTCCCAGAGCAGGAGGTGGGCAGAGACCCCCACAGCTCACCCTCACCTGTCTTTTCCTGTTATAGTCATCTCCTTTGCCTGCTTTTATTGCAGTGTTAGTCTTGGAAATGTTACTTAAAGGAAACTTTTTTTGTAGGAGACTGGGACAGACAGCACAGTGAGTATGGAGATGAACTCATAGTGCTGCTGCCCTTTTGCTGTGAAAGGTCTTCTTTACAAATTAAACCTTCAGCTATTACCTCTACCCTGCTTTGAACTGTGGGATGAGTCTGAGGCTTTTCCATTTGTAATTGGTGATTTTTGACAGATAAAATGTGTCAGCTGTCAAACACCTGCAGTGACTATAACATGACGAGTCTGACTGTAAGGATACAAAAGTGATCTGGCCTCAGACAGGCTCATATTACACCAAAATTTGGAAAATTTGATAATTTCAAGAGGCATACAATTACCCCTTCTGTGCTGAAGGAAAGCATGTGTTTCTCTTGTTTTAGTGTTTCATTTAATATTTTACTATTTGCTCTTCTCCTCATTTATGTAATTGAGCCTTGATTGTTGCTATATTGCAATATACTCAGTTTTACTAGAAGTTGTCAGACCACATTGGTGAGGTGCATGTTTGGGCACAAAAATGATCAAATCTTACATGCTGCTGTGTTTCCTCCCTCATGCCTTGTTACCTACAAGGCCAATAGGCAAATTTTGGTAAAAACATGCAGGAGGTAATCAATTAAGAACTCAAATTAGAATAATTGCATCTGATGCACAACTCAGTGGGTTGTTCCAATATTTATATGATTTTAATGATGAGTTTGAAAGCAAATTACGACATCATTACAGCATCAATTTGAAATTCTTAAAAGCAGAGTGATGCTACATGTTCCAAGATGTTCCAGTGATGCCTTAGAGTGTATTCATTTTTGGATGAAAACCAAAGTTTTCTTTTAGTCCTGACTTGCTTTTCTAAAGCTTCCCATTTTTTGAGTCTGTGTGCATGTTATTGAAGAAGCTCACATGTCATTCCAGACTGCAATGGAAGTGATGGAGTTCAGCAGGGAGGAAGTACGAGAAGTTCTGAGGCTTTTGGCTGGCATTTTGCATCTGGGAAACATTGAGTTCATCACTGCTGGTGGGGCACAAGTGTCCTTTAAAACAGGTGAGAAGGCTGTGCATCCAAATCTGAATGTTTCCTGGGGTTCTGAAAGCCTGCTTCATCATTATTATATCTCAACATAGCAAGGACAAGCAGTGAAAGGGTTTTAACTGCTTTTTAACGTCTGTAAATGTTGGTTAAGGTATTACTTTGGGAGGATGGAGTTTGACAGATAAGGCAAAGTAGTCTGCTGCTGGATGCTAAGTCTTAATATAGGAAGACCTTGGGCACATATTTGTTCCATTAACAGTAATGAAATTATATTTTAATCTAATTCCTTCTTTGAAGAATTCTCAAGTTGATAAAACATAAATGTTCAAATACATTCCCTAACCAAGAACTCCACTAAAAGTGTCTTTTTTTAGAGCTTTTGATGTTTCAGTTACATATCTGAAAGAATGTGCTGGTGAGTCTAAAAATTGAGCTGGTGGGCATTTTAAATGTTTGTTTAAACATGGCATTAGAGAGTAGCATTAGGTACTGCTTTATATATACCACATTATAGCAAAACTGAAAATGAAAGTATGCATGGAAGAAAAAATTTATTGGTCTATCCTCATCATCCCAACCAAAGCAGAAACACATTTATGTGGACAAAGAATCAATTACTGCTTGTGTCTGGAAAAATGTGTTAGGGCAAGATTGTTCGAATTCTTGACATGTAATATTAAGAGAAAGGTAAATATTTGTGACTTACTTATGATGTATTTCTACTGCTAATTTCCTTCGGTTGTACATATTTATGCCTTTTTGTAAGCAGCAAAACAGTATCCTAGAATTTCCAGTTGTGTTTTTATCTCTAATCCCTGTTATTTTAGGAGCATCTTAAATGGTGGTGGTAGGAGTAGTAATAATAATGGTAGAAAACTAAATTGGTCTCATAGCTTTATACATTTAAGGACATATTTGTATTTTTCTTTCTCTTTTGCCAGCCCTGGGTAGATCTGCTGAGTTACTGGGGTTGGACTCCACACAGCTAACAGAAGCATTGACTCAGAGGTCGATGATACTCAGGGGAGAGGAAATCCTAACACCTCTTAGTATACAACAGGTAAAGGCATCTCAATTTTGACACGTTTTTAGGTCTTTGAAAGACATCTTGGTCTTCAAGTCCAAGAACAGAAGCTTAGCTCATGCATCAGAGTTGTAATCAAAAGTACTACATAGGTTTTTTTGGGAAGGGTAGAATCTCTTTAGATCCCATCATATTGTTTTGGCCAGGGCTTATAGCTTGTTTCTTGTTTTTCTTATGAAGCCTGATTATTTTCTATTTTTTTTTTCAAATTCTAAACATGTAGGCTGATATATTTTTCACCATGGACACTTGAGTCGGGGGGTGTTTTTTTTCAAAATTTTCAGGAGAAATATTTTCATAATTTACAAGAAGAGAATTAGAAATAGGTATGCATAACATTATGTTTCCCTCTGGAAAAAAAGATGAATTAAGATACCTTTTGCTACAGTTCTCTTTCCTTCCTCCACACCTGAAGTTTATAATTTCCTAGTTTTTGAATGCTTTAGCCGTGAAATGTAATTCTAAAATCACTTAAGTGTACAACTGTTTTAAGTTAAACTGTTAAAGCTCGAATCATGATGTAAGTTAATGAAATTGCTGCCAAGCCACATAGGAATAGGGGGCTGCTTGCATTATTCCTTGTCTTGTGCTGTGCTAAGGACACTGACCAGCAGAGTCTCTTCTCAGTCATGGGGTGGTTGATGTGTTATGTATTCTGTGTTCCCTCTCTAACACAGGCAATAGACAGCAGAGATTCTATGGCTATGGCACTTTATTCTCAGTGTTTTGCATGGGTCATTAAGAAAATCAATAGCAGAATCAGGAGCAAGGAAGACTTCAAGACTATTGGAATTTTGGACATATTTGGATTTGAGAACTTTGAGGTAGGTTTCAAAAGCTTATTTGAATGGATTGTCCGATATTTATGCTTTATTACTTTATATATTTTTTGTCATTTTTGCTGGAACTTGATTTTTAAATTGTTATTTACCTAACTCATTTATATTATTACCTAACCCATTCCCTTGTTTGCAAAGTAAAGTACTTGAAGTGTAGACATTTTTGAAAATGTATTGTCTCTTTAGGTAAACCGTTTTGAGCAGTTCAATATTAACTATGCAAATGAGAAGCTTCAGGAGTATTTCAACAAGCACATCTTTTCCTTGGAGCAACTGGAATATAGCAGGTAAGAGAGAGGGGAGAAATTTGAAAGAATTTTGGCAATATCATGTTCACCTGAAGTCTTAGTTTGCAGCTACCTTAGCTTCCTTTGAAAGTCTCTGTCTGGAGCTGTATATTTTATAAAAGCAAGCTGACTTTGCTGTAATTTGCAAGATAAATACACCAGCTTCTCCTAGTTCTACAACTAAAATAATTTCAATAAGAAGGCCTGCTTTATTTTCCTTAGGGAAGGATTAATTTGGGAGGATATTGACTGGACAGACAATGGAGAGTGCTTGGATCTTATTGAAAAGGTAAGAAAGAATTTTGATACTGTTACCTATTTTTAGTTTTTTGTTCTGAGGTAATATGTCTTCAAAACATTTGTCAGCACAAAGAACAAGTGAAGAAAATGGTGGGTCTTGCATGTTTAAATAGGAAACTTTTAATCACATAATTTTCATGTATGGCTGTGTTAAGAATTATCTTGTGAACTCTTTTCCTTGCAGCATCTCTTCTCCATGTGTGATTATACACAAAAGCAATATTTGGAGATGATTAAAAGGAATCATTTGATCCATGCTCACTCTTGCCACCAGTAGAGGTGGGCTGTGTGAGCTTATCTGCATGGCAGAGTGTGTGACTGCAGGAGTTCAGACGAGCACAGGAGCCAGGGTCAGGGGATCCAGCTGGCAGGACGTGACTGTGGTCAGGGCAGTGTGGCTTTGCAGGAGCTGCTCTGAGCCCTTGGGAGGTGGCTTATTACAATGTGCACCTGGAGAAGTGTGTTTTTCTGAGAGGCCATATCAACCTGGAGCTTGCTGGACACATTAATTAACTGTGGGGTAGCTTGCTTTGTTTACCACCTCTTCTAGCATGAGAAGTAGGGAACATCAAAGGAAATTATGCAAGGCATATGTAAAGCAAAGGGAGGTTGTGCTTCACGCAGGTGAAGTTAAGCTGTGTATCTTTTGCTCTGCCCCTGAGCACTCTGGGTGCTAAAAGTTTGCATTGGTTCAACAGCTGGGTGGATAATTATATGGAAGAAACTTTTTTGAAAGGCTGTTTTACACAAACTCCTCAGACCTCCTGGCTATTAGAGATCTTGGAGGCTGGGGGTATATTCTGGAGCAGTGTGACTGTATGCATCTAAAAACTGCCTCCATCAGGAGAAGTGAAGCTTCTTCCAGTAGCTTCTTTTTCTTTATTTTGCCCACAGATCTCTATATTTCGAAAGGAGCATTTCCAGAAAAACAGGATTACAATCACCTTCAAGAGTGGGGTTTTGTTGTATATGGGTGGTTTTGTGCCTCTCTGCACACAGCAGCTTCAAGGGCTTTGTGATTTTTCCAAACTGGGGACAACAGCTGTGTCCATCCATATACTAATTCATCTTCTGCCCCTTCTTGCTGTTCTAGAAACTGGGACTACTGGCACTCATCAATGAGGAGAGTCATTTTCCTCAAGCTACTGACTCCACCTTACTGGAGAAGTTGAATGCCCAGCATGCTGTATGTGACATTTTTTTGCTGATATTTGCTGTGAAATTTGCTGTGCTGGTATTTGCTATGCAAATTACATAGGATCTCTTTGCTTTGGTAGAAATTCATGGTTCAAACGTATGGGTGCATAGTTCTAGAGGCTTCTTTGTGTGTGATCCTACTTCCATGGCAATTCATACACTTTGCTGTCAAGGCTGAGGTGGTTACTGGAAGACCATGTCTTTGTTGCTGTTGACTTAAAGGTTTCTATTGTGGTAAAGAAGTCAAGTTCTACTCTTAATCACAGCTCTGTCAACCTGCAGTAGCTCAGATTATTTAGATCTTCAATTTCCCGTGATGTAATAAAGCATTCACCTTGATATCATTTACTGAAAGTTGGCTGTTTCCTCTGTCCAGATTAGTGTTGCCTTTATTTGTGATACTGGAATTATTCTGCACAGTTTCTGGGATGCAAGCATATCCACCAATCTTCATAACTGCCAGTTTAAGACAGAGCCTTCTCTTTCAAAGTTCCTTTTATAGATGGTTCTGCCAGATGGGGTTCAGGTTTAGTATAATGCCTTTTTATGTGCTATAAATCTGTTATTACTGCATTTGAAGCAGCCCAGACTAACAAATCCTATTATCATGAGTTGCTTGTTTGCTTTTGGAGCACTAATCTGCCAGGGAGTTTACTGGAAGACAATGGTCTGTTTAGCTATGGGTTGAGAGGATAATGTGACAACCCCCTCCAAATATTTTTCTTTTTTTTTTTTTTTTTCCCTCCAATTAGAACAATCCTTTTTACGTAAAACCAAGGGTTGCTGTTCACAACTTTGGAGTGAAGCACTACGCTGGGGAGGTAATTTCTTTATTTGCTGAAATTATTCCAAGCAGAACTTTCATTAGCTTAATTTTTCCCCCAGGCTGCTCAAAATTAACTGAAGCGCTCTGTTCCCTCAGCACTTTTTACAGCACTGCTGTTGTGAGAGGTGCCTGACTGTTTGGCTTGTTGTTTGAACCAGCTCTGTTTCCTTCTAGGTCCAGTATGATGTCAGGGGGATCTTGGAGAAGAACAGAGATACTTTTAGAGATGATCTCCTGAACTTGTTACGTGAAAGCAGGTAAGCTTCTGCAATTTTTGGAAAGGACATGATACTGAGGGGTGTTGTATTAACTAATTCTGCCAGGATTGAACACCTAATTCTGCTGGGGTTTGAGTATGTTAGATGTTGCATAGCAGCAGACCTTGACAGACCTGAAATGAGCACAGAATGAAACAGAGATGAGCATATCATATCACAGAAATGAGCATATCAAAGTTACCTGTGAGCCGGTCTGCCTGTAATCGCTTCTGACAAAGTTGAGTTTACCTACATTGTGCTGTTGTTGCTGTTCAGTCCAGGGGCTTCCTAGAGAACTGACTGGCTGCTCTGTAATGAGTAAGGATGCTGGAAGGTGGTCGTGGTTTTTAACTGTTTCAGAGTGCCTCACAAGCAGCGTGCATGTGTGGTTTTTACTTCATGCTTGTTTTTCTGGTGTTCCCTGATTGGTTGAACACTTGCTGTCAGAGACTACCACAATGCAAACTGCAGTGCAGTAATTGCTTCAAGGGGAGAACTTCTGTTAAGTTTTATCAGACTGGAAGTCTGAGCTTGGATGCCTTCGGTACCTGCATGTCTCGTGTCATTCTGCAGTGTAAGGTCTTAGGGTCCTTATAGTGGTGCCCTGTGAGCTGTGGTAGTACCACATCCCTTTTTGTGGGTGTTTGGTTGAGACTCCAGGACACCCAGAGGAATGGCAGAAGAAGAGGGAGCTGTTGCTGTCTCATCTTCCCTCCCTTATCACATCCAGTCATCCTGCCTTGCTGTGCAAGTTGCTTGTTTGTGAATCCCTTAAGCCCTTCTGTGCAGGGAAAACTGTTAATAAGCAATTCTCTCTCTGTGTTATTTGTTCTGGATTTATAAAATTTCTGATATAACATCTGTCAATTGAAGTATCTAGGTAAAAAGAATCAATGAGTTAAGCTTGGCTGGGCCTGGTTTTGCTTTTGCACCAACATCTGTGTGGAGCTTGAATTAAAATGTCTGTGTTGGTGTAGAAATGCTAAGAGGAGAGTTCCCAGCCCATAGTGTAGAAAACAGCATGCACAGCTGTTACCTGAAAGTGAGACTTGCATGAGTGGCTGTTTTGTATTATGTCCCTAACCGAGCTGGAAGTCTTGTTTTTTAGTCTTTGTTCAGGTACAATTCCAGTTGCAGTCAGCTGGAGTTTTGGTTGAATAAGTGGAGTAAAATGCAGTAAAGCCTCTAGGACTTCACACTTCATTTCCCTAATGATGTGTTTGGAGTGGAGAAGAAAGAATCCCCTTGTTTTGTTGTTTTTCTTGTTTTGTTTTTTTCTTCCCTGGATAAATTCTGCAAAGGCAAAATCTATTGTTTATTAAAGATTGTGGAGAATATCAATAAATATGTTTATGATGGAAGAGCTTCTTGCTAAGTGCTTTCTTTGCATTCTACAGTGGTGAACCTCATAGTCTGTTGAGATACACCATAGAAACACTGTTTTTCTTTTCCATTTCAGTCTTGATTTCATCTATGATCTATTTGAACACGTTTCAAGTCGCAACAATCAGGACACCCTTAAATGTGGAAGCAAGCACCGAAAACCCACTGTCAGCCTCCAGTTCAAGGTTAGTTAATGTGTCATCTCTGTGCTGTAGCTAATCAGTAATAGACAGACCCTGGTCAGTAAAGAGCAGGTGCAGATTGAAAAAGGCAAAACTTGAGCGTGAAAACATTGCTGTCTCTTCTGTGAAACTGCCCTTGCTAATTAACCGATTGACTGTCCTGGCTAGCTTCAAGTAGACCCTAACCTTTCCATCACACCATTCCCACAAAGCTCCTGTTGCATTCCCCACTTGCCTATTTGTTATTTTAAAGCTCATCTATGAAGTTGGCCTCTCTTGTCCTGGTTTGTCTTTATAATCTAAATCCAACCACAAAATCCCACAAAGCCTTACAGCAGTGCCTGTATGCTAAGAAAAATAAGTGCTGAATAAATACCTCATTAAGGTGTTGCCTTGCTTTAACTTAAAGTTTGGAAGGCATTTTTGTTAAACACCTTTTTATGAGACTTTATACCCTCGCATCAAAAATGGGACCAAATTGAAATCTAGCATAAAGTCTATCTGCAAATTATTTAAAAGGGAAAGATTGGCATGAAACATCTCCTAAATTGCATGAGTACAAGTCTGGATTAGTTGCCTTTCATTTTGTTTGAATTAATATACATTTGCAAAGTTCATTCACTTTTTTTAAAAAAAACAGCAGACTAGAACTGCTTAAGGGCAGATTTTATCCTAATAGACCATTGCTAAGTGTTGGACAGAACAGCAAGGAGTGTAATGCTGGGGCACACACCATGTCTTTTATTAAAAAACACTAATGTTGTATTTTCAGGGCAGCTTGCTTTGTGCTACCATAACTCATCTCAGAAATATCCACTTCTTGTCATGAGATGGTGTTATTTGCTGGTTCTCTGGGGTAGCAGAAGGTACTGTTTCCACTTGGTCATTTGTATATGTGCAAGGTAGACCTTTAAGATGTTAAACTTACAAAAACAGACCATATTTTTTCACCCATCTGGCAAGGTAGAACAATGGGTAGCATTCCTTCTGTTCTCTGTCAGGGGCCCTGGAAAGCATAAGGGTGATAAAACATGAAATCAAAACATTATTGCCTCTTATCTAACGCTGCGGTAACTGACCATTAACCAGCTGGGCTGCTTTACAAGAGGTTGGCCTTCACATCATGCCTTCCCCAGAGAATTAGGTTGGGTGGTTTTTACATGTTTTAAAGCCTTACAGGGATTAGTCCATCTTATTTCAACTGAAGATAAGAACTTCGCCTCCACACTTTTATTCTCATGATAAATTGGTTGGCTCTTCTTTTCATTTGATGACCCGCCTAATGCAGGCCTGGGGGTGCACACAGAATAACAGAGTTTAGATACCATCTGTTTCAGCCTGTTGATTACAGCAGGGCAAGCTCCAGATGAGCTCATCACCTGACAGTGACTTAGAAGCTTGCAGCGCTGTGCAGAGTCTGGCTGGCTGTACCACAGGTGAAAGTGAAAATAGTTTAAATCATTTTTGTTTAGACTGACCAACTTTTCCAATCTCTGGAGCCTGGACTGAGAGAATTGTCCACAGATGTAATGTTCACATGGATTTAATATGAATGAAGCCTTTACTTTTCAAAGCTGTAAATATTTTCTTTACACAAAGATTTTCGTCTTTGTTAGTTGTATATTTGCTGCCCAACTTCCTGGTCCATAGGCTGGCAAAGGTAAGCAAACCAACAACTACCATTTATGTTCCCAGTTATTTTGTTGTTTGCTCACTTTTGCCTTGCACCAGCTCCTTTGCACAGCCATAATTCTGCCTGCTGCATTTATCACTGCAGGTTCAATCACCAAGTAAGTGCTTGGTCTGCAGATTAAAGCAAGAATTTTTTTTAACAGACTGACATTGACAGTTTTGCTCCAAGACATATAGCAGGCCACACAGTGTTGCTCCTTTAAAATGTGCACTTTCTGCCTCCTTGGCAGCCTGCTCTGTGTTCTCTCTGCTGCCTGGCACAAAGGGCCACCTTTGAGGGATGTAACTTTACCATTGCTAACTTTGTGGGCTCTTCAGAGCCTCAGCTCCTCTCCTGTGCAATCATTTGTATCTCTGCAAAGTAAATGCAAAACTTCAGTTTCAAAAGGTTCATCATACTTAATGATACAGAATGAGGCAAGTTGGAATAAGATACGAAATGATGGCTCAGGCGGGAAAGGGGCGGATGTGTAATTAAAGTAATAATCATAAAAGGACTGAGAGATTTTGTGATTTTTATCTCCAGGCTGAGGTTCAGACAACTGATAATCTAATGTGCATTGGATCATTCAGAGTTCTAAAGCTAGGAAAAAACCCTGTTTTCTTCAGGGAAGATGGAAAATGAGTGGGTTTGGGGTGGTTGAAATGAAGAGAGGAAATCTGAATTGGTGGATTTTGCCATAGACCCCATATATCCTTGCTTTTGACTTGCTCAAGTTTAGCTGTTTGGGAATGTGGGTCTTAAGCAGTCATTTGAAAGATCCCTGAAACAGTAATTTGGTGTTTCCTTATGGACAGTTTTCTTCATATCAATCTGTGAATCGTGTTCATAGTAAAGTGCCAGTTGATGCCAGTTCTGATCAGAAGAGCCAGTGGGAGAAGCGAACACGCTCGTGTTGACCCTGTCTGTTGGGAAGCAGGAGCTTCCAGGGTGCAGTAACTCCTGGTGTGCACCACTAGGTGCTGCAGTTAGATGCTGTCTGCAGTGCTGAGCTGCAGGAGCTCTTGTCCAGGGTTATGTTGCTTGAACAAAAATCCAGCTTGTGAAGGACTGTCTTCTCTCTACCTGTGTTTCAGGAATCACTTCATTCTTTAATGGCCACGCTGAGTTCTTCAAATCCTTTCTTTGTTCGGTGCATCAAACCCAATGTGCAGAAGGTAAGATTTTAAATGGTGTCCATCTTTTCTGTACACCTCAGGCCTAACCTTTTGCTGCCTGTCTGGTTATTTACCACTGTGTGATGCAGAGGGTAGCATTCTTCGCTGATTTTGTAGAAGGCTCTGCAAGAGGAAAGCACTGGGAAGGGCTTTGGGGTTTTTTGGGTTTTTTTTGCACATGCCCTATGCACCTCTTTAATAGTCATTGCTCACAACTCTGATAAATAACTGGCTCTAGGGAAGGTTATAAACAGAAGGCAGAAAGCTGCACTTCTTGTGTGACAACTCTATGAGAGCCTTTTGAGGGAGAAAATATCAAAATTGCAAAGTTTGTTTTAAGTCACTAGAGGCAGTGATTCAGATGTGTATAGAAAAACTGGTGTGAATGACTCTGTTGTCACTCTCAGTCTTTCCATTTATGAAGATACCTACAATTGTACATGCTGGGTGTTTTGTTCTGTTTCAGAATTTTGTTCTTAACACAGGCTTGGAGACTAAGGCTTACAATATCAATTTGTCTTTTGAGTTACTGGTAATGAAAGGCAGTGTCAAGATTTGCCTAAATATGTTGGACGACTCTCTGGAAATGAAGTGGTGATGGTAGAGTAGTCATTGATATTAATATTGCTAGCCTGGTTCTGATATCCTGGGGTTTTGCACATCTGTTTGGGGCATAATAGACTGTTATTCAGGCATGTCAAAAATACAACAGGCAGAGGTGCTAGTGAATATGATTTATGGTTTTCACATGGCAACTCAGAGATTGGTGACTTTACTATAAATCTGTATTTAAACGTTCCATTTTCCTGGGCTATCTAGTTGATCACGATACTAACAAAACAAATGTGTGGATTTATTGTAGGTTTTAATGCTACCTGGACAGTACATCCTTGACTTTACATGTTTTCAGTTGCTGGCTGTTAACTCTGCTTTTGTGCTGCTATTTGTGATGTGCCAAATAACATGCAGATTTTGGGCACCTTAGCGAGAGGGAGCAGCCTGGAAGCAAATGAAAACAGCTTTCTGTGTCTTGAGGTGTTTGGTGCTCTGAGATATGAAGCCACCAGGAAGCTGAACCCATGTGGATGACAGAGCCCTGGCAAGTAGATGGGATTTGTGAGCCTACGTGTTTAGCAAAGTCCCTGATCACAGAAGGAAAGCAGTTTTGAAAAATTTGTTTGCTTTCCTGCTCCTGTTTCTGTCTAGAAGCCCCATGACCCATATAGAGAAGAATTTTGGTAACAAACTCACAGGTTTTCCTTATCTGTCCTTTCATACCTGACTAATAAGGCTCATCTCCACAGTGGCAAAGTTACAAGGATTTGCTGTGATTGATGCAAGAACCAGACACTAGTTGCATTTCCAGTTCTTCCAGTATTTTCCCATTAAAATGCTTCATCCCTGACAAATTTAGCATGTGTTACTGTATCTGCACATATATTTTATTACCACTAAAACACATTTCTCACAGAATTAGCAGCTGTGCAAGGAGAAGAAGCTTGAGACAGTCTCTGGGGACCACCTCTAACTGCAGGAGTGGGTGCAGGAACAGCCTGGGAAATTTCTGTAGACAACCCATTTCAATGTACATGTAAAATCTCACTGAAATCTTATGCAAAGATGGTTGTACTTGTTTTCCGTTTGCCTTTATTTGGTTGCAAATTTAACTTAAATCAGTGGCTTTGTTAAATAAGAAATAGTGTTTGAGGGACGAAAGTCAGGTGTCACAGAGCTTCTCTGTTGTAGGTGACTCAGTAAAAGACCTGACTAAAATGAAAAGGAAAGCCATACATAATGGTTGTCGATGGCATTCTTCATTCAGGGAAGTGTTAGTGAAATGCACCTTTGGGATTCACTGTTGGAAGTTTTGTCTGCTGTACACTGCTCTCCGTCCCCCACTCCCTATTGAACAGTCACAGTGATTTTAGTGCCAACCTTGTGACATTGTTGGTGTCCCTCCTTCTGCAGCAGTGCAGGTACTGGAGCAGGCACAAAACCAGCGTTTGGCTGCTGTGTACCTTTGCTGGATTCTGTAGGTGCACATCCCATTGAGCAGTTTGTAGTTTATCCTCTCATACAACGTGTTGCTTCTTTTCAGATAGACAGAGGGAAATAAGGTGACTCAGTTTGCACAGCTTCAACCAGCATGGCTCAGAGACACAGGAGCTGTGCATGGACCACCAGGGATCACCACATACATGACTCGCTGTGCAGGGCTGGTTAGAAAAAAAACTGCTTGAAAGATTCAGATGAGCTACTGAAGTGGAGTAAACTTGGATCAAAAGAAAGTAAAGGTCTTCACTGAGCATTTTCCTCTGTGTTTTCCATCTGCAGTCATGGTGATACGGAATAATAAATGTCAATCTGAAGATACTTAAACAGTGCTTGCCAAATGCCTAAATATGTGGAAGAAAGGGGTGTTTTACTGCTTTTTTGAAATACACAACATTAAAGGAGAGCTGGACCAGAGATTTGTCAAGGAGAGAGCTGAAGTTGTTACTGGGAGCAAAGCCTCTCCATCTACTTGTTCCTGTCTGGATTGGGTACAGCTAGGGGACACACCTGTTGGTGAACATCCTTTGTAAATGGAGGGGAGGACCTGGGGGAGCTCAAGAAGTGTGCTTGAATTCTGTAGGTGAATGAAGTAGAAGTCAAATTCAAGCCTTTGAAAAGCAGAATGTATAGCAAATGACTTTCTCTGCTGTTCTAGATATTAAAGCATACTCATATTGGTAGCAGATGTGATAATTTACAGTAATTATTTCATTGTTACAATTTTTCAAAAGTTCAATTTTTAAATACGTTGCAGTGGCAGGCAAAAACAATTCAGCATAAGCAGTAAAGCAAAAATAATTCAGCATAAGCAGTAAACCCCTGGACATTTACATATGAAAGCAGGTTCTGCGCTCATTAGTGCAGTTTCCTAAAGGGAGCGCATGAAGTACGTGACCTTTTGTCACAAGACATTTCGGCAGGCAGGCTTCAGACAGAAGGACAGAGGACCCATTAATGCTTGGGAGATCCCAGAACAATCAGTGTATCTGTTTTCACAATTTCCAATCTGTTTGGAACTATCCATAACATGGAAACTTTTTCACTTGGTATGCTTTATGAGTGTTTGCTGCTAATGAAGTGTCTTTCTGCTCAGCTCCCCTTATCTTCACTGCAGCTGGCAGAACTATGTACCATTTCATCCCTTTGAACTTTAGCACATCTTTCTCTGCTTCTTGGTTTCATGTTTCTTTTTCTGTCTCCTGTTCTATTTGATAATGAGTCCTCCCTGCAGCCTTGCCTTTTCTGATCTATCTCCTTTTCTTCATGTACCTTAAATTAAAAAACAAACACCACCACAAAAAAAAAAAACCTCCAACAACAAAACCAAACTAACAGCAAAAAAGCTGGTCTTTTTAAAAGAAGCTGCAGCTCTTGCTACAATCATCAGCTGAACGTTTCTTCCAGCTTGGTGCTATTAATAAAGTTGCTAAGCCCTGGTGCTATTCAGGAGACAGATCAGAGTAAATTTAAGATCTAAACTTCCTATTCAGGCTGTTTCAGAGGCAGAAGTTTTCCTGTTGCTCAGAAGCAGCCAGCCTTGGGCAGCTTGGCTCAAGGGCTTTCTCAGGTTCCCTTTTCCATTTAGGCTATTTCTTGAAAATATATTGGCATAATCTCCAGTGGCATGATATAATCATAGTGAGTGACCCCACCTCCTGTATCTGCAGGGCCTCAGCTGTGCTGATCTCTCAAAACCTCAGTTGTTACAGCTTATTTTTATAATCTCCTGTTCTTGAGACTTCAACAGGTTCAGATGTGGCTGTTCTCTTCTCCACATAAATAGGTGCATGCACTTCTCTTTCATTACAGATCTAAGGCCAATTTGGTCCTGATAGACAAAATCCTGGCTTAATTATAGTTCACATGAAGTATTTGATTTCACTTTTTAAATTGTTTTTATAGGAAACTTGTGTTGGTGTGTGGCAGTAGGCAACAGGATTGCAGGGTCTCTACTCACATCCCTGTCCACTCATTTATTGTCTGTCTCATTCCTCCGTTGTAGTGATGGTCTTGTCACTGTCAAGATAAAAGCCACCTTCTCTCAGACCTTGTGATCTCTAAAGGGACAATTCTGTTTCTCTTCATGTTTTTACATTAACTATTTTTTTAATCTTAAAATTTAATTATGTCAGGTAAATAAGTGAGACAAAATTAAACCTGTATTGTAAACTTACTGCAGAGTAGGGACTACAGGGAGCAACAGGAAAAATGAAACTGGCAATACCTTAGCAGTTCAAAGGAAGACCATTAGAAAAAGGCCTGTAATAAACTCTGTGAGATCTCCTGCTTAAAATCCTATCATGTGCCATATACATTCTGGGAAAATTAGTATCAAGGCAATAAGATTTTTAACATTGCTTCTGGGGACAGAGCCATTTGAAGGGATCAAGGTATGGCTGTTAGCACCTGCAGTGTATTTTGAGGCTTAGGTCATTAATGACCATGAGACACCCTGGAATAGCAAGCAGTTTGTCCTCTAATATGTCATGAGATACAAACCTATTTTGCTTGGCGCCTGAATTAAAATTGTGTTCTTAAAATAGCTCTGAATCATTACAAATGTAAGTATAGCATGATAGCAGCCTAAACACCAGGTAGAAGTACAGCTCAGGAATGCAGTGCAAAGGAAAAGTGACAGCAGAGCTTGACCCCATCTGCAAGGGTGATTGTGTGCAGGGTGTGGAGCAGGTACAAGTGCAGGGAACGCAGTAGGGCAGCTGGTTGTCAAGCTGGAATTGCAGTATTGTCATATTGAGACTTGACTGTATGAATTACTGAGTTTGCCTTCTAGGGAGATTTGTGGGTTTTTTGCAGAAATATGGATAAGAAGAGTGCAAGTCTAATGGTACTGCATTGGGAAGAGCACTGACACATAACCTTGAAAGATTCAGGGAGAGAAACTCTGAACTTCAAGGATATTCTACTGTACCTGAAGCACAAGATTGCTAAGCATCTGGATAACTTTACTTTCAGAAGTCTTTATTTTAAAAAACTATCCTTAATAAGGTGGTCTACTTCCAAACTTCTATGCCCTTCCTACTGGAGTTGTATATCAAGCATTGGCTTTATACAGTAACATTCAGCAGACTCTGGGTCTCCTTGGAGGGGAGCAGATGTCTTTGTATGTTTTTAAAGATGCTGAACCCAGCAATTAAAAGCCAAAAAGTGTTAGGCCCTAAATGGAGGTGTCTCTGTGGTTCAGTCAGTTGCCAAGCCCTGGGGTAGCTCTTCTGCAGCAAAGCTGCAGTGGTGTCTGGTAGTGGGAGCTGGGAGATCACAGGGTAAATTTGACTTGCTGTCCATAAGAAAAAGGTAATAGATGGTCTGATCACGTTAACAGTTACTCTGTCATACTTTGAAAGTAGAGAAAATTGATAATACAGCCCAGGTGGAGCTGCTGGGTGTGTGTGGGGCTATCTGTAGAAAGTTAAGGTCTAGCAGTATTCATTTACAGCTGTATAAGCAACTCACATATTAGAGATCCTTATTGCCTTTTTTAAAATTCTCTCTTTAATCTCAGTTGTTCTCAGTAAATACTTGGTTTAAGAAGGCTTTTTGGCTGCCAATTACTACTGTCATTGCTTCTGGTGGCAGCAGAGCCACAGGCTCTGAGCACAGATTGCTCTTGCTTGGGTCAGACTTGGGGAGCTGCTGCTCAGGCTTATCATTTGGGAGGAGAACAACCACTTCCCAAAAACACAGCATGTTGGCCTGATCTCACATGAGACCAATTGCAAACTATTCATCTTCCTTACCCTTTAACTAGTTCAAAAGGCTTTATAATTCATAACCAGGAAGGCGCAGTTGGAAAGCGTGGTGGCGTGCCTGGCCAACACCACTTAATTCAGCTACCTGGATCTTGTCGCCTTGGGTTTTGCAGAATTATGTAGCTTCAAATCAAGACTTGTGGAGTATGTCCCTGCTGCATCATTTTCTGACACATCACTTGAGTAATTAGGTCAGGCACTAGAAGACTTGTTCCTTAGGTAAAAGTGATAAGGAGAGTGGGTGCGAGGAAAGCAGTCGCTCCTGCTCACAGAGTGCTGGCAGTAATGTTACGTGTGAATCTGAATCCCTGTCTGAAAGAACAAAGTGTTTCATGCTACGTGTAAGCCATGCCTCTCTTCTGTGTCCTCTCTGAGAGATCACTCCCATCACTGCTGTGGTGCAGCCTCTTGGTTATGCTGCCTGAGAGCCACGGGTTGTCCCTTTGTTCTCATCTCGGAGTGTCCCCGCTTGCTGGGCTGAAGTAGGTCATTCCACTCTCCAGGCAGTCACCCAGACAAGGCATGTTCTTCTTCATCAAGGTTTGTTGTTTGCTAAGCAGGGCTGACGAGGCTTTCCTTTGCTAAGTGCATTAGGGTTTGTCTTTCAGTGACCGTGGTTAAGGAGTTTAAAATTGAGCTGTTTAAGGCCAGGCACAGAGAGCTGAGATGGGATGCTGCAGGCGAGGGAGCAGACACTCTGCTGTAAAGGTTGCACCCAACTCCAGGCACAGCAGGCAAACAAGAGTTTTGCATGTTTGGCAGCACGTACCATTTGGTAGGACTCTGTCCACAAGTGGTAGGAGCAATTTCTGGATCTTGGGTGGTAACTGTGGCAGTATGTAAGCAGGATGGAGGGACACATGGGGAGCAATTGCTGCTTCGGGAGGGACTTGGAGGGGGGAGGCCTGGATGGCAAAGTACCAGAACAATTCTGTAGAAAAATCAAATGACTGGGGATGGGATATTTTTAATGTGCAATGTTTGCTGTGTAGTTCGGTATAGTATCTAGAAGTGAGAAGGATTTTGACTGTTCCAGCAATTGATCTGCCAGCAGCAGAGGATCTTACCGCCTACAGCTGACTTTGGGCACTGCAATAATTCTTGCATGTTGTGCCACCTGATGGATTTTTTTGTGGCTTATGAATTTCTTTATGTGTGCCTATGTGGCATGGATAGGCAGTTGTGGAACTGCAACTACTGATCCCAAGTCTGAAGTATTTGCTTTTTATAAATACCAGCGAAGAACTTGGCTTTTCATCCTTCTTGTGCGCTCTACCATGCATTTGAATTGCAAACATTGTCATGCAAATGTATGCCTTGAAAACTGTGTACTTCATCAAGCTCTGGAAGTTTTCGTCTTTAACTACGAGAAAAAAAAGGCCCCCCCATTTCTAAATGGCAATTTACATTCAAATCCTGTTTGCTGGGTTCTCATGGTAACTACTCCAAGGGAACATGCACAGTCCATGATAAATAGACATCCCTAGAGCTCCAAAAGCATCGCTGGGGTACAGAGCATTGTTCTTTAGCAAAAACTTTAAAGTTCACAAGTCTCTTCCTTGCTAAGCTGTGTCTTTGGGCATATTGTGCATTTTATCTCTTAAGATTTAGGAATTTTTTGGCTGTGAAATGTATTTACATTCTTGCTGCCTATAAGGTGAGATTAGCCCTCATGTCCTGTTAGTCAGGAATATCTTCAGTGATTGCTGTAGAGCCAGCCCTCGCTAGGCTTGACTTCCTTTGAGTAGCAGCAGGAATGAATTAAGCAAGTACAGCCAAAGATATCACATGAAAGACTTGAAATACCAGTGAGCTGAAGAAAGCTCTGTTCTGTGTGTGTCTGTGTGTATGTGTGCATAGCTGCAACTGCTAAAGATTCAGTTTTTCACGATGGACGAACGCTGAAGGGGGAAAATGTCTTAAAAGGTAAGGGGTTTAATTCGTGCAGGTTTTTAAGTTCTTTTAGTCTTGCATACTTGACCCTGCAGTGGACTTACAGAAAAATAATAGAAAGTGCCTGGAGTTTTCTTGAGCAAGCTGTACTGGAAATGCTTCTGTGCTTGTATTTTCTTTTAAAGAGGGTAAATGCACTCAGAATCAAGTTTATGAAAAAAGAATTTACTGGTCTAATCATATTTTTGAACACCAGGAGAGCTTTGCTGCCAAGCAGTCTGCTTTAATAAATCACACTTTGTTTGAAAGTTAAAGGGGTGATTGTTTGCAGAGCTGGGAAAAAGTCGACAGAAGTAGAGCTGTGTGTGCAGAGGGGGGAAGACCTGTGTTGTAGTGATGGGCTGCTTTCTGGAGAAAGATCTTTTCTGTTGATCAGTCTATAGTGTAGATTCAGGAAAACCAGCTATGTAAAGTTAAAGATTATAGTATTCCTGCCATTTATTGAGGCATAAGGCATGTATTTTTGTGTTGATTGCATGATAATAAAGTAATACTAGGGACAAGTGTATTCAGGGTGGGAGGAATCAAGAAAAGTATCTTAAGAACTCAGAAGTCTAAATTAATTTTGTAGTTTCACTGGAAAAACTTTGATGGGGCACACTTGAAACAGTAATTTTTTGCCACAGAAATACAGGAAACGGAATATGCCTGGAAAAAAAATTATTTCAAGTAGTAATGGAAAGGACAGCATAGCAGTTGGTATATTTTGACCTTCTTTGCTGTGTCACCTTTCCCTTCTGCCCCCAATGAAATACCCCTCTAACACAGCAGGTAAAATAGTGCTGTTCCCCACTGGTTGCCTTTGCTTCTGGGATCTGCACTTTGTGCCTTGCTTTCTCACTTAAAGTGCTTGTCTCTGCAAACATTAGAATTCAGCCACAGGGTAGAAAATTAGGATAAAATTGCTTGAGAGAACCTGTTATGAAGGGAATGGGTTTGATCCTGCATCATTGAAGTCTATGGGAGTTTTATTCTGGTCTCAAGAAGTGCAGCCCTAGATTTGCCTTGCAAATCTAGATGGAGTGTATAGGATCTGATAAAGTACCTATGGGACCAGGAAACAGTGTTGCCATAACTTGTAGTTGTTCTTCTCTCACTGATGTTAAAATATGTCCTTTTAAACCCCAAGTGGTAGCAGGTCAAAATTTAGCTGGTTTTGTTGTATGCACATTGATGATATGTATTCAGTATTTCTTTTGTTAAATCTTATTCATTTCAAAAAAGATAAGATGTATTTTGTTTCTCATTTGTTGGCTTATTCAGAAAATGTATTTACAACCTGTAACATAAATAAATCTTAACAACAGTGGTTATAACAGATTACTGGTGGTTAGAGTGCCGTCCCAGCTATTCACAGATCTTTGTCAAAGCTACCCTCAGAACATAAAATCTGTGTGAAGAGCAGAAGTTAATAATGTTTAAAAGTAGAACTTGGATGAGTCACTAAACCTTTTTCTCTTTGTATCTATCTGTTTATGTACATACATATGTGTGAGTTTTCTTAATTTAGTCACAGGATGCAGCAAAGACTTTCGGGGGAAACCCCACTATGATGCATTTGTAAGGACTAAATACACTTCAGAACATCTGGTGCCACCTCATCAGATGGAACATTAAACACAAAATGCTTACTGAAAGCGCATCAAAGTGTTTTATCTTTGTTGTCTTACACTCAGAATTTACCGTTTCTGGCGAGTTTAGGCAGTTTATAAACCTCAGCAGCAAGGCAGGTCCATTTCTAACACTGCCATTAGGAGGCAGGTTGTGGTTTCAGTTGTATGAAGTGGAATGTAGTAGCTGTAAAGTCTGTGTTTGAGGACATCATCAGAGCTGCAAGGGTGGTCAGTCAAACCTACAGGAAGTTTTTGCCTGACTCGTGATGAGGTTTGAAGTTGCTCTCGTTGGTTTGTCTCCTCTCCACATTCATGATGTGTATGCCCTGTTCAGGCAACAGGGAGCTGGGCAGCTGGTGCTGCTTACAGGAGCTTTGCTGGGGAGGTGGTATCAGCACTACTCCTCAGGCTTTGTGGGCAGTATTTGTTTTGTTGCTTGCAGCGTGCTCAGTTCAGGTCTGTGAAGTTGCTGGTTGCCAAGGAGCCCACTGCACCATGTAAATAATTTGGGACAGTGGCAAGTTTCTGTGTCTTGGCAGCCACCTTGGATTGTGGCACACACCTGTGAGCATTATACAGTGTCTAGTGTAGAGAAGGCATGTTTGTCACCAAACTCACAGTGCTGTGTTCCATTTTTGCTGTTTACGTGAAGTAATCAATCATGGCATATTTGAAACTCACTCTCTATAGATCTAGAAATCCCCCCAATATGTGGCAAGTAGGTGCTTTGGAGGGGTCTCCAAACCTTTATTAGTGAAGCAGAGATAAAGTAGATGGGTTGAGAGAAGATATCCACTTTCAGAAAGCCAGATAAATGCCAAATCATCTGTGATACTGGCTTTGTCAAAGGAACGGCTGCTCCCGATTCAGCATGATGAAGGTGAGTATGTCCATCTGCAGCTTGCCAAACACACCATTTGTGCATACTTTATACTTAGCCAAAAAAGAAACAGTGACCAGCCTCATCAATTAAAAGTAGTATTTCAAAGGGAGAAATGGTGATTTTTATTAGAGGTGGTGTAGCATTTAAATTAGCTTCAAGGAAGTTTTTAACGTAAGCAAATAATTTGCATGCCAAAATTGCTTTTAGGAAAGCTGATTTTATCTCAAGTGTCCCCTTCTGAGTCAAACATTAAGGTTATGTTGGGTTATATACTTAGGCCAGCCTAGGAATTTCTCAGGGAAGAAATGGCTGTTCAGCCATCTAAAATTGCATTTCCTTGTGACCCCTGGCATGCACAACCTAGCACATCTCAAATCAGCCTGGTCCTTACAGGGCATGTACATCTCATTGGCCTCAATGAGCTCTAAGCACACATGCAAATGCTTTGCCTAAGTTATTACTGGTTTGATGCTGCTTTGGCCAGCAGGTAACAGAGCACCTGGAGCCACAATAGCTTTTGTCACACAGCTGGGAGGGGAGGGGCATTTGTGCAGCTCCCTTGCAGTGCATGTCCAGCCTAAAGTCACAAATCATCCGTGCAGGGAAGAGAAGACTTGTTATGTCCATTGCTTCCAGTTGTGTGTGTTTGCATCTGGTCAGTTCCTGGAGAAAGAGTGCTGGCAAGGCAGCAGTGAAAATGCATGGAACCAGTCATGGAGCCTCAACAGTCTGTTTTCACCATGATCAGAAAGTATGGGAGAGGCATAGAAAAAAATCCATTTCTAGGACAAGAAAAGGCATATTCTTATTTGAATATGACACAACAGAATGTAAGGCCATAAGCAGGGCAAGAGTTTTCTCCACAAAATCATCTTGAAAATGGATAGAGTCAACCAAATATGTGGCTCATGTAACTAAGTGGATATGAAACTAAACCTTACTGAAACAAAGGGCTGTTGATCAGCATCCATGGCTGTGAATTCTGCAGGCTTGGAGGAGATGAGCAGTGGCATCACAATTAAGTCACTCAGAAGGCAGTTGGATGTTAAATTAGTTAGATCCTGATGTACTGTTACCATTTAGTATAATTCTTTCTTTCTCTTGCTCTTTAGATATGTATGTGTAGATAAACCAGTTAATAGTTACTTTGATAACCATATAGATGTTAAGGAGGTTTATTGCCATTAATTTTGTATAGCTCTGCACCATGCTAATAAAGCAAAGTGAATTTACTCTATTGTTAACTCTTACTTCACAGTTGTGTAGGAATTGGAACAAAAAAGTCATATTAATGCTTGTCAATGCATAACCTGTTGCAATGAGGTGACAGTGGTGGGTGTTTTTTCTCTACTGAATGCAATTAGTATCAATGCAGAAGACACAGGAGCTTCCTGCTGTTCTGGCTGAAGGTGATGTTGACTCACCTGTGTGTGGCCTTTGTGGCAGCATGGGGAGCTGAGATCCATGCAGCCCCTCCATCTCATGTTTATATAAAAAAATGAAGAAATCAGTAAAGACGCTTTTTGTTTGACTTATTCTGACTTATTGCCAGAAATATCTAATTTGATTTTGATGTAGTTCTCAGAAACATCAAATAACTGAAGGAGGAGACTCTCCAGCTCTCAGTGGGAGGATGGCATAGGACTGTTGTGTTATAACAAAGATGTCCAAGGAGAACATATTTATTGCCCTTTTCTGTGAAATTAATGTACACAAGAATGAACAGCTGCCTTCTTTTTCTGCTCCTGCCCTGCAAACACATACACACACACATTTCACTAGTCTTGTCTCTTCTCCAGTCAGTTGCAGAGCTGCAAAGCAAGTCCTGAGTATATGTAAAAGTGTATAGGAATACAAGAACAGCAGCTCAGAGGACCAAATTCTAATAAAAATGCCAAAATCAGACTGACACTTTCTGAGTGGTACTGAGATGTAAGATGTAGTAGTAATTAACACCCCAGTTACATGGGATTGAGCTGGGCCATTCACGTGGGCCATCACACAATTCTTGCTGTCAGCTAAATAGACATCTGTGCTGGTTACAGGGATCTCCATCACCTCTGTAAACTTGAATCTTCCCTCCCTAGGCTTAAAATGGCTTTAAATGCAGTGTTACAGAGTTCATGATGATGATTAAAGGAGATCTCCAGACCACACACTGTAAGTGTGGTGGAGCCCAGCTCTGGAGCAGCACCCCCAGTACCCTGGGCTCCGAGTTCAGGGTGAAGCGAGCCTTTGGAAATGATCCAAATCAGCCAAAACCACTGGGGCATTTTTGGTGCAGAGGGGCTTGTGTGCCTGTGGCAAGGAGTTGGGAGGCAGGGATGCTCCGGGAGGGCTGGCTAGCAGAGCCCAGAGGCAGCTGTGAATGGAGCCCTGTGCTGGCTGGGAATACTCTGCCCTTTCAGAGCTGCCCGACCTTCTGTGTCCTAGCAACACAAAGCTGCCCGGCTGAATATTCCGTGGCGTTCCTCATTTGCACATAGCTGATACTGGCTGTGATTTAAGCCTGGCTGATTTCCCATTATGGCTTTCGAACAACAGGCTCAGTACAGGAAGGAGAGGAGAAAGGGCTACTTAGGAGGAAATTTTATAAAACCGCGTACTTTTTTTTTGGCAAAGGGAGTGCTCTGAAATGTTTCCTTGCTTGAGAAAGCATGGAGCAGCAAGTCAGAGCATTACGTCAGCCTCATGCTTTGTAGCCATCCTATATGGAGAGAATGAACTGCATGCAGGGCAAAATGCATTGGAGAAACTGCTGGTGGCCTCAGTATTGGAAAGGGAGAGTGATCAAATGCTGACTTTTTAACACTTCTTGAGTTTGATTTTTATTTTTTTGGCTATGAAGTTGCTGGCCCTTGGGGCCTTACAACAAGCAGGAACACACCACATTTAAATCAACTAAAGCAAACTTGCACTTGTGTTATTTTAAATCTTGTAGTTTGTAGAGGTGTACATACCTGATTGCTGTATCACATTGCTGAGCAGCATAGGTTTGCTCACAAATCACTGAACTGATTTCTGAAATAGCAGTGAATTTTAAGTATTCTCTTTAAACCAATGCCTCAAATAGAAGAATATCAGGATGTAAATGGCATTTGGGTATGGAATCCTGAAGAGACAGTGTGCGATGAGGTCTAGAGAAGCAGCAGGTGCGTGCCCAAGACTGAAGCTGGGAATAGTCAGATTTGGAGTCAGAATCCTCCTCTACTTTTCTTGTGCTCTAGGATTTGATGTCCCTTGTCCCTCTGTGGAATGCAGTGTTAGTGCCCTCCACCCATGAGCTGGAAGTGAGGTTCTTCCACCCCCTCCTTTTCACTTAACCTGCAGTAAAGAAGAGGAGGCAATAACCCTGTATCCTCTCTTCCCCTGCATGCAGTTGTAGTCTGAAAGGAGGTTGCTCAGTTTTGTGTCACCAGGGAGAGCAAAGACAATTGTGAACAATTTTTGATGTGGATCAAAGTTAGGTGCAATACCATTGGAGGGTACTGCTGAAGTGACCCTGTGTTAGCACATCAGTGAGAACTGGCTTCTTGGAGGGTTTCAAGGGTGAGATTAGTTGTAGTAACAGTATGCCAGGTACTAGAAACACACCGGATTAGGTTCTTACTCAGATTGCTACAGGGTTTTACAGCCATGTCAGGCTTTGGCTGTGCAAGAGGAAATTCACCTCAAACACGTTCTCTCAAGTATTTCCGTCCTAGTTTTCTATTCCATGATGAAACTTTGTATCTTTTGGGAATAAATGCTTGATACCCTTCATTATCTAAAGAAATCATGTTAGAGGGACCTTGGTAAAACTGCTTGGTTTTACTGCTTTTAAGCATTTAGTAATGTATTTATATGTTCAGCCTGCTAGTAAATTATTAAGTAACAAAAAAAAATCTTGTAAGGTATTCTTAAAAGTGTGTCATGGAGGTGTGACAGTACAGTGGAAAAATTCAAACAAACAAACAAAAAAAAAAAAAAAACCAAAAAACAAAAACAAACTAAAAACCCACCAAAACATCCCAAAAAACAACCACCACACCAAAAGAAAAAGAAAGGTGAGGTCTCAGTCTGTGTAAGTTATTTGATGACATGGAGGGTCAGGGTTTCTCCCTGCAGCTGGTCTGTGTGCAGCCTCAGCAGATGTGGAGTGGTGTGTGCATAAGTCTTCGTAACCCATAATGAACAATGGAGATGTTGGTGTTGGTTGTCTTGACATGGGGTTGGTAAGGAAGGATGGCTGTCCCTGCAATTGGTACCTCACAGCATGTTTCTTCATGGTAGGTCTGTGGCTCAGGCAGTCTGATTGATTTTCTTCAGAAACAGCCTGCTGACTACTCGCAATGTGGGGAGAATGGGGCCAGATTGGGGTTTCATCTGCAGGGATGGGAGGCTTATTAAGGACGACCTCAGATGAAATGGCAGCAGATTACACACATGTGGAAAGGAGGGTCCATGAAATGTTCCAGCTGGGGTCCGTGCTGCCAGTCACACCTTCTGTCAGTGTGCTGAGAGCCTGCCAGCAAGGCTTCAAATCTTAAATCCCTGTTTCCAAAGTGCTTTTAATTGTCTGTCTCACATGGATGGTCCTGCAGTTCTGGGACAAACAGCCCACGGGATCTGCTGTGCTTTTCAATGAAGGCCCTGAATAATGTATGCAAACAACCAGGGCTCACTTCAGTTGAAAGTTTAGGCAATCACTTACAGAGCTGTAAATATTTCCTTAGAAAACTTTGGTATCTCCAGCCCTTAAGCCTGTGCCTTTAGCAATCTGTTCCTATTCCGTGAAATTGTAACCAGTGTGTAAGAAATAAGTCATTCTGAGCAGCTAGCTTTCCTCTGGGCCCATTTGAGAGAGGTAGCAAACCCTGGCTTCCTTTAGAAGAAATTATGGAAACCTTTAAAAAGGAAGGTTCACAAAGAGGCTGTTGTGTATTTACTCAGGGGTAGCTTTTAGTCCATGCAAACCAAACAGAAAGATTGAAAGGCAAGAGTACAGGGACAATAACTAATAACAAGTATATTAAATAGCCCTGTGATTGGGATTTTATTGTTGTTGATGAAAGCATTGAAATCTCAGCAAGCCAGTCAAAATCATTTGAACATCTTTTCCCCAACAGAGCAGCTGCTTCCAGCTCTTCTCTTTGCTGAATATAGTCAAGCAGTACCTGAAGAATGACCAGAGGATCTTTGTGGATGGATCTAATTCAACAGTGTCTTGACCTAGTTGAAATCTTTAAACACCAGTGCAAATAGTCAGGGTAGCAATGTACTGCCTCTTAGCTCTTAAATGGGCTGCAGTCTTAAAAATGTCCTTGGGATGCCCTTGCTTGCAAAGTAAACTGGGTGACAGGCTGAATATAAATACAAAAGCATTTTCACATTCATTTATTGAGTCTCCTGCTTTGACTGTTTTGGTAGAGTAGAAGAGCTCTAAAATTACAGTGTTCCTTCTGTGCAATCCTATTTTTAGCACAGGAAACTCTAACCTGTGGCATGAGAGTGGCTAATTTTGCAGTCTGTCTCTTATCTGAAATACTCAGGGCTGGAAGATGAGTGATGCGGGTCAGATGCTGTAGTAGGAGTTGAAGTGATCAGCTAATGGTGTAAATGATTGCTGCTGGTAAATGCCGTGCTTTCATGTTCAGACCTGTAGAGACTGTAAAAAGAGCCAGCATGTCAATACTGAGCTTGCAGTGAAATCTGGCATGGAGTTTGCACTGGAACTTTTTTGAGGCACAAGTATTGTTGCAATATACCCATGTTACTTTTTCAGGAAGTTACTACCAGCAGCGTTGGTCATTTTAAAAAGCTTTTTATGGATTTTTGGGATGGGTGTGTGGAAAAAGGCCAGGAGAACTTTGGACACGTGAAACACTTACTGTTATTTCAGGTTTATTCAAATATTCCTTGACTTGCCAGTCAGTAGAAATCCCAAATAAACAATTGCTGTGGCATGTTCTTTGGTTTTATTGCCCTGTATTTTTATGGTGTTTATCAGGAGACGAGTACTCTGGGACAGTAAGGGAATTCCTTCCAAAACAAAGCAGGCATCAAACTTGTCTGTTTCAACCCAAACCTATTCCAGTTAGAACTGGTTGCGTGCTAGAGAAAAATGTAGAGGGTTTCTTCCTTTGAAATAGATTTCTAGCTGAGTGGGGCCTGATGCTCCAGGTCCTTGGGCAGGACATGCACAGGTTTTAATGCTCCTTGTGCTGGAAGCACATAAATTCTGAGGTTGAAAATCTGTTACATATACGGTTGTCATCAAAGCTGATCATGCAAATGATTGAAGAAATGATGGATAGAAAAGCAAAAGTGAAATGATTTGTTGGGTGTAGGGGGATGACACACACAGCAGTGCAGCTGCAGTCTCCAGATTTGACAGGCATTATCCCTGCCTGTCCTGATGTCCCAGAGCATTTTCCCATTGCAGGTCAGGGCATTTCCCTTTCGCTTCTTTCAGGTTACTGCCTTGAATCCTTGACACCAGTAAAGGCTGCCAAGGAGTGCATTTGGAAGAGAATCACTGAGCATAATTTAGTTTAAAAAAGGCAAGCAATGGGCATGTAGAATTCTTCATATCAGTTCAGCTAGATTATAAATATTAGAAATTGAATTAGTCACATTTTTCAAACCTGTCTGTGAGGAAAGCCTGGAGTTTGTTTTGACTCATGGACCTGTTGACTGAAACCAGAAGAGCATGGGGACCATTTCAGAAACATCTAGCTTAGTAAATCTTGCTATTTCTGGCAAAATATACACGTGTGTGTATGTGAAAACTAGTTCCAAACCCCCTATAAAGCAGAGAAAGACCTCTTTTTAATTCCCGATGGTTTTCTCCAGAGTGAAACTGCCAGGATTTCATTTTAGGAGTAAAAGAGCAGATTTAAAGAAACTAAGACATTGAAAAAAATTACTGGTGTTTAAATTTTAATAATTACTTTTTCACATCGTATCTGTTTCATCTTTTCTTTCTTTGCATATATTTTCCACGAAATACTTTCCTAAGCCAGGAAAATCAACAGCTTAAGACAGTAACAAAGCTGACATAGTTCTGCTCAAGTTCTTGCAGAGAAATCTAGAAGGGAATGGGATTTTTTCCCTCTCTCCTCCTCTCACCCCCATCCCTCTTGCCAGTCTCTGTGAACTCCCTCCTGCCTACTTGAAGTCCGTGAGGCTGCTGTAATTTGTCATTATTGTGCCAGTACTCTGGTGAGGCAGCCAGGAGTTCAGGGAGGAAGAAGGATTTCCACAGGGTGAAGTCAGGTATGCTCTGTGCTCCAGCAGATGATGGACTTTTGTGCAAATGATGCACAGAATGAAAAAGTGTTGTGTTCTCTGTGTTGTTCAGACCTTGGGGTCTTCACTGAGGGTACTGTCCAAGGAAAGGGGATGGTGTTCTTTCTTAAAGCTCAGTCAGGCTGTAATCTGAGGAACTATTTTATTATTAAAATTACATGTAGGTGTTAGATGTCTGTCCTAATGGATGCTTCTAATTGTGATTTCAGGCAGAAGCTTTGCCCTTTGGGAGGCTCACTACAGATCAGAGCAAGCATTTAGCAGCTTAGGGAACCAAAGTCTCGCCAGCTGAGACTCCAGGTCATATGAAAGCCTTGGCTTTGGTGCTGTCTGGTGCAAATTCAGTGGAGACTTTTGGATCCAGGAAGTAATGAATTACAAGTTGTGTCTGCACCACAAAAAAAAGCACCCTTATCATGTGGAACAGACCTGGCTTGTAGTTATTAATTTCACATTGATATTGCTCAGTGCCTTAACATGACTTGACTGATGGGATTCTAGCTATTGTCCGGTGATTTTTGTGTGCTGGAGTGGTTCAGCGCTGCCATTCCATGATACAAGTGAAATGTCTATTGAAAATTTAGTTGATTGCATCTCAGAGACATATTTTGGAAGCTATCTGTTGACTTTCTTTTCTGTTGCCTTCTCTTTTGTAAATTTGATCTTACTTTGCAGGAGTCTGAGTTTTAGGAATGACTTCAAATTTTTACTGTGGAAGATGTACTGTTTAAAAATCAGTCATGGTTCTGTTGTCTACCTGAAGTTTCCCTAGAGAACACAATTGCTTCTCTAGTGTTCATTTGTGAACCAAGTCAAGCTTTAACAGCAATACTGGTAGAAATTCAGCAGACCCCAAGAGCTGAGTCCTGTCCTGTATTACTTTGGTATCCACTGGAAAGTTAGCTTGCTTACCACAGGAAGTCTGAAGGAGCACCAGTAAAGAGGGAAAGCTGATCATCAGCTGCACAGGGAACCCTTTGCATGGAGATTTGATACTATTGCAGGTTTGACTCATTTATGCACCAAGCAATGTTCAAGTGGAGATGGTTGTCACTCTGTCTGAGAAGTGTCTGTAGTTCAGTGGTGGGATATGTGCAGTTCTTGCACTCTGGTTCACTAAAAGCACCCGCAATTGATTTCTTAAATTGTGAGGAGTCCTGCTGGAAGTTATGCTTAAGCTTATCCCTGCTGTGTGGGTGGGAAAAGTGTGAGAGATGAGTCCAGCACATCTCTTACCACCAACCCTCAGTTTACTCAAAGCAGCCATACTTTCTGCAGATGTAATTCCAGTGATGTGCCAGGAGGATTTGACCCTTCGATTTAATGTCTCATGTCTGTGAGTAATTAAAAATAGCAAGTAATGTAAAGTGATGGAGTAGGTGTTTAAAGTGCTTGATTAAAGTTGCAATGGTCTCCGTGTTGTTGTGTGTTGATAGTAAGCTAAAATCTCCTGCAATGTTTAATGCTTTTATTTAAAAATGCACATGTTTGAAGTTAGGTATCTGTGTGACATTTCTGCCTTCTGGTGACAGAGCAGGGCTGTTTCAGACTTCTGTAGTTCTGTAGGGAAAATGGTACCAAAATGTTTCTTCTTCCTCTGTGACTCGAGTTTTTCTTAAACAGTAACATGAGCTTTCAAGCCAGGTGTGCTGCTGACTTTTGGCTTGTTAAGTGCCTGGAGGTGGCAATAAAAGGGTGAGGTGGTACAGCATCCATCTGTCTCTCAAAGCAGGAGCTACTCCCTTGCAGGGGGAGAGGCTGCCTAGTGAGAGAGACATCTGTCATGTCACCAGCATCTGTCATGTCCCATCCATGCATCTTTCTTCCCACCTCACACTGAAATATACTGTTGGGTTTGCAAGTCTTGAGAAAAACATCACCTTTTGAGGCAGCAAGTTGGGGTGGGGTGAAAGGACTAAAAGTTTTAGTGTAAAAGAAAAATAAAAGAGCTGTGTGTACTTGTGGCAAGCATCAGCCTTGAGTTACACAAGGTGAAAAAAGAAAGCTTTTCCTTAGGGTTTCTGTGTGTACATCTGTGTCCATTCCCCTCACAGAAAGAGGCAGGCATGGACATGCAGAGGGCAGCCTTGCCAGGCTGGTTCCCTGACGCTTGGATGCCATACCGCGGGCACACAGAGGAAACCCTGTTGGCCATGACAATATTGATACCCTCACTGACAGCAGTCATGCTGTGTGTTCACTGAAATACAGAGATTTTACTTGCAGTGGCAAAATCCAAATGAAACATATTGTTGAGGAAGATGAATTTGTTCACATCTTTCACAGAGACGTGTTCTCCCTCTGGTGTCACCACTAGCACACAGCATTCTATTTCATGAATAAAGGCACTGATGGAAAAGGTTATACTGGATAGTTAAAATGAACTTTTGAGTCTGTGCCTTCCTGTAGGTACTTTTTTATAAAAAGTTAAAATTTGCATGTCTAATTTATTTGTTAAGTTGAATTTATTTGTCAAGGTAAAATTTGGGGGAGTAATTTGTTTGCTAAGCTGAACAAGAGGCATGATTAAAGCCAGTTAATAAAGATGAAGACAGTCCTCTGATTGACAGTTTCCCAGGGCTTGATCTTGCTGTCATTTCTGTCAGCTGAAGAACTTCAGATCTTTATGTGAACCACTGACTGTATCTGTGAGATCCCAGCCCCTAAACTTGCCAAGTACTGAACAGTGTGCTCCAGCTCTGCTGCGGGGGAGGGTTGACTGATGGGTTAGAGTGGATGATGGTAATTCGTGCTGATGAATTAAATGGTGTGTTTACATGTGGTGGCATTTCCGTATGGGGGTTGCTCATGTTTTACCAGGCAGCAATTAGTGCTGTCTTGAGCAGCTTTGTGTGGCTCTGTCTGGGTTACCTCAGACCATGGTGAAAGCACAGGTGACTCAGGGGGCTCTCAGATGGGATGAGAGCATTCCTGAGGCTCCCAATGGCAGAACCATACTGAACAGTATTCACAGCTTTTTATAACTGAGTGGTGTTGGTGTTGTCTGTTTTCTGAATGGAGAACAATGCTGAAGGAACTGCAGGCAAACTAAGGGAAACTTACTTCAGATAAACAGAAGAGAAGATTTCTGCTGTTGAGAATACCAATAAATAGAAACTCTTTTAAATACAGCTTATTTAAGATTTGACGTACCACTGGCAAACTTTTTCTCCTTATCCATAGCAGATAATTGTCAACACACTAAAAATTGAATATTTTCTGTCCTTCTGGGGTTTTTTTTGTTTGTTTGTTTTGTTTTGTTTTGTTTTAATTAAATCCATATAGCTTGTATTTGTGTATCTTCAACATTTGGGATCCTCTACAGGGACTCTAAATTCAATTGATGAAGAAGCAAAATAGTCAAGCTTATAGCTGTTGACCTGTTAGCTGCCTGAGCTTCTTTCTGTTGCTTCTGCCTGCACAGCAATAGCCTACAAATACATATGAAATGGAAAGAGACAGTTGATTAGATTAAATGGCTGTAAATGCTCTATGGAAATTATATTCTGTAATTACCCCATGATTTCCATTCTGTAGATATTTTTATATGCTCAGAACTGCTAATATCCTTTAAGACATTGTGTAGCCAGTTATTAGGCTTTGTGCATTTCAGATTCCTACAATTTGCCCTTCTTTATTTCCCCTGCCATCTCCAGCCATTGCTATTAAAATTGTTGTTTCCAACCTGCTCGTTTCAGATGCCAGACCAGTTTGATCAGACAGTGGTGCTTAACCAGCTGCGCTATTCTGGGATGTTGGAGACGGTCAGGATTCGGAGGGCTGGCTTCCCAGTCCGGAGACCCTTTCAAGACTTTTATAAAAGGTAAAAACACCACTGACTTGTGAACTTCAAGTCGTGGGTACCAAGTCAGTAGTCCCATTTTGAGGAATGACAGTAAAAGGAATCTTATGGCAAAAGTAGAACTTCATCTCTTAAATGAAGCAATAAATACTTTTTGCTTGCCAGGTATAAAGTCCTCATGAGAAACTTAACTCTCCCTGAAGATTTAAATGAGAAATGTGCCGTCTTACTTCGTCTGTATGACAACACAAGCACTGAATGGCAGCTTGGGAAAAATAAGGTAAAATAACCTGACTGTGCTTATTGTATATACAAAGCTGAGAGGACAGGATTTAGACTGCACAGCTGCAGAAATGTAGTTCTAATGGTAATTACTTCTGGCCTTTAAAGAAGCTGCACATGCCTGTTGGTGCTCTTGAAACTCTAAAAGCAACAATTAATGGTTGTGCTGGGGAATTTGCTGTCTAAGGAACTTAGAAACTGACTGGTGATTACAGTCACAGAGAAAGAGCCCACCTGAATTTCCTGTCACTGCTCACAAGTGGTAGCATTGGTGAGGATCAGAACTTAAAGTGTGGTATTTGGATTTTTTCATTTTCAGAAGTATGAAACATGTGGGGTTACACTTTTGTTCTGCAGGGAGCTCCACTCATACTAGTAAACTGACCAAATTGACCAACTAACCAATACCTCTTCAGTGGCAGAAATCAGGGGGAAGAATTTTAGCCAGTGTTGACATGGCAGAATTGAGCTCCAAGTGTGTTTGCCATACTAGTCTGAGAGTCTTTTCCAGAGGTGCATTAGACCTTGATATGTATTCTACCAGACAATCTGAACTT
Organism: Brachypodius melanocephalos; assembly: GCA_013398615.1. Lineage (NCBI taxonomy): Eukaryota > Metazoa > Chordata > Aves > Passeriformes > Pycnonotidae > Brachypodius > Brachypodius melanocephalos. The sequence goes on along the minus strand of VZSR01001854.1, from coordinate 16,728,666 downwards.
TGCCCATATTTTTTTTTCTTTAAAGAAAAAAAATAATCAAAATATTTTAGAATAAATTAAAGAATCACATTTTAATTTGAGAAATAAAACAGCCCAGGTGTTTTTAAGTGCTTATTTTGCAAATTCGATTGTAGACAACAGCTTGTGATTTGTGTTCTTGAATTTCAGCAAATGATGTGAAAGCATTGCAGACTCTGGAGAAGATTCCAAATTTCAGGATTTGAGATCTCCTGAATTTAAAAACTTTTTTTTAAAATGCTTTTTAGTGCCATAAGGTAGCAAATATATTTTGTAAAATCTGATTAATTTCTATAGGAAATGCTCTTCCCTCTTCTCCCCACAGCTGGATAGTTTGGAAGGGTTTCTTCTCTTCCTCTATGCTTAAGGACTCTTGGATTTTCATTGGGAAAGTTGTTTTAATCATCTTGCAGTTACTGTAAGAAAGAAGAAATAATCTGAAATGTTCTGATGGCAATTGCTGTCATCTTCCATCCCATTTTTACAGCCAATGGCTTACAAACAGCACAGTGGTAGCATTCAGCTGCAGAGCTGGGCTGTGCATCCCATTCCATTTCAGATGCAGCGTATGAACAGTATTTATCCTGGTCCCTGGAGAGTACTTTGGCACCTTAGGGACACATGTTTATCAGAAATTGTTTTATCAGCTGCTCATCAGGACCTCAGCAGGAGCCAGAGCTCTGTTGTAGCTTCCCTTGCTGTGGCCTGGGCTCATCCTTCCCCAGGAGCTGCCTGTGCATTTGTGAGACTGCATAAACAGGAGAAGAGCACGAGAGGACACTGCTTTCAGACTGATCGTGGGATGAGGCACTATCCTGACCCTATATTATTTTAAAGGGATAATAATGACATTGCAATGATTTGGTTTCAGTGTGATTTTTTTCCCTTGTCTTTTACATCTCAAGCTGCAATGCACCTGGTCAGGAAAAGGCATTAGCCTGAGCTTAATATCTGCTTACCATCCATTTTTGTTCCACAAGCAGCTGAATGCTTTTCCGAAGAATTCTCTGTGTGTAGAGCAAAGAAAGATTGCTCACTGAATGAAAGAAAAGGCTTTTTTCCATGAGGGAAAACTTCATATAGAAAGAGCTGCCCAGTGCAGCTCTGATGTTGAGACTTCGAACTGTCTGTGGGACCTTTTCCATTCCTGTTTCTTGGGTAATTTGTGCTAGAAAGTCCCTTTTTAGCTTTGTTCAAAACTCACAACTGTGTCTCTCCTTGAGAGAGTGCTGCTTTGGCTTAGATAATGGGCTTTTTTTTCATGTAAACACAGAGGAAAAAACAGCTTTTGCATATGAACACCCCCAAAAGTCCATCGAGTTGTTTGGTTTTTTTTCTGGGAATGGGCAGAGTGAGGGATTTTTTGGTTGGGTTTTTGGGGTTTTTTTCATATCAAGAGAAAACACCTAGCACTTCAAAGATGCATTCCTGCTTTAAGATGTCTTTGCAGCCCTCCTCCCTTAGCAGAGTCCGCCCTGTCCATGAGCTTTCCTCATCCCCACGTTGTGGTGTGCAGCCTGGCTCTCATCCCACATAATCAAAGTGTCACTGAACTGGCTATTTCCAGCTGCCCGTGTGTCAGGCAGCAGCATGCCAGGCTGTTGTCACTCATAGCTGACACCAGCATACTTGGCCCTTAAAAAAGAAAAGTTGAGAAGAGCTGGAAAAAGCGCTGACAGCAGATAGCTCACCACTCTGTGAGTGTGTTGTAAAGAGCAGATGTCAAGGCAGGTGGAAGAGGGAAGCTGCCTCCCCCATGCCCTGCTTGGCTGGAGAAGCAGTTTTACTCATTTAAGGCAAAATGAGCTGTGTTAGCTCATTTTATGTCAATGCCATGTGCTAAAGCTGCCTCTGAGAGGCACTAGGCAGTGCAGGTGAATGATCCAGGTGAATGATCCAGGTTAGTGCTTGGAGGAGAGCCTGGGCAGCATTCTGTCTGTGGGAGGGTGGCCAGCTCTGGTGGGGTGTCTGGCCCTGGCAGCCCTCTCCATGTAACAGCAGGAAAACACAGTCGAGTTGATGTGAACATGAAGGCACTCTCATTTCTGCCTACTTCTGCAGTCCTCCAGCAATGTCTTTGCGAGCAGCAAGCCTTGTAAGGGGTTGTGGAGCCCGATGTACCTGTGAAAAAAGTAAATTATTAGGATGGTATTTCTGCCCCTCTGATTAGAAAGTTCATGCTAAATGCTGCAGCTTCTTTGGCCTGTGTTACTCTGGTGGGAAAGGCTGTTTAATGAATCCAGTAATTACGTTACATTTGGAAAAACCCTGCTCCTGATTAAAAGTTACAATAGAGTAATCTGACCCTTCCCACTGAAATCCAAAGTCAGAGGATCATCTGAAGATGTTTTCTTTTAAGAGGACTACATTTTGTTTTTATCTTTTCTACTGAGGAAATAGTACATTTTTCTCTGAATTCAAAGCTGAGGCTTGCTGGTTGGACTGATCTGGCTCTTCCCTAAATACAATGCTCGCCAAAATTTGTTAAGCCAGAAGTTTTCTTACGCAGGTGTTTCTCCGGGAGTCCTTAGAACACAAGCTGGAGAAACAGCGAGAAGTGGAAGTCACCAAGGCAGCAATGATCATCCGAGCGCACATCTTGGGTTATGCAGCCCGGTAAGTGACTACATGGGAATATTGATAGTAAGGATTTGAAATAAATGGGGGAGTTGTCAAGAAGTTACATCCTTCTGACACAATTCTCAGCTTTTCGTAGGGGCCAGGCATTCAAATCCTGTAAGTGGCTTTTGAAAATAGCGGCTGAAAATATCCACGAATAATACAAAGTTTGAATTGTTTTAATATAATGAATAGGACAATACAGAAATTTGGAGGTCAGGCAGTATCCATCTGATTGTATCATGGCATTAGGGCCATGGTAGGAACTCTAGTTGAATGGCACCTAGTGGAGCTGCCCCAAGCCACCAGCTGAGATCCTGATTTATCTTTGCTTCTTCATGGTAAAAAAACCAGAAGGAAGATAAAACTAATACATTTGGTTCTTGGAGAACCAAGACATTATGTTACTGATTAATGTTAATGATTAATGTTTACCTGGCTTCATGCCTTATGTGTTAGATGGAGTTGTTCGTCCCATCTATTTATTTCTCTGCTTTTTCTACAAGTCAGTTGAGGACAGTTTAAGGAAGCTTGTTTGCATGATGAGGTAATTTCTTTTCATGTGCTCATTAGTCCTGTTCTTATATTCTGACCAGTATGTTACATAAAAACAATATCCCTTTTTTAATGACAGCTATCTTGCTACACATGGTCCGTCTTTTCATATATATTCTTTCTCTACATGGGTGCACACACACAGAACTGTCTTTCTAGCATCTCCTTAACAGGGACATAAGAACATGTAAGATGTGCATTTCCTTAATGAAGACACACATGGTGCTGTCAAGAAATGAGACAATCTTGCTTCTCAAAGGGAGAAGAATGTGAACAGTGGGGGAACTATCCCAGAGCTGGAACTATCATGGGCTCGCTATTACAGGTCACCATGGCAAGATCCCTCACCACTGTTTCATTACAAATTTGTTTCCTTTTTTTCTCCCCCCAGAAAGCGGTATAGAAAGGTTCTCTACTACGTGGTTGTGATACAGAAGAACTACAGAGCATTCAGTGGTAGGAAGAAGTTCCTGTGCCTGAAGAAAGCAGCCACAGTCCTTCAGAAGCAGTGGCGAGGCCAGCTTGCTCGGCGTCTTTACAGAGAGCGACTGGAGGAGAAGCGGAAACAAGAGGAGGAAAGAAGAAGAGAGGAGGAAGAAAGGTGCAGTCTCCAGCTTACATCACTCTCCTGCCTGTGCCATTTTAGGTGTTGGTCTGAAAGCCTTTATTTCAGGCTATTCTTGAACAAGTGATTTTGGAAACCTTTGCTGCTTTTGCTAAAAGAGGCATATAGCGATCATGGTGGTTTCATATTCACAAACATAATCGTTGTGATCTTATTTTTGGCTGTCTTTTCCAGGTGGCAGATGATCTCTGTAAGCTGAGCTATTGCCACAGCAAAGAAATGTGGTGAGCTTATGCTGAGCTTGATTGACTGACTTTTTTTCTTCACTCACTTTTAGGGAAAGACAAAGGCAAGAAGCAGAGCGTCTTGCCCAGCAGGTAAAGAATATTCTTAATGCTTTCAGCCTCGCTGTTTATTTGAGTATCTCAACCCAGTAATTAAAAAAATAAAAGGTACCTGTAGCATTAAAACTAAACTAATTACAGGAGCTGGCAGATAAAGCCAAAGGAAACTCAATATAGTTTGCATGGAAATTTCCTTCACCTGATACTTCATTTAATTTCCGGCAAAGACGGAATTTTCTGCACATACTTGGACTTCCTTTGCTCAGCGATCTCTAAGCAAATGTAATCATGCTTTAATTTTTTTTTTGTTTTCTTTCCTTTTAATTTCTTGCTGATGTGAAGATAGGGCTCCTTTTAAATGAATGAGCATGGTGGAGTATAGAGCTTTAGAAATAAATTTTGAAAAAGAAGCTTGAATTTAGGGGTCTAACTTGATTTTATTTTGTTTCATTTTATTTTTGTGCAGGCTGAAGAAGAGAGAAAGAAGCAGGAGCTGGCTGCCATTCAGAAAGCTCAGAAGGAGGCAGAGCTGAAGCGGGAGGTGGAGAAGCAGAAAGAAAGCAGGCAGGTGGAAGAAATCCTGCGTCTGGAAAAAGAAATTGAAGACCTGCAGCGTGTGAAGAAGCAGCAGGAGCTGTCCTTGACTGAGGCTTCATTACAGAGGCTGCAGCAGCGCCGGGATGAGGAGCTCCGGCGGCTGGAGGATGAGGCATGTCGAGCAGCCCAGGAGTTCCTGGAATCTCTGAACTTTGATGAGATTGACGAGTGCGTCCGAAACATCGAGAGGTCTCTCTCTGTGGGCAGTGGGTATCCTGCTGAGCTGGCTGAACAGACTGGAAATGCCTGCAGTGAAAAGCCCAATTTTAACTTCAGCCAGCCGTATCCTGAGGAGGAGGTAGATGAGGGCTTTGAAGCCGATGATGATGCATTTAAGGATTCGCCCAACCCGAGTGAGCATGGCCACTCTGATCAAAGGACCAGTGGCATCAGAACAAGCGATGATTCCTCAGAAGAGGATCCTTATATGAATGATACCGTGGTGCCAACAATTCCTGCTGCCAGCGACGCCATGGTCGTACCTCCTGCCCACGACACAGTGAGCCTCCACAACTCTTCAAGCGGCGAATCCACCTACTGCATGCCAGAAAATGTATCCTGCAGAGCCCCGAATTCTGTGGAACTCATTTCTCCTGATGGAGACTATGACTACGACCAGGACGATTACGAAGACGGTGCTATCACTTCTGGCAGCAGTGTGACCTTCTCTAACTCGCACAGCAGCCAGTGGTCGCCAGACTACCGCTGCTCAGTGGGGACGTACAACAGCTCTGGGGCGTACCGCTTCAGCTCGGAGGGAGCTCAATCTTCTGTAAGTAGCAGTGTCTTTATTATCTAAGAATTGATAATGCCTACTGATTTTATTTTCCCCTGCTGTGCAGCTGTAGACTCACTATAGCTGTTCCTAGAAAACACTGTGTAGTTTGATTTGCTCAGGGAGCCTGTGGAAATAGCGGTCTGTTGCCATCTAGATGCCACTGGGGTGAGTGCATTAGAGTCAGAGGCGGCTCAGATGCTGTTTGCAGTCCCGGGCTTCTGCACAAATATGGTTTTAGCTGCTTTAATGCAGCACTGTGTGTTACTTGGTGAGGAGCTCAGTGCACAGTGAAGTTCTTCTCTGTTCATGTGTTTAGAGTTGGGGTACCAGGTAGCTTGCTGGGGAATTATTATTCCCTAATAAATTTAGTTATGTGTGCAAGTTGCAAGATATTAAAGAATAAGATACTTGCAGAAGTCCCTGACATACCAGGTATATTTTGAGATTATTTGGAGAGTAAAGTTCACGCAGTGGAAACATGTTTAAATTATTGAGGCAGACACATGTTCTGCAGAGAAATTTTTCAGTGCTGTTTACTGAATGTACAGTGGGGTTTCCTTCTACAAATATTTTTGAAAGAATATGATTTCCTCTACCACTCACCCAGTGTTTCTGTGAGACTGTCCGACTGGGAAAGTGAAAAGGTATTTCAGGAACACTGACTTGTTTAGAAGGAAAACTTTAATGATAGAATATCTACTACATTTGAGGCAGTGTGATAAGCAGTCCAAGAGCCATTGTGGGTGTTGGGATAAATTGACAGTTCTTGCCTGAGCAAAAAACACTTTCAGTGTCTCTGTTGAGGATGTCTTTCTGCTGCATGACTCTGGATGTGTGTCAGATACAGAACAGAAATTCTGACTTTCTGGGGTGAGAGAAAGCTAGTATCACAGCTTGTGCAATGTTTCAATACTTTTTTAAGCTGTTCCCCACAGCACTTCAGTGACAGGGACAATTAGCACAAGGTAGCTTACCCTGACCATACTCTTGCAAAGGGATAACCTTCCTGAGCTCTACAAAGCTTTTACACAGATTTGTGTAATCCAACAGTTCAAGCTGCAACTTACTACGATGTCCTTTGTTAGCTGGCTGGAAAACCAATGCGGAATCATGTCCTTCCAATACATGATAAAATGCTTTAGCTAGAGCCTTCTAAACCAACTTGATCTAAACTCTTTCCTGAGAGATTGTGACCTTTCTTTCCTTTCTTGTGTAGTTTGAAGACAGTGAAGAAGATTTTGACTCCAGGTTTGATACAGATGATGAACTTTCCTACCGGAGGGATTCAGTCTATAGCTGTGTCAGCCTGCCCTACTTTCACAGTTTTCTGTATATGAAAGGTACTGGATTAATCAGAATTTGCTAAATAGACAACATAACCAGAAATATTTATTGTGTATTACACTCCAATTCCTGTAGAGTTAAGCTATTTTCTTGTTTTTCAAAGGGTGATGGAAAAGGGACTTCAATGAATTTGAGTTGTTCTCAGGTTAAGTTACTTGCAGTGGCTTACGTCTAGCAATGTTTCTCCCCTCTGCAAAAAAAGATCAATATTTTGAGCTGTCTCTGTTTCATTGTACATCTTTGCTGGATCACAAACAATGAAATATTCGGAATATAAATACAGAAAAATAACTCAAAAAGTCAAGTTGTACCAAATTTTGAGGAAAGCTGATTCCTGCTCTCAAAACCTTGTAACACTGACAGCATTCATTGCAGACCAATTTTACTGACCTTAGTCAAATTTCACTTTGGATCTGGAAGACACGAAGAAGGTTATGTGTAGCAAAGGGGTGTGAGAGACTCTGAAAAAATATACACAGGAGTTCTCTGCTTAAAATTCTTGGGTTTATCTTCTGGTGATTGATAGCAAAATGTAATCCAGCTGAATCCTTGTATGATTTCATCCCTATAGTATACCTTATGTTTCGGGAATAGGAACAGCCATGAGTGTACACACCACAACGTTTGTGTGAAAAATAATGCAGCTGACAGTAGCATGGCTTTTACTTTCTGACATTGCTAGGCAGTTTTTGTGGGATGACAGGCACATACTGGTTTGGTTAAGGTTTTTATGACCATGCTGTAACTCCAGTGCAATGTGCATTGCCTACTCTATGGCCACACTTTGGTGTGGCTGAGCTCACACCAAGGTGTTTCCTACTCTAAACACAGCTTTGTCATGTTTTGTGGTTTTGAGTTAAACATCGTTACCTCCTAATAACCTGCAGAGAGGAAAGATCTTAACACTTTATTTTTTTTTTAATTATCACTGAAATACATTGAAAGCTGTCATAAAGATCAGATTCTCATGTGCAGCAAGACTTTTCAGTAATTTATTATTATAGATATGTATAGGTACATGTAATTATAGGTATGTTACATATATTTTTGTAATACAGAGACTTACTACAATTTATAATTTAAGGGTGTTTAGATTGACAGCAATATTGGTGGCCATAAGGATATGCAAAAGTGAGGTTTTGTGGCTTACAGCAGAGACTCAGTTTAACTGCAGGGTTGATGGTCAGCACCTCCCAGTTTTGGTGCTGTTCACAGCATCTGTTTTATGATATAGCTGTTTGTTTTAACTGCATTTAAACTCACACTTGTCTCTTGCCAGGTGGCTTAATCAACACATGGAAGCGACGCTGGTGTGTCCTGAAAGATGAGACCTTCCTGTGGTTTCGTTCTAAGCAGGAAGCACTTAAGCAGGGTTGGCTTCACAAAAAAGGGGGTGGATCATCTACGCTTTCCAGAAGGAACTGGAAGAAAAGATGGTTTGTTCTCAGACAGTCCAGGTTGATGTACTTTGAAAATGACAGTGAAGAGAAGCTAAAGGGTGCCATGGATGTCCGAGCTGCCAAGTAGGTTTACATGGTTTTGTATTAGCCATGGTTCCTTCTGAGTAGTACTTGGGGCTCAGTCTGGGAAGACATTGAGTGCCCTGCCTACAAATTATGTGAATGCAAGCAGGAGAGTGTGTGTGGTGAAGTTAGTGAAAGCAAGTGTTGTCCTCAGTTGGCTCTCTCTTAAGTCTAGAGAGTGCTCCAGAGCTAAGCCAGTGCCAAATACTTCAGAAAATGCTGCTGTAATGAACACATCTACGCTTTCTCCCAGATTAGAGGCCCTACTTAGTCTGTAATGATTCCCAAGGCAATTTGGGGCATGTTGCCAAGTAGCTTCAGGCAAACCCAGAACGAAGAGGGTGGAATTAACAAGCTCCGAGTATATTGACGTTTGCATGGGTCAAAGCTGAACCTTCTTGTATGTATTTAGATTTTTTTCTTTCATGCTTTAAATAATTGTGGTAGTGTAGAAAAGTCTTTAAAATGCATATATTCATTAAAAAAGCAAGATTACTATACCTAATAACTTATGCCTTGTTAACTTAAGTTCCTTAAGTCTAAGAATTTTACACTTCCTGAAGCATGCAGAAAAAATGTTTTCTCTACTGGATGGTATTTTTCCTTCTAAACAATTTAGGATTATCTATGTAATTTAAAAATCTGAGTGTGCTAACATTAGTTGTCTCTTTTCTCTATAAAGTGTGCCTAAGCTTTCATCCAAAGCAGAGAGAAACAGAAATGATTAGTGACACTCAGTTCCGCTCTGTGCCTTGTAATCTGCAGCTATCCAGTTTGTTTGTTACTTTAACAGAGAGCTTAAACTAAATTGAAATCTTCGAATAATCTTTTCTTAGGCAGTCCGGCTTTAGCCTGATTTCAAGTAGGGCAGAAGAGAGTTTCAGTGGGAATCCTGACTTGCTCCTGAAAAACCAATGGGCTGTTGGCAGTCAAGTTGATCTCTGAATAGACGCTGAAGAACCTACCTTTTTTTTTTCCTGTTAAAACTAGATTTGACTCTGTCTCATGTACCATAACATTTATTAGCATATTTTTCTAATATGTTTAATCAATCATTCTTTGTTGTTGTTGTTGTTACCTCCTTGCTTCATTGGCTGTGCCCTATAGACCTTCTTTGCTGCACGTACCTTTAAAATTGTCAAAGGTTACTGAACCTTGTTTGTAGGTTCAATCAATGACTATTTGTGTGTAAATTAGCTAAAAGAAAGGGTACATGTATTTAAAGAACTGTGTTTCATAAGAAATAAACAATAGCTTTTAAACATAATGTTAATATTTACTGAGTGCATTGCTAACCTATAGTACAACTCACATATTTCACCACTCTCTGTTAGGGACCCTGTTCAATTTAAAAAATCTCAGGCTGATTCACTTGAAACACAGAACAGAGAGATATTCTATTAGACACTGTTACTGAGAGGGAAGGATTCAAACAGTACAAAATTACAGCTTTTTGAATTGATAGCAGACAGATCATCCTCATGAGTCTGATGTGCAGAGCTTGCATATATTTTTTATAGGACAAAGATTTATGAGACTAGTATAGCTGATAAGGAAATATAGCCAGTTAAGGAAATAGTAAGTGTCAGACAAATACAGCAAGACTGCAAAAAGGAAATTAATTTATTTGTTAAGTCATAGGGGAATCTAGTGTCATACTTTAATTATTGTTAAAATCTTCACAGTTGTTTTTATATCAATGCTTAGATGTCCAAACTAAAAATTAGAAATACGTAATTTTTCAGTAGATGAGTGCTCAGCTTTATGTGCAAATCATGTTTGGAATTGGCTTTATGCTGACTCATAACCACACAGAATCACTAATCCAGGTTTTGTTTGCTTTCAATTTTCAATCTTCAACAGCCTTCTTTTTAGCATTCCAAAAATCATTTGGTTATGCAGTCAGTTCAGAAATATATCCATTTCTTAACTCAGTTATCTTTTCCTCTCATAGGGTTTGATAATGCTTTGCTTTTTCTCCAATTCTTGGTAAAATGGTAACAGAATGGTCACTTTGGTGACCATTCATAGTAGTTTGAATATTTGTGCTGTGTAGGCAGAAAACACAGCTTTAGTTTGGCCAACTAATACTGGGTCTGATAAATCATGTTGAGTCTTGCAAATGAACCTGATGAAGACTGACTGCTGTTGTTGTATCAGCAGTTTGTGAGCTTCTCAGCAGAACAGAATTTTCAAAATGTTGATAATCTGTAATGCTCAATCTTGGTGTTTTCCTTTTTTTCAGAGAGATTGTTGATAATACAGGCAAAGAAAATGGTATTGATCTAATAATGAGTGATAGGACCTACCACTTAATTGCTGAATCTCCTGAGGATGCAAGGTATGAAAATCATTGGGCCTATCTTCTTTTCTTTTCGTGTTCAACCTCTATGCCATTCTGACTTTGGCTTGTCACTAATTTGTTTCACTACTGTCACAAAATATTCAGGCTGTGTTTAACACGTTGCATTTAACACATTTTTAAAAGGCTTGCTGAGGAGAAAACCTTGTGGCAGATAATTACTGGGAAGAGTCAGATTGCCAATGAAAATTTGTCTAGAATTTAGCTGTTACCTATGTGTTACTAGCAACTTACCGAAATACAATTTGTAGAGAGGCAGTCATTAGCCACTGATGTTTGGCTTGTGGATTTCACTGCTGTGTTCAGCTGCATTGATCAAATCAATATTTGAGACCCTGTAGTCTGCCTGAAATGAAGCACTTGGTTTTTAGGGGTGGGATCTGTTTGTTTAAGCAGAACCTAAAATTTCTTCAGATAGAAGTTATAATGCAGTCACTTTATTTTAGAGCAAAAGCATATTGATGTAAGAGGAGTGTGTAAGAGAGTGCTTCCCCTTCTGCGTATTTAAAAAGGGTCTTGCTTTTGTTGCTAAAGGATCCATATCTAACCATGGGGGAGGCATGTAGATGAGGAGCAAGTCTGACTTGTCAGATCAGTTGTAGAGCATCTTTAAAAAAATCTCCATACTACAGTTCATGCAAGATAATAATATGCTTGCCGACAAAAATCAAGCATTTAAATAAAGTTAACTTAGTAATCAGACCTTATTACCCACTGCCTTGCTGCCCCAAGGCCAGAATACAACATGCCTTTGTCAACATCACCTGAGCTACTTTGCTCTGAAGCCTCCAAAGTTCTTTTGTATTCTGTTTTTTTGCAAAGGTAGAATGCCTTCCTATATCATAGGACCCTGAGTACAAATGTAGGTGCAAAATCCCTCCTCATGTTTTCAGGTATCCTTAAAGTTATCCATGAAATAACTTAGGAGCTTTCTAACAGTTACTGTTAAGATTCTTTTGGGATGTAAGCATGTTTTAAAACAAAAGGTCAGCTAAAGTCTCTTCTGCCAGACATGTATACTATGCCTTAGGGACCAATAAGTAATTATCAACACACAGACTTGTCTGTTGCCCTGCATCTCCTTCATTTCTTTCTTAAAGGTGGAGGAGGAGACACTGTACACTCTCGTTGTGTGTAGTACAAATAACAAACCATCCAGGTTGAATTACCTTTTACCACTGTATTTCCTGTTTCTTTTTTCTCACTCACCCCAGAAGACTTAATGAGGAAGATGTGTAAGGATTTGCAGACAGGCTTAAGTCAAAGCCTTGTTAACAAAGCATTTTGAAAAGTGAAGTGTGAATCATAGGGCTGTTTGGTCCACATCTGCTGTTGAAAAAATATTTTGTACCTGGGCTAGATCAGGATCTGAGGTTGCTTTTTGTTCAAATTAAGGCAAAAATGAAGAAAAACGTGGCACACGCCCCCAGAAGAGGAGTTACTACTATTGAAGAAGTAATGCTTCAGTGGGCAGCCACTGCTGAGGGTTTGTTCCTTTCAAATCCCTAGCCTTTTTCCTTATTTCTGTGTTCTGGGACTCAGCTGAAAAACAAAGGAGGTCCTGAGAGGGAAGAAAGCAAAAATAAAGTCTGCCTTGGTCTTTTGCAAAGTGCCATGATTCATTTCATTTTCACTGTTTACACAAAGATTAAATGAAATCAGGAAAACTCTGAATTGTTCTTTAAAATCCATCCATAAATTATCACTAGATGTGCATACAGTGCTATGAAGTCTTTTTTTTCTTTTTTCTTTTTTTTTTTTTTTTTGGTATTGAAATAGAAGTTTCACTTTAAATGCATTTGCAGTTCCTGAGCCCAGAAAGGAAAGGTGAATTTAATTTGTGGGAATTTTTTGGTAGGCGAGGCTTAGTTTTCTTTAGTTTCTTTACTTCAGTTTCAGCTTTTCTTCAGCTGGTGCTTTCTCCTCTCTAGATGACTCTCTCTTCTCTCCCTTTTTTTGTGGCATTAGCTTACATCCAGCAAAGTGTTAAGTACAACCTCTGTGTAGGTTTCTCTGAGTCTTAAAAAAAAATCAGAAATATGTTCTCATCTGCTTTATGGTCTTTGTTTTTGTTCATTTCTTGCACTGTTTCTAATAAAAGCGTGAGCCAATAAAAAAAATTTAGGATATGGCAGTGATGGTGCTGTTTGACAGCCTACACATTTTTTTCTCAAGCTATTTTAGCGGTTCAGTTTGCAGAAATCTCCATTTTGGGGGAACAGTTGGCTTCTGAATGCTGGAGTTAAGGAGGCAGCTCTTCAGTGTCCTAGGCAAAAATTCTGTGACTAAAAGCAATTGCAGAAGAGATAACTTCATATTTAAGTCCACTAGTTGGTTGAGTGTTTGCTCAACCCTATGGTGACAGAGGAGACTGCAGGAAAGTGAGGAGTCTGTTTTAAAGGCTGGGCTTTTGAGCCCTTTGAAAACTTGGCCCCAGGTGGTTTTCATTAGAATGGCAAATTCACATCTCAAAGAATGGCATTCAGGAACCTGTTGAACAGGCCAAGCTCTGCTCTTAGATTTTAGTGGGATTCCTTAGAGCAGTTGAGGTTTATCATATACAAGTGCCAGAAGGATAGAAGTTTCCCAGCAGCAGAAGGTGTGGTTGGAATTAAATCCATCTGCAATTGCTGCTCAGGACCAGGGGCTGAAGCACTGGAAACCTCTCTGCCATTTTTTCCTGTTGTGGATATATACAGTGCCACTGAAGTGGCACAGATTTGCTCATCCTTTCAGCCAGCAGCTGGATTTTTCAGGGCTTCATAGAGAACAAAAAACTGTAGAGGTATTTGCTTGGGGGGGTTATTCTTTTTTCCCTCTCAGTTGTGCTTCTCAGTGGACTTGGGTGATCTTTGCAGAAGTGTCACTGTAAGAAATTACTACCAGTCACGCTATCAGTGCAGCACAATTTATAATCTGAAGGTTGGGATTCCCATTAAAGGCTTTGTGTGTAGCTAGCAATGTATTTTATTCCAGATGAAACATATGGAATGTGTTACAAAGACTCTCCAAGCACTCAGATGTTTCAGTGTGCTTACAGCAGTTTTTCAGATACCACTTAGTGTTCAAGGTACTTTTTGTCAGGAAGAAGGGTTTGACATCAGCTTGGATGGTAGATCTGGAGGGGCTTGCTTGCACCCAGTGTTACTTGAACTGACATAAAGCCTTGCTGCTTTTATGCCTGTTGACAAAAGGAATCTTAAGCAATTTCAAAAACCTGCAGAACCTGCTAGATCTCTGCAGAACAAAGGTGACAGAAGGCTTGTGCAGAGCCAAAATTTTACTTACACTGCTGCCTTTCTCTCCCCAGCCAGTGGTTCAGTGTACTGAGTCAAGTCCATGCGTCCACAGAGCAGGAGATCCGGGAGATGCATGATGAACAGGCAAATCCACAGAATGCTGTGGTAAGTCTAAACCTGAAGAACTTTTCAAACCAAGTATTTTTAGAAAACAGGGGCACTGTGGTGGCCACATCTTCTGAGTCACAGCCCACTTTGTTTAAATGTGGTGGTAGCTGTGACACTGGCTAGAGCTTCCAGGTCCTTGGTCCTGTAGCTGTACAAGGAGAGAGTGAGACTTCTAACTCCTCTCCCATCATTCACCTTGATGAAAAATGATTTGGTTTTGGGGGTGTTTTTTTCTGGTCCACTTCCCTGTCACATCACAGTGTATGCTTGATTTTGAAGTTTTGCAAATATACTGTTAATGGTAAATTAAAAACCCAAGAGTTAAAAATTTGAGATTTCTCTGATCATGCCTTTATCATTCTGTGCAACATACACTGGTAATTAATAGAATTAATAGAATACATTTGGAACCTAATATCAAGCAAATAAAAACAATTCTTAATAGCTTTAGAACTTTGTTTTATGAGGATGCCATTTATATTGGGATGGCAGTTTTCAGTGAAAAATTCAAGCATGTTTGGAAGCATAGAAAAGAGCAATTTTTGAGCTGCCTTCATCCTGACTACAAATAATCTTTCACTGGGTCTATTCATCCAAGTCTCTTAGTTTCCCTCTCAGCAGTTTTAATGGTTAAGAGAAACTAGCTGATGCCCAAACCTGCAGTTCATTTTGCTTGATCAAAGCTGCTGCTTCTTTCTCCTGTCTCTCAGAAGAGTACTGTGAGTAATGTAATAGTGAATGTCTTCCTCATTTTCTGGTTGGATATTTGTTTATAGGGTACACTCGATGTAGGACTAATTGATTCTGTCTGTGCTGCTGACAATCCAGATAGGTAAGTCAGAACCATGCCTGGTGATTTCCTTTTTCTAATGTCTCTAGCCAAAATCAGACATTGCATATTTTAGTCTCTAAACTTTACTGGCCAGCCATGTATTAAAGTGATCCATTATTGCCTCGCTTTTCACAGCACTAAACACCACATGGTAAAATATGGAATAGGAATGATGGTGCATTTTGAGGGGGGAGGGCTTCAATAATTTCTCTGACATCGCTTCATATCTGAACTCTTCAGCTCCTAAAGTGATCCCAAACTGGAAGATTAAATATTTCTTTCATTTATACAAGTAATGCTCCTGGAAAAAAAGAAAAAAGAAGAAAAAAGAAGAAAAAAAAAAAAGAACAGCTGATTTTTGAGTTCCTTAGTAATGTAATAGGCAAAAAATATAATTTAATATTTTTTGTGTGTTCAGTTTCTCCTTCATGAATGTTGTATTCTTCAGGGATGAAAATTATTTCCCCAGAATAAAAGTGTCTTATAACAAAGAAGACACTGCAGCATAAAAACAACAAAAATGTTGGGTTATTCTTAGTTCTTGAACTATTACTGGTGTTTAGGGAAATAAAAAGTAATCTGGGTTCAGACTACAACTGGTTTATAAGGTTACTGGATGTAGGTGTTATTTGAACTGTAGGGGCTCACTCCAGTTTCTCCTCATTGTGTACATGTGTAAAACAGCTGGTTTTAAGTTAGTGCTTTGTCATTGGCCAGCCAAAACACTGATACCAGAAGTAACAGTGAATTTACAAGCCCAGGTTTCCTACAATGCAAATGTCCAGAGCTTTCACAATTTTAAATTAGCATTTCTCCTGCATTAAGTTAATGCAATAAATTAAGCATTTATCTTGTAAGCATTTTTCACATGGATTTTTTCAGTCTTGTGGGAGGATTTTATGCTATGTTTTGGGAGTTTGCTCCAGATGAAAAAATTAATGGTAAAGGGTTAAAGCAAGCGTTGCCTGTCTGATCCAGGGAGCCATCAGCACACTTCTCTTGGGCTAGTTCTTCATGCTTCAGTGAATCCTGGGGTAGGATTGGGTAAAAGCCAGACTCTCATTAAAAATAGATTGTATTCTCTGTGAATTGGGTTGCACTGCATTAAAAATAAAAGAATCCATGTTCACACGCTGCTTTACTGTAGACCTTTGTATACTGTAGTTTGTTTTAGCTAATGTAGCTATTGACTGAAGCAGACACTCTAAACAGATCTCACACTGAAATAGTTCTGATTCACATGCAAAGCTGATTAAAGTTTGGAAGTTTTTCTCACCACAGATTTATTTTGAGATATGACAAGTTGCAATTTGATGTGAACTTTCCCACCATTCATAGCCCATGCATTTTGGTGTGAATGCAGCATAACTGAGTCTTTTCAAATGCTTAATATTTTTCTTTAGGTGATAACAAAATAATTCATTAGAGGTGGACCCTATTTTTGATAGAAAATGCAAACAATGAACAGTTTTTTATAGTTATGGGGAGGGTGAGAAAAACAGCATGTATGCTGATTATAAAGGCTGTTTCAATTGTCGGGTTTTTTTTGATAGACCCAATTCATTTGTGATCATCACTGCTAATCGTGTTCTTCACTGTAATGCTGACACTCCTGAAGAGATGCATCACTGGATAACCCTGCTCCAGAGGTCAAAGGGGGACACTAGAGTGGAGGGACAAGAATTCATTGTGAGGGGTAAGAACTGAGTGGGGCAGTAAAAAGTAAATAACATCCATTATGCTTTGAAAAGATTGTTCCCACAATACAATGTGGGTAATATGCCAACATGATTAGTGTTGCAGCCTCATCTTTGTGTGGTGGACTTTACTCATAAATTAATACAGCTGAAATTATATTCTTGCTGTGCCATGTAAGAAAACACTGTAATGATGAAAATTTTTTTTCTGTAAGTTGACAAGATAATTCTTCTAGTGAACCATCAAAATTGAAAGGTTTTCATACTAATTTTATCTTTATAATTTCATTGTTTGAGAATTTTACTCGATGCTGTTTCACATATGAGCTTATCAATTCACACAATGTTTTTGTTGCTGCTGAAAGTATACAACAAACTTTTAGCAACTTACTTCTGTCCAACTCTGTTCAAGAAAAAGAAGTGTGATTCAAATTGTGTCCTTAACAGGGTGGCTACACAAGGAAGTGAAGAACAACCCAAAGATGTCCTCATTAAAACTAAAGAAGCGTTGGTTTGTTTTGACGCACAATTCTTTAGACTACTACAAGAGTTCGGAGAAAAATGCTTTGAAATTGGGTACTCTGGTCCTGAACAGCCTCTGCTCAGTGGTGCCACCTGATGAAAAAATCTTCAAAGAGACAGGTAATTGTTTGCTCTTGTTCAACTAATCTTTCTGTCCTTCTAGCTAGTAATGCAAGAAACAATGCATAAGAATATTCTAAATGGATTATTGTGGGTGCAGTTCCATGAACAAATCCAGTTCCCAAGTCACTGAGGTGTTCTACAGGGAATTACTGGGTGAGAAACAAAGGTAATGTAGAGAGGAGTAAAATTTGTTTTCACCAACATTCAAATTATCACAGACTGACACTGCTGCCAAGTTAGTGTAAATACTTACGCTTACACATCAAAGACCTGGGGAAAAACATGGGTAGCACTCTCCTCATATATTATTTTATGTGCTGAGGAGCTGTGAGAGCCAGCATTGGAGCAGGTATAGGGGCATGCAGAGTAAAAGCGCAGTTTGTGGTAACCTACATACTACACCTGAGTCAGCTCCACTGTGCACTTTCAGAACTGGTTTTCAACTCAGAAGCGTCTGTGTGCAAATGAGAAGGGACTGTTGACAGTCCTGTATTATCTCATCGGGGTCAGTGACACTTCAAAGAGGCTTTCACTAGTGAAAAGATGAAACACATTTCCTTTTACTGAATCTGTTTCATAAAAAGCCTGTACAACGATACAGAAAGAGAATTTGAACTGAAATGCTCTTCCTGTCAGAGTTTCCACTCCATTGGTGTAAAATTAAAGACACAGGAGGTAGTTTGTGCTTTATGCCTGTTTGTACGTGTGCCACAGACTATGAAAGATTAATTTACAAAGCAAGTCTGTCTCAGATTTTCCTGTTACGGACAGGACTGGAGAGGCAGGGCCCAGGAGCTACAGAGACCTAAGAGTATTCCACAGTGTTGTCTTAGAGTGATTTTTACTAAGATTACTGGGTAAAACATGGGGCTGCATGATGCACAGTTATAGTCTGAGGCTACTCCTATGCTTCTTTAAAGGAGAAAATCTCCTTTGATACCACACTATCTGTATTATGATAGTTAATAACTCACACAAATTGAGTTCCTGAAAGGCTGCCAGCATGATCCAGGATGCAGCCCTGGGTGTCTGCTGGGCTGCAGTTTGTGTGATGACTGATTTTTCTGTTGTGCCAGGTTACTGGAATGTGACCGTGTACGGACGCAAACACTGTTACCGTCTCTACACGAAATTGCTTAATGAGGCAACCCGCTGGTCGAGTGCCATCCAAAACGTGATTGACACAAAGGCTCCCATTGATACTCCAACTCAGCAGCTTATTCAAGATATTAAGGTAGGTACAAGCAGGATGGCGTGGGGTGAGAAAGAATGGTTCCTTAAATCTTTGTTTTGGTTTTGCTGTATTGGGTAATAAAGCAGAAAATTACATTTTAATTACACAGTGACATGGACCAAAATTGTGAAACCTAAATGTATTCTCTGACCTGATAAAGGAATTTCTGTCTAAACACTAGAAAAGCAAACTTTGAAGTGTAGCTTGGAAGGCCAGAGGGATAACTTTTTTCCATTAAAAGAGTAACAAGTTTTACTGGTTTGTGTAGCTTGACAGACGTGGCAAGTAGAGCACATTGTGCAGGTTCATGAGGTAGCAGAGATGTTTGGCTCAGTCTACAGTGAGCAGCGCACCAGGACTAAACAGCTCTTCTGACACTTTTTTTTTTTTGGTCATTATGGTCCTTTTTTTATGATAGCGTGGGCTAAACATCTCATATCTCTGTGTGATAAGAAAAACATTCAATTAACACTTACTGTTTTATGATCTCATTGGAGACAGTGCATGCACAGCCAGAGAATGTCCTTCTGGAGCTTTTTGCTAATGTGCATTTATGAGAGAGGATGATGATTCTCACAAGAAACCAAGGAAATAGGCAAAAGGGGAGGACTGCTACTGACCTTTTCTCTGAGAGAGTGCCACCTCTTCTCTCATGGAAAAGAGGTATTAAGTTCTCAGTTCCAAGATTATGAATGCTGTTCTTCAGAGCAGGAGAAATATATGGAATTCAGGACTGATAAGAAGACAGTGCTCACACATCTGTCAAACTTGGCCTAAGAAGAACAGTAAGAGCAGTATTTGGATGTCAGAATGGGTGCACCAGGTTTACAGCAGCACTTTGGACTATTTTGTTTGGTAGCTCGTGCAGTTTCTAACTGAAAAGCCAATTAGTTATGCTGGAGAAATACTTTTAAATAAAACTTGAATCCAGATGCCATGTTTTCCATTATTAATTACTGGAGTAAAAATGAGTATAAAATGAAAACACACTTCAAAAATTGTTATGATACTTCATTTTGGTGTCCTGCAGCTCTGCTATGGTTTGTGTTATTTACTGCACAGATAAAGCAAGCCTATCCAAGGCCTCAGGTTAGCAGGTACTGAGCATTCATAGCCCACAGCATGCCACAGCAGCCACAGCACCCACAACTGGATTTCACACCAAATAGTGTTGGTAACCTAAGGGCACAAAGCATTGCATTATTATTAAAGCTGGACCCCAAATCTTGGGGTTTTTTCTTACCCCAATAGGAAAACTGCCTGAATGCTGATGTGGTTGAACAGATTTATAAGAGGAATCCAATTCTCCGTTACACTCATCATCCACTGCACTCACCGTTACTGCCACTGCCATATGGGGACATCAATCTAAACTGTAAGTTTTCCAATAATAGAACCACTTTTCCTAATGAAAGACTAAATCACAGGATGGAAATTTTAAGTCTACTGTGAAATAATGGTGGCAAAATACATGTTTTTAATACACATAGCCAGGTTTCCCTGTTCTCTTGAGAATAGGGCTTGTGGTGCTCCTGCAAGAGTGTTACAGAAGGGAAGGTTTTCATTGCTTTCAGCAATACAGCTAAGAAGACTGAGTTTGAAAAGTCTTGCACTGAAATAAGCAACTAAACCTGATTCACTCAGTCTCCTTGAATCATATTCTCCTCATCAAATTATTGTTGCTTCCTACCCAACACAGGAAGCTGCAGCAGCCACAGCTTTCAATTGACAGGTGTATGTTTTATCAGATGGGATAGAAAGCCTTATTTATGGGAAACAACGTTTATGAGTGTACATGGTTTTAAAAAGTGATGCCTTGTTTAGTCCTGAAATTAGTGTAATCATGTCTTTTAATCTTCTTGATTCAAGCACTGATTTAGAAGTCACTTTTGAATGAATGGTTAAGAGCTATTGATGATTGTGAACTTGGTGTTCTTAAAAAGGATTTGCTTACCTTAGTTTGCATCTGCATATTAAACAAGATATTACTCAGACCACAAATTCATCCTTGGGAGGAGGGTGTGAGATTAATAAGGAGTGTGCTATGGCACTTCAGTAGTGTGACTCGCTGTGAAAGAAAAACTCTCCACTACAAAAAACAATCGGTCAAGATACAGCTTTTCAGTTAAATTTGGAACAAATCTCAATAGCAAATTAGCTCATAAAATGAGTTTGTATCATACATTTGAAATGGAAAATATAGATTCTAATATCCTACATAACAAGGGTCACAGAGTAGCATTAAGCGATTTCCACATCAAGTCTGAGTGCTTTTTCTGTCATATCTCAGTCTAAGCACATTTCTCCCAATATTTCTTTTGTAGTGCTGAAAGACAAAGGCTACACCACTCTTCAGGATGAAGCCATCAAGATATTTAATTCTTTACAGCAGCTGGAGTCTATGTCTGATCCCATCCCTATAATCCAAGGCATCCTCCAAACAGGACATGATTTACGACCTCTCCGAGATGAGCTCTACTGTCAGCTCATCAAGCAAACCAATAAAGTGCCTAACCCTGGGAGTTTGGGAAATCTCTACAGTTGGCAAATACTGACCTGCATGAGTTGCACATTTCTGCCCAGTCGCAGCATCCTCAAATATCTCAAGTTCCATCTCAAAAGGTGAGAACCTTTGATCTGCTAAAGCACCACAACTTGTAACAATGTTTAGATATCTAGAAGTGAGACTTAGAGATGTATTCACATAGCAAACTGGCTGAGCCAAACAGTGGATCTAAAAAGAAAATGTTACAGGAAGAGTGTGTGTGAGTTGATCTGTATGGAATTACACACATTTGAAGAATCGACCAAAATGTCATGAAATTGAATATAGTTTGTTAATGTTGGGCAAAAGGGGCACTACATAAATGACTTTCAGCCTGTATCTCCAGGTCCCATTCTCAACTGTCCAAACCAACCTGTTAAAAATTTTTCGTTCTGCTCACCTTAATTTTATGAGATATGCATCATGCACATAAAACAGTATCATATTTAAAGATGTATTTCAAGTACAAACTTATGATTGCAAATCTGATTTTAAATTGTTAGTGAACATTAAATAATAATAAATCACTGTTTACAGTTCAGCATTAAAGAGAATATGGAGTTCCTCTTGCTGTGATGCAATGGAAGAATGCAGAGTGTGTCATTAGGAAAGTTAGTCCACCTACAAACTCAATAATTTAAAAGCTTTGTCTGTACTTGGGGCATGGCAATTAAATAGTGTACTAGATACAGAAATACTCTCAAGGGAAAAAAAAAATCTCAAATAAGCAAACTTCACAGACTGGCAGCTTAAAGTAATAACTTTTGTCTCACAGGGTTCGTGACCAGTTTCCAGGAACTGAAATGGAGAAATATGCACTTTTTACTTATGAATCTCTGAAGAAAACCAAAAGCAGAGAGTTTGTGCCATCACGAGATGAAATAGAAGCACTGATTGGCAGGCAGGAGATGACATCCACAGTTTATTGCCATGGTGGAGGCTCATGTAAGATTACAATCAACTCACACACTACAGCTGGAGAGGTGAGAAGTGGTGACAGAATGTTTTTGGAACAAAATCAGTGTGTCCCTTTACACGATAGTCCCAGGCAGCAGTAGTGTTACCCTCTGGAAGCACTGGGGATTTCTCTGCCACTCTCTCTAGGAAAGAAAGGTTTCCAGTGCTGTCCCTCCTTGCAGTATGTTCTGGAGAAATCCCTGCCATAAAAACTGTCAGTGAGCTGCAGAGGATTACCCAGCTGTAGTTCCTTCTTACAAATTACAGTAAAGACTAAGCAACTAGGCAGAGAGCATTATTATAGAAACTTCAGTAGACATTGGTGTGTATGAGAGCCAAGCTGCTTCCTAAAACTGGAAGACTCTTGCCGAGTTGGGGAAATACAGGGCGTTATATCTGGCCAGGAGATCGCACATACATATTCTGAAAGAATAAAAATTACAGTGGAATTTGACAACAATAATGCTGATGAGGACAAATTAATAACCTTTTTAGCCTAATGTAAAACCTAGCTCTAATTTTTTTTCTAAGTATCTATCTTACTCTGTGGTACTGTTTTTCCATGCTATGGTTTTTTCATGTGCTTTTTTCATTAGGTGGTTGAAAAGTTAATTCGTGGCTTGGCCATGGAGGATAGCAGAAATATGTTTGCTTTGTTTGAATACAATGGAACTACTGATAAAGCAATTGAAAGCAGAACCATTGTAGCTGATGTCCTGGCAAAGTTCGAAAAGTGAGTGTACCTCTCCTTCTTTCTTCTCTCTAATAAGTAGCAATTAAATAAATTTCCAATGTCAGTAATGCTGAATTTTCTCTTTGACTTACTTATTTGTGATGATGCAGCTGAATTAGATACATGGCAATTTCTGGAAGAAAAAGGATCTCTTTTTTAGTTTTTTTTTTAAGACTTAACAGCAACCTATCCACTTGTGTTGGTTTTCCTCTGTCCTGACACCAGTAGAGTAGTATTTCTCATCACTATTTCCACATTTTCTTTTCCACCACTGCAGTTTTTTCCACCATTACTGTCAATGTGGCTGTGAGAACTGATCTCCAGGCAGTCACTGCCATTCTGACTGTTATCTAACTTCACATGGAAGTCAGCACAGTACAGCTCACAACGTTTCTATTACCAGTAAAATTGAAACCACCCATAGTGCTGTACTAAGAAAATGTAATACAAGCCTAAATACCTGTTTGTCATCCTTACTTTTTATGCATGGCAATCAGCCCCCTTTATCCACATAAAAATGGAGAAAAAAGGAATGTTTTATAACAGGACTTAATAATGTGGCTTTTATTAACACCAGACTTATCTAAAAATCAACATTTATTAAAAGAATATGGGTTAGAAACTGTTGGCTTGAGAACTGAGTCAACATTTGTCCTTGATTTTGCTGTAGGCTCTAAATACAAAGATACACATAAAGCAAAGTTCAGCTGATGCCTTGCTTAGATTCCACAGGTGGCAATTTAGAAAAGAGTTTGATCTCACACATCTGACCTCTCTCCCTCTTAACGATGCAGGCTTGCTGCCACTGCTGAAGCTGGGGAGATGCACTGGAAGTTCTACTTCAAGCTCTACTGCTTCCTTGACACAGAAAACGTCCCAAAAGATAGCGTGGAATTTGCCTTTATGTTTGAGCAGGTAAAGAACAAAGGTTCTGTTCTGAGGCACTTTTAAGAGGAGGAAAAAAAGCAAGAGACCTAGGCACCACTGAGAGAGTTTTGATTTTGCTTGTGTTCAACCAAATGCTCTACTACTCAAGCATCAAGAGCAAAGGAAGTGTTTCAGTGGTCAAAACAGGCCTGTCCTGACATAAGTGAAGCATGTATGATTTCTCTAGTGTTATGTTTCTTACTTCTGCATTACTTGTCAATTGCTTTCTGTGTAGTGGTAGGAAAATGGATAATTGGATCTAAGCTGCATAAAAAAGAATAATACTTGCTTTTAATTTTCCTCTTCTTAAACCATTTTCTGAAGAAATTATAAGAAATAAACTGAAAAAAAGTGTAACCAGAAACAAATTAATTAATAAGAGACTCCTGCTGGCAATTGTCCAGAACTAATTGAGCAACAGCTTTTTCTCTTTAAAAAACTGATTGTTTCATAGGTGCCATAGGATAATAGTCCAGTCTCAACAGTAACAGTAAGACAGCTATGATGAACAGAAATCCATTTAGTGAATGTATTGAGCTCAGAATGAGGCTATACTGCAAAAAATAAAACAAGTTAAATTGACTTCTAAATGAAAATGAAAATTAATGCATGAAAATGAAAATTAAATGCATCGGCAGCTGGATTTCTCCTATATCAATCCCTGTAGTTACTCAGAAACTCGCTGATGGCATTTATTACTGTTGATTGCTCTTCTCCTGTTCTACTATATTGCAAATGATTAAAAATTCTTCCAGTAGTCAACTTCTTCCAATGGGCACTTGACAGATCAAGATTTCTCTACAGGGTTAAGATTTCTGGCTCTTTGCAACACCAAGACACTGACATTCTGTTGGTAAGCAAGACTGATGTGATCAAGCACTGACGTACCTCAATTTTCATACATATGAAGGGTTTTCCCCTTCTACATCTTCCCTGTAATAGAGTATTTCTTCCTTGTCCAGTTTAGGTTTTAAGGCACCATATTACACACAAGTCTACCAAAAGTCTCCTTCCAGTGCCTACTACTGTAGCTCAGTCCAGAACTGTTTATTGTTGGCTGAAGGATCTGGACAATCTGCCTTGGCTAGGCTTAGAAACATTGCCATTCTCTCTGTCTGTTGTTACCTCTAGAGGAGTCATCCAGTGCCTCTGTTTGGGATGAAGTTCAAACAGCAAGACGAAAATCTATGAGAACTCTGCATACAATCTGCTAAGTTACATTATTGGCTTAAGAGGCAGATTCAGGCAGTTTTCTGGATGAACAGCTAAAACAAGCACATTTGCTGAAGCAGATTGTTTTCATGGAGCATTCTGTGCTGACTACTGTTTAGCCAAATACTTTATGTCTTGCCAAAACCAGTAGCATTTGTTATAAAGCATGACATTCAATCCCTGCCAGCAATACTACAGCAATAACTTGAAGAGGTAACATTACATTCTAACATCAATTCTGTTCTGTTTTTTTTCTAATTATCTGCTTTTGATGTCAGTCATCAACTTTTTTCAAGCAATTATGAAAATCCTCTTCTGTCATCAGTATTAACTCTGCAGTCTCCATTATTTTAAAGTCTGAATCCTTTAACAAACATAAGGTGCTGAAGGAAATCTTTTAGTTCTTCTTCTTCATTAAAATACTGTCCTTCCATTTCTAAAAGAAAGCTCTTTCTTCTGCATGTGTACAATCCCAGGTAAACCATTTTGCATGTTAAAAGGCACACTTTGTACACCTAAACAAACTAGTTGTTACTTAGCTGTGAATTATCTCTGTGTGTTTACTAAATTTGCAATTCCTGGATCTCCAGACGGGATGTGTGTTTGTTCCCTCTACTACTGTCATATGAAAGAAAGCACCTAGCTGCTGCACATTTTCACAGGTTTGAATGAGTGTGCAGAGAGCTGGGATTTTGAAGAGTCTTCTTGGTTCAGAATCTCATCCTTGGTGCTACAGAGCATTGTAATAGTAGATTTTGTACTAACTTGATTTGGGATCCATTGAAGATGTATTGTTTCCCCTCAGTAAAATTACAAAGATGTCCTAGAGCTTGGCTGGTTTGGCTGGAAACATCAGTTTTCACAGCCAGATTATTGACAGCAGTAAACAAAACCAGAGACCTGTTTCTGCCTAATGCCCTTGAACATAGATGGCTTCTCCTCAGTCAGATGTTTAGATCCTGTTTTCTCCCCTTAACATTTTATTTCCTTTTTCATTGTTCAGTTACTCTTAGATATGGGAGTTCACTAAAAGTTGTCCTGGTAAAAGTCGTTCATTCCCATTTTACAGGTTTCTCAGTTGCCTTGCAGTTCTTCTGGTAAACCCAGTGTTATTCAGCTTAAATTTGCCAAGAGATTTACTTAATTTAATTTATTTAATGGATCATTTATTTCAGGTCCTGGATTTGCCTGGGAGTTCCCTTGTTTCTCATATTTCTTTCAAAGGCTGCTTTATAAAAAGCTACATTTTTTCCCCTTGATAGGCCCATGAAGCAGTGATTAAAGGACATTATCCTGCGCCTGAGGAAACCCTCCAAGTCCTTGCAGCTTTGCGTCTTCAGTACCTTCAGGGAGATTACACTGTGCACACCACTGTACCAGAGCTGGAGGAAGTCTATCCCTTGCAAAAGCTGAAGTCTAGGATTACACAGTCGACCAAAACATTCACTGCTTCGGAGAAGGCCGAGAAGAAACGAGCCAGCTTTCTTGAAGGAACACTGCGGAGGAGTTTCCGCAGTGGCTCTGTCAGCAAACAGAAGGTTGAGGAGGATCAGATGTTAGACATGTGGGTCAAAGAGGAAATCTCAGCTTCCAGGACTAGTATTATTGACAAATGGAAAAAACTCCAGAGGATGAATCAGGAGCAGGCCATGGCAAAGTACATGGCTTTGATTAAGGAATGGCCTGGCTATGGTTCAACACTCTTTGACGTAGAGGTAAGACGAACATTCAAACTACAGCTTACACTGTATAGGTTATGATTTCACTCCAGAGCAGTGGAACCATAAATACATAATATCACAATGCTCAGACAGCTGATGTAATAAACTTTGAGCTATTAAAAGCCTACTCCCATTGGCAAGCACTGTACCTATTTAAATCCACCAGTTAACTGTAAAGCAGAGGGACAGAATGCTATTCTGACAGGTTGCAAACAAGTATAAAAGGCTCAATTTAAAGAGGGACAAGCAATATGCACTTTTTAACCAATGGTTACAGGCAAAAACATCAACAGAAAGTGTTGCGTGGTTCCTGCTCTTCTGCTTGCTGTTATTTTACTTTTTTTTTCTCTAGTGTAAAGAAGGGGGATTCCCACAGGAGTTGTGGCTTGGAGTCAGCGCTGATGCAGTTTCTGTCTACAAGCGTGGGGAAGGAAGGCCTCTGGAGGTGTTCCAGTATGAACATATCTTGTCATTTGGTGCTCCGCTTGCCAACACCTACAAGATTGTGGTGGATGAAAGAGAACTGCTTTTTGAAACTAGCAAGGTAAGAGTAAGGTAGTTTTGTTATTGTGGTCCTCTGTTCTGATAGCCAGGCCACTTAGTAATTCAAGTAATGGCTGCAAATGTTAGAGATTTGTTCAAGATCCCTGTAAAGCTCAAGGGAAGACAGACTGACATGGATAGAAGTGCTAAGTATTTTTATTTGTTTAGGTGCAAAAGGGTTTTGTTGAAAGCTTGACAGTTTTATATTGTTAGTGTCCAAAGAAATTCATTCATGTACTGTTACCTTCCTAAGAACTGTGCTCTTCACACTCTTGGCAGGTGGTTGACATTGCAAAGCTGATGAAAGCTTACATCAGTATGATCGTGAAAAAACGCTACAGCACCTCTCGATCCGTGAGTAGTCATGGGAGTCAGGGCAGCTCCAGGTGAAAACAAAACCAGTTCTACTGCACCCTAAATAGAATATATCACTCCTTGGCCTCAGAACGACCTGGGGACATTAATCACCTTGTTGACAAGCTAACCAAGAACGAGAGTTTCAACGGAAAATATCTTCAAACGATGTTTAAAGAAGACCACAGGGGGGCAGGGGAAAATCAGCTGAAATAGTCACATACTAAAACTGCTGTCTCATTCAAAACTTTCGAAAGCATCATTACCTTCAGTTGATGTAACAGATGTCTTAAGACTTGATCCACTGCAATACAAGCAGTAATAAGTGCCTTACAATATTAAGCCTAACTTGTATTGACTTAAAATTGCTGATAGAAGTCAATAGGATTTCCTTTGTCCTTTCAGAACACTGAAAACAAAGTTATATTCATCCATTCTGCACTAATCTACTGGCCTGTGTACAGGTGGGAAGGGGGAGGGAAGAAGAGCAAGGTATAATTTTTTGGAGCGCTGCTGGCAGCTTTCCTGATGGACACCAACACTTTGTTTCCCCTTGCTTCCATGGGTGTGCACATTGTGCATGCGTATTTGAGCTGTCAGTAAAATTTGACAAATTTTATTCTGTATTTCACAAGTCTTTTGAAGCAAAGGGAATAAGTACGTGCAATGGTGTAAACAGTCTTTCTGTACATTTTAATAGTTCAGAGTTATAGTTGTTACAATTGTATGGTTACTTTATAAGCAGTTTTATTAACAAGTAAATTCCAAAATTTTCATACATTGATTTTACTTTTGCAAATATGTATTACCGTATGAGTAGCAGAAGTCTGCATTCTGTATCTGCTGTATGATAAAGAGAGATGTAGCTGAGAATATTTATAGACTACCCTAATATGGAAATACAGTTATCAGTTCAATTCACCATAATGTCAACTTAAGTTTTTAATATTCATTTTTTCTTTGAAAGACATCACTGTTTTATATTTCTGGCTGGACTCTTCAACCCAGACAGACTGCCAAAGGCCAGAGCCCTTCAGAGTTGACTAGAGAAGGCAACATTTTACAATGCAACTGCTTTAATACAGAGTTCTCTATTCTACCTGGTTGCCTGATGAAGGTTCTTGACAGTACCCTGTAAATAAATTGGGGAATATCAGCTAATAATGATTTGATTTTGGACTTTTATTTTTGTACAGAAATACTGTAATATAAGGCAAAACCTTGTTCAAAGGTATCTTTTTGTCCACAGTGGAAAAAAAAAAAAAAAAGAAAAAAAGAAACCTGAAAAACCTTACTGTTGTTAAAAACCTCAGCCTTTAAGGAATCATGCCTACTTACTGGGGAAAAAAAGTCCAGCAATAAAGAAAATATATTTAATGTGGTCTGTTTCTATTTCCTACTGAGTCAGACTTGCAAGAAAACCCTAATTTCCTGTCTTCTCGGGAGGCAAGCCTACAGCACAGGCTACATAAGTGTGTGAGTGTGTGTGTGTGTGTGTGTGTGTGGGTGTGCTATGTGTTGTTCTGGGGCAGGTGCCCTTGTCCATGCAATGTGTCTTTGCATGGCCTAGAGGGGAGGACTGCTGAGCAGTTCCATGCCACAGGGAATGTGCAAGTGAAGCTTTTGCTATTTATGTAGCCCTGATGAAAGATGGCTTGTTTTTATTAGCCAGCCACATCATGGCAATGCAGCATGCACTGCCCTCATACTATACAAAGCCTTTGCAGACTACAAGGCTTGCTCTGAGAAATCCTCCACCCTCCTCCCACGCCAGATACTTCTAGTCACTCCATCTGTGACACCACCCTTCAGTCCCTAAAGGCTTGCTAAATCACACTACTAATGTAATGTACCCACCCTCCCAGAAAAGGTTAACTTAATTTAAAGAAGACAAGAAGAATGAAAGAAACTGTAACTTCAGTATGTATAGTTACACACACACAGAGTATCTAAGACTGACTTTTTTTCTTTTTTTAAATTTTTCCCATGTGCAAGTTGTTTGGAAAGAATTCAGCTGCTCCTAGAAAGGCATCCTTGGAATGGCGCAATTTATATATTTCAGCCAGCACAGCAAAAAAGTTCAATTTTGCCTGTGCATAAACATACTCAGAGAAGTCCCTGCACATCAGCATAATCAGTAATTGGTTAACAATCCAGGAATACACAAGATGACAGTCTTGTACAGGGTCACAGTCTTGAGAAGCAGACACCACTACTTGATTCATGTGCCTCCTTACTCACTTCTGGGTGCTCTCAGGCATTGGGAGGGATGTTTGCTCTTGGTCAGTACACAGAAGTGCCTGTCACTACATCACTGTAATTAAGAGCTGAGCTTCATTCATGCCAAGTCTATCAACCTGCCATGCAAATCTTAGTCCAATAACTGTTACTGAGGCAAAGAGAAAACATTCATAATTGTCAATACTCAACAGAATGAATGCACAGAATATCAAAATAAATAGAGCATAATAGACACACCTGAGTTTGAAAGTGCAATGCCTATCCATGCACTTGGAACTGATACCAATTGTGGAACTGCCACTCATTCCCCTCTGGAAGATGGTGGTTACCCCAGGTGGTTACACCAACTCTTCCAGGAGCACACATTGCATTCCCAAGCCTTGGACTGCACCTGGTGGGATACAGCCACACCAAGGAGAGCCCAGGAGCCCACCAGCCAGGCACTCTGCAAGAGCACAAGGCTGGGCAGAAACCATGCAGCCAGGCCTGGGAATAGTATCAGCTGCAATGGAAATAAAATTGTATAGCTTCATCTTAGTATGCCCTTAAATCATAAAATTGCAGAATGGTTTGAGTTGGAAGGGACCTTAAAGATCATTTAGTTCCAATCCCCTTGTTGTGGGCAGAGACACCTTCCACTAGACTAGGTTGCTCAGGGCTCCATCCAGTCTGTCCTTGAACACTTCCAGGTGTGGGGCATCCACAGCTGCTCTGTGCAGCCTGTGCCAGTGCCTCACCAGCCTCACAGTAAAGAATTTCTAACATCTAATCTAAACCTGCCCTCTCAGTTTGAAGCAATTCCCCTTTGCTCTGTCATTACATGCCCTTATAAAAACTCCTGCTCCAGCTCTCTTGTAGTCCCCTTTAGGCACTGGAAGGCTGCTCTAAAGCCTCCCTGGAGCCTTTACCAGGTAGAATGACCCCAACTCTTCCAGCCTGTTGTCATAAAAGTGCTCCTTCCCTCTAATCATCTTTGTGGCTCTCCTCTGGATTTAGCTGGCCATACCTCAATTCCTCCTACATCTTCAGGCTTCTGTCTAGCACTTTCCCTGTGCCTCATAATACAATACAACCATTTGTCTGGGTGCCAGAATTCTTAATAAATTTAATTACAGAAGCTACGCGGAGGAAATTGCTTCGCCCCAGAAGTGTTGCATCAGAAAGCTGGGTTTCAAGCCCCGCATTTCTGAGGCATTACAGGTGCTCACAGGTCTGCACCAGCTCAAATGCCCAACACAGGCGCTCTACAGCACTGCCAGTCATGCATGCCCAAGTCCATTTTACAGAAACATGGCCAGAACAGTGTCTGCTTTTTCAATGCTGACAGATTCTCACAGCACATGCACTCCACATCATTTATGACTCTCTGAAGTGAGTACAAAAGCGTACCAACCACATATTACAGCACTATCCTGAATAAAACTAATTCTTTGTGAAGCCCAGTCCTAGAAAGTCACTGCATTTCAGTCCACAACCTCCCATAACATCCCAACAGGCACAAGGCCTTTGGTGCAATACAGGAACTCCCCGTGCCACAACAGCCATGGGAAGCCAGCAGGAGAGGGCAGCAGCGATCCAAGAAGTGAAGGATACACCCAGTGGTTCCACATGTACTATGAATTTACCTGGTATTTATCAAGAAGCTGGGGTAGGAGAGGCCACAGGGAGGGAGTCTTCTCATTGTTCTTGCTCTCCACCTCTCACAAACAACTCTAAGGTCGCTCAAAGAATCACCAGCTAAAAGGTACCAGCAAATGCAGGTTTAACATTAAAGTGAAAGTGACAAAATTTGCTTAAAGTTTGCCCTACTGCTTACTAGATGGTTAAAGCACACAGAGAAAAATTGGACTAAAATCTAAAATCAATCAATCTAAATCTAAAATCTACCAAAAGTAATTTACATGGAGACTGAGGATGAAAAAAGGGTAAGAATGGGAAAGGATAAGGACAAAAAGGAATGAGGGAGACCCAGCTATTGAGTTACAAGGTTCAGAGTGGACCCTTTTGCCAAACTTAGTCCCAGAAGTGACCAATGGTTTAGCCCTAGAGGTTTAAACTGCACTTAACAGCACTTAATTGATAGCCTAATTCAAACAATTTAACAAAAGAGGCTACAGAATTTACTACAAGCATCACAGTAACTCACAGGCCTAACTTACTAATATAACACATTTCAGAATCTGAGGGGCCAATATTCATAGTAAATTTTCTATAGCATACTCACACTTGCAGGCACACAGACCTAAAGCAGTATGTACCTGTGAAACTTTCCCCTTGAGTTCAGCTCATGCTGGATGCCTTTGCATCTTTTCAAGGGGCAAAGGGTTGAACCTCAAGCAGTGGGGATATCACCCAAGTTCTGTCACTGGCTCCAAGTATAGCAAATTTGAGAGTTCACTGGCCCTGAGAGGCCCCACTCAGAAGGGTGCTGCCAACTGCAGCCCACTGTGGTCCTGGAGAGTTCACAGGGTCTCACTTAGGAATGATGCTTATAAGGTTGCAACAGAGCTGGCTTAAGTCTTAGTAATTTTCCATCCTGGCAGCAATTCAGGTCAGTAATTTCTTTGAAAGTTTGATAACAAAAACATTGTTCCACTTGAGTTGTTCAGGCAAGAAAAATTTTCTAAGGGTGTTAAAAAGCAGGAGCTCAGCATATAGCACAAGTTCCTGGGAACAGTGTTTCTGATGAGCTCAAGAGGAGTTTAGCCCAGGTGTTATTTCCTTTTTCTTGCATAAAAGTTCATTTTTCCTTTGCTGCCAGACACCCACACACATCTCTCTGGGCAGACAGGAATCACACTCCTGATATTACCATCTGACCAACAATAAGGAGGACAGGAACAGGTACAGGACCAGATTTGCCAGAGGTTTAGGAACGGAGAGAACTATAGTAACCAATCTAGTAGCAAAAGGAGGCTTAAGAGGGGATACTTCAATTAAGCACAAGCAGACAAAACCTCAACCACTAGACAGGACTATGGGGTATCCCTCTGCACCCCCACTGGAATATTAAATACTTCTGTTAAGTGCCTGTACACCAACACACAGCAGGGGAAACAAGCTGGAGGAGCAAGAGCTCTGTGTGCAGCGACAAGGCTTTGAGCTCACTGCAATTACAGAGATGTGGTGGGACAGCTCCCACAGTGGAATGTTGCCATGTAGGGCTGTGCACTGTTTAGGAGAGACAGACCAGGGAGGCACGGTGGTGCAGCTGCCCTCTCTGTGGGGCAACATTTGGAATGTATTGAGCTCTGTCTCGAGGTGGATGATGAGCGAGTCAGGAGCTTATGAGTCAGGATAAAAGGGCAGACAAGCAAGGCTGACACTCTGTGGGTGTTTGCTCCAGGCTGCCTGACCAGGACAAGGAGGTGGGTTAGGCCATCTACAGGGAATTACAGCAGACACAAAGTCACAGGCCCTTGTTCACGTGGGGGACTTCCACCACCCTGACATCTGCTGGAAAGCTACACAGCAAAGCACAAACAGGCCAGGGGGGTCGTGGAAATCAGTGATGACAACTTCCTACCACAGATAGTGGAGGATCCCTCAAGGAATGCTGTGCTGCTCAATTCATAAACAGGGAAAGCCTTGTTGGAGATGTGAAGGTTGGGTGCAGCCTTGGCTGTGGTGGCCATGAGATTGTGGGGTTCAGTAACAAGTGAGGAGGAAATGGGGCAGCAAGTAAGATTACAACCATGGACTTCTGAAGAGCTAACTTTAGCCATTTCAGAGACCTTCTTGGAAAAATCCCATAGGAACAGGCCTTGCAGGGAAGAGTGGTCCAAGAGAGCTAATCAATATTCAATTATCACTTCCTCCAGGCTCAAGAACAATGCATCCTGATAAGCAAGAAATCAGGCAAAGGGAGCAACACACCTGTTGGATGAAAAAGAACTGCTGTCATTACTTATATGCATAAGTAATGGCAAATATACATGAGATGGAAGCAGGGTCAAGCCACTTTGAATACAGAGAGGTTGTCAGAGTAAGCAGAAATGAAGCAAGGGATGTCAAGGCCCATCTGGAATTAAATCTGGCCAAGGATCTCAAGGAAAAGAAGGGCTCTTTCAAATACATCAATAACAAAAGGAAACAAAAGGATGACGTGGAACTGTTACGAAATGGGTGGGGGTCCCTTGCTGAACATGTTCTTTGTCTTCTCTGACAAGATCAGCCCTCAGGGATCTCTGACCCTGGAGACAAGGGCAAATGAACATCAGGAAGAAGACTTTCCCTTAGTCAAGGAGGATTTGGTCAGAGAACACCTAGACAAACTTGAGATCCACAAGTCCACAGGCCTTGATGAGATGCATCCATGAATCCTGAAGGAGCAGGCAGACATCATAGCAAGGGTGCTAATGATCACCTTTGAAAGTTCATGGAGATTAGGAGAGGTACCTGAGGGCTGAAAGAAAGCAAACTGTGGCCCTGGTTCCATGCCTGAGGTGTTTTGGTTTTC
>VZSR01001854.1:16576590-16694354 GCA_013398615.1 Brachypodius melanocephalos | reverse complement strand
CTGAATCTCGGAGTCTGTGTCATTGTGGTGTAAGACAGTGTCAGCAAACATCACTCCAGTCTTCAAAAAGGGCAAGAAGGAGGACTCAGGGAACTATCAGCCAGTCAGCCTCACTTCAATCCATGAAAAGCTGATGGCGTGCCTAATTCTGAAGCTGGGAGAAGTGGCCAATACCCCAGAACACCATGCAGACCCTTCAGAAGGACTTGACAGGCTGCAGAGATGGACAAAGAACAGTCAGAAATTCAACAAGGGCAAATGCAGGGTCCTGTCCCCGGAGAAGAATAACCTTATGCACCAGGACAGGCTGGGGCCTGACCTGCTGGAAAACAGCTCTATGGAGAAGGACTTGAGAGTCCTGATGAACAACGAACTGTCCATGGGCCAACAGTGTGTCCTTGTGGCCAAGAAAGCCAGTGGTATCCTGGGATACATTAGGAAGAGCACTGCCAGCAGGTCAAGGAAGGTGATCCTGCCCCTTTGCCCTGGTGAGGCACATCTGGAGTGCTGTGTCCAGTTCTGGGCTCCTCAGTACGAGACATGGAGTTCCTGGAGCAGGTCCAGCAGAGGGTGAAAAAGATGATTACAGGACTGGAGTATCTCTGTTATGAGGAAAGGCTGAGGGAACTGGGCCTTTTCAGCCTTGAGAAGAGAACTGAGGTGGAGTCTTATCAATGTTAATAAGCATCTGAAGGGGGAGTGTCAAGAGGATGGAATCAGACTCTTGTAAATGCCAAGCAGTAGGACAAGAGGCAGAAACTGATGCACAGGAAGTTCCACCTGAACATGAGGAAGGACTTCTTTACTGTGCAGGTGCCTGAGAACTGGGGCAGATAGCCCAGAGAGGTTGTGGAGTCTCTTTTACTGGTGATATTCAAGAATTGTTTGGACACAATCCTGTGTCACGTGCTCTAGGAAACAGGGATGACCCTGCTTGGGCAGGGAGGTTGGACCAGATGACCTATTGAGGTCCTTTCCAACCTGATCCATTCTGTGACTCTGTGAAATATCTTCTCATTTGAATGGGCTAGAATTAAAAAACAGTGTAATTTTTGATGAAATTACATCTTCAAGTCTTGTTTTCTCAATCATAAGGAAGGCTCTTGCATGTACTCTGCACAATTCCACATAAATTCCATATCTATTCTGCATTCTGAAGGACATTTCCCTTTTTTCTTACACTCTGCCCTTCTGAGAGATTATTCCCCCATCCATGCTACCACATTCAGATGTCTAGTTGCAGTGCCAGTATACAGTTTACTCTACCTAGGCATTTCTCTCACCAGGAACTTCTCAGTTTACTAAATCTAACATTGCACCTAATGTTTTTATTTAGATCACTCTTTCTACAAATAAAGACAAAATGTCCAAACTTTCACAGCTGATTCACAGTAATTTTGAATCTTCCTTGACAATGGCAACTCCTGTATGAGCTTGCCTGCTTCATAAAATCTAAACAAATGCTAGACTCAGAAAGGTTGCCGGCCGGCTTGGCCTGCTCTCACGCAAAGCTGACTGAAGAGTTATAGGAGCTAAACCTATAAAGTCATTATCGATTCTCCACCACATACAATCAAACAGGTAATGCCATCTAAGAGATTACAGTAATTAGGTCCAAAATTAGATCCGTGAAAATCAATTATTCTTACTGATCTTCTACATGGCATGATTATACAGGCAAGAAGATCAGCATAGTTTGGTGTTAAACACCTATAAATTGTTGCATAAATATTTTATAAGATTCCTGTACAGTACTATTTCTGGGCTAAAAATATTTGGTTTAAGTGGCTTAACTGGCTTTGACCATAACTGTTGAGCCATACATTTTCTTCTGCAAACTCCTTTGTCCCTAGTCCTAAACAGTCTCATCCAGAAATACTATTCTTTCTAATAACTCAAGACATATAAATATTTATAATTTCTAAAATAAGTGTATATAATTGCTACATTAGCTCAATTCTATAAAACTTGGATTCAGAAAAGAATTTGAGCATGGAATATTTACTACTGTCCTCACACACTTTGACCAAACAAAAAGGAACATCTGATATGGGAGATATTAGAGCTTCCTGATCATGATCTCTGTTACAGAAAATATAAAATTGAAGCATTATTCTTCCATACATTAATTCATTGTTGAGTTCTAATCTTAAAGGTTTGAGTTCACAGGCATTAAGAAGCATAATGTCTAGCAGCGAAGGAAAAAAATCCCAAACAGTAGCATTTTTGAGTAAGAAGCAGCATCAATACTCATTATCACTTCTGTTACATTTTTCATCTTATGCCACCTGGTGTTATGCATCTTGTATTGGGTTTGCATGGCAAGGTTCTGGTAGCAGCAAGGGGAAGAAGGAGGAGAACTACAGGGGTGGCTTCTGTGAAAAGTTGCCAGAAGCTTTCCCTGTGTCTCCAGAGCCAATGCCTGCCAGCTCCAACACAGACCTGCTGTTGGCCAGAGCCAAGTACATCAGTGATGGTGATAGTACCTCTGGGATAATATATGTAAGGGGAAAAAAAAATGCTGTGCAATGGCAGGTGGGAAACACCAAAAATGAATGAGAACATGTGGGAGAAACACCACTGCTGACACCCAGGTCAGTGAAGAAGGAAGGGAGGAGGTGCTCCAGTCACTGCAGCAGAGATTCCCATGCAGCCCACGGGGCAGCCTGTGGTGGGGTAGCTGTCCCTCTGCAGCCCATGAAGGTCCATGGATCCAGAGATCCACCTGCAGCTAATGGAGCATCCCACACAGGAGCAGGTGGATGCCCAAATGGAGGCTGTGACCTTGTGGAAAACCCACACTGGACCAGCTTTAGTGGCAGGACTTGTGACCTCACAGGAGGCTCTCACTGGAGCAGCCTGTTCCTGAAGGACTTATGAAAGGGAACCTTGCACCACATGAAAGGGACCCTATGCTGGAGCAGGGGAAGAATGTGAGGAGTCCTGCCCCTGAGGAGGAAAGAGCAGCAGAGACAACATGTGACAAACTCACTGCAGCCCCCATTCCCTCTTCCCCTGCACCACTGTGGGGAAGAGGAGAATGAGAAATCAGGAGTAAAGTTAAGCCTGGGAAGAAGGGAGGCATGGGGGGAAGGTGTTTGGGAAGTGGTTTTAAGGTCTGGTTTTATTTTTCATTATTTGATTGGTAATTAAACTAATTTCCCAGTGCTGAGTCTGTTTTGCCTATGACAGTAACTGGTGGGTGATCTCTTCCTGTCCTTATCTTGAATGCTGAGCCTTTCATTATATTTTCTCTCCCCTGCCCAGTTGAGGAGGGGAATTATGGAGTGGCTGTGTGGGCATCTGGCACAAAGCCACAGTCAAGCTACCACATTTTTTAGTTTACAAGGTCAGTCATGTCCCATGTATTTCAACTGCCCAACAGATAAATATTTCAGTGGAACACAAGAGTATTTGGAAACGCACAGACTTGTACATACAATACTTTAAAGACATGTCACAGTCCTACTTGTATTCTGCATATCACAGGACAACACTTAATGCACTCCTGTTCCATAGTTAAATATTATATTTCAGTTAAATAAAAGAACAAAGAGCTTGGGATGTAGTTTCAAACTACTGTCTGCCAATTATTAATTGGAAAGTTATTCTACACTTCAACAGTAACTAGGAAAGATATCAGAGTTTAGTGAAAAGATGCAGGAGAAAATCCATAAAAGCATCCATGAAGCTTCAGGATGAAATAGGATTACTTAAAAGTGCATAGTACAAATGTCACCTATGACACCAGTCTTTAAAGAGTTTTGAGGGATCTAGGCTACTAAACACTTTTAATATTAACTACTCAATCTTATAATAAAGCATATAATGAGTGGACACCTGAAGAAATACAATCTATTGAGAAAGAGACAGCATAGGTTCTGATTAATAAAGCTCTGCCCCAGAAGTCTGCTGAAGTTCTCTGACAGATGTCTGAAGGAGGCAAGTCTGGTTTATTTGGATTTCAAAAACTGTTTTGGCAAAATTCATCACCTAAGGCTTAAAAAGGAAGATATGTATCCACATAAGAAGTTCTGATGTGGGTAAATAATTGGCTAGAAGATAGGGAACAGACAGTAAGAGCAAACAATCCATTCCAAACAAAGGAAGGAGATCATTCCTGAGGTTTGGGAGAGGCTCTAAGATCTTCAATCCATTGAACAGTGAACTGGAAAATGATGAAGAGCAAGCTTAGAGTTTAGTGATGAAATCCAGTTATTCAGGAAAGTCAGGATAAGGACAGACCAAAAAAACCTGCATGACTTTATGAAACTGAATAGTTGTCCAATGAAATGGCAAATAAATTCCAAGTAGATAAACTGAGGTGGCTGAGGTGAGCGGAGGGAAGCCCAATACCAGAATGTGCTGTACAGCAGGCTCTGAAGTGAACATTAGCACGAAGGGACAAAATGGTGACGTTTCATTAGTTACAAAACAAAACAAAACAAAAAAAAACAAAAAAACCAAAAACAACACAAAACAAAACAACAACAAAAAAAAACCAAAAAAAAACAAACAAACAAAAAAAAAACCAAAAAAACCCCCAAAAAACAAAAAACAGTCCTCAGAAATTATTACAAAAGCAAACCACAGTGCAGTGTTATGAAACTATTCAAATCTATGATCTATTTCTACTTCAAACAAATGCAGAGATCATGTGACTAGAACCACACGAGAAAGTTAGTTCTTGTTAAAAAATCTTATTTCAGTTATAGAACTGAAAAAAAAATCAGGAAAAGGGAAGATGGGTGTTTAAAGTCATACCTTATAATGAGCAACGAAGACACAAGAGTGCTGCAATAGTAAAAGCGACTAAGACACAATTCTTCAGCCTCAAAGCAGAGACAAGTAAGAAGGTGCCATGGGTATGACTGGGCAAAGAGTCAATAATCCTGCACCAATTATAGGTCACTAATAGGACAAGGCAAGCAATTCTTCCCCTCCTTCTACCATTTGTGAGACCACATATGGAATATTTTGTCCAGTCTGGGACAACTCAAGACAAGACAGATGCTGACATACTGGAAGGAATCCAGAGGGCCCCTGGAAGGTCAGTGGCACCCAGCTGATGGCATAGAAGGAAAAGCTGGGAGAGCCAGGTTCACTCACTCTGGAGGACACAGGGATCTACTTACAGAGTACCTGATGTGTGGTTATAGAACGGATGGGGACAGAGCCCTTCCCTGCAAGGTGCAGAAGCAAATTAGAGGAAATGGATGAAATAAGAAATTTTGAATAGATAATAAGAAAATACTCTTCACAATGAATGTGGCCAAATGTTCAAACTGGTTGCCCAGAGTGCATTGCAGAATCTCTAGCTCTGAGAGGTGATCAGAGCTAATCTGGGCATGACACAGAGCAACATGCCACAGCCAAGTAACAGGGATGCTGAGTGTGTATATGGAGAGAAATGTCAGACCAAATCTCTTACAGGTGTTACTTCCAAACTAACCTAGTCTGTGATCCTGTGATGAAATGAGTGGAAAACAAGCCTAAACAAAAAAGAAAAAGAAGGGAAATTAATTCTGTTTTGAGCTGGAATCCTCAACTGAATTCAATATTTACTCTATGATGACATCAGCATTTTCAAACATATTTCAGAAGCATTAGAATGCTTGTATATTTGTAAACTCCTTTGAAACAACCACTTACAAAGCTTTCTCCTTGGTTTTCATCCATCATTTACACTAGCACCAGACCTGCAGTCCCTAACCTAATTATGTGCATTACAGCTCATGCATCCAACTGCTCATTGGTTGCTAATCCCAGTTTTTCCCATCCCAAACTCAAACTGCACACAAACCTTTTAAACACTGGCAGGCAAAACATCAAAGTACAGGAAGATCAAAGCCAGACAACCTATTTACTACTACTTTTTTTCTGAAAAAGACATCTAAACTTTCAATGGCTGGGAGTGAAGCATCCATTTCTTCTATCACATTAATGTTTATACCAGGGTGCTTTCAGTAAAATCATTCATATCAAGCTCAGAAAAACAATCAACAGTGAAAAAAGGAGAACAGGCATCCATCAAGCATTCTTTTTTTCCATTAGCTAAATTACAAAACCTATTCTGGAAGTGCTTTTCATCAATTTCTCTTCATATCCTTCATGGTATATGACAGGAAATCAGTGGAGTAATCTAGAATGGATGCAAGTTTAATCAAAATCCAAAAGAGTTCCCTTATTTCTAGTGTACCCTTTCTACTGAAACCTCATCCTCCCCTCTCCAGATTCCATGCCCCACTTTTTTGAAGAGAGGGGGGAATTTTTGAACACCAATGACTGAAGGGAGTGTCACAGAGAGTAAAAATTTGGGGCAGGAGGGACATACAATCATCCTCAAATGTTTAAAAAAAGAAGTGGAATATTGGTAGGGGAGGATTGCCTCAAATCTGTCATGGTTATAATCCTTAGGGGAGTGGGATTATATTGCCACTATTCCTACAGCTAGTTAAACCCAAATTTTAACATTTTAACTCCAGTGTGCTTTCTGAGTCTTATTATCCCATGGTCACTTTAAAAGTGCATGAGGAACACCAGACTCCTTCCCAGGCTTACCTATTAACTGTTTGGAGTTAGCTAGATTTGGACGCTGGATAGGACCGCCCACATTGCTGAAATAACTGAATGCTAGCAAGGGAAAGCAAACTGCCGCTGGCTAAGCTGGGCATGGTTTTTGCAAGTTATGGGCAGCGTTCACTAGAACAGCAGCCTGGCAACCTGCAGTGACCTGGAAAGAGGGTGAGTATAGAGAAACTCTCTCATTTGTACCCATCTCTCTACCTCCTTTTCCTTGCAAAAAGGCTGGTTTTACTCCTGCGGATTGTTAGGATTTCGTGTTACAATTCCCTCTGCTGCCTCTCTCAAAACGAGGCAAGCCAACTACTACTACTGAGCCTAGGAAAGCACGAGATGCCCAAGTGACAGCAGGAGGAGTGCTCATTAGCTGTGAGCAGCTGCTTGCACACATAGAGGAGAGAGCTGCCTGCTTTCAGCACATGGAGAACATCCTGTTTTGATCAAGCCTTTTCAGGACAAATTTTTATTCATCAGCACAAAACCGAAGCAAGAGAACAAAGTATTCCTCCAGCCTTGCTGCAACTACTTTCCTTTCTTTTCCATGTGTGTTTCAGTTTATTAGAGGAGCCTATCTCTTACCTTTTGCTCTCTCAGGCTTTTGGAGACAACACTTACATTTAAGCTGGGCTTATTCAGGTAGGTCTGCCTGGCTCTGGGTTTTTAGACATAAGAGCATAGAAATATAACTAATTAGCATAAAACTAAAATGTCCTTTAGAAAAATGTTAATTGCCTATGTAGAATAGCATTCTGAATGTTCCCTCTCAGGTGCTAGAGAGAGCATATGGAATAAGAAAAATAAAGTAACTCCTTTCCAAGGCTGTTTGGGGAAAACACACAGTAGACTTGCAATGCACAGCCAATGTTACAACTTAATGCTGTAATATTATTTTGTCTTCTTTTACCTCAGAGGAAAAAAAAAGACATGTTGACCTTCAAGTGAGACTCCTTCTCCCATCAAAAAAACATTCTAACAGGATAACTCCAGCTTGAACGAGATGTCAATTGCCAAATCAAAGTTATTATTCTTGCTCTTCCAGTACAAATTATTTTATTGTACACATTTTATCCTGTGAGACACCTTCAATTATTCCAATTTTTGGCTCTTGTTATTCAGCAACAGATGCCCAAGTGACAATTCTCACCAGGCATGCTCCCCAGAATTCAGATTCCCAGCAGTCACATCAGCTATTACCACATCACCAGCTCAAACACAGTGCCACGCTTCCATCTGGAGCCTGGGGCTGGCCAGATAGGTAGCAGTGCAGATGACAGGTCAGCACAGTATAATTTAAAGTGTGTTTCATGTATATTTAAGATGCAGATGTAAGTCATCAAATTCCCATATGCTCCTTTGCAGTCTTAGAAGCTTCCAGCATTATGACAACAGCAACTTACTTCCATTTAGGTTTTTTAGGATTTTGGGGAATGTTATAGAATCACGGAATCACAGAATGTCAAGGAGTTAGAACAGACCTTAAAGATCATCTAGTCTCACCTCCCCTGCCATGGGCAGGGATACCTTCCACTAGACCAAGCTGCTCAAGGCTTTATCCAGCCTGGCTTTGAATGCTGCCAGGAATGGGGCATCCACAACGCCCCTGGGCAACCTCTTCCAGTG
The DNA here is from genome assembly GCA_013398615.1 of Brachypodius melanocephalos. NCBI lineage: Eukaryota > Metazoa > Chordata > Aves > Passeriformes > Pycnonotidae > Brachypodius > Brachypodius melanocephalos. Next base: position 16,686,152 of record VZSR01001854.1, on the reverse strand, counting down.
TCTACCCACCCTAACAGTAAATTTCTTCCTAATGTCTAACCTAAATTTCCCCTCTTTCAGTTTGAACCCACTACCTCTTGTCGTATCACTGTCACTGTAGTTCCTGACAGAGTCCCTCTCCAGCTTCCCTGTAGGCTCCCTTCAGATACAGGAAGGTTGCTATGAGGTCTGCACACTATCTCCTCTTATCCAAACTGAACAGCCTCAACTTCCTCAACCTGTCTTCGTAGGGTAGGTGTTCCAGTCCTCTTATCACTTGGGTGGCCCTCCTCTGGCCGTGCTCCAACTCTGCTTGGCTTGGTACATATATGCGAAGAGGAGAAGGACAAGTCTCAGTGGCAACACCTCCCGGCGGGCTTCACCTTCCCAAATCTAGAAAGCAACAGGATTGCCCAGCTTTCCCCCAGCAGGGAACCGGAACACTCACGCCGGTCTCTCCTGCAGCCCGGGGAAACTCCCGCCAGGGGCGGCAGCCTCGGGCCCGCTGCTCCCGGCACCTCCTCCTCTGGCCGTCCCCGCCCGCCGGGCACCAACACCGCCCCCGCGGCACCTGCGCGGAGGCGGGCACGGGGGAACGCGGGGGCAGCGCCGCGCTCCGCCCCGGGCCCGCCTCCGCCGCCCCGGCCCGGCCCGGTCCCAGCCCAGCCTGAGCTCCGGCTCCGCCCGGCCGAGCCGCAGCCCGGCGGCCGCACCGAGCCATGGCGAGCACGGCGGTGCCCGCGCAACCCCGCGAAGCGGAGGCCTCGCAGGAGCGCGGCGCGGCGGCGCCCCGGGAGACGGAGCCGACGGAGGTGTCAGACGGGGCCGGGGCGGCGGCGGTGCTGGGAGAGACGGGGCTGGCCGTGGGCTGCTGCATCGCGGCGGCGCTGAGCTGGGAGCGGCCCCTCCGCAGCCTGGGCGGCTTCGTCTGCGCCAACCTGCTCTTCTGGTGAGCCAGCCGGGCCGGGGTGGGCGCCGGGGTCGGGACCGCCCCCCGGGATGGGAAAGCCCCCGCCCGGCCCGCGCCGCCCCGCCCGAACCGGGCGTCTCCTCCCCTCGGCCCGCGCTCCCTCGACCCCCGGGAGCAGCGTTTGCCACCCTGCCCTGCCCTGCCCTGCCCTTCTCTCCCGGCCGATCTTCGCGGCCCCAGCGAGGAAAGGTCCTGCTTTTCGCTTCACCTGCGCCACGGCATTCCCTGCCCCCCGGCATTCCCTGCCCCCAGCCGCAGCTCCGGGTCTGGCCATGGCCCTGTCGCTGAGTGCATCTGCTTGGCCGTGTTTTCCACCGTGGGTTTCTGCCCCAGCCTCGCACACACACACCTCCTGCCCCCATATCCCACAGCACGATGCGTGATGATGATGAGGAGGAGGAGTGTCAGATGGAAGCTGAGCAGGGCGGCTGCGGGACACCCCGGCGATAGCTCGCATTTGTCACAGCCGAGATGAGCCGCGGGCCCGCATTTCTGTGCAGAGTTTGGAAACATGCTGAAATCAAGTCCTGAGCCCATCGGTAGTGCTGTGCTGATGCCGTGGTCCGATACTTTAGAGTTCACTTTTGGTATATGTACTTTTCCAAATTGGTGGCCTACTTAGTGGAGTCTTTGTGAAGTGGGCGCAGCCGGAATGTTGCTGCAGTGCACCAGTTCTCTTTTGGACTAAGCCTTTTGTAGTCAGAGACAGTTTAGTTGAATAAACCCCAGAGATTAACATAGGGATGTGTTCATTGTTGTGTTTGTCATGTCGCTTCTGTTAATTTCTGTAGAAAAAAAGTTGTCTTTCTGTGTGAAACTTCTTCAGGGCTTTCCCGTGATCTTAGGTTTTGCCACTGCCTATGATTTTTGCTTTCTGATCTAAAATGTTGTTGTATGCCTCCTAGGTCATGTGGAGCGATTTATAAATTAGTGCACTGTCTAATAATGCTGCAGAGGCTCTTACGGCTGAATAGTGTTTCCTTTCCTATGGCTAGAACTGCATCCTTACCTCTTAAGCAAATAGGAGGTAAACAAGCAGTGCAGTTGATTAATAGCAAACTCCTCCTGGTTCTCTGTAACCATAACAGTATGATGTTTAAACATGAGATCCAAGTCATAGAAAGAAAACTTTCTGGAACTTTGTGCTGCACAAGAAAATCTCTGCAAATATTTTCAAAACCATTTTATCCTCTTTGATCCCAGGAGCAGAGTGTGCGTGATGTCTAATTTAGGTTGACTTTTATTATCCGTCTTGCTCTTAGGTATCCATGGTAAATCCTTTCATTGAGAAAGTTACATGGTTTTGCTCTCATTTTCTGCATATTTCGGAGGTCACCTGTTCTTTCAGCCATTTGGAAGACTCACAATGCTTTATATTTCTTTTCAATGTGGCTCTAATAAAATTTTCAGGGAAAACATCTAGCAGAATACATTTCCACGTCTCAAGGAATAGTAGCTGCTGGGCAACCCACTGGGTATTATTTTGTCAGATTTGATCAAAAGCAAGGTGCACAATGCCTGCATTATTATTGAATAATAATAGGAAGCCTTCTTTGGTAATCTTACTGGCAATTTGGTATGTGACCAGTGTTTGAAGTTATTTTATCAAAATTCATAGCTCACTCTGTGTTACTTTCAAGATGCGTCGGAACAGCAAAAGTCAGGGCATGGATTGCTCGTTTTAATTTGGTGGTATTGCACCTCAGAACGAAGCTCACCATCCTAGTGCCAGGGAGTTTTGAGAGGTGTAGACAAACTAGGAAATGTGTAGAAGCAGGAATGATGACCGGTAAACTTCTGTGGTTGGAGAACATCAGGAAAGATCTCATTAGCAAACCCATGAAATCTGACACTGAAAATTAAACAGTCATTTAAATCTAAGGTCACATTTCCCTGTTTGGTATTGGAATCATGAGTATTTGCAGAACAGTGTGTTGGCTGCTTCTCCTTTTCTTGTTTGAGATCCAGCTGGTCAGCCTGGTTTGTGGTGACTCAGACAGTTGCTACTGCTTCAGAGCCGGGAACAAGTGTCCACCCCTGCTGCCTGTGAAGTCTCTCCTAACAGGGCTTTGTGCTGGCTGGAGCCTCTAGGTAGAAGGAACATTTCCTAGCTGCTGTTCCATGTGCCTCTTCTTTCTTTGTCGTGTGCCTGCAAATATCCCTGCCCCATAGGGGGACTCCCAGTGCCTGCAGCCTCTAATCAGAATACCTCAGAGTTGAGAAGTCTGTATTGCTGGATGGGAGACTTCTTCCACTATAGCAGCAACAGCGTTGGTGGAAGAGGGAGAAAGGGAGGTGAGGTTTAATTTTACATTTTTCTGAATTTTGGGAATGCAACACCAGGTCCTTCCTCCCACCCATTTAATTTTATTGGGACTGTTTTCCTTGCGGTTAGTTTAATTCTTGTATGTACATGCATCAAAATACTTTGTGTATAAACTGTTGCAGTTGAAGCTGCTGAGAGTGAACTGTTTTTTTGGTGTCACAGGATTTTTTTTATATATATTCCATTGCAGCCTCTTTTGCATTAAATGTCTCTTAGCCATTGTACTGTATATAAATGCATTTTTGATGGCTACTACTAAGATATTGTTCTTGTAAGTGCAAGAAATTTACTAACCTAATTTCATTTTGATTTCCTTGATTTGTCTAATATTCTTGACAAATTATTGTGGATTCTTTAACAAGAGAGCAGTAAAGGTAGACACAAATCTGGCTACTGAAAAAGCATTTTTTAGTTACCACCTTAAAATGTTTTTTCACCATGAGCAGCTTTAAGCCTCTTGCCCCAAATGAAACTGACTGAAAATCTTTAAAATGAACAAGGGTTAAATATATATATTATTTTGCACCTAAGCATGTGAAATATGATTTAGATTCTTGTGCTGTATATAGTTTGCAGACTGAAGTAAAAAATAACACAGGAAAACAACATTGGTTTTTTCTCCTATTTTACACCCATTGTACTGAAAAAGTGAGTGATTGGCCCAAGAACAGAGAAACTGTGCTGATGCCAGAAGTTCGCTCCAGGTGTTCTAAGTTTTAGGCTGTTGAATGATAACTTTCAGTCTTAGGTTTAATCTTAAGATTTTTAAGCTAGCATTTTATCCTAATTATTATTTGTGTGTATAGAATAGAGGCTATAGTGGCAGCTTTTTGTTCTCACAATCTGCAATTTTAAATTTCTGCAAGGTCAGAGGAACAAGTTTATTTTCTGTAATTCTGTGTTGTTCCATGTGTTTTGTAGTTTGCAGGTATCTATTTCAAATACGTGTTTTCTATCTGCAGGTGAATGTTTCAAACTTAAGTACATTCATGTCTGCAAGGTTATCCCCAGTTGCGTCTGTTCACCAATTGCCCAATTTCCTGATTTCCCTAGGATTTTTTTGTGAAGCAGGCATCAGAAATACTAAGATGTAATAGATGTTTTCTCTCTTCTCGTCTTCTTGTGGAACGAATTTATTGCATTACCCTCTTTGCTATTCTCTTCACCAGCCGAAATCCACATTTTGCTTTGAGGATTTTAGTGTCCCTTCTGACCTCAGAAGATATATTTGCATGTTACTGCAGGTCTGTTATTAACAATGTTATGTGATGTTATTGTACTGGCTCAACAAAATAACTGATCGACTGTGTAAATTGCAAGTATCAGTCCTTGATTTAGGATTTGTCCTTGATCTAGTGTGCAGGCCTAATTTGCCATTAAAAATAGTTTTTTGTCATCATCCATGCTCATATTTCTTGTTTTCGTTTGGTCTCAGACCTAGTGAATATTTCCATTGTCTGAGAGAAACAAGAGAGAAAATATTGCTTACATCTGAATTGTCTGTGTGCCGTGCATCAGGTAAAGACTGTGTATTTTCCAGACAGAATCTAATTACTCTTTAAATGTTAGTAACAAAACACATTAAGAGTTTAGAGGCTTGCACATTTTGTTTTTAAGTATCCAATTTGCTTTAGGAGTTGTTACTGAAGTGTTTGTTTTGTTTTAAAGTATCCAGTTCACTTTAAGATTAGTTTTTAAAGTGTTTCTTGAAATCTCTGCTTAGCAATAGTAAAGTGTACCGTGGAGAGATCTCAAGATACTTTTCATTCATTCATTCATTCATTTATTCTTTCAGTGTAAGAAAGCAGTACTAAGCTAAGCATTTCTTTTGTGTATTTGCACAAAACTTATGAATGCTACCACTACTATACCTCGAGGCTTGCCTAAAAAGCAAGATTTCTGCCCATTTAGAGAGCAGTGCGCATGCGCAATGCATGCTTGCATTTTTATTCTTTGTTACAAGAAAGAAACTGATCTTTAAGACACGCATAAGTCCTGTTTTATATATTTGTGGACTGCATGTTTTTGTTTACTATTGGTGCTGACTGTGGCTATCACTTGAAATGTAGTCTAGGGGAACTGCTCAGACAGGACATTCTTGGTGACAAAATGTCAAATTAAATGAGAACTGGAATAAAAGAAATCTTTGAAATTATAACATAAAGAAAAATAAATGAAAATTAAGTGAGTTGGAGAAAGGCAGGGTATTGATTTTCTGGGGCCAGTTTGTAGTATGCTTGTCTTCAGACCACTTAATTAAATTTGTAATATCTTCCAGGTCAGAAGAATACATATGGATTTTTCCTTATAGCATCCAGATGTTAAATATGGTTTTGAATGTGGGAAATATTGGTCTTTGGCTGTCTTTGTTACAGGAAATCTTAGAGCTACATTTGTAGTTGTTTTGGGATTACTTTCCCCAAATCCAAAGTGTCAGCGTAGCACACAAGCGAATACACCTGCCTTAAATTCTAATAGGAGTTTATGTCTCTGATCACTCAAGTAGGAATAGCAGAGTGGGTTAAATATTGACATTCTTTTGTAATGATAACACATTCATTATCAGAAAAGAGAAGGAAAAAAAAACCTGGCATAGACAGTTTTGAAATTGACTGTGTATTCACATGAATGGATTTCTTATATGGTTGCTAGTTTGTTTCTTCTAGTCTGACAGTCCTGACTTATTTAATTTGCTGCCTTTTGCTAAGTCTTTGTAACTTACTGATATTGAGATTTATTTTATTGCACCTAGCTATAGTACAGCAAATTGCTGCTGTTTCTTCAAGCTTAAAAAATGTTGGTGATTTGTTGGGTTTTTTTGCTTCCTAGAAGGTGGTATTCTAAAATACTCTAAAATACTCAACCTCAGCACAGGTTGTGATACAATTTTAGGGTCTACTTGTTTTTACCCAAGCAGTTTTAGGCTTATGTTCATTTTTCCAATACAAATTATGAAAACTTTTGCAGGCTTTAGAGGTAGAAAAGTGGAACAGAAAGTTAAATTAATTTGATTTAGTTAGTAAAAATAATTAAAAGCCATTAACAGCTTTTTAGTGACAGTTTGGGTACTTTTGGCTGAGAGATTAGTTTACAGGAATGAAAATTGACATTGTTTAAGAGCCAGACGATGTTACATAAAAACCTGGAGAGTTGACAGCATTTTTCAACCAATAAGATGGAATCAGGATCAGTCAGAAAAGAAATCAAGGGGGGTAATTGAGGAAAAGCAAGCATTACTGAACAATTTAGGATCAAATCTAGGATGAGAACTTTATGGAAAATGGAAATCCAGAACAAAGGAGAATAGAAATGAATTGCAGCATGGCTTGTGTTTATTCTGTCTTGCTGAAACGTACATATGCTGTGTCTAGTTGTTTCAAGAGAGAAATTATAATTTCTTTGTGTATTGCTTCAAAATAATGAGACCTTTCAAATAGTAAGTAGAATTTTGAGAACAATGAACGTTTTAGGGGGATATGCTATGCTCCATGGTAGATGTTACAGGACTAATGAGAGCATTAAAGAAAAGGAGATTTAGGGCAGCATGGTAGAGGTGCTACTGCTCAAACTGCTGCTACTGTATGAGAAAATGGGATTAAGATTTCTTCTGTACTTTGCCAGAGCACAGGTTAATTAAGGTCATGTGGGCATTTGTCTGCAAAAACAAAGGAAGCAAGGTTATTTGATGTTATGTGTTTAAATCAAAATAATTTTAACTTCCGTGGAAATATCATACCCTGTTTTCACTGATGTAACAGTAGAATCTGAAGGTGTGTAGTTCAGGTCATTTAAACTTTCTCCTTCTCAATTGTTTTTTATGTGCCTGTCTGAATGCAACAGGTTGCAGTAAATCTGATCCAAAAGCACAAATATTGAAACATGATTCTAACTGCTGCATTCCTCAAGAGGTTTCCTTGCAAACAGTGTGAGATAATTTAGCAGTGTGAAATTATTAACTTAATCCTATCTCCCAGACCACCAATATACTTTCGAATGTACCAGTTCATAAGGACATTTATCTTTGGTGATTAAATGCAAAGCATTGGAATGATTTGTCTAGTGTTTTTTCTTAGAGACTTAAACTATTTTTTTGCTTTATTTAGACTTATTTTTAAGTTTAAGAGCTGGTTTCTTGAGTTGGGATAGAGAAAATACAAAATTTGAATTCCTGTCCTATGTGTTAAGTTAGCATTGTCCAGCTGTCTTTGCATTTGCCCTGAAACCTGTGCACAGACCTTCCAGAGAACTACCCCTTCTACAGATGGCTGTCAAAGTAACAGTAATTTAAATTTCTGGGAGTCTGTTTCTTAGGACAAGAGGTTTATTTATTATTCAAATTTTTTTCCCTAGCAAATTCTAGAAGGTTTTCTAAAAAAGCCTGGTTTGGTCTGTGCTTTCTGGCTAAACAAATACGATCCTAATCTTTTCAATGAAACCTGACAAATAAGCTCTTTGAATAAAAGGTTCATGCCTGAGTTTTCTTTGTCTTAACAAAGAAAGAATTTAAAAAAAAAATGATGCAAGTTTTAGAATAATAAGCACGCCTTTTCTGCTTGAGGGTTATTTTTTAAATTATTTATTTTTATGTACCTAGTGATAGAATTTTTAGATTTCTGTGCGCTATGCAATGGAACACTCTTTGCTAGCTGGCACATAGGTTATAAATCAACTGCTTTTCAGTCCTTTGTTTTACTCTGTTTGAAATATCTCAAATACCTAAGTTTTTGGATGAAAGTCAGTTAGAGAAAAACTTGAAGTGAAAAATGGTGCTTCTTTCTAATTTATGTCTTTATGGAAGGTTTTTCTCCACTAAATTAGACATGATCTAAAACATTTTTCATGTAATGTTTTTAAGAAGCATTCTATTACAACATTTCACAGGTTTTCAGTTAAACAGATATACAGCTTTCTAAGTTCAAGATGCCGGTCACCCAGAGTGCTGGTGTGCATATTTTAAATTTTAATTAACATAAGATGTGGAGTAAATGCTTTTGAGATTATTTTATTCAACAAATTTTGCTTCTTTGAAGGGTAGGGAGGGTTTTTTTAGACTGAATTTAAGTCTTTGTTCCTTCTAAAATCTTTCACAGCACATATGCAGATGTGGTTTTTTGCATTTAATTCGCTCTCTTCAGCACAGAATCTTCTGTACCAGTTTTTGTGTATTTTTCAGACATCCAGGCTGACAGTTAAGTATTATATAAATATAATAATATTGTAGCAAATTCTATTCTAAGAAGAGATTCTACCAAAAAAAAAAAAAAAAGTGGGCATGACTTACTCTGCCTTAAGTGAAAATCTACACTTTTTGTGTAGGAATTGGGAAGGGATTTTTGCACGATAATTCATGAACAGTTATCTAAATAATTTGGCTCAGACCAGATGTCTTGGTTTTGGCTGGGATAGAATTACTTTTCTTCCTGATACAGTGTTGCAGTGCTGTATTTTGGATTCAGTATGAGAACAAAGTTGATAACAAACTGATGTTTCAGTTGTTGTTGAGCAGTGTTTACCCTAGGTCGAGGATTTTCCAGTTTTCCATGCTCTGCCAGTGAGCAGGTGCACAAAAAGCCAGGAAGGAGCATAGCCAGGACAGCTGAACTGAACTGGCCAAAGGGATATTCCAAACCAGAGTGTGTCATGCCCAGTACACAGCCTGGGAGGAGCTGGCCAGGAGCTGCCCATCACTGATCAGGTTGGGCTGAGCACTGGTCAGCAGGTGATGAGCAGTGGTATTGTGCATCACTGGTCTTTCTTGGATTTTATTCCTCTCTCTTCTTGTTCTATCACATTTCATTTATTATTATTGTTAGTCCTATTAACTTTATTTCAGTTTTTAAAATCTTCTTAAGCACCAGCTTTTACTTCTTTCCATTCTCCTTCCCATCTCACCAGGGCAGAGAAAAGTGAGCAATCTTAATTGCCAGCTAGTGTTATACCACAAGATGTACTAAAGGAACAAGAGGAAAAATACTGGATTATTGAGTTCTGACTTCCAATGTTTTGAATACTCGAGTCTTGGATTTCCATGTTTGTAGATACAGCATTTTGATATTTACAGAGGCTTAGTATGAAAATAATTTTTATAGAAGAGCAATTCACATAAAAGTTGTAAATTTAATAGACATAAAAAGCAGGATTCACAAACCTGCTTTGGAATGGTTTTTCAGTTAGGAGAGTTTAAGCATTAAACATAAAAGTTGTAAATTTAATAGACATAAAAAGCAGGATTCACAAACCTGCTTTGGAATGGTTTTTCAGTTAGGAGAGTTTAAGCATTAAATTACCTGTAAATAAAATAAAGTTGAATACATATTTTTCCTTCTTGATTCCCAGGAGGGCAAACAAAATGATCGACCGGGTGGTCAGTAAGGGCACAAGCTTTTTGATACTACTTTTACCATGTATTTTGAAAATGTTGTTCAGGCAGTGCACTTCATGCTGTAATTAGAAGAAAACAAGCCCTCTTCCCCTTCCCCAGAACTCCTGCTTGAGACAGTCACCAGAATGTATTGCAACCAGACAGGTATTGACAGCACCAGCAGTAAGCATGGAAAGAATGGTCTACATTCATCTCCAAGCAGGAAACAGTTACCACCAGGAAACAGTTATTACCACATCTTTTCCTTACCCAAATGCCTTCACTGTAGATGTCTGTCTGAAACAGTGTTGGGTGGTCCCCTGTTAAGAGCAAAATGTACATAGCTTTGAAATTAGCAGTTCAGTATTCTTGAAATGCACTAGAAATATTTCCTGTGCACAGGGGAGGGCCATTCTCTCTGTGGTTTATGTCATGGGCCGTGCTTGCTTGCCAGTGTCTGATTGGGAGAAGACCAGTTCTATGGAAAACTGGCTGAAAGGTGTCAGTAGATTTTCACCTAAACACTGTATGAGGCAACAGTTATATACCAACCTGTGCTCTTTAGAACTCCACAGAATTACTCTGAAGAGTTTGGCCTCTGGTTTTAAGATGTAAATATGAGTTAGTGGAACACAGAACTGAAGGCCACAAGTCACTCATGCAGCCAGTAAATGTGTCATAGAAACCGATGGTGAAGCAAAGCTCCATGCTCACATCTGTGTTATTAACAGCTTTCATTTATTTATGTGATTATCTCTGGAATTCATCTAAAGATAGATGGTTATTAAAAATGTACATGCTAAGGCTTGCCAGAAATAACTAGCACTAGCTGCTGATAGTCTAAATAATTTAATTTTTGATTAAATGTTTTCTTACATTTAGTGTTTACAAAGTGCAACTCATTCATAGTTCTAGAATGTGTTGTAAAAAACCCAAAACCTTAACAGCTGATTTATTATTTATAAGAATCAAATTGATTTATTTAACGTTTGAAACAAGGTGGTAGGTCTGTGCCTTCCCTGTATCTCATGATATAATTTAAAATAGCATTTGTCATGCCCTCTAAGTTTTTATAATGTTTACTGACTCCAATATTGTATGATGTTGTTAACCTTCAAAATGTCTTAGCTGGCTCAGGACACTTGAATAATTTTGTACAATCTGGTTTGTGCAGTTAATTGTCCCAGGTGCTCTGGGACAGTTCTGGTGCACTGTGAGATACCTGCTTTTTGATACAACAAATTGACAGTATTGACATATGACCATCCCATACTATAAAGAGCTGGAGAAAAGACAAGAAGGAGAAGGTACCTTAGGCTACTTTTCTGTCTTTAGGTTCACCATCATGCGGTTGAAGAATTTCCACTTTTAATTGTGGAAGTTGTCAAGTTTTGATTCTTACTTGTGCAGTTTAGAATCGTTTCAGTGCAGCTGCAGTATAACCAGGGCCAGAAACAGGAACTGTTGTGCCTTCTGAGTTCTAAGGCCAGCATCTTACCAAAAATATTTGCAACCACTTCTAATAGCCTAAAACAGTCACAGAATGAAAATACCATTCAGGTTGGTAGAGGCTTCATGAGGTCTCTGGTATGACTTGCAGCTCAAAATAAGATGATACTTAATTCAGATCAGATTGCTCAGGGTTTTGTCTTAACAGCCATCAAGGCTGGAAATTCCACAACCTTTGTGGAAAATCACTGCTTAATTATCCATTGATAGTGCTCCTATTTCATTTTACAAAAATGATTTCTCAATCTTCCACAGTGGAATTGAGTGGCAGGCTTGGCTCCATCACACTTACATTCTTCCTGCATAGAAGAATGTAGGTAGGAAGGACAGCCGGAGGTCAGCTAGTCTGGCTTGCTCAAATGAGCTTCAGCTGGAACACATTGCTGGGGTTCTGACACAGTTAAGCTTTTGAAAGTCCTACTCCATAGTGGTCTGCCACCTGCTTAGCACCTCCAGTAGCCCTTTCACTTGGGTGCTCTGACCAGAGGACATCCTTCACAGTGCAGGGGGCAGGCATTTCTCAAAGCCAGGTGGCCGTACCCCATCCCTCAGGGATGTGTCTGAGTGAAGGCCTTTCCTCTGCAGGGAGTGCCTGCTTCAGCCAGTGGCAAGGACTGAGTCCTCGGCACCTCATGACTGGGCTTTCTGCAGTCCTGCACTGCCTACAGCAGAATTTCTTCTCCCCTTGTGCAAGCTGTCCTGTTAACTGCTGAAGTAGATGTCTGGAATGCATAATTCTGTACTTTGTTTTAACCTTTGCTTTCTCAACCCCTGTTCCTCCCAAAAAACATACACAAAATACTGCAGAATTCAAGGGGGGAACAAATCTTGGTTATGTCTCTAGTGATGGTTTTTACTTCCACACCACTTGAGAAGAAATTAAACAATTTGAACTTCAGTCTGTTTTGTTTGTTGCTTAAAAAAGAGAGCATGTTCTGTAAGCTTTTGTTATGTAGCATTCTTCTACAAAACAGCAGGAGTGCAGTATATGAAAATGTCATTCTAGAGCCTTTCATTCTTGTCAGATACATGTGTTAGAAATGCTTAAATGTAAAGTCTTATTTTTCTTTAAAAAGAAGGGGGGAAAATGCCCTAACCACAGAAACTGTTAGTCTAGTTGCTATGCATCATGTTGATAATTCCTAGAATAATTTTGAATCCTGACTGTGATAGCATAGTAAGTGTTTTTCAGATCCCAGTGTGTTGAACTAACCTTTTGATAACTTTATGATAGATATATGCCAGAAAACTACAAGGAGCCCTTATCAGTTTTTCACCATGAAGGGCTTCAAGGACACAGATCTCTGACATACAGCTTACAAACAGTTTTCTAATCTCTGTTGCTCTGGCACCTGAGGGCTGACACAAGCTGGCTGTTATTAAATTTACAAGGGATGGTCTTTCGAGTAAACATCAAAGTCTGGGTAAAGAGCTTATAATGTTAAGGCATGGGAAGTTCAGTCAGAACAATTCAAAGCTCTCCACATGGGTGAAGAGTCCATGGGTGAAGAGACTGCGGTATCGAGAAGGTGGAATGGCATGACTTGGAAGCATCTTTCAAAGAGGATGCTACCTTGTTAATCCTCGTTTGCTAATCCTAGTCCGCATTAGTGCAATTGTTTTTAACAGCAGGTGACAGCTGTGATTGCAGTGAAACTGGCAGTATGGTTTAGTTGAGAGCATAAAGTAGGTCAAACATGTTCTGTGTATTTTTTGAAAGATATACTAAGCCTTCCTAGTAAGCATCTGATCTTACCTTGAAAAGCTAGTTAGATGTGTGTGTACACACTTGTATATAAATTTTGGTATTGATGTATGTATTTGAGACCATCAAACTGAGGGCATTCTGTGTGATTCTATAAACATTCATGCACAAGCACCATGAAGACCCTATAGAATAGACCTGGTATTAAGCCTAAACAATTAACTACAGTTAATTTAAAAGTAGTATTTTCTGTGCAATAATGAAAATATTTTTTTTTCTTTATTTTCTCCGTGATCAAATAAAAGTATGGACAAAAATCTACTAGAAAGTCAGTGTTTAGTCTTTGTGTCTTTAAATGCCATGCTTGGAGCTCTCAGTATTTTCTTATGGAAAGGTTGTGGGGAGAAACTGAATTCAATTACTGCAATCTGAGTCTATTTCTTCCTATTTATTTTCAGTATTAGTAGCAGCTGTCAAATTTTGCACGCTTCCAATGAGTTTTAAAGTATTCGAAATTTGTTTCTTCTTGACATTCTAGGTTTGTTGCATTGACCCCTTGGAGAGTGTATCATCTGACTTCCCTTATAATCCTTGGAGTGTTAATTCTTCAGATAATGAAGGATTTGGTATTCTCAAAGATGAAAGGTAAGTCTACTGATAGAGTTCCATGCTTAAACACCTGCAATTTGGAGCATGCTAGTTCATTCCTAAAGCCATGTCAATATTATGATTATTGTAAAAGTATCAGCTAATTTTAGAGAGTGATAGTAGATCTGTGATGGTCTATTGCCATTTTCAATGAAGTTTTGTGATATTTTATAGGAAGGGCATTAGGAGATTTGTTTTAGCATTTAGATGAGTGTAATTGTTATGAATGGACAGTCATTCTTGTTTCTTAACTGCTAGGTCTGAAAATGCATTCTTGCTGAAATACAAAGTTTTCCTAAACATTCATACTTCTTCTGACATTAATCGTGTAATTTTTGGAAATTTCAGGACATCAAACGTAAATCAGTAAAATTTGTATATAAATAGAGAAATTGCCTATCTTAGCACAATTGAAGTAAAAAGTGAGCAGTATTTTCTTTTTACTTTGTGTAGCATTTAGTTTCCAGTGTGTATAAAGTCTTACAAGAATACAACCAATTTTGAAAGGGATTTTAACTTTGTTGGCTGGCCTGGTGTTTTGGGGTTTTTTTTTTTTCAATTTCTGTCCTGTACTTCATTACCATCTTGAAAATTCTTTGACAAGTTACTCATCCTAATTTTTCATTTTCATTGCCATGAAGTTTGGGGTTTTTTTTTCCCAAGATTCCTATTTTGCCTTTTGTTTGTTGCTAAGTCCCATGCAAAGTTTGAAAAACCATCTGAACATAGTACAAAAGCAGGAAATAGGAGTCAGAGAAGCATGGTATTCCTCTGTGATGTACTAACATGTAATTTCTGACTGCCGAAACCTGTGGTTCCCTGCTAAGTTACAGCAGGTGTTTGCTACCTTTTCTGAAGTATCATTTACTGTCATTCCCTTTTCTGGGAGTCTTGGTTACCATTCTGTTTCCTGCCTGAGTATTACAAGCTCAGAAGCCAACTTATAAAGCTAAGCAGAATTTGATTTTTTAAATTTTGTGCTGTATAAATCACCACAAACATTGAACACCTTGCTAGCTGGAAGGCAATGATTTAGGTAAATTCAGTCGTACCTGTAATTAATATATTTGTAGTGGCCAAATCCAAGACGTACCGCTCTCATTTTTGTGTGATTATTTAAACATTCATTTTAGAGATGAGGCTAGGAAGACCTCTGTTTCCTAGCTTATAGAATAATTATTTACTGTAGTGAGCTCATTTATTTTACTATTGCTATTTATTTACTATTTGATGCCATTGTAGACAGAGTTTAAGAAAAATCAGGCTCTTGAAGTAATACTGTAGGAGTATTGTAGTAATGAGTATAAATCAATGAAGTGCCACTCCAAAAAGCAGAAGAAATTTCTTCCCAGTATAACACATCTGCATAGCTGCTTCACACTTCCAGCCAGCCACTAGATGGCAAGACTATTACAGATTCATGTGGAATGTGGAGTGGTTGCCGGTGTATAGAAGTAAAAGGGAATGTTGATGTAAAAGTTGTTATCATCTTCATGACATCCTTCCATGTGGAAATGTAGCCATAGAAGATTCTGACTTTTCCTATTTATGATTTTAACTGTATGTTAAGTTTACAGAAAACAATTCAAGAATGGTTACTGTAAGATAATACAGCTTTCCTATTTGACTGATACAGAGAATTCCTTGGTCATTTTGTCCCAATTCTGAACATGTTCCATGAATAAAAATAAAAATCCTTTCTGATTTAGTGTGTTGTGTTTCATCTTACCTTCCTACAATTGCAGGTGCGCAGCTTTGGAGGACCATCACTGGCAAGTAGGTATTTTAATTTTAATGCATGGTTGTTTATTACTTTTTATAGTTGGCCTAGAATTTTTTAAAAATTCTGTTTTCCACTTATGAATTGCTGAATTATTTTGATCTTAAAATATTTTCGAAGTTTATTACTGCTTGTTGATAATTTTTAATAAATTATTTCTTCTGATTTGAGTTATATTAAAGTATAGAGTAACATATTAGAATATTTCTAGAAATGCTTTTTCTTACACTAGGATTATCATGTCTTGTGTTTTCTGGGAATTAGTGCTTTCTCTGAAAAGCAGAATAATACTGTGTTGGTCATGGAGGTAACTTTTAGAACTTCATTATACCAGTGCTGCTGACTAGAAGTAGGTAAGCTTGCTGGGGTTTCTCCTTGAATCAACACAAGTAACTGATCATTATAATTGCCAATAAATACTAGTTGATATCTGTATGAATAGAAATTAATAATTCTGAAGCTTGTTGACTTGCCATTGACCTGTCTTAGGCAAATGTTTATGTCATGTTAGTGTAGAGTATATAATTTTTTTAATTTGTTGGCAATCTGTCATTTTGCTTTTTCATGTCTTAGACTTGCATCCTGATATTAAAGTTAGAGCCTTCTGATGTTTTGGAACTCTGAGCTGAGTTCCCAAGCCTTTTCATGTAAATAAGAAAATGTTTACATTCCTTTGTAATGAGAGAACATTTGAGTGATTGAAATGATCACCAATCCGAGCGATGAGATGATCTGCTTTTGGCCAATACTTGGCCACTTATGTATAGTGTATATAAATGGAGTCAGAAAATTTGAATAAAGAGAATTCTTGCATGCTGACCCCAGACCTGTCCTGCCTCGTCCTTTTCCAAACTCCACGAGTGCTGCACAAATAGTGCAACAGCAATCGTCCTGGTTCCAGCCAGGTCAAGGTTAATTTTTGCAGTAGCCAGAAGGGGCATGGCCAAGGTCCAGAGGTTATTCCCTACCACCTCTCCTCATTTTCCAGGGATAGGGGAAGGAGTCCCTTCCAGATCACACAGTGTGGCAGCACACTCAGCTGTGGCCAGGGATTTATGCATGGTGTGTGAATCATTCACCTGGCATGTAGACTCTGATATTGTTGCTGTTACTGTTTGTTGTTCTTTCTGGTTGCTGTTTCCTATAAATTGTTCTTATCTCAGTCTGTGATCTTTACCTTTTATATCTCCAGTTCTCCTGTCCAGCCCTCCACACAGGAATGGGTAATGGGGGTGTGAGCAAGCAGTGTGTGGTTTGGAGTGTTTCAGTGAGAACACTGAATTGGGGAACATCATTCCTTAACCACATCAGTATAATCAGTGTCTAAACGATTTGCAGACATCCATTTTCAGAAGAAAAGGCTGCATATTTAAGGCATTATTCTTCTAAACAGACCACCAGGATTTATTATACATCTGACATAATTTGAAAGCATATCCACTGGTACACTATTGTATTATAGCCTGACACTGAAGAAACAGTAATGCAGAGTTGAAAAAGGGAAGATGTCAGGTTTTGTTCTTTTTCTAGAGACATACCACTGTCATAGCAATTACAGAAAGCAGTTTAGATGTGCAACTCCTGTTCAGTTTCATACCTCTAAACTTCCACAGGTATGAAATCTCTTCAAACTTTCCTATAAGCGTGAAATGGAGCGATATGGAATTGATTACACACTAGTTCATTAACTGAGCAGAGTAAAATGCTTCTTTTACTGTAGCTGGTGCTACTTCTTGTATCTGTGTAGAGTGGCAGTGCTTCAAAAATTTTGATTGAGAAGCTACTGCTGTGGCACAGTGGATTAGTGGGATTTATATTTCATTTCTTCCACCTGTTCTTTGTGAGAGAAATTTACGTAAAATTTACTGTCTTTCAAGGTTTTGAATCTGACTTTACCTGTCTGTTTACATTTGAGAAGGGGAAGGCAAAGAAAGTAAAATTTGAAGGGAAAGGAAACATAGGTTTTTGACTGCCTTTTGTTTCCATGAAAAATAATTCTGCAGTCTGATACATTTTTTCTCTTATTCCCCAATTAGTCAGGTCCTCAAACCAGAATAGTTGATTTTAATGAAAAGACTATAAATAGTACTTTAAATTTCTTGAATTCAGGTTTTCAGTTGTTCAGAATCCTGGCCTTGATTTGCTGTTCTGTGGGGAGACAATGCAGAGAGTGGAAAAGAAAATTTGATGAGCTCACCATAGCTCATGCCTGTGGGTAATATAATACAAGCATTGTATGTGTCCATCTAGCCCAGCATCTGCTGTCTGAAGAGATCCAGCCAGGAGAAGCATGACCTTGGGTAATGTCCTGCATTAAAGCAGGACAAGCTTGCAAGGTTCTCCTGATGTACTTTCTCTGCTGCTTCCAGTTGAACCTTACCCCCACTCCAAGCTCTTCTAGGTGGACCTTCCATGAATTTGTCTTGTTGCTTTTGTTCTTACAAACTTCTGCTGTTGGCAGCAGCGCAGAGATCCACAGCTGAACCACGTGCTTTGTGAACAGTCTTCTGTTTGTTTACTGCTCTATAATAGTTTGTAAGTTCTTCCTACATTTTTTCTTACTGGAAGAAATACTGAGCATTACTCTCTATTAGTATTCTCCAGCAAGCTGTGACTTTTATAAACTTCTGTCTTGTCCTGTTCTCTTCAGTTCATGACTGCATAATTGTTCCTAAAATAGAGGTTCTCTGAGTTTTGATGTCTTCATTGTGCTTTTCTGCATTTTTCTTCCATTTCTGTGCTCCTTTTTCTTGGGTAGACAGAATTACAAATAGCATTCACCTTTCAGGGAGATCCTTGGACAGTACATTGGCCCTCTCTTCATAATAAATCCCAACACATGAGTGGGGGTTTTTAAACGTCTGCTGAGTTCTGAGATGATGTTTTCATGGATCACTTCGAGGTAATGTCTTGAATAGTAAAGATCATCTTAAAGCCCATGTGACTTTAAGGTTTTTGGTTTTTTTCTCTTTGAATTTCTTCACGTTTCATCTGCCTTTTTGCAAGAAATCATGATACTTGATTAAATTCTGCTGTTTCTTGCAGCTGGTCTCTGTCTTTACCAGAATCATTCCTCTCATTTCTCATGGCTTCTCAGGCTCCATAAAAGTATTTGATGAGAGACTTTGTTGAAAGCCTTCTCAGAAATCCAGGTCATTTTTATGGACATCAGTGTTGATCTAAAAGCAAATTCACCTTTTGAAAGGACAGAAGGTTTGTGATATGATGTCCTTTACAGCTTACATTATGACAGGCATGCATGTCCTTTGTTAGTCTTCATGACAGTTTGCACACAGCAGAGATGAGTGTTTGGTGGTTTGCAGTTCCTGGCTCTTGTGTACATTCCCTAAAAATAGATATTGCTTCAGACACTTCACTCTGCCTTAAGGCAGCTTTAATAGACGCTGTTTAACATAAACGAAATTTCAACTGTTGCTCCCAACCTTTCATTTACAGCTTTTATATGTTCACATAAAGACTGCATTTGTTTGCACTGTGAGTGGGTTTTTCTTTTTCTGAATGCTAGTATAAATGTGCCTGTTGATTGTCTTGAAATTGAAAGAAATGCTGTAAGATGTTGAGGCTGGGTACACGGTTCCTTTTCATTTTACTCAAAATTGGATATGAAAAACTGTTTTCATGTTACCATATATGATGAGCAAGATATGCCAAGTGTATCCCCAAATCTGCTCTTAAGTTTCTCTAACTTACAGAGAAAAAATGTGGTAAACCTGTGATACTTTCAGTGAGAGACAATACCTATTCTAATAAATGTCTAACCTAATAAATTAAATGTGTGCATGATTTTTCTTGGACATTGTAGCCCGACAGCCCTGCATCCATAGTTTGTAACTGCCTTAAGGTCCATGCAGAATGTCTCTCTGCAAGCGGGAAAGGTTTTCTGGTCTGCGCCAACTTTGAAACTCCTTTGGATTGTTTTGGCAAGTGCTAATTGGCATCTGCCAAAAATGTGCTAAGAGCTATTTTAATGGTTTAACTGTAGAGCTGACCAATTCTAGTGCCTGACAGAATTGCCACACACAGTTTGGTTTATCAAAAGAGGTGTAGATAGAAAGTACCAAAAAATTATCTCAAGAGACTCGTTTCCTGCCCTACCTTTTTGTTATGTGATTCTGGTTTTGAAAATTAGTATCAGTCAGTCACTATCACAGTAGGATGTTTCATAAATGGTGGCACCAATTTCTGATGAGTTTTATAGTGAAAGGTAAACTTTTGGTAGTTGGAGGGTAAATTTCTGAATGTGAGTGTTTTGAAACTTGCATTTTTTCAACATTCGTGTGCATTGTGTATTTCGTCTGATGCATGTGCATTCAAAGTATCAGAGATTGAGGTATTTCAATGAAAATGCTGTTAATTTGTGACACTTTTTTTGGTCCTCCTTCATCTTTGTTGAGCACTGCTGACTAGTCAAAGCAAGCATAGCCTCACTTTTTTCATTGCCGTAACTTAAATGCAGAATGCTGTCTCACATGTAAAATGTGTCTATGTAAGAAGACCTGTGATTGTATTTCTAATGAAGTCATTTAGTATCATTTTAAGTTTAAAATTTCAAACTGAATATAAGCTGAACCTTCCTTAGGGAAGGTAGCACTGTAGCACTTTTTTTTTTCCTAAATCTGGTTCTGTTTCTGGAGAACTGCTGTACCAGTATCTTGCCTTTTTAAAAAATGGGTGACAGCTGTTAAGGACTACTAGAAAAGGTCACTTGTTAAATTACTATTCCTCATTATAAAGCTGTTTTATTTCCTCCTATCCTAGTAAGATTTCTTTGAAATCTGGTACTTCTCTAGTCAATAGATATATTAGAATATCCACAGCAATTGTAGCACACCTTCATTTCTTGACTAGTCAAAGTTAAGAAGGTCAAATTAATATTAATGCAAAATTATTCTTTTATAGCAAGCCTAAAAAACCCTAGTTGCAGCCTGAGAAGGAACTAAGCAACAGTCCTTTTAAATGGCCATCAGAGAGTGACTGAAGACAATAAGCCAGAAAGAAAGGAGTTAATGCTCTGAAGTCCAGCAGCTCTGCATAGCTTGTTTTCATTTCCCTGTTATGTTTTATCATTTTCTCAAATCAAAGCTACTGGCTTCTGGGAAGAGCCTTGCCTCACCAGTCATGATGCTAGGCTCCCTACTGCACTAATGTCTGCTTCAGCCACACAGACTGCAGTAGGCATCCAGTACTTCCTATATGATTACACGTTGACTGTTTTGGATAGAATTCTTTGGGCTATAAAAATAAATCCTGAAAGGGTTCTCCTGGCCTTCAAGGTTGAAAGAAAGAGCTTTTTATTCCCAAAGCACATATTCTCCTCTGCTTCCAAGGGGAGGGAAAAATAAGCTAGTGCAGCACCATGAACAGCATGTCTCATCCACTGCTGCTCATATGATCAGGTCAATGAAGATTTGGAATTCCGTAAGAAAAAACAGTAACATTTACAAGAGAGGAAGGACATTTCTTGGGTGAAGCTTTTAACTGGTAGCTGTCTTTATTGAAGCACTGTGGGACTTGATGTTGAAAACCATGGGTTAATACTGAAGCACTCTTGAAGCTTGGTAGTTAGCTAACTGGGATATTTCTGAAATAACAGCCTTCACTGATAGAAGGTTACAAACAGACACACAGAGGCTATTTTCTAAGCCCAGGACATTCCTGTTCCTCACAACCTCCCTCCTACAGTCCCTTCTTTGTGGATTCCTTTCATGAGAGTTAGCTGTGGTGATACTTGTGGACTCCCAGAGCCATCAAACTTGCTGCCCACTTCCAGGCGAGTGTTACTGTTTGGTAGGTGACAACATCCATTACTGGGTCAGCTGATGTGACAGATCAGCTTCAAATTCAGGTCATAGCTTTTCTAGACCTGAATTCATCTTTTGAGCTACACTGATTTCACACTTGCATCAGCCCAGCTCATAGACATTTGTATGCATTACAATAGTCAGTGTGTTCTGAAGAACAATGTTCTGTCCTAGCACCATTCAGAGCTTGACAGACTTCATGTGATGTGTGGCTATTGAGCTTTTTTCCAAGAAGAAGAAAAACAAACCTTTTTAATCTAATCATAACTCCATAATGCACTTCTGCAAAATTATTCCTCATATGTCACTGAGAGCAATGAAAAAACTCTTCATATATATGAGACAGTTGTCCCTTTCATCTAATTACCATGCTTTGTTTACTGTGTCAGAGACTTTACATACCTCTGGTTTGCATATGTTTTTCCTGCTGGGTTTGCTTAAGACAATCTGCAATTCATGTGCCTAAATATTTCTGACGTAGTCTGCTTAGTCTAATTTCATGATCAATGGGGAAAGATTTGAAATACTTCATGAGATATATATCCTGATCTATGTCTTCCCAAACAGATGTCTGTAGGCTGGTCAGATATGTTGTGTCTTAATAGTGACTGTTTGTTTCCCTTGAATATATACAGGAAGCCTAGGGTGGTGAGACAAGTGGGGGCATTTACAACTCTTGTGTCATTGTTCCCTGTTGATCTGAAGGCCTGTCTGTTTTGGAGATGCCATTGACTGCTGCTCCTGGTTACAAAAAGAAGCTGACTCTTGCCACAACACATGGGAATACCAATCCACAGCAGCAACAACTGCAGGGCGTGGGGACTTGATTTATTTACCTCTTTGTGCACGTGAAGTTTCTCTGAAATGAGTCTCAAGCACAGTATGATTATGTATTCAGATCACTCTTGAGACACCAAGGATATGCTGCTTCACTGTGTCTCAAAGTCCTGTCCTTCAGGGTGTTGCAAAGAGATTTCTTTGCAGGTGAGTGGATTAAGTAATAAGAGGTCTTTTTCCATTAGGAACTCCAGCAAGATCAAGGCTGTAGCAGAAGTACTTGTGTTTTATACTTGTTAATCCATTTCTTTGATGTTATAGATAGGAACAAACGTAATATAAGCCAAGGGCAGTCCTGTTGGCCAGTCAGTACCAAAACACGGCACCATCAGTTCCAGTTTCTGTTGTGCAGTCTCTTTATCTTGTTTGGTCATCCAGACAGGATCCATTCCTCACAGGGCCCTACACAACTGCCTGAAATGTGGCAACAGACTGAAGAAAATACTTCCTGTGGACCTACAGCAAGGCAGAGGGCAGAATACAGCTCAAACAGATAAATAGATACAAATAGGCTCCAGAGAGCAAATATTTGCTTCTTCAGTTATTTCAGTGTAACCTGAAGGCATCTTCAGTACTCAGACTTCCAGCCTTGGTATTTCATAGTGGTTGCTGTTCTGTCCATTTCAGCTCATACATTCATATGGGTTTGTGTTGGAAGATATATATGGCTGGATAACATACCTCAGACAATTCTGCTTCAAATATGGTTCCCCCAAATGTTCTTAATATATAAAAGCTGTTGCAGTCTTTCAGGAAGTAGATGCATACTTGTGGAAAGCAAATGGAGATTGAGTTTTATTTGCAGCATAAAACCATACTTTTTCAGTAGCCACTGTACTGTTCAAATCCCAGATTGTAATTGTCCTTTGTTTTATATAATGCGTTGCTCATATAGGCAGCAGTATGTGTGGTGGGGTTTTTTCTAAAGGCACTTTATACATAAATGATCAAACCTCCTGCAGATTGCAGAAAGTATTGTCTACATTGCAAAAACTTCTCGATGGTTCAATTTTGAATTTTTTTAAAAATATTGTGTGGCCTTATTCTTGCTTTCTGGCTAGTTATTTCCAAATTGTTAGCTACCTTTCCAAGTAATGTATTCTGCTGAGTGTGTTTGTTTTATACTGATACATGATAGATCAACATACTGGTAAAGTTTTTTCTTAGAGGAGCAAAAACTAATACTTCACTAGACATGCTGTTACTTTGGCAAAAGTGTCACAGTCTAAAAACTGTTTAATACCTTTTCCTATACAATTACAGGAAAAGGTTGGTGATTGGTTGGGTTTTTTTTGTTTAAGAGGAGGGGAAATGAGGGATGTCGCACTGCATTTGTAGGTGTCATGTCTCTCACTGGTAGAAATAGTTGGCTTGTTTGGCTTGTTATTTTTTTATGTTTGCCAGAAATAATATGTAGTGCATATAACCAATTTCTTCTCTCGAAGAGTGGTTTGCAAACTTTTGAAGTCAGGCCTACTCTCTGTGGTTCTCTGGTAATTTGGTTATAGCCTAACTTTGTCTTAGCTATCACAAGACATTTTCCTCTCTTCCTTGTCCCCAGAAGCTCAACTCACCTTTCATTATGGAGGGTGCACAGAAGATATGAGGAGAAAATTGTTGGAGTCATCCTGTTTCTTTACAATTACCAAACAAATATTACATTCCTCTTTCTGTGAGACTTACTTTTCTTCTGTCCCTACTAGCTAGACATAAAGGTTGAACATTATCTTGGCTGCAAGAAGAGCAACTTCTGGAGAAGTAAGGGCAGGAACAAAGGACCAGCAGAATTGTACTGGGTCTGTTTTAATACAAGGATATGTTCTAACGCAGTTATGCTTTCAGAAACTGACATTATTCGTGTGTGAGTATCTGATTGGCTCTGAGCATGATGCTCAAACTGAGCAATATCAGTACAGTGTCATGTAAAAGACATATCTTGTTGCTGTATGTGGTAAATGTCTTGTAAATGCATCTCAGGCACAGTTGAGGGGTTTTTTTAAGACTTGTAAATAACTCAAGTAGAAACATTCTCCTTTTCCACTGCACTGCTTGTTTCATAAGTTGTTTCCCATTTTGCATTTATGCACTTGGCTTGTCAAATATAGCATGTTCGTGATGAGTTAGGGTAGTCTATTTTGTGCCATTTTCCAGTCCGAGCTCCTGTAGATTTTGAGCCCTGATTCTGTCCTTTGCAGTGTCTGCCAGTCCTCCTAGGGTATTGCAACTCACTCATCTGAAGGATTAAGGCAAATACTGGATGAAAATGTTAAGGGCATACCAGTCTCATATAACAAGGCACTTCTAATACCCTGCCTTTGCCCTTTGGTATAGCTTTTCAATTAAATGTGAAGTTATGGGGATTGCATATATGCTATATTTTTGCAGTTTGCTTTTAAGTGTCATATAGCAGAATTTCAAAAGGATTGTAGCAGTTGAGATGTATGCTTTCATCTTTTCTTTAGGACAGAAGTAAAAAGAAATGTGCCCCCTTTTTACTTTTTTGGATACTGAATAATCCTCCTTGACCGCTTTAACAGCTTCCTAGTCTGTTACTAACTTGCTCAGTATCTTTTTAATATCCAAGTGAGAGCAATTGATCTAAAATTGCTTGGATAGCCCTTTTTTTCCCCTAGTTTTACTTCATAAACTGTAAATCCTAGAGAAATATATTCCTCTACTTATTTGTTCCACATTTGTCCCACAATCCTGTCCTTTCCTCTACCCCACTGGCTAGTTGTAATCAAAATTATCCAGATTTATTTTAAATTTTTAGTTCTATTTTGAGAGCTCTGAAAGCATTCCATGTTGTTTATTTTAGGGTTGCAGTATTGAGATACTAAGGAGTCATTTGGAAGATTGCTATTGGGTACCTCTGGGAATTTTTTTTCCTCTGTTCCGGTAACAGAAGTGTTCTTATGCAAATACTTAATTAAAATTTTAAGATTCAAAAGAACACCTCACATAGTCTGACTTGGTTTTGGTCTTGCTAATCTCACAAACAAGTGATTTAGGTTATAATTTCTAAGCATATTGTTTGAAAGCTTTTGGGGGGTGTGTGTGTTCTGTTTGAATCTTCTCAGGGATAAGGAAATATTATTCCTTTATTAAGCCAGAAGGATCAACTTCATGAAAGAACTCAAGGCAATTTCCTCTGGAGGCTTCAAAAGATCCTTATACCTAGCATTGTGGTTGGATTGGATGATCTTGAAAGCCTTTTCCAACCTAAATGATTCTGTGATTTTACCAGTTTGCCTTCATGCTGGAAAAAAAAAAGTTCATCTGGATACTGTGAGATGTGTATTCTTACTATATGTAAACTAAGTTTGAAATACTTCATTTTAATTTTTTTTAATATTTTGTTCACATGAAGTCACTGCGTCCATGATTAAATGTGTGAAATTAATACCTGATATAAGTGCAGTCTGTGCAAACTGCAGGGTGTACTGCATCCTGAGCAAAAGTGGCTCTGTAATTAGTTTCTTTTGTTACACATTGGTAAAAATCAAGTGCTACCCTCAGTTGGAAAATGTGGTCATAGTCTGTGATGGATATACAGCCTTTGTCATTTTTTGTTTAAACATAGTGTATTTTTTCTTCTGCAATTTTCAACATATAGTAAAGCCAGCTCTATTCCATGTTTGATAATTTAAAGTATGGAGCTGCAGTCACTGTTCAGTTATGTGTGAGAGTTTTGCTTCTGGATCCACTTTGTCTAAAATGCAGCTCTGTTAAAGCTGTCTGTGAGCACAGGCAGGTGGATTTGCCCCTTGTGAACAGCCTAAGAGCTGCTAATTCTGAGCTGACCCAGTTCTGACATGCTCCATTGGCGTGTCATGTGCCACCCGTATTGTCATCACTGGGGAAAAACTGCAACCTCTCCACTGCTGCCTGCCATCGTCTCAGCTTTCTCATGTGGGTTTTTTGTCACTGTGTTTATTGTAATGGTAGAATGTTTATTTTGATCACAGCGCTAACCAAACACTAGGTAGAAAATACATAGTATTGAAGGTATTTGGGGTTTTTTTTTTCAGTGCAGCTTTTTTCTAGCACTTTGAAAATAAAAGAACTTCTTAAAGTTGCTGCATTTGAATTTGTAGACTTGTACAGTGTGGTCACCTGCTGTTTGCCAAGTTTTCCCAGCTTTCAGCAAGGGAGTTTGAAGGTGTACTTCACTTTTTAATACTTTCGTATTTCTTACCTATACAGCAATACTGACACCAGTATTTCTTACCAACTGAGCTAACACTTTAAAAATCTTAATTACAGGGAAAACAAACTGTACTGTCTTCTGTCTTGAGATGTGGGCCACACTTTGGTCATACAATGAAAGCTACAAGTTTCTTTTAAAATACTTGCCTGTCCCATCTTCATGGGTTGACTTAAATCTGGGAACACCTCTGTAGAGAAAATCTAGCTGAAAAACTGCAGAGGAACTGTGCTGGTACCATCCATCTCAGATTACTTTTTCTGTTTTCAGGGATCTCTTGTGAAGCAAGCAATTAATTGTGTTGTAGTGTGCATCACCCCCACAGAGAGTATCAAATGCATTAAAAGGGGCAATATCTGGTTACCTCCTGAATCTAATGAAATGTTGTTTTCTGGCTATTCTTGAGCAGGTCAGCTTTTTCATGCTAACCATAGCATCTGTTATTCTTTCCTTATTTTATTTTTTCAAAGCTGCTTGGAAATTGTCAATACTGGCAGGCACACTTGCATATTGTGGTCAATTCTGAATATTACTGCACTTTCTGTATAAACACTTTGCTTTGGGTTTTGTTTTTGTTTTATTTTTGTTTGGTGTTTTTTACTTGTTTTTCTTTACAAATTATAAATTATATAATATAAATAATATAAATTCTATTATAAATAGAATACTTCAGTGGCAGGGTGTGGAAGGATACACTCTTAATTTGGCTGCCAGCCTAAATGGCATTACAAGAAAACCTGTCCAGGGATGTGATTGATGGGTATTTTGTCAATAAGAAAGTGAAACTTGGAATCGAGTGTATGTGGTAAAAAGTGACAAAGACCCCTCATATCTTAAATAAAGATTTTTCCATTTGAAGGATCCAAGAAGTTTGGACATAGTCTTACAAAATATCAGCCAAAAAGTAATGTCGTGTACTTCAACTCATGTGTTGGACTTATTAGGTTCAAGTTACACAAACTGCTTCTTGAAGGGTGGCAACACCCTTCCAAACCAGCTCAGACAGGGAAAGGAAATGACTTGGATTCAGTCACATCATTTTGAACAGAACAACTGGTCACTGCCTCTGTCAGGTCTCACCCTGAATATTTATCCCTAATCCATAAAGATTTATGAACAAGTATTCCGTATTCTGGGATTTTTAAATTTTTGGTTGGAATCCACATGCCTTGCAATTTGTAGTTGTGACTACGTAGAAGGAGCTTCATATGAATACAGTAGAACTGACACTAAGTCACTGACTGGAGTGCAATCTTTAATTCCTTATTTTCAAGTGGAGATATTATATGCCAAGGCTTTGCAGACAGCACAAACTGGAAAAAGTCAATTCCTTGTAAAGGACATCTGTTTTCTAGGGCAATCCTCTGAGTTAGCAAGGCTGTCTCTTCTAGTTCAAAGACTTCAAAGAGCTTAGGCAGACGTAGTAAGATGTCTAGACAGTCAGACCTTAGCTGCACATTGTTGTAAGTTTGAATTAGTTAACAGACAATAGTACTTTTTAAGAGTACCAAGGTACTAAGCTTGGCTAAAGAGAACAAAAACCTGACATACAGTTGAAAGATCCTTTTTCTAACTCTTTGTAGGTTTACACCATAAAATAAATGTAACTACTGCGTAGTCCAGAAGCAGCCTGTCTGATTGCCACAGAGCTGCTGCATATGTTTGTGCCCCTCAGAGATTTGTTTTGTTTGCAAATGTAATGTTGCTATTTTGC
This sequence comes from Brachypodius melanocephalos, assembly GCA_013398615.1. Taxonomy (NCBI): domain Eukaryota; kingdom Metazoa; phylum Chordata; class Aves; order Passeriformes; family Pycnonotidae; genus Brachypodius; species Brachypodius melanocephalos. The sequence goes on along the minus strand of VZSR01001854.1, from coordinate 16,658,294 downwards.
ACATTTTTTATGTGTTTTAAAATGTACATTATTATAGAATTAGGTGCGTTGCATCAAATTAGTGCCTAAACTAGCAGAATATTGTTGCAACAAGTACCAGACAGATCACGCGTAAAGGATGACTGCATTTTTGATGAGTGTAAGAGAGTTATTAGAATGACAGACCTCAAATTGGTCATCAGGAAAGAAGCACACACAGCTGACCTTTTCAAAGGATAAAGAGTAAATTTAAGCAAAAAGAGTAATGTCAAAATGGTCATGTCCTGTGCGCTATGTTTGTCCCATTGCACGTGTAATATTTTTGCCATCGGTGTTTTTATTCTATTCTTACCACTTTCCATTTTAACAGTTGAACAACTGTGAGAGATAACTTGCAATCCTGAAGTCATTTGACTTGTCATCTTAAAGGGTATTTATAAACTATAGCATTCAGGGAGCTCCCAGTGTTACCTTAAATAGAGAGACTCCTTTTAGGATTAAGAAAATTGGACTCTTTCATTTTGGAATGGCTTTTCTTAAATGTAAGTCTAATGATGGTTGATTAAAAACTCCATAAAAATGGGTAGCAAGCTTAACCATATTCTGTATTTTTATATTATCACTAAACACTGTGTGAAAAGCAAATGGAATAGCTTATGCTAAACATGTGAAAAAGATGTTTTTCTCCTGCAAATACAAGTAGCTTTTATACTCTTAATATTGGCTGATATTGACTGTTTCCTGTAGGCAGAAATGCTGCTTTTGCTTTTTTTTTTTGGTGGTTGGTTGGTTGGTTTTGTTGTTGGTTTTTTGTTTGTTTGTTTTTGAGAAGATTAGGAAACAACAACAAAAAGTGCTGGTCTCCCAACAGCGTATTAAGTTGACTTCTATCAAGTTTTCGAATTCTAAGCAATTTTTAAAGGATAATGGAAATCTGGGGGTAATAAGAAAAAGAAGCAAGCAATTTTGATTAATTTGAGAACTTGATAAAAGAGGCAAGAAACACTTGTGAGCAATGAAACAAGGTATTTGGAAATATATACTAGTTATTGACATGGAGGGAAGAGGACATCCTTGCTTAGAATATTTAGAATGGTGATAGTCAAGAGAAAGATCGGAAGAAGTAGCCTAGTCAGGTACTTTCTACAGTAGTCAGGTTTTGACCTTTAATTGCATCTGGTTTGCCAAATGCAAGCATTAGATTACAAAACCCATGATGGAAATTATTTATAGGGTACACAAGAACATATAGTTGTAGTTGGGGGGTTTTTTTGTTGTTGTTTTTTAATGCTGCAGACATCTGGGTGGTTGTAACATGTGAGGGTGTGCTTTGCAGCCCAGCATCTGATTAGTCACTAATTTAGTAAGGAATGTCCTGGCACAGTTTTGTTGAAGCATGTGAGCCTATCAGCAGAGCAGAATAACATACTATATTCTTGTAGGTGTTTCAACATACAGTTGAGTAAAACAGCTCAGCTGTTCTGAAACAAACTTCATGGTATTCCTTCCAAGTCTCCTTTTCTTCTCCTATTTCTTTTTGACAGAAGAGATGTTGCATGTTTACTTACTAAAATATATTTCGTGCTTTAAACGTTTTTGTAATTAATATTCCAAATCTTTTAGAGTCTAAATAACACTGAAGATAAATTCTGGATAGCTATAAGTATTTTATTTTTATGCTAAGGGAAACAGAAAATAACATATGCTCATATTCTGCATGTTGTGCAAGTTTCCATACTCAATGAATACAGATGATCGGACATATTAAGGTGACCAGTTTAATTAAAATTTTCAGAGATAAATATTTGCTGTAGCTCAAAACCTTGTTCTCCCAAGTCAACCTGTATGTTATGGTCACAGCAGCATATGACACATGTTTCCTTTCCCTAGCTTAGATTTTCCTTGGCTCTTTTTTCAGAAGTTCAGTCTTTTTTTTCCGAGTGATTGGATTAGTTGTATGATTAATGGATCACTGATGTAGTTGTGGCCATTGAGGTTACTCTAGGTCACTTCATAGCAAGAGGTAATGCTTAAGAGAATTTCACAGTGAATAAAAAAATATCCACTATTTGTGCTGGAACTATTCTGACAAATGTACTCATAAAGGATTTGAAAAGGTGGTGAATAGTGGGATGGCCAGGTACCAAATTATTCGAGAAAATTAAGACAAGGACCAACTATGAACAATTTCAGAAGATCCTTAGAGGATTCTTTCTCAGTAGAATAATATCTGAAATTCAGTGTAGATAACTGTGAAGTTATGCAAAAATACCAGTACTAAATTCTCATATAAAATAACAGTGTCTGAAAGTGACTGTAACCACTCATGAATAAGGTGTGGTCTCACAAAACCAGCATTGAACAACAGCCTGACTGTTAAGTATCAGTAAAAAAGACATGCAGGGAAAAAGCAATGACAGTCACATGCCACTCTCGTAAATCTATTGTATGTCCAAACTCTGAATACTCTGGGACTGGTCTGCTACCTTCCAGAAAACAGTACAGGAGAAAAAATAATCCAGAGCACAGCAACAAGGTAGATCACATACACAGAACTATTTCCTTATGAAGAACAAGTAAATGAGGTAGGACTTTTGAAAAGAGAAAGTGAATAATTAAAGAGAAATACAGTAGAGGTGTCTCAAAATACCTCATGGAACCTGCCTTCTCTCTCACACTTTTGGAATGAGGAGGCATCAAAATAGCAGGCAGAAAGCTGAGGAGAAATAAAAATATGTAGTAAGTTTCAGAAATCCTTGACACGTGATTTTTGTGAATATTAGAACTATAGATGGATTTTAAATATAAATTACAGTAAATTCATTACTTTTTTTGAAAGTAAATTAATTGAAGGCATTTAAATAAAAAAATCACCACCTCTGACTTTGGAAGTCCGCGAGCTGCAGATTGTTAGAAGTTCTGTTGTATTTTATGGAGCTGTCATGTATTATCCCATAATTTTATTTTTCTGCTTAGGTATTCCCAGGTATTCAGTTTTGGCAAGCATTAAAGAAAGGGCACAGGGCTAGATGGGCCTTTGCCTAGCCCAGTCTAGCCAATCTTGGTAATACAAGCATTGACTTTTTATTCATTAAAATGACACAGTAAAACTGAAATAAATGTAGCCATTTATATCTGCATTTGAATATAAATTGTTTATAAATATTAAACTCCATGAAATACGAGAAGGGCACGTGAGATAGCTGTTGCGCAACTTCAGATGGAGTGTCTGTTGCTACCACCATGTTCCAAGGAAGTTGCAAGGTCAGTGTGTACCTTAACATCGTGCTTTTATGCATTTAGGCATGAGATCAGAGTATTATAATTATTCAGAGCAACAATATCTGAGGTTTGCATGTCTGATCTTTAAAAAAATACTGTTCTAAACACATGTAGCTTGCCTTAGAACACAAACTGAGACATGTCTGAACAATTACTGTATGAAGTTCTCATGTCAGGGCTGTACAGGAACAAGCTGTTTCCACTGTGTTCACCATACGCAGACAATCTTCTTAGAATGTTTACCTTGAAAACTTCTGTCCTAACTGGTTAGCTGAATCAGATATTTTTTTATTATAACCAAAGTCTCAAAGTGTGGGAATTCAGCTAGAAATTTAATGTGATGATACACAGAAATAGAGGTTTCTGAAAACAACACGTAAGTAGAAGTTTCTTGCTAAAGTTTCAAATACTTTGCTCAAAATACTTGCAGATGTGCCTTGGAAAATACTTATTCTTCAATCAGTAATCAAACTCAAAAGATACTGAACAGGCTTTTTTTTTTTAAACAAACATTTTTAGCAGATGGAAATTAGTCTTTGGGGACTTTCTTAGTCACTGAAAGGAGGTGAAAAGCACTGCAGGTTACCTGAAAAACAGTTGAAAAATTATGTATTTAGAGTGCTCTGAATGTTTCCCAAATAAATTATTTTGGAGGTTGGTTTTTTGGTTGTTTTTGTTGTTGTTGTTGTTTTTGGGGTTTTTTTGTTTGTTTGTTTGTGTTTTGGGGGTTGTTTTGGTTTTTTTTGTGGGTTTGTTTTGTTTTGGATTTAGGTTTGTTTGGGGTTTTTTGTAGATTTTTTGTTGGATTTTTAATATGGAAAAACCACCTCACTGAATTAAAGTAAAAGTCTGAACAGTGAGGGTTTTCTGCCACCCTCCTACTTCCCTTCTTTATAGGAACATCTATAGGAACATCCAGGGAGATGGGTTCAATGATCTTTATTCAGGATTCTAAAGGAAACAGCAAAAGCTGTGATAAAATACTGTGTTTTATAGACTTACATAGATATGTACGAATTTATATATAAGTAACTTCTAAATTGAAAGCTTAATTTTTTAGTCTTCTAGTAGCAAATTGTACTTTAAAAATGTATTTCATACAGCTTAATGAAAAAGATTCTTTATACCTCTTTTGATGTCCATTTAAAAATGAGGAAAGAGGAAGTTTTGGCAATGAGAGGAGCAGATGTCGTCCTGTACAATACAAACGGTCTATACTTCTGTTCTAAACCACCTTATGAATTGCACTGAATTTAAATAAAAATTAATAGTAAAGGAGTAGGGAATGGCAAATTTGTCTTTGGGACAAAAGCCTAGCTACCTGCAGTTGGTTTTGTCTTCGCAGCGTTTCTGTCAGCCCCTCAGCAGAATGTCATGTCTCCTGTCACCCTCTCCGGGCAGGGTGAAGGTTATCGGCTGCTCTGCCCTTCTGGCTGAGTGCTCTGGCAGGGCTCTCCTGGCCAGCCCTGGGGATTCCTCTCAGTCACAACTCAGCAGGTGCCCTTGCTGACAAATGGCTTAAGCTCCAGGTCCTCACTGATCATCATCCCTCCTCTGAACCCTTCTTGACTTCTCCTGGCCCAAGCACCATTTCACTGTAGTTTTTTGGGGGTAGGTATGGTTGTGGGAGAGCGCTGATTTCTCTCCTGCAGTCTTGGCTGCCCCTTTGCTTTTTCTGTGGAGCTGTGGCGTGTTGCATTGGCCTCCCATCACTTCAAATTTGCAGATGTTTCACAGAGGGCTGGATGTTAAAAGAGCAGAATGGTTGGGTTTGACAAGTATTTACTTTAGAGAAACTCGGTGAACAAATTGGTTTACCCAGTCACTTCAGGATAAAGTTGGCTTTGTTTTAATCAGTGCACTCAGAATTAACCATCTTATCCAGCTTCTGATTGTGTATGTGTATGAATTGCCACCATGTGAAACATACTGTTGCTTTTTATAATGTATTTCTTCCTGCTGCTTCTCATTATTACCTATTACCCTTCTATGTTGTCAAAAGTGACACTATGTAGAACTATTTTCTTTAAGTTTTGGTGTTAGCATTTAAGAAATTTATGTCTGCTTTCTCTCTTGAGCTGATAGGGCTATAATGTGAGGTCAAAACATAGTATGGACTGGGGTGACAGGTTCCTATATTTTTTTTTAAACCAGGTGGTTGATCGGTGTACACAAATACGTGCCTTCCAAAGTGGGATGCATTCTGACATTTTCTCCTTGATTTTAGTTTGTAAATACTTTAAATTTTGCTTATATAAATGTACATGTTCTTGTTTTTCTATAGTATATCAGAATTGCTAACTTGCTGTTACAAGTGTTGGAGTTGGAAAGTAGCATACAGATGTAGCATACAGATTACCAGTTTCTCCATCACATGAAATTATGGCCTTGAAACTGAGTCATGTTAGTGACAATTTAATAATCTTTTCTTTTGCTGCAACTGCACAGTTTTACGAGCTACCACACTGAGACTGAAGAAAGACAATTCTAATGAAAAAAAAAGCTCTTTTTAAAGGGAGAGGATATGATTGTAATTTTATCATCGGACATGTAAACACTGGAGAGTTCATCTCTTGTCACATAGTAAGCAAACAGATAGGTTGATGTTAGTAAGTTGATGAATTTGCAGTCATTTAGTCATCTGTCTCACTTCCACTACACAGGCTTTGAAAAAGGCCGTGGAGCTTAAGGAATCAAAATGAATCATACCTACTATGAAAACATTTGGCTAGCAATTCTGAATCAAAACTTTGTCTTTTTGTGCTGGGATGGAAGAATAGGGTTGGTGTCAGTGAAAATGATGATGTATAACTGTGTGCTATGCTTACATCATAATGTACTTGAAGTCCTGCAGTTATTCATCCTTAAGCCTCTAAGGTCTAATTCAGAACTGGTGACCTGGACTTGGATCTAGTTATGGCTTGCAATTGCACTAATCCCTCTCTGGAGAGGGATTACACTGCACCAAAGAAGAAATTATATGATTAGGTGGAAAACTGGCTCCTATCCTCATGTTCATAGGATGATTGCAGCATTGAAGTAATGGTGGGTCATCTAAGCAAACTGTGAGCATACCAGCAACAACTTTTAGACACTGGTGCTCTCAGTATGTGGTCTGAGTCTCTTGCTGTATGGTCTGCCTTTCACATAGTTCATCTTTTTGTCAGTAGGAAAAGAAAACAATTGCTGAGAAGAAACAGGTTCAGAGTGCTACAAACCAAGAGACAGGGAGATGGGCAGGTTTCAGAATCCTGAGTAGCATGTATGCCTAGGGAACAAAAATGTATTTTAATGTGACTTGACTGAATTACAGATCATGAGATGAACTAGTGCCTTTGCAGAAATGTAGTATAATAAATCAAATAATTTCATGAAACAATATGTAAAAGATTTTGTGAAAAATTTGAAAAAATATTGTTATTTTTAGAAATGGTTGAGATCATTGCTAGGTGGGTTTGTGTTTTTTGTTTAGTCTTTTTTTTTTTTCTCGCCTCCAAATATTTGTTTCTTTTATAGCTGTTTAACAAGATTCCATGGCCAAAAAGTCACAGAGCAGTTGAGATTTTCACCCTTAGTGGTAAGATCTACCTTCCTGTCTCCAGCCCCTCTCTGTTTGTCATACAAATCCAGCATGATCTGTCATATTTGTAAAGAGCAAGATTTGTTACCTTTATGTAACTAAAATGTAATAATCTGCTTTTAAAACTGCAGTTGAAGTGTCTCTTACTTCCTTAAACTCCTCTTTCTGCTTGTGTTTGAAACTTGGAGATACTGTCATGCACCAGGGAGCATTATTATGTGTGCTTTGTGAGAAACACTAAAACCTCATAGTGGCAATTCATTGTTGCTGATACAAATCAGGTTTTGGTGTCTGTTGATAGTCAGTTTGCCTTCATACTCAATTTTTAATGATTCTCTAAAAATTCATGTGCTTTGTTCTGCCCAGTGAATATTTCTTGCATGTGGTATCTTGTTTAGCTTTCTGAATGTTGCACTACTTTTTTTTTTGTCAAAACGGAATGCTGTTTGTTTGAGGTGTTTTTTCTGAAAATGCAGCTTGTGATCTTAAAAATGTTTAACAATTAATTATTTCATCCAGGTACAAATAAGAATCCTGCATAATATGCAGAATTCCATGAAGAAAGAAAAAAATTTCTTGAGCACTTTTTTTCATTGCTTTTATTGGTTTTCGACTGTTGAAAGATTTTATTTTTTTCTTTTTTTTTTTTTTTTACACTCCTGAACCTTGGTACAGCTAAATATCAGACTATGTTTTATGTATAATAGGTGTCTTCATCTTTTTTAGCACACTGCTTACTGCTTGTCGTTACACCTGGTGTAATACCCCAGCAAGGAACTGAGCATGTTCACCCTGTCCAGTTTGAAGATTTTTCATTTATGCTTGTATGAAAGGTTTCTTCTCTTCTAAAACCAGCCTCCTCTGTATGTCTAACAGTGTACGAAGAGACATCAAAGTTAAGGAGATATAATAAGTATTTGCAGTTTGAAGTCAGCTTTACACAGAAAGAATTGTGACAGGAAGCTTTTAGCAAATTTTGCTTGAAAATGCAGGAGAATTGGGCATACCCTTCAAATTGATGAAATATGGTAAAACATATACTTTCATATGCGTGTACATATAAATATATAAATGTACACATGCCTGTGTACACACACAAATGTGATAATTTTATTCACTTTCCCATATTGAAAAATAGGGGAGATAGTCCATTTTGGGGGACTTCATGTATGTTATTAATATGATTTTTTTTTCAATAGCATTAAAAATTATTTCACATTCATTTTCATCCTGAACATGTCTTTGACAATGATGGTAATTTTTAAACCTATGCTTTTGCTGAAGATAGCATCAGTACAAACCATCTACCTAAAGTAAAATGCTAGAGTTTTCCATTCGTTCTGGAAATGCAAACTAAATTTGATATTCTTTTGGAAGTGGGATTGTGTATATATATATATATATATATATATAAATTATATCTATATATATATAATTTTTTAAATGTCAGTGGAGGGTTTTTAGGGTGTCTTTAACTGTGCAGTAGGGAGTTCATTATTTTTTCATTCACATTATTAGAAGTGAGACTCATTCAAAGCTCAATAATTAGAACAGAGTTATACATTGAAAGCACTGTGTTTCCTTTTAGGTGAGGAGAGACATAGAAGGCAGAAGTGGTTGTGAGTAGTTCTGGAGCTGGTTGTCCAGCTAAAGCATACCACAGGCTGATTAATTAAAATCTTTGAAAGCTTGCAGCCTGGGTGATATACACCACCTACCTCCTAAAACCCTTGAGCATCGTTAGTATCTATCTGAGTGTGTAAAACAGTGTGTGTGACACTATTTCCAATCCTTTTAGCTTTTCAGTGAGGTTGCTTCCTTGTCTCTGGCAAGAACATAGCTTTGATTTCCCTTCTTTAGCTGAAAACTTGTGCAGTCTTTGGTGTCTGCCTGTAAAAGAAAAATTTTACATAGATGTCCTTACTGTCTGGGGAAAAGGCCATTTACTTGATAATTATGATACGTGTTCAGTCCAAGTGTGTATTCAGCAAGAGCAAAATTGGTAAGATTCTCTGATCAAGCAATATGTCAGACTGGCATCTGATCTGCATGCCAGCACATCTTTTGGGGTGTCTTCATACCTGACAGTAAAGAGCTGTTACTCAACAGCTCTCAAGGAAGTTTTTAGAAAGGTCTAGAAGAGGTCAGCTTAGTTGAAAACAGGATAATGGAGAGAAGCAGAAGTAAGAATAATTTATTCCTAAAGTTATCCAAATAGCATAAAGAAGATCGGGTACTCTGGAAAGCCCTGTATAAAAATGTGATAATGACAGCCAACAGTGCATGAGGAACAACTTAGAAAAGAGGTCAAAATGTGTAAATAATAGTATGCTCTCACTGGGAATAATTATATTTTTGGTCTCTCCTACCTTAAATTGGTTATGGTAAACACAGGAAGAATGTGCAAAAGAATAGCGAGGATGTTTGAGGGCATGCAAGATCTTACACGTACGATACAGGTGAGCAAAATAGGGCTTTTAAAGCAGAATGAGCTGACCAAGAGGAGGGCATTGCAAATAGATTCTTCCTCTTGATTACAAAACCAAGGGCTTCCATGTTCCTTTCAGAAGTGATAGTACGGGGGGAGGAATTCACTGTAAGGTGGAAGGGATTGTTCTTTCTCTTGAAGAGCCAACAGAGCTAAGGGGAGGAAAATTTCAGAAAACATTGCAAGAGGTGAGAAAGACACAGCAAGGCAGGAATGTAGCAGGTCAGACAAAGAAGTTGCTCAGAGAAGCATGGATTAGTCATGTGAATTGAGGCCTCAAAAGTGGCAAGAAGGAACTTAGAAGGACAGAGAAGAGTGACTCAAGTCCAGTGCAGTTAATGCAGTGCTTAGTTGCAACTAAGCAAGGAAATAAGAATTTCCTTGAAAAATAATATGGATAAAGAAAGACTTTGCTTTCTTGTTCTGTAATTTCTAGTCACTTTGAGTTTTCCATATTGGAAAAGTTTAAAACTGATTTTTAGCAATGATAAAAAGTGGTTCTAAAAAGCTTCATCTTAAAATTTTGCAGTCCTATCAAAAAAAGCCCAAACTATAATGGTCTGCAAAAACAATAAATCACTGTGAGAAGCTAAAGAGAGTTAACTGTCATCTGCCTGTTCCAGTATAAGACTTCTTGGAAACCAGGTGAAGTGTCTAGAGCAGAGCAAACATTATTGGGTGGGGGTTGGCTGTTTTTTTGTTCCCAGACAGTATGTAGTTGAGCTGCAGATGCCCTTGCCACAAGATGTTATGTGTTATCATAGGAAGGAAATCCACTCAGCTAAAAAATAGGCATCACTGCTGGCTCAAATCTCCACAAGCTCTAGTCTGGAAGATTATCTGTAGAAGGCAGCAATGTATTTTTTCCTTGGCTGTTCCTTTTGGACACAGTAAAAGATGCCAAAGCCCTTTGGCCTGATTCAGTACAGTACAGTACTTCTGTTGACCTCCTGCTGTTCCACCCAAGTGCTCTTGGAGAGGTCATTCCAAGAGTCACATCTCATGCCGCTGTGAAATAATCTGGAACTTGATCTGCTGGAAGCCTCAGATGGGCCAATAGAAATTCTTACTCCTTTGGGTGCAGAAGAATTTAGAATGATCAAAAAAATGAGATGATTTTTCTAGATAGTCTTCTTTGTGATACCAAGCAAAATACTTCAGGGTGATTGCAGTTCCACTAATTATGCACTCATGCAATTCTCAAGTATGATTTTTAAAAGTGATGAGCAGTGATACCAGTAGAAACTAGTCTTTGAGTATTGAAGTGTTCTATAAATGCTCTAATTCCAAGCTAACAAGTACTTGACATTTCAGATAGGTGCTCAGTTTTGAACCTAATCTTTCCAGATCTTCCTTATGAAAAAGTAAAGGTGATATTATCCTCCTTGCCTCAGTGAGGGCTGGGAAGAGTTGTAAGGAATTGTAAAAGTAAACAGTTTTTCTGCTGTAGCAATAAGCTCTGTGTGCAGAGTGTGACCGAGAAATAACAGTCAAAAGCTGCACTTGAAGAGTTTGGAGTACATTAAGTCCCAAGGCTGAAATACAGGGACACATGATACTGAAAGCTTTTCAGCTTCTGAGTGTGATCATCCAATGCATTAAAATGGAATATTTCATAAAAAGGTATTTGACATAGTAAATGTATGTGGTTGCGTAAGAGTATATTACAGTGAATGGAAACTAAAGCAGCCCAAGTTGCATAAGGGGTTCAGTTTTATTTGCTTTCATTTTTGATGCTACATTTCAATTTTGAATGATTCTCCTATGTATTTGCACATTTCAGTTATTTCAGTTTCCTAATTAGAAGATATCACAACTTTGATCTTAAGATGAAACTGTTACACAGAATCGTTTCATTAAGATTTTTGAATTTAGCAGCTCTGTTGTTTCAGCATAAGCTTGAAGAAAGTTGACTCTTAGTTATTTCATCTATAACTATCAGAAGTAAGAAAAAGAAAATGAAAGAAAAGAAAAAAATTATTACATTGGAATATGCAGGTATCAGTGACCATGGAAAGTCTCAGTTGTAGGCAGGAAATTTATTAATGCTTATTTATATATTGCATTGCATAACTTAGTCTGAGAACTTTACTCTTGTTTTTTAGATCTTACTAGTCCTTTTGAAGAAATTTGGATAAAAAAAGAAAAGAAAAAAGAGTAGAAAGAAGTTAAATGTTAAGCTAAAAGTTAAGCAGCTCTCGTGAAATTATGTATTAATCACAATGCACCATTTATAGCTTAGCAAATCAAAATACATGGCATACCTTTTTTCCAGCTTTGCTTTTTATTTTTTTTTTTTCTTCATTTATTTTCAACATGTGACATCCCCAGGACAATTCTTACTGTCTCATGCAGGACAGGCAAGTGAAAATGTTGCTGGGTTCTTTCCTAGAAAAAGAGAGTTCTTATGTGAAAATCTCTGGATGTAATGTGGATTTGAAAATATATTAAGAACAGGTCAACCCTGTTCAAGGAAGGAAGGAAGCTCTGTGAAGGAGCAGTGCTGAGCCATGTGCTGAACGACAGACATACGGGATCCTTGGAGTCTTGGACTGTGTGACAAAGCTTCACCAGCACAGATAAGGTTGCGGGGGTGTTGAAAATTAATAGAGACGTAGCTGGTGTAGCTGGAGTGACAGAATCCTTGTCATGCATGCAGCAATAGGAGGAAGTGCCATAGGAGGAAATCCATATTCAATTCACTATCACAGAAGCAATCAAAGTATTTTGGCAGAAAGCTTCCTCCTGCCAGCATACTTTAGTTTTTGAGGACTCTTTCAGCACAGTGTTCTGGTATTTCTATGTAAAATTAGTTGTGGCAGATGAGCTTGGAATCAGAACTTATAAGCAATGCAATTAATCTTTACTGGAAACTTGTCTTCCTATTCGTTATGTAAAAGAAATACTAAGTTTTTGTGGATTTTTTTTCATCTGTGAATTTACTCATTGGAGAATAATTTGGCTTCTTCTTACAGTTTGTGACTGGCGCTTTGCCAGGAGAAAAAGGATTTTTTTTTAATAGTTGACAGTTTCAAGAGTAAACTCTTTGCTCTCATATTTTCAAGCCTGTCACTTTATTAAAGTTTGAGTGATTTAGCTTCTCATCATTTCAGTTGCTGCTTACACCTGAGAAAAATGGGAGATATTGAGGAAGATTTCCAGTAGAAGCAGAAAAATAAAAGTACTAAGTGGGTGGTGATTCTCCCTCACATGACCAGAAGCAAAACAAACTGTTTGGCTTTTGACTGTACTTGCTACTAAACCCTGTCATAGTGTGTGAGGTGAGTCACGACTTGTTTATTTATAGCCACGGCCAATCAAAGCCAGCCGCTCTGAACTTCATTCAGGACCAGCAGCACTTAGGATGTCTTGTAAACATTTGCTCTCCGAGCAAGGAGCACTCTTCCTGGCAGTGAGCAGCACAGGTGCCTGGCTGGAGGCTCCTAAAACAAAAAGCAGACTAGAAGATCATTGCCTGGATTATCTAGCTTGGTAGAGAGAGACTGAGAATTCCCTTTTCCATCTGAGAGAGACTGAGAATTCCCTTTTCCATCTGAAATGCCAGACAGTGAGGATCTGGGACAAGATGACAGGTACTGTACTTTGCTTGTGCTGGCCGTCCCGTGCAGTGCAGCAAGGACTGAGGCTTCATGTAATGAATCTCTGTGTGCTCCTGAGTGCTCAGCCTGAGATCAGTTTTCTCCGCGTTGTAACCGATCTTCTGCTTCTTGAGGGCTTTGCCTCTAATGCTAACCTTCTCAGGAGGGAAGTGTGAGTCTTAATGTCTGATAGAGGGTAAATGGAGCAGCTCTGAGGTACTTCTTAAACTGAAGCTGAAGGGGAGAAAATACTGTGTGGTTTCTACCTGGGCGCTTTTTCATTCAAAGCCTCAATATGTCAAGCATGGAAATAGTTTAGTTGGAGCCATGCTACTGACAGAACACAAACTCATTTCTGTGAGATGGGGCACTGTGTCCCTTTGAGGTATGCCTGTCTTTCTGAAGTTCAGCTTTTATTTTAATTAGCTGAAAAAACCAACAGTCAGGATGAAAAAAAAGTAATTGGATCCAAAACTTGATAACAATTTTAAAAACACTGTTTCCTCAAATATGATTCAGCACATTCCTATGAAATAAATGCCCTAATTAAATTTAGCCAAATGGTTTTTAAAGTAGGTATTTGAAAAGTAGATATTATTGATGTTTGACTGTGACAGAGTTTATAATCCAGATTTCTTAAAGTCCACATGGTTTTTCCATAGTCTTGATGCTAACCAAACTGTTGGCTCTAAAATGGTGTTAATAAATTTTTGATGTTGTAAAAAGAGTCTTTGTCATGTATGTAGAAATAGATGCTTTTTTTTTTAGAAGTTAGTGAACAAAATGCCAGAACACAGAGGCAAATCTAAAAAATCAAGCAAATACAGAGATCAGAATTGGGCATTTCATTATGGCTTTGGGTTTGATTTCTTCTAGTTAAATTTAAATCTGAACCTTTATGTGGATGTTTTTTCCAGTATGTTTGTCGGTGTGTTGTGAGATGAAGTACAACAGGAGATAGTTCTGGCTGGCTGCCGTAGAGCAGCACGTTCAAGCACGGTCCCTTAACTGGATGAGTGTGGGTGGATGGATCCCCAGGGGCAATTGGGTCTCTGCAGGGGTGGGATCACCTACACGTTTCCGTTTGCAGGGATTTCTGGGTTGTGCCCTATATATATGTGACATAGATTACAATTAATTGCAGTTGCAGGTAGCAGTTTTTCTTCTCTTAAGGAAATGTTGACTCATTCCTGGTGACTACCAAAGCATTAATTGCTATTCTTTAAAAAATTGTGAGGTCTCCGCTTTGTTCAATTGTTTATTTTTCAATACAGAAAAGTTGAAATACGTGTGACTCCTTAAAAAGAGTTTTCAGCTTTGTAATAATACGTAATTTATTTTGTTCACAGTTCTTTTTCTATAAAAGCTTGCAGCAAGCTTTGGCAGCTAAACAGAAGGCCTAAGACTCTAAGACCTCTTTTTCTATCAAAGTTGGGAGTTTTTGTTTTGGAAGAAAAATGATCAGCTTTTCTAAAGCAGTAACCTGAAAAAACATAACAGAGCCAGCTCTGCCCGTTTATAATTTTTGAAATTACCATTAAATTAACTGACCCTGATGTTCATCCCTCATCCTTTTGTGTCTTTGCTATTGAGCAAAAAAGTTTGAAAAAGCAGTTTAATCAAAAGGTTCAATTATTTTTTCCCCTGAAATTAATTTGCCTTTTTGTCTTGGTCATAACAAATAGGATATAACTGGAGAACATTGCCAAAGAAGTGCTAATGAGGTTTGGGGGAGGTCAGAATATTTTGGTCCAAGTTAAACAAGAGGGAGTAGAAGGGGGAGCTATACAGGAGCAATTAATCTTAAAATTGCAAAGGAAGAAATTGTAATGTAAATGTACAGATAATGGTGTGATTTTAAGGGCATGCTGAATCAAAGCTTCAGCTTGTATGCATTTAAAAAAGGAGAGCAGTAGTATTTTTCTGGAAGGTGCAGAATGAGCTTTGATCCCTGATTGGTTTCAGTGCACTGCCCTCCTTGTAGGCCTTTCTCAGATTCAAATACTTCTTACATCCTCTCTCCTCTCAAGTTCATGTCCTACTTCAGAAAATATGTAATACTGTGTCACAAGTGTATTTCATGAACATTGTTACATCATAGTTAAATATGTGGCATTGGTCAACACTCTGTTAGTCATACTGCAAATGAAAATGAAAAATAAGCAAAGGAACAGATGCATGAATACTTCTTAGTAAGGCTGGCCAAAAAGCAGAGTTGTGAAGAGCAAGTGCCCACTCATATCTTCTGTTTTGTTTTGGCACATGATCATGGGTGTAACAGATGAAGAACGGTGAGGAAATACATGGCCACAGGTAGAGGACTGAAAACAATTTAGCATCAGGAGATATTTTCCCTCAGTAATGCTTTATCATCAGGTCCACTATAGTTTTGGTGGTAGACAGTGTAATTTTTTTTTTTAATTGACAAGTTTTGAGGAATCTAATGGTAGTCAAGAATGTATAAAATACACTGTGAATATTGGTCCTGAAGTGGTGGAAACACATGGCTTTTGGAATTCTCAGTAATGCATCAGAGCAGTAAGTGATAATCTACTTATACAAAATACATTAAAACCCATGGAAAAGAGGCAAAATGAAGTTGTGCACAGAAAAAGTCATCTTGTTAGGTAACACAGAAAGTGATTTTAAAAAATATTCTTTGGCACTTTAAAATACAGTTTTCCTTAATTTTTTTGTGCAGCTGTTCTGCACTTCCTAGCTGTTTGACTTTGAAAGGCCTTGAGCTAGGAATATCCCAGCTGAAGAATGTGAAGGCTGTGAAGGAGGAAAATAAATTGATTTTGTGAAAAAGCACTAAAAGAGTTGTCTTTGCAAGAGAAAAATAATTCTAAAAGAATTGCTTCCAACAGCTGGGCAAATCTGTTTAAAGTTCTGCAAATGGAACTTTATGGTCTTGTTGCTTAGTAAGGAGTTTCCTTACTTTTCTGAACAAAAATATCTCTTCTGTGTTTGTAAAAGTTGCAAATGGGAACCTGGCTGAAATATCACAGCCTTTGGACCACCTTGGTAAAGGGGCAACAG
This sequence comes from Brachypodius melanocephalos, assembly GCA_013398615.1. NCBI lineage: Eukaryota > Metazoa > Chordata > Aves > Passeriformes > Pycnonotidae > Brachypodius > Brachypodius melanocephalos. The sequence continues at coordinate 16,642,324 of VZSR01001854.1, read as the reverse complement.
CACGTAGTAAATAGCATTATAGTCTTTGCTAAACAGAAAGCAAGTCAGTAATAGTATTTATATGGCACTGAAACCCTCCAATTTCATGCAAAGAGACATTTTCAAAAATCTTAATGACTAAGTCATGAATTTGGACTAATGGCACATGACTGTCAGATGATGCTTTGAATGACCTGGAGCTGCAGTAGTAGCTGGTGTTCTCCTCAGGGGAGCTGGGCAGGAGTGATACAGGTCAGAGGAAGGGTTTCCTGTAAGAGCTGACCTTCCAGTCTGCTCACCAGACTCTGCCGAGAGGAGCTCAACAACGAAATGCCCCAATTCAGCTGGAGTATATTTTGTTTGTCTTAGCAGGACATTCAGCAAAAAGTGACAACATTTAATGCTGTCTACTATTGAGGAACTTGCATACTGGAATCACCTTCAAAAAAAGCTGGAATTAACCAGTTCGTGTTTGGTCAGAAGAAATACAATGCAGCCCCTTATTAAGACTTCATAAGATGACTGATGTATTATACCTGAATAGAAGAGATGAACACATGCCCTCCAAAATAAAATCTTGTTAGTAATGGGTCTTTTTTTGTTGTTGTTGTTTAAGCAATCTGTTGGACAAGATTAATTCCCCTATCTCTTTGCAGAACACTTCAGTGTATTTTTATAAGAACAAGTTTGTTTTCATTTTCAGGAAACTTTGTTCTCAACTAGTAATATAAGCAAAAAAACCTACCTTAATTTATTGGATTGATATTGTTTAGCAGGACGCCAGTGCCAAAATGTTCCTGTGTCAGTTGAAGAGAAGAAAATATTATTATGGCTTTAGTTTAACACTCTATGCAAGGAGTATATAGAGTCAGGGATGAAAGGTGGTTTATCTGTCACATGGCCCCACCAGTCTGCTATGCAGTCCATTGAGAAAGGCACATCCAGCCTCATCAAATGCTGATCATTTAAACATATTTCTCGTACATTAATATTACCAAAAAAAAAATCATCTTGATCAGGAAATAAAAGGGGGAAAGCTGTGAAATAAGATATTTTTTCAACTTTTTATTCCACACCTTCCCATGGGAAAAAAAACCAAAACGGGAACACCAAATTGGACTGATCCACTGTTAATAAAAAACACAAAATCGAAGTGTCAGATGGAGAAAAAAAAACACTTTAAGAGTTTGAGAAGCAATGTTACACAGTATTAACACAATTAATTTAGTTTTTATAAACAATGTATTTGAACGACTGGTGGTATAATAATTAAAGGATAATTTGGATTGGGGAATGTTAGCTACTCATTAGGGCTGATAACTACATTCTTCAGCTTCAATTTAAAAACAAGATCTGCCTCTGTATCTTAGAGATTCCAAGGATGCCAAAGGCTCAACATTGAAGGGATGATCAAATGTGATCAGTTAAAGGATGTTAGTGACAGTAGTACATACACACGACTAACATCAGTTACTGAGCCTAAATCTGTGCAGCCCCTGTGGATTAGCAATGGCAAAGAGGGTGCATATGAATATCTACAAGCTGACGAGATTTCTGTTAGAAAAGCTTTGTAATACTTGGAGCAAAAAGGTTGTAGATTAAAATTCTCCCTGGAGTATATTTGTAGATGCTTCCTGATTTTGCCTTTTCTTTTTTTTTTTTTTTTTTTTTAAATGTGTGTTGAAGTCTTTGATGCAAGGATGATTTTGCATGGTATCCCAGTGATTCATTTAAATTGCAGGTGTTGTTGACTTGGTCATGGCCACATGACACAAATACAATTATTTTAGTATACTTAACGATTGCATAGGATCCAAAAGTGGCACAGGATAGAGCCCAGTTCTACATAGTCACCTTTAAAATTAGCCACATAGGTCATTAGGATGCTGTGCTGTGAGTTTAGTTGTGCTGGTCACTCTGTCTTTCCACATAGAGCACATAGCATTCACAAATGTGTTACACTGTGTATCTGCATGGCTAATCAATGTGTGTGTTCCACCACAATTAAGTAGTAGCTTTTAGAGGTTTTGCTGTTGGTACTTTAATATACTTAACTGTAAAATTTCCTTTTAACACTATTTTATATTTTGGAAAGAGAAAGGTGGTTTTTTTTCATTTTCAGTATATGTCCTCCTGAAATTTCTATGTAAAAGAAAAAAAAAATTACACAAACCTTTTTAGTCCAGATACTATTTTAAATCCTGTATCTCAGTATCTTAATAATTTAGAAGAAAAATTTCAAAACCTGCTTATTTTGCATAGGTCTTCAGGTATAAAATATTTGATTCAGAGGAAAACTGAATCATTATAATCACTCCCTTCTGCACTGTGGTGACTTCTTTCTTCCAGCAGAAACCCGTGAAAGCTCTGAAAAGGTAGACATGCTTGATTGGGGTTTGCTAACAGTTTACACACTGGATTCAACTTGATTAAGTTTCATGATAAATTCCTGGTTGCCTGTTTGTCCTTTGATCCCTTACAGTTGCACCATTCTATAAGTTCTGTATGTTACTTTTTTAAAAACCACCAAACAGCCAAACTACCAAATAGTCATACTACCTGTATTTTGATTTACATATCTTTGGGAATGTGACTTTTGGTTCTGCCACCTTGACTACTGCATTCTAAGTAACCCTGAAAATTACAGAGTGTACAGGCTTCAAATGTGTGTGGTTACAGTTGGGAAATCAAGGGAGTTTAGAAGCTCTGTAATTACTAACTCTATGTTTATGTGGGTGCAGTCCTTCCGATCCACCACATCATGGTGTTCTCTTGCCACTGCTGCGCTTCTGAGTAGCGTGTCTGCCTGAAGATACAGAGAAAACTCCGTACGCATAATTTAAAAATCCAGCACATCACGGAGAGATCTTTAAACCAGTAACATGAGATCTTGCTGACCTTTCTGAGAGAAATGTGATGGGGCTTTGCTTGAACAGATGTCTCGCTACGAGATGGGAGCATGACACCATCAGTCATTTTTAGCGAACGTAATGCCACTGACTCCTCTGGCCAGGGTTTGTGACTGTGATCAGTGGAAGCGGCTGGGTGGTAGAGTGTTTTGGGTAGGGTTTTTTTTACAATTACTAGGCAACAGTTTATATATTTGCTCAGTTATAGAAATGATGCAATAGGCAGTCAGAAGGATGTGAGTAATTTATTTTTTCTGAACACTCTCAACCTTAGTGACGGTAGTTTTAGAATGGAAGTGTAGCATTGTATATCAAACTAAGGATAAGTGATGGGAGCATAAAATGTTATTCTTTCTAAATGATCCACAAAAGCCTTTGAAAGTATTCAGAGTTGGCTGCTTATCCCCAAAGGAGCACCTGGACAGCAGTCCCCAAAGCTGTTTTGGCAGGAAGTATAGGGATCACATTTAAATAGTGTATTAAGGTACTGTGAATACCTTAATTATCTCCACTAATATTATGCTGGAATAGATTTATATTCTTTGTTGACTTATGTCATAGTCAGGCACTCCACATTTGTCATCTACATCACTTCATGTGTCTTCTTCTTCCCTTTTTATCTTTAAATGTGACCATTGGAAAATTAATTTCTCTGGAGTATGCATCACTGTGTGCCTGTTTCCTTTTGATCTAATGCAGACTTAGTAGTTTCCTCTGTTTTTACAGGGCCATGACATAACCTCTCTGTCTTTTTGTACATACATTATACGTTGTACATACAATGTACCTCCTTTCTTTCTCACTCCCCCTGATCCTACCAGGATCTGTTGCTTCCCCCTTGTTCCAACCCTCTTGACTGTGGGTAACATTGTTATTTAAGTCAGGCTCAGGGTAAAAAGAAAGGTAGACATCACCAAGGCTGGTAGTTGTTGGGAGGTGTGAACAAGAAGAGGCAGCATGTGCATCTGGTGGTCACACTGAAGATCAGCAAGCTGACTTTTTTACACATCTGATTGCCTAAGATCAGAATAAGGCTTGAAAATAGTCCCTGGTGTTCCTTGTAAAAAAGGAAATTCTAGCTATTGTAGAACTGATAAATGTGTCTTAGGATTTCTTGTGGCCTAGAAGCAACTGCCAAGTACTCTTTTGTGGAGCCCATTAGTCAGTTTGCAAAGTTTTGAAGCAAATTTCTCCTGTAACCTCCACTCCTCTTTCTTGTCTTCTTGTCCATGCACCACATGTGGACCACAGAGCCAAAGCATATAGCAATATATTTTATCTGCACTGCAGCTCATGCTTTCAACAACTTGGCTAAAGAAAGCATCACTATCACCAAGCGAGGCAGAGAACTACAGAGAACCTTCCCTGCAAATGTGCACTTTTTCTTCATAATTTACATTTTTTAAAAATCATTACTAGTTATCCCATTGTGCCTTGTTATAGCTCCTTCTCTTAAGTCTATATTGTCTTGATATTAGTGGTTAGCATATATGAAAAAGTTTGCATTTTTATTGTACTGTATACTTTCATTTCCCCCCCTCTGTTTTTGCTATTAGCATAAAATTATTAAAGTGAGTATCTACAGTTGTGTTAGGTATTTCAAAGCTCTAATTTGATAGCAGACATCAGGCCTTTTCATTTTTGCTTTGTGCCCCTGCAAAGTTATACTTTGATTGTCAACAATTTTAAATAAAGGGTAGGAGTAAAAGTCTGTGAAAGGATTTTGTTCTTCAGAGCACTGTCTTAACAGTAGTTTTTGGTACTGGAATAAATGGACAGCTCTTAAAATATTTATTATTAATGCTGTAGAATGGTTTACAGAAGCTGGAAGTAGTGTTTCTTTAGGGGGAGTAGCCTATCCATAAAAATTGCAGTTCTCGTAGGCCAAACCCCTTGTATAATACTTTTCTGAAGCTACTAATTACCAGAGATGGTGGAAATTGAAATCTCTACTGTGGGTGGGATGTAGACAGAAAGCTCTGTGTAACATTGCTCATCCCTCCGGTTGGGTTCCTGCAGTGATCTCTGTGAGTTATATTATGGTTTTATTTACATCCTCTGTCACAGGCAAATGCCTGCATTCAGTGCCTTGCATGGCTGGGAAATTGCAAAAGTCACCTAGTCCAAGGCACAGGGCTCTTACCCTATGCATTTCAGGTGTGCTCTTTTAAATAGTTCATTGGGTTTTTTTCCTCAAAGGGGAGGAAGAACACCCTCACCCTGACTATTTTGTAATGTAAGAGGAAATCGCACCACTGCAACAACATAAATACTATAATGCAGTCAGGACCAGGGCACCACTTTGGGGGTTTGGACTTAAATGAGCTTTACCCCGTGGCTGAGGCCGCTGTTTCATGCGGGTCGCGGTGTAGCGTGGCAGTGTCCCCACCGGGCAGCGTGGCAGTGTCCCCACCGGGCAGCGTGGCTGTGTCCCCGCCGTGTCCCCCGCGCCCCTCCCGTTCCTGGCTGGTCCCACGCGGCTGTGCCACCACCTCGTGGCCAGCGAGGACAGCCAGGAGGCCGGAAAGGGTCTGCACGGAGCGGTTTTGACCGAAATTGTGCCTTTTTACAAAAAAAAAGAGGCTGCGGAGACCGTGTGTAGCTGGCAGGAGTTGGGAGTTTGATCTGACCCTCTGTGTGTCCCCTTATGGCTGTGCACCGACCGTGTACAGTCATTTTTACACAATGGAGATTTTAATTTGTGTTGTAATTCAATCTACCTGTGACAAAATGTTTACTATTAATGCAGTGGTGGATTGGATGTGTAATGGGTTATATATCTGAGTGACATGACCAGAGTTGCTCATGGCTGGCTTGCACTCGCTGTGATCAAAGCTGTGTGTACTCAGCAATGCATTATGCAAAAAAAGTAACTCAATAAAAACTTGTGTAGAATTTACTTCAGATTCTCAGTGTTTGCACGGTGGTTCGTCCTTTCTTTGTACCAGTTTGACTTGACATTGACTGCCCTGTGTATGTTTTTATTATTATTTGTTGTTTTGTAAAACAGCTTTGTTGTGGATGCTCTGTTTACTCCACAAAGTTATATGATGTGACCATTTAAGGTCAATATTGAATAAACAGCTCTGCCCCAAATGTGATAGACAAATATGCTATCCCATGGTTTTCCAAAAATTCTTTCGTACAGGTTTTGGGGAGGGGGTGTTTTTTATTAAAAGTACTGAATAGTCATAAGATAAGCTTTAGAAATAGTCCTTTCAATAGAATAGAAAAACTAAAATTGTGTAGGAAAATTAATGTAAACAGCAAGACTTAAAGAGCAATTTCTTTTGTTCTAGGCTGGGTAGCAATTTCATCATCATAGTTTATAGAATAAGATAATAGAAAAGAAAGCACAGGTATTATATGCATAAAATGAAATGTAGTAACATGTGTGGCCATCTTGTGGCAATGAAAAGTACTGCGGTATATTTATTAAAGAAAAAAATAATCTTAAAAAACAAGTTTGAGGTCAGTTGCTTGATTTAGATGACAACTGCGCCTTGAACTCACTGTTTTTGTATGATCAGAATGAGTAAGCAGTAATTTTTGTATGGACTGAAAACTGATGCTACTTAACAGATTGATTTTTTTTTTATGTTAAAAAGATCAAATTAGCTAAATATAAAACACGGAGAAACAAGCACAGGTGTCTCTAGCATAGCAACAGCCAGTGGAGTGCCAGAGGCTAAGGCTTTACATGATGTTTTCAACCAGTTTCAACTTCCATATGAGCTGTAAACAAAGTCAGCTATTTTTGTTTGTTTTACTCAGCTGGAAAGTCACCGATTCCAGTCAAGACTACAGACCCAGAATAAATCAGTGCATTTCAGAAACACTGATGAATTTATTCGTATTTCTTCAAGAAATGTCCCACTTTAAGGAACAAAACCCTGGCAAGGTAAGCACCCCCAGTAGGATTAACAGTTCTATATGATTTAATAAAAAGGTGAGATAGATTTAGAAAAAAAATCAAGTGAACAAACAAAAAAATTACCCAGAAAATGTATATTCTGACACATTCAGTCATGAGTTTCTGCTAGCTATTTTGTTACTGTGAAGAATATGGGTAGGTAGTCAGTGAGAGAAGCTGTTCATAGTAAAGCTTACAGCAATACAGTCCATCCTCTTACATCTGGAACTTCATCAGTTATCTCATTGACTTTTTAAAGGAAATTTAAAACACCACAATTTATTTAAAACTTTAAAAGCAAAGCAGTAAATAGGCATATTCCTAAACATAAACATGAGGGTTTTTCTCAAATAGCTGTAATTTTCAGGAATAGCTGCATGAGTTCCTCATACTTTATTGTGGCAATTTTTCTTCTATACACTAATAGTTGGTGATTTTCCTTTTTTTTTTACTGGAAAGACTGAGCTGGAGAACCCAGCTCATGAAGAAGCTAACAAGAAGTAAGGCCTTTTTTTCCTCCAAGTTGGAAGAATATCATTATTTAGTTCTAGTCAAGAGTGAAGCAGGGGTTTTTTTTTCCAAAGAGAAATATAAATAATGTAAATATGTATTATGATAATAATAGAATACATTTTAATATTTGTATTGCTAAATACAAGTTAAAAAAAGACTACAAGGCTTTTCCTCCTCTTTTAATCTCTCTTAATTTTGCCAGAAAATCTTTCCTGAAAACAGGCCATTCAGAATTAGCAAATAGAAAGTGTATAATACCACACTCAAATATTAGCAGTTTAGACTGAAAATACAGATGAGCAACTGGATGAAAAAAATGAAAATTACAGAAGAATGAAAATTATCTAGAAAAAAAGAATGAATTATATAAAGAGCAGTTGTATGTTTGGACAGTAAAGTTATATTTGAAAGAAGTAAGTTTATAGTGAAGTAAGGAAATGTGGTATCAATAACATGGTAACATGACAGCAAGTGTATGTTAAGAGATATCTAATACTAGTTTAGAAAAGATAATTTTGATAACACGTTTTCCCTTCTTTTCCCTGACCTCATTCTCTAAGCCATGTCATTATTTTACTACTATAATTAGAAGCAAATTAGGCAGTAATGCTGTGTGCAGAATTTCTTTGAATTAACCATTTTATTGCAGTTCGGCTCCAAAAGCAAATGGATCCTTTCTGCAAACTTTCAACAGATCAGCTGAGCACTGTGCACTTGTGAAAGATGCACTGTTATGTCTCAGTCACCACAAAAGCCAAACCTCAGATTTTATATTGAAAATTCGGTTCAGTCTTGTCATTAACAGGGGTGCTAGAGCAGCCAACAAGCACTGAGAGATTGCTTGCCAGCATATGAGAGAAAGCAGTTTCACAAAGTAACACAACAGGGGAGAGAGCTGTAGCTGGAGGAAGGATGTTTTGCTCTTGTAAGCATGCAGCAAGCATGCATTGTAATATTGCAATTAGTGAATTGGTTTTTTTCCTGCATACAAATTGTCCAGTCTGTTTTCACACAATGAGGGTATAATTTCTAGTAATTTTAGCAGTAAACATGAGCTCATTAAATGAATAAAAATAGCATATTTTTATGGTAGAAGAGGGATGCATCCTAATTATCCAAAATGGACTGTTTGATGCTTATTTTCACCAGAAGTGTTAAAAGTAATTCCCAGTTTTAAAAAACAAACTTCAGTTTTGCACTGCATTCTAGATTTCATTAGCTTGCAACATCTTTCTTTTGCAAAATGATCTATTCATTTAAGTGAAAGTGTTAATGGTGAATTTTAATGTCTTTGCCAGTTTTGCCTACTAGTCTGCAGCATATGTACATTTTTCACTGTCTTGGGAAGTTACATTCCTGGAGTTGTCCTCTCCTATGTCTTGTGTAAGTATGGTTTCTTTTCCAGTCATGATTTGTGTGTGTGTGTACTGTTCATTATTTGGTCTCTGTATAGGGACTATTTATTTATTTATATACCTGTTTACACACTTATTTGTGAGTGCAACTCAAGTTTGTAGAAGACACCAATCTCTGTGGTGCAGTTGACAAGTCTGAGGGACGGGATGCCATGCAGAGACACTTGAACAAGCTCAAGGAGTGGTCCCATGGGAACGTCATGAGGTTTAACAAGACTGAGTGCAAGGTGCTGCTCCTGAGTCGGGGTGAACCCAGAATCAACCCAGTCTGGGGGATGAACAGATCCAGAGCAGCCCTCCCCAGAAGGACTTGGGGATGCTGGAGAGGCTGGACATGACCCAGCCATGGACACTCACAGCCCAAAAACCAAACGTGTCCTGGGCTGCATCCAAAGCAGTGTGGGCAGCAGGTGAGGGAGGGGATTCTGCCCCTCTCCTCCGTCCTGGTGACAGCCCACCTGGAGTCCTGGGGGTCCCCAGCACAGGAATGACATGGACCTGTTGAGTCCAAAGGAGGGACGACATGAAGATGATCAGAGAGCCCTAGCACCTCTCCTGTGAAGGCAGGCTGAGCAAGCTGGGGATGTTCAGCCTGGAGAAGAGAACACTCTGGGGAGAGGCCTTTCAGTTCCTAAAGAGGGCTTATGAGACAGCTGGGGACAAATACTTGAGCAATGCTTGTTGCAATAGCACAAGAGGTAATGTTTTTAAACTGAAGGAGGGTCAATTTAGGTTAGATATAAGGAAGAAATTTTTTATCATATGGAAGTCAGCTTACAAGTTTTTTCAGTGTGTTCATTCTGGCACAATGTTGGATAGTCATGTTTGTCAAGTTGAGATACCAAAATCAAGCTAAGTCAGGGTAATTAATGATAAATGTTATACTTGTCTTAATGATAGTAAAAAGTATGTCAATTGATATGAATATAATGGTATTTTGTGTGATGAGTGGGAATGGCTCCTGAAAACTGGATTTTACCTAAATGTGTCTGGCATGGACATTTCATGTAAAACTAACTGTATTATGTAAAATCAGTAGTTATCTTATGCAAAGGTATTTTTTAAGCTTTATTGAGTAACTTCTTGTACAGCAATATTTCAATACAATTTTTTTTCTCTGTCTTCATTTTTTTATCACAGTATTGTGTGCCTTTTTATGTCCCTTCCTTAAGTGCAATGAATTTGGACAGAAACTGTGCAGCAAAATAAAGACTGTTCTAATGAAACTAGATTTTGGAATAGTGGAATATATCAACCAGAAGAAAAAAGAGAGATCTGGTGAGTAGTTAATTATAGTCCATATATTATTATATAATGTTATTATATTTCTGTATGCAGAGCATTTTATTCACCTTGTAGAAAGTTTGATTTGTCCTGAGAAGCCAACTGTAGAGATATTTCTTGCTTTGAACCTGGCTACTGTTGTATGACAGTGTATGTCAAATGTCTGAGTATGATAATAAAGAAATTATTACTTCATGGAAAGAAACACAGCAAGGTCTTTGTATGTGATTAGAGGTACTGCTTGTAAGTTTTCAGGAAAAAATTGCTTGCTGTAAGCTTGCAAGGTTTATCTCTTTAGATAAGAGAGAAACTTGCCCAGCAGAGAGACTCACTCAAGAGTCTCAAAATAAGTACATAACAAAATTTTCAGTAAGAGACCGTACTCTGTTCTGCCTTGTTTTCACTCCCTCCAGGAAAAAGAACTTGCTTTCTTCTCCAAACACTCCAAAAGTATAAAAGAATTGCCACAGGATAGCAGCTACAGATTAATGCAAGTTTCTACTTGGAAAGGGGAGAAATCAATTTAAAACAAAATCTCACCTATCATCCAAAATCCTTCTAACACTGGAAACTTTTAGATTTTAAGCAATAAAGCTATTTCAAGGAAAATCTATATATGAACAGTATTAGTTTGGGTTTTGTGTATGTTCCAGTTTTAGTAATTAAACCTTTGTAGCGTAGTCACACTACTTGCAGGTAGCCTACCCTTTTTAATTAATGCTACATCAGTAGAGTTAATATCTGCTTTAAAACATGCATTTCTTGTAACCATTATGCAATTTATTATATAATGTGCTGTTCCTAGACCCAAGGAGACCCCCATGTGTCTTTTCCCCTTCTCTTACATGTATTGTGATAATAATTGGAAATACAGAACAATGCATTGGAAATTTTCTTTCATGCATTATTCTACCTGTTCAGTTTTCAAGTTAAACTGCCAGAGAAAAAAAAAAATCGGACTATAGTTTAATAAACTTCATAAGCCAGCACTGGGAAAATGGTTGAGGTTAGATGTGTTCTTTCCTGCATCTCATCCTCCAGTTTAATTTAACCCAGACAAGTTCCCTACCTTGCTTTGCCCCTTGGATGCACTACATGGGCTCACAAACCTCGTGTTGGCACAAGAGAGGAAAGCGCAAGTTGCAGGAAGAAGCAACCAAGAACACTGTGACTGTGTTTTTCATTTTATGTTGGTTTAAAAGATTCTTAGACAGAGAAGGCAAATTTAGTATCTCTGCTTATTTATAAAGAGCAACATTCTGCCAGACTTCAGAGGATGCTTTGTATGCATATTTGCATATGACTGTGAATGAAGGGTAGCTGGGTGTGGGTAGAAGAAGGGGTTTGTAAATGAAGATTACATGCAATTATCAAGAAAATTGCATTTTACCAGCAGTGTAGTCTAAAAGAGAGATATCTGTTGCCAGGGCAGATGGCATTCTAGTGAGCAACAGAGGACCTGAAGGAAGTACAATGCAGGTAAATAGATTTACTGGAATGTATTCAGCATAACACTCTTTCTTCCACTTTGCTTGCTGTGTTTTGATAAGCAGCCAGTCTCTCCTGATAAGCCAATTCAGGCTTGTTTCCCTGGTAGCATAGCACATAAATGATGCACTGTTTCAGCAGATGGAAGGTTATTGTGCTACACAAGCTGTGTGACAGAGAGTACACACTGATCCTGGAAATCCGTTGTCATGAGTAGGATAAAAAATATATCTTTTTTCTTTCAGAAACAGCAAAAACAAAACCCACAGAAGATGACAGTGAATTAGACATATCAGCTCTGTGTCCTAAGGTGACTTTTTTTCAGTCAGCCCTGTCTTGCTTTTAAAATCTATGTAGATAATGGGAGGCTATCTAGATTGCTGTCTCTGTTCTTCTGTGGAAGACTTTGACCTCCCCAGGAGGCTGTGTTCCTGAACTAAGCAGTATGCTTTAGAAGTGATTCAGAGTCTCCACCTTTAGCCTTACACTAATTAACCTACTGCATTTATGACTTCTGGCCTTCAAGGTAATGGTTTCATTGGCCTTCTGAGCTAAGACTGTGTTTATTTTGTATTGGCTGTACAGTGATTACATTAATATTTAAAAGCAAACGTGGTTACTTTTATATCCAACAGTGAAATTGCAGTTGATTTTTATCAAATTAAAATACAAAAGGGAAACATTAATAGAATATCTACATAATTTGCCGGATATTTTTGTAATCACTTGTCTAATAATTCTCAGTGATGGTGCAAATAGGTATATTAAGTATAAAATCTTTCTAGATATGTATGAGAACACTCAAATTCCTCATTTTTCTTGTAGTATTCTAAATGACTGTATGGCAAAGGTTTTTCTGTTATAATCAGAATACCAATTGCTATTTAAAAAACCATCTTAATAGGAATTATTATGCAGTATTTGATCAGTAGTGTATAAAGCCTGGCTTTGGAGGTGATTTTGTGCTGGGGGAAAAAAAAAACCCCAAAAATATATCCCATGGGATAAAAATTTGTAGCTGACGTAACTAAATATTGTTCAATAAATTGGTAAAGGATAATGATTTTTTTTGTTCAGCTAATTTTTGATGGTCTTATAGATATTGGGCTGGTTTCTCTGGTCCAAGTTTACTCATTTTGTTACATTATGCATATTTTGTATTCGCAGGCTCATTTTCATTACAGTAGTGCTTTACATTGTGCTTTCATTACAGTAGGATCGCTTTCAGAATGAATAACTGGAATTTTCTATCCTTCTTTAGTATAATCCAGCCTTTAGTTATTACAAAGAGGAATGCTTCACTTTTAAGCATTGTATAGTATTTTGATGTTTCTTCAATTAAGGCTTAAATAGGAGGTGATTTGTGTTGCTATGTCATAAAAGAGGGTTTTTTTCAGTCTCTAAGCATTGGCTTTCTCTAGTGTGATTTTTTTTTTAATACAAGAATTCTATGTATGGGACTGTTTTCTGTGTAGGTTAGTCCTGCAGTTGTTGCCAAAGAGCTGTCAGTGTCTGACACAGATGTCTCAGAAGTATCCTGGACCGATAATGGGACCTTTAACTTATCCGAGGGGTATTCTCCACAGACAGACACATCTGACGGTATGTAACAGCTTCGTCTGTATCATCAGGGGATTCCAGACATGCAAGTTACCTCAAAATGATTAGACAGTTTGAGGACAGAAGGTTTCAGGGTTGTTACTTTTCTCTCTGAAATGAATTTAAGGTTAATCTGAGTGTTTTGTATCGTTTTGGATGCATCTTGTGTAAGAACTGTCCTCATCTTAAAAATGTTAAAGTACATCAGCAAGTGTCTAAATAAATAAGTAATGCTGGGTAAAACCAACACATTCAAGAAGTGTCAGATGTAGCACTCTCTTCTACCAAAACTTTTAAGCAAGTAAACCTTTTAAATTTACTACCAGTTCTTTTGTGGGTAAGCTAAGCAAATAAAAGCTGAGGAAGAAACAGTGAATACACTGACTTGTTAAACAGCCAATTAAAGAAAGTATTATTAGGTTTTGCTACTAGAAATTAAAACAGCCAGCAATGAGCCTATGAAGACTTAGACCAGGAAAAGATTCTCAAGCACTTGGCTTGATCTTGACCAGAAAAAAGTTCTTACTTTTTACAGACCAAGTTATCAGTAAACACTCTGCTGGAATAAAGATTAAGGACAACAGTAGTTTGGTGTAATCTCATCTGAGGATCTGTTGCTCTGCTCATCTTGCATATCTCCTACAGGGAAAATGTCCCTGTAAATGACAAGCAGGATGATACTACAGGCCAAATTAATAATTTCAGTTATTTTCCTAATATTTCAAGTTGTAAATAGACAGCGTTGTATGATCACAGAACCCTAAATTGTAAAAAGGAATTGTCATTCATCTCATCTATCTTCCTATCCAAAGCAGGTTCAAAGCTCTTCATTAAAGCTTTATGAAGTTTCTCAGGAATGTGACCACTTGAATTCTGACCACCTCATGTTGTAGGGATTGAGCAGCTTCCCTGCAAAGCCTTTTTCAATATTTGCTTACCCTCATGATGAAAAGGTTTTTTTCTTACAGTGAGTAAAAATTTCCCATGTTCCAGTTTGTGTCAGTTTATTCTGATGCACTTTCTCGAAGAGTCAGGCCTATCTTCTCTATACCTTCCCATTCAGTAGGGAAGGAATTAAACTTAATTCCCTCTTTGCCACCTTCTCTTGGGGCCAAATGAGGCCCATTCTCTCAGCATCTACATACATCCTGTTGTCTAGCCCCCTAAATAATCATGCTGCCCCTCCAGGGGATTCAGTCCTGTATGCCATTGTCTGTCTGGAACTGGAGAGGTCAAAATCAGGCAATGTACTTCAATGTGTACTCTCAGTTGCTGAGTAGAGGAGGAAAATCCCTTCCATTGACTTTCTGCCTTCAACTTAACTACTACAGCTCAGTGTGTGGTTGGCCTTCCTTGCTGCAAGGGCATACCACTGTCTTGCTGCCCTGATACCTTTTTCTGGAAAGCTGCTTTCTGTCTTGTTGCCCCTCGCCTGTACTGCTGCACAGGTTATTCCATCCCAGACGCAAGACTTCACATTTGCTTTTGTTGAATGTCATGATGTTCCTTTTCAGCCTGCTCCTTTCTCCAGCCTGTCGAGGTCCCTCTGAAGGCATCCTGACATCCAGAATATCAAATACACCTGCCCCACAGCAATTTCTTTCTGCCCATGAACCTGCAGAGTGCACTCCAGCCTGTCATCCAAGTCATTAATAAAATCCTTTCAGTGCTGGTTTCTGTGACCAATGCCAATAACCAGCCTCCAGATGCACCTTGTGTCACTGATGGACCCTTTGACCCCCACAGTCCAGCCACTTTTCCACCCACCTTACAGTTCCCTTACCCTGTTTGCTCACCAGCTTGGCTGTAAGGATCATGTGGGAAACTCTATTCAAAGCCTTGCTAAGTGAAAAATAACAACATCCACTCTTCTTCCCCATGGAGCATTTCAGCAAATGGGACATACACAAAAGTGCAAGACCAAATGCGATGCATCTGAGGACTGGCTCATCTCCTGTCAAAGCTCTCTGCACTCAAGCCACCACTCTGCATGCAGCACAACCCTTCCTCAGCCTGTCCTTCACCTTCCCAGCCTGTCTTTCCTAAAGAAAATGGAGGAAATGACATATGAGTAATTTTTAGGATTTATTTCCTTAACTCTTGTGAATGCTCCTACAACAAGCTCCTATTGCTTGTTTTCATAGAAAGTAAGTTCAAACTGATTACTTTTTACCTTCTCATTCAAATACTTGATGAAAGGATTCACTTGTGCTTATTTAGGCTTCTTCCATAGGCCATGTACTCTATGGTATGTTTTACACATTTCTAATAACAAATACTGTGTCATTCATTAATGCAGCCATTAAAATTTAATGTTTGATTGCATCCTGCTTTTTATCCTCTTGAAAACATGAAACAATTCTGATCATCTGTAGGGTTTCCATTTTCTGTTTCCTTTTTAATACAAGCATTGGCCAAGAAAGGAAAAAGAAATTGGGCTTTACATTGGCTTTATATCTTTATTTTTAAAAATAAACATTCTTTTTATTATTCCATATGCATGTTAAAAGCTTGTAACACATCCTTACATGTTTACATATTTGTCGTTTATACATATTTTGAAGAAAAATAAATTTTAGGACTTCATGTGGTTGGTATATTTAGAAATAGCTGTGCTGAAGATTTGCATGGGTTATTTCATTACGGATAGATACCTAAAAAAGTTAGTTTTTAAAAGTTATTTTGTTCAAATAGTTAGGTTGATACCAGTTGATTTGTGATGCTAGATTTATCTCAAAACCATTTTGTTTTAGATGTCACACAAAGCTCCTTCTAGTAGAGAACTGCTAGAGTAGGGATTAGTAAATGTATTCAGAGGAACACTTACTACTTGAATTTTTACATGTGGCTGCCTTTTTGGGAAACCTTTTGTGAGTGCTAACAATGATTTCTTCTGTTAACCCTGTAACAGATTTTGACCGACCTAGCGATCATGAAGAAGCTTTCGCTAGAGATCTTTTAGAGTTTCCCTCTCTAGAAAATGGTGCCGGCACAAACGACGACGATGACTCAAGCATCGGTTTGCCCACCCAGCAAAAACGAAGGAGAGAGCAAACTGATGTCAAGGCGGATCACGCTTCCAGACAGAGCAAAGAGAGACCATCCACTGCAGGGTTGTCCTTGCCTTTGACCAGTGACCAAACCTTTAATTTGATGAGTGGAATTGCTGGTGATGTCATCACGGCTGCAGTGTCTGCTGCCATCAAAGACCAGCTGCAGTCCCTACAGCAAGCTCCCTCACAGGCAGCGCCCAGCTTGAGCGAGGAGACAGACACAGAGGAAGCTGATGATTTTGAACTGCTTGACCAGTCTGAGCTAGAGCAGATTGAGAAAGAATTAGGACTTTCACAAGGTCAAGAAGCAGAATCCCAGGAAAAGAAAAAGTCTTCAGGCTTCCTTTCAAATCTGCTTGGAAGTCATTAGCCTGGAAATTGCAGCTGGTATACACAGAAGAAATTAAACATAAAATACAAAAAAATGCCATCAAATGCAAAAAAAAAATAAAGAAAAAAAAAAGAGGAGAAAATTCTGAGCTGTAAGCTTTAACTATCCATTTAGATGTGTTGTAATAGTTCCCCTTATGCAGAGTGAATTAACTGGATAAATATCAGCTAATACTGATAGTTTAATGTTTCTGGTAGTTATACCTCAATGTAATAGCATGGAAATGAATTATCTATCCACTGTTTAGTTGCAGATGCGTGGTGGAAGTCAGTGTTCAAAACAGTTGGGGGAGAGGTTTCTTTTATCTTTTTGCCAACCATGTATTTTGGGGTCCTGAGCAAAATTTTCAATATCAGCAGTTTATTTACTCTAGTTTTCCAATCATGTAATACAATTAATGACTCATATTGCGAGGGCAAGTTATCAGAGGGCTGCAGTGAGGTTAACTGCATTCACCTCCTTCAATCCTACCAAAAAGTATGCATCCCTGCAGTTAGCATTATGTGTAGTGCATCTACTATGTATGAAACACATTAACTGGCACAACTCAAGTTTAAATCTGTGTTTAAAACACTTAAAAACCCCCTGGATTTCATACTTAAAACCTTTGAATTATTTTGGATATGGTGATGCATTTCCAAGTTTTTTGCTGTTCTAGGCTTGTAGAGTTGTAAAGTGGAGTGTTATATGACTGACCACCTGCTGTGTTACTTGATGGAGTCTGGTCCTTGGCAGTATTGCCCATGTGAAGTCAGCCAATGAATATTTATGTTTAAAAGTTAATATTGTGTAAACTGAACAACCTTTTTGGGAGCAGGTGAGGGTAGTAATTGTTTGGGCTAGAGATTAAAGATTTCTAAAAAGCATAAAGGCTTTTTATGTGCCACTTCCTTAATTCAAGATTCTGTAGGTTTTGGTTTGGCTTTTTTTTCCCATGATAGCAGCTTCCACTTGGTACAAAAGTTGTATTGCAAGCTGATTATTTTAAGATACTTAGATGCATTTGGTGAGGTCAGCTGCTAGAGAAGACACTCAGAATCTTCTTCTTGGCATGTAATTTAAAACAAAAAAAGAACTTGTTGAAATTATTTGCCAGTTTAAAGTCTACACATGCTGAGTGAGTGGCATGGGATCTCAAGCAGGTAACTTATTTTCTGGGGCTTTTTTGTTTGCCTGTGACAAAACTGCATTGCAATACCAAGCAATAGTAATCCAAGAAACAGGAAGAAATAAAGTTAGTTTTTTTAAAGTGATGTAAACCATTAGCAAAGTTGAGGGACCATGTCAGCTGCTACTCTTACTCAAGTAAATTTCCATTTGCTGGCATTTGAAGAGGTAACTACTGTCATCTAGGACCCTCAAAAAGTACAGCAAAAGATTATAAAAATCTTCCACTAACATGTATGTGTAGGTTAACCTGTGTTTGAAGTTAACTTCAGTTTGTATTTTTTTTTTCCTTTTGAGGTGGAAAAATAGGCAGATGGCCAAAAAGAGTATAGCAAAAGGAAGGATGCTGAGATATTTTGGCAGTAGCTTTATTGTTGCTTGTGCTGTTTGTGTCAGTAACTCATATTGACTGTGTTTGCTGTCCTTTACCAGTAAAAGGGTAAGCCTGTGCCTTCATTATCAAATACATTATGAAATAAGTGGATGCTGGATATAGATCCCACAAGATGCAGCTTTCAAAATTACAGTATCTTAACACCTGAGTTTCTGGAAATCATTAGAAAACATGGCCCGCATCACTTCCACATTAGTTGCTAAGTTTCTTCTTTAGCATTCACCAGTCTGTTCATCTCATTTGGAAAAAGCAAATAAACAAAAAAAATCAAATACCCAACCAAAATTTTTTAAAAAGAGCTTTCGTTGGAAAACCAGTGAGTTTAAAGTTCTGAGATGGCTTAAAAGCCTAATTTCCTTGCCGCATGTTTAGGACAATCTGTACAGTTAAAAGAGTACAAATCCAAGTTGCTGATGAAGCTTTGTAGGATGCCCAAACAACTGTGTGCTTCCTTGTCCAGGAGTACTGGTGCCAGAAGGGGAAACAGGCTACAGGACAGGGAGAGGCAGGAGGGAGGGAGCAGCCCTTCACAGGCTCTTCTGGAGCAGATTGGCAGGACAGACTAGCTGGCTGTCAATGGTGGCATTGTAACAGCGTGCACTTTATTGTTGTTTTATGAAAAATACTTGTGGTTATGTAAGTATGTAACACAGGGGCACTCTTCTAGAATAATAGATTAGATCAGAAAGAAAAGCAGTTGGAGGAGTTTCTCAGACTTTTTGTTAATTCCCCATTTTCTGGTTTCAAGATAGGTAAATAGATTGATTTTTCTCTAGTACGAGTCCCCCCCTTTTTTTTTTTTCCCGGAAAGGAAAAACCAACCAAAACTTGAACAAGTAAATCATTAAAGTTAGGGACATAGTTGCTTACCTGAGTGTCTTCAGAATTTTTCTTTTCTGCTGTCATGGTAGTCAATTACATTCAAGCCCCTAAATACTGTGTAATAGGAAGGATGTAAATCTATAACATTTCATATTCTTCCTCAGGTAGTGAAAATATATCTAATTTTCTGCAGGAAATTATCTCTTCCCTTCCACACAACCACATATAAGAAACACTTTGCTTGGACACAATACATTCCACTGCCAGCAGTTTGCCAGCAAAACACAAAGAAAATGTTTCTCTCCTTTGTGGATCCTTTCCACACTGCCCTCAGCTGGAAATCCCTTGAGAAAACTTTGTTTTGCTATATTATAGCAGCAGCTATGAAATAGCAGTTCCTAAAAAATTCCTATCACAATGGTCCACAGTGTCTTTCCTATCAAGCACTGTCATCACCTTCCCATCCTTCAAACTGAATGCATGGGCAGGAAGACAGGCAGGGGGCTATAAGGTAGTTCATAGCTTTGAAAGGCGCAGTTTTTCTATGGAGAGCCTGCTTGTGTGTGATTTCCAGTCAAAAGGCACCTGGGCAGCATAGAGGGCATAGTGTGTTACCCCATGCCATGGGGTAACAGCGTGTGACCCTGCCCTGGCATCAGTCCTGCTTGTGTTGTGTGTGTGCTCATACCTGGCAGTAAAGGGCTCACCTTCCTGTGCCTTGCAGTGGCTTCTTCACACGTCCTGATGGGAGAAAAGGACGGATGTCAGGGCAGGGATGCAGGACTCTTTCATACTTGGAAAATTTCCCCTTGTGTCAGTATACGTGAGTGACAGGATCACCATCTTTTGGTGGCCTTGGGTGTGTCAAATCCATTGCAAAATCACCCGTTTCCAGCACACAGGGTTTCCATGTCTACATACCACACACCTGCTGACCATTCTTCTCTTTGTTAGTGGAGAAAAATAGTATTCTATGCAGAGGAGTTTAAATAATTGTAACCCAAAGTAACAGGATCTGAAAAGATACTCGTTCTACTTGTTCTGTGTTCGTTCTGCACTTTTTCCAGGCTGTCCCAGCCTTCTGAACAAACCCCTGTAGTCTCCACGTCTGTTCTCAGCACGAGCGGCGTCGCAGTCTGTGAGTAACCTCCACCAGGGCAACCAGAAACTGGAGAATTACAAAATGTCCGTATTTAAGTATTCTGCAGCACTTTACCTGCCTGATCACTGTTTTGTAAACATGGAACTATTATATTGATTGTTTTAATAAATATGTGTTAGTTTTTATCTTTCATCATCTCATTGTGTGTTTCCTCCCAGCAATGGGAAAAACCCCTATAACAACACAGAGGGTAACCTTATCACTTTATACAGCTAGAGGGGTTCTGGCCAAGTGGGATTTGGCTTCTTCTCCCAGGTAACCAGAGATAGGACAAGAAGACAGTCGTGAGGTGCAATAGGGAAGGTTTAGGTTTGGCATTAGGAAGAATTTCTTCACAGAAGGGGCGATTAGATACTGGAATGGGCTGCCCTAGGACGTGGTAGTGTCGCCGTCCCTGGAGGTGTTTCAGGAAAGGTTGGCTATGGCACTCATGTGCCATGACCTAGTTGACAAGGTGGTGTTCGGCCATAGGTTGGACTCGATAATCTAAGACATCTTTTCCAACCTAACTGATTCTGTGAAAGCAATCAAACAAACAAAACACTAAACCAAACCCCAGCCATCCGCAGGCAAACAGCCGCACCCCCGCACAGCCCTGCAGGCGCCGCTCCCGCCGCCGCCGGGTCCGGTCCGGGCACCGCCCCTGCCCTGCGCCCTCCGGCCGCCAGGGGGCGGGCGCGGGCCGCTCCCACCGGACGCCGCGCGGCCGCTTCCTGCCTGCGCGCCCTGCCCTGCTCCCGGCATCGCCAGCGCCGCCGGCCGCAGGTGAGTCCCGGGCCCGAGGGGCGGGATGGGATGGGATGGGATGGGATGGGATGGGATGGATGGCCCGGCCCGGCCCGGCCCGGCCCGGCGAGGGTCAGGCGGCGTGGCTCGTCCGAACCGGCTGTGCTCCCTTGGGATGCAGGCTCCCTGTGAGCCCGGCCTGGTGCACGCCTGGCCTGGTGGCTCCCGACTGCCGCCTGCGCCCGCGTCTTATCTCTTGGGGGTTTTTTTAAGTGGTTTTTAAAATTATTTTTTGGGGTTTTGGGGTGTTGGGGGTTTTTTGTTTGTTTGTTTGTTTTTTTTTAATTATTTGTATTTGTTTATGTATAGGTTTTGCCCGACTTTTTGTTGCCTGTGTAGTGAACACCTGCCTTGTTCCACGCTTAGGGACACGGGCTCACTTTAAATCCATCCGACGGCGGCTAAAAATCTGCCGTAATAAAGAGCTCAGGGGGTATCGCGATTTGTCTGGAAGGGCTTGTGGGTGCCTGGGGTTTCCTTTTCCTGAGCCCCACACAAGGTAGGACTCGGGGCTTCGGTCCTGTGGCTTAAAACGGGAGGGGAAAATGCAGGCGGGTCGTGGGAAGATGTTGTGTAACTATACGGGAATTCCCCGTTTTATGCACTTTGAGTCATAAACACGTCTCCACTCAGACTACTCTGACGTAGTAGTCACAGGTGAAGGTTTATGGCTTTGCTTTTTCTTAGTTACGGACCTTATCTTCTGACCTGCTTGCTTTTGGGCGGGGTGGAGCGGAGCGGGAGGAGGTTGGGTGTTTTTAAATGCCCCCGTGGTGATGTAGCGTGTAGCTTCTGTCTGTCCGTCACGGACTAGAACAGTGTTCCGCCTCAGGGCCCTGCAAGGAGTTTGTCACTGCCAGCCAGCGTGGCTCTGGGTCCGCGGTTTATGGCAGAGGTTGGCCCTTGGGCGGAGAGAGGGGCAGGGAGCGCTGCAGGTGGCACGGGAACGCCTCAGGGAATACTTGGTATCTCTCAGTGGGTGGAGAACACGTTTTTCTCTGAAATGCAATAAGCATCTATTACACCGAGAAGATGCTTATAGTACTCCAGATAAAATAATATGGCCTTTATTTCTGCATCCCCCCTGTCACTGTAGCACTGCAGACAGCATAGGCAGTAATAAATAAGGAGCCCGGTGGTTCCAGTGAATCAGCGTTTCATAATGTGTGTTTTGACTGTACGTGTTTATGACTTCTGCCACTGCTTCTCCCTGCTAGTAGTTTCAGGGAGGGGCTGCTCTTCCTCTCCCTGCTTTCAGACCCCTGTCATCGTGATGTATTATTTCTTTTTTCTCCAGTTTAAGCCATAGTTTTTCCTAAATCATCTAAATAAGTTAAAAGATGAGGGCACTTTCTGTGATCTTCAGATCATGATTTTTTTGCCCTTTGCTTTTGGAACATTCAAGAGATTCCATCAACTTTGTTATAAAAAAAAAAGGGGGCAAAAAAAAAAAAGCTAAATTTCATTAAGCACTGAGAAGGAAGGAAGTGTATGGTTTTGGAAAGGACAGCATCAGTGGCAGGTCACTGCTCTGCAGTTGTCCTCTCCCAGCCCCAGTAACATGGCTCAGCTGGATGGTGGGAAGTGGAGGGAGACCAGAGTTAGCAGTGGCTTCAAGTGCTAGATCTAGGCATGACTGCCTGCATCTCCAGATGAACAGCTCTGCAGAGTAAAGTGTTGTCAACACTACATGCACAGCCCCAAAGTAGCTAAGAAGGCTTTATTTTTAAATGCAGTGACTTTTTTTTTTTGCAATTCAATAAGGTTGTGGAAAATAAAAGATAGGCCTGTGATCAGGTTTTCCCTTTTTACCCTTATTTCTGAGGAATCACTGGTCTCCTGGAAAGTCTTAGAGTTGGCAGAACATGAGTTTGTTAAGAACCTTCAGTCGCTGATCTTCAGTGGAAAGTGTAGAGCTTTTGAAATACTGTTGCTGTGATTGGGACCCTCTCCTGCATCCCAATCCCAACAGGCACAGTGGGTTCTGCACCCAGAGCTGGGATGCTCAGCTGCTGCTGTGGTACAAATAAAGTTTCCTATTTATAAGTTTCCTCTCTTGCTCTGCACTTATTGCTGATGCTGGTGCTTAATAAATTTAATTTTGTGCAAGAACTGTGTGTCTAACACTGCCTTTAAAGAAGGTTGTCAGGATGTCATGTCTGGTACTTAACTTGTTTAGCACAATTTCATTTTTTCCCACTTTCTAGTGATGGCCACCTACACTTGCATCACTTGCCGTGTGGCTTTCAAGGATGGTGACATCCAGCGTGCCCATTACAAAACCGACTGGCACAGGTACAACCTGAAGCGTAAAGTTGCTGACATGCCTCCTGTCACTGCTGAGAATTTTCAAGAGAGAGTCCTGGCACAGAGAGCAGTAGCAGAGGAGCAGAACAAAATCACTGCCACTTACTGCACAGTGTGCTGCAAGAGGTTCTCCACCTTCAATGCCTATGAGAATCACCTGAAGTCCAAGAAGCACCTGGAGCTGGAGAAGAAAGCTGTCCAAGCTGTCAGCAAGAAGGTGAAAATATTAAATGAGAAGAATCTGGAAAAGGGGCTGGCCCCAGAGAGCGTAAATAAAGATGAAATGAACACAGCTATTCAGCAAGCCATCAGAGCCCAGCCATCTTCATCTCCAAAGAAAACACCTCTACCTCCTAGTAATGCCAGTGGCTCTCCAGTATCCAGGGAAAGCACCAGCTTGTCCCAGAGCAGAGAAAGACCAGAAATACCTCCACGGCTGCAGTGGTTTGAACAGCAAGCAAGGAAGCTGGCCAAGCAACAAGCAGAGGAAGAAGAGGGTAATGACGAAGAGGATAATGAAGAAGGTAAGGCAGTAAACACACTGACAGAAGATGGCTTGGGGTAAACTATGGTTTGAGCAAAACCTTCCTCCTACTTCTGTAGCAGTGCAGCATTTTCCATCACAAAAGGTCTTGCTGTTGATTAAATTTTCATTTTAACGAAGGAGTTAAGGTTGGCCCATATTTGCAGTCAAGGACTCTGTGTTGGTGTCTGAACTGCCAGCTGTTCAACTTACAGACAGACACTAATGAATGTAAAGATTGAATATTAATAATCACTAGTATGAGCACTGTTTCCCACATAAAATGTCAAAGGATGTTTTCTTTAAAGAACGCTAATATAACAGGTTACCCTAAAACTACTGAAAAACAAATGAACAAAACTCCAGTTATGATCATTTGTTGTCCCAACTCATTTCCTGATCTGTTGAAGGGAGGTGGTTGGTTTTGTTTCCCTCTGCCCCTCAAGACCAGAGGAGAAAATTTGATCTTTAACCTGACTGTGTGGCATCATTTCTCAGCATATTCATGTCTGTGTTGAAATGGGTTTATGAGCTGCCACCCCAGTGGCCTTTTCCTGTGAATACAGCTCTATGTTGGAGGTCAGCCTGGAAAGCAGACAGCTGAAAAGATCAGAGCTTCAGAATTTCCAGAAAAGGGTTATTTTTAACCTGGATGCTTTCAGTGCCATAGTTGACAGTGCAGCTCCAAACACATCTATTGGAGCGGTTGAATGGGGTGACTGAGCTGTAGGCAGGGACAGGTATGAATGAGGTGGTACTTCATTCCAGCTTCTGAAGCTCCTGTGTCACATTACTGCATCTGTTACAGCAGTTTTGTGCTCTTGAAATTTCAGTTGCAGTTCAGTGAATCTATTCTACCTGAGAAGAAACTTTTACCACTGAACACACATCATAACACCTAAGGAAGAAGCCAGATTGCACTTAAATTAATGTGTTAGTCATAAATTATACTGTGAAAATCTCAGTAGGTTTCTGAATGTTCATTGTTCTTTTAAGTGTGTGAACAGGAGTGTGTTTTCCCTCACTACTGGAAATGAGTAATTTCCTGATGTTACCAGAGTTGTCTTGTTTTCAATGAGCCATGCTTGTGTTCTTGCCCTGTAGTGAATTCAAGGCCTAGAAACAGCAGTTAAGTGTTAATAGTTGAGAAAATGGAGGGGGAAAAGTATCAGATCAGCCAATGGTTTTTGTGAGCAACCTTGTGCTTTGCTGTGCATCTTAAAAAGGAATATGTCTGACTGGCAGTGGTAAGTTCTTACGCCTGGAAGTGACTGTGGCACTTAGCGGTAAGAACAAAAATGCAATGTGTCCTATGATTGCTTTTTCCAACTTACTCGGGACTTATTTTGCTTGGGAAAAGTATAAAATAAATACCTTTTTTTAAAACTTTCTTTAAAAGAATGGGAAGATATGGATTCTGATGAAGACATTGGCTCCGATGAAGAGATGGAAAGTGTGGAAGAAGAGGAGCAACAGGCAGAGGCTGAAAGCATTCCTGCTGTTGGGGCCATACCAGTCACAGACTGCTTGTTCTGTCCCCATCACTCAAAATCTCTCACAAAAAATGTGGCACATATGACAAAAATCCACAGCTTCTTTATCCCAGACATAGAGTACCTTGTGGATCTCAGAGGACTAATCAAGTATCTTGGTATGACAGAATTTTCTCTTAATTTTTTTGTCAGGATAATTGTATTCTGATAATGCTTATTTTCATTTGGATACGGCACCAAATGTTTTGGTTTGGGTTGCTTGTTTTTTTTGTGTGTGTGCTGTCAGTATGTTGATCATGAGCAGGACCACAGGCTTTCCAGGGAGAATAAGAGAAAACTTGGATGAGCAGTCATGGTCATGTATCCTGTAGATCTCACATAGTTTTCTGATGCTGAGAAAGTTGTTCAGATAACATGAGATTTGGGACAAAGTTCTGTTGCTAAAACGTGCATATGAACTGCGTTGTCCTACCAGTCACAAGTATTTGTCTCTTTGGTTTACAGTGCTTGTGAGAGAGCTAAAAGCTAGGAAAAATGTATCATCCTTCAAGTCTAAAAATAAGGATGAGAATAAAATAATTTTGGAGTATTGGATAGAAAAACGTATTGGAAGTGTGAAGTTTGTTATTGAGAATGCTGAATGACCAATGCCTTGTCACAAGAAATCTTTAAATGGCCAGACTTGTCCCTGATGAGGCCATATGGTCAAGGCATAGGAACAGCGGGGCTATCCTGGAAATTAAGGGCTCGTGGCTCCTCTTAAGTCTCTCTGCCTGCAAGCTGGGAAGGCTTTGTCACAGAAATGTTAATTACTGACTAGGGAGATTGTGTTCAGACCAATCAAAGTGCCAATGTTTTCTGCAGGAGAGAAAGTTGGTGTTGGGAAAATCTGCATCTGGTGCAATGAAAAGGGGAAATCCTTCTACTCCACGGAAGCGGTCCAGGCTCATATGAATGATAAAAGCCACTGCAAACTCTTCACAGATGGAGATGCTGCCTTGGAATTTGCAGATTTCTATGATTTTAGGTGAGGTTATTTCTCTTTGAGTGGGACACGGGGACAGACAAAAGGACAGTTAAATATTACAATAGAAACTATTATTCATTCTTAAAACTTAGTGGTGTTTCAGGTTCCAGTACTAATTTTGCATTGCTGATTCCCCACTTTTTTAGGTAATGGTAACAAAAAGATTGGTTGTTTTCTTCTGTGATTGTTATTACCAGTCCTGCATCAAAGAACATTTTGAATTCTGTTTTGTATGTTTGCTGTTACTGAATTGAGGTTTCAGTGCACCAGCAAAGGCCATAAATGATCATAACTGTCTATCCCATTACCTTTTAAACAGATTGTGGACTTAACACTTGTGGGTTTCTTACATAAGTTTTATTATTTAGCTGGAGTTGAACAGGACTGCTGTGATTTAGAGGCCTCTTGTTGAACTTCTGCAGCTTGCCCTAAGCTGTGTTCATTTTGGTCAGAAATACCTTGTATTATGGTGACAGCCGGATCTTCTGGGAGCACTCGTTCAGTAGCTGGTGACCTGCACTATGGTGGTTTTTTCACCAAAAGTCACTGTTAAGTGTGCAGCAGCAGAACTGTGCTGAGTTGGAGAACAGGGTGGAGGAAGGGGGTTCTTTGTCTTCAGGCTCTGTTCAGGGCAGGGTTCTGCTGTTAGGAACTCTCAGACAAAGGCAGGTGAAACATGACAATGTTTGTGCCTTGCATAGTGGTTCATTTGTAGAGTGGGTCTGGATAGCTGAGGCTGCTCACTATGTTTAAACCATGTATTGCTGCTCTTCCACAGGAGCAGTTATCCTGATCACGAGGATGGGAAAGATGTGGAGGGTCCTGGAAAGCACCTGGCAGAGAAAGAGTTGGATTATGATGATGACACCATGGAGCTGATCCTTCCATCAGGTAGGCACAGGGTTTGTATTACAGCTTACTTTCCCTGCACTTCCCATATCTGCCTCCAGTACCTGCAGCACAGGCCATTGTTGTGTTTGCCTGTGGGAATGGGGTTGTGTCCTCATCTTCCTTTATTTTCACTGCCAAGTAGTTCAGCTACTTCAGCGGTGATGGACCTGTGGACTGGAGCAGTGGGTAGCTTTGCCCGTTGTACTTCCTCATTATCATGTGATTTTCATGGTTTACTCCAACAAGAGTTTCCATATTTGAATGCAACTTGGAGAGGCTATAACTTAGGTTATCTAGTGTGGGGTGTTTTTTGTAGAGACCCAGCTCCTACCTAATGCAGTAAGCTAGTTCAGTAAATTAAATTATTAAATAGCCTTTCTCTAGTTCAGCATTTGGCACTCACTTGGGGTTTTTTTGGTTTTTTTGTGGGTTTTTTTTGGTTGGTTCGTTGGTTGGTTGATGGCTTTGTGTGAGGGGACCTCAGCCCTTTAATTTTGAAAAGTGCTGCCAACTCTGCAGTTACACAAGTTTTCCTGAATGTCAGCAAGTGGCTTTATTTTACTTGAAACAGCATTGCCTCGCTGCTCATTCCACTAATTAAAGTATTCTTTTCTGATAAGTGCCTTATCTGAGCTAAGGCCTCTTGAACAGCAGCACATTTTTTGTTTTTTCTTCAAGCAGCTCTTACAGTAATTACATTGAGTTCCTAATAATCCTAAAATTTTTAAGGTTCTGCACCCTTTAAACACATTTTTCAGCAGAGGGGGTTTCCATAGTTTTCACAGTGTGCTTGAGTACTCCATTTCAGGAGCTGTTTCCTGATGGATAATAAGATGTCCCCTCCTGTGAGCAGGTGCCAGAGTGGGTCACCGTTCCCTGATGAGGTACTACAAGCAGCGCTTTGGTGTGACAAGAGCCGTGGCTGTTGCCAAGAACAAGAAAGCCGTGGGTCGGGTCCTGCAGCAGTACCGAGCCTTGGGCTGGACGGGGCAGGCAGGTGAGTGACCCTGGGGGACTTTGCAGAGGAGGAGGCTCTGGGGTGTCAGCACTCCACAGTTCGACTTTGCTTTACACCTGGGTTTTATGCAGTAGTTTGTCTTCCATTCTGTTCATTTTAATTCCTGACATCCAAACAGATACAGGAAGTTTTTTTCTAAAATCCGGTGCGGCTTATGTGCAAGCTTTTCTTTCCATTGTTTGCGATACTTGGTGACTTCCTGAGATTTCTTGGTGTCTGCCTCTCCAAGCAGCTACTCTTGCTATTTAATAATGTAACATAAGTCATGTTTTGACAGAATACTTTGCCACTTGGGGAGCAGTTTATATATCCACTTTTGAAATACAGGAATCTTGCTTGGCATGCAAAACAACCTTTTGTCTTAATCACAGTCATGGGTATTTGTGGAGAGAACTGGGCTTTCCCCATAGAAAAGTGGAGAGAGGAGTGCCAGTATGGGAAGGAAAACCTATAGGTAGCTGCTGAAGTACTTGGGAAGGTCAGCTGCTTTGCATACAAATTGTAAGGTGACAGACATTGATCCATCTCTCTTCTGTCTCTCTCCCTGCAGGGGCCATCTCTGCTCAGCAGCGTGACATGCAGTACCTGCAGAGGATGAAGTCAAAGTGGATGCTCAAGACAGGAATGAGTAACAATGCTACGAAGCAGATGCATTTCCGGATGCAAGTCAGATTCTGAGTTCCAAAGAGAGCCGCCTACAACTGGTTATGGGAAGGGGGATTTAATGGTTTTGAGGTTGCGGATTCTCTTATTAAAATGGACTTGGTACCTATCAAATGCTGATGTGTTTGCTGGTGTGCCTTTCTCTGTAAAAAGAATGGCAGGGAACTTGTCTCTTCTGAAATAATGATGGGCCTAACTTAATAAAATATCTTCAGTGGAACATGTGGCAGAGTAGTCATTGCTATGACTGAAGGTACATGCATAGTCTTGCTGCCCACCTTCGTGCAGCCCATTTCTGGCGAGCAGCTGACATTGTCATTTGTCTGAATATCTTCAGTTTCCAATTCTGCTAACTGGCTGAAGTCAAGATCCTAGATCTAAATGCTTCAGATGGAGTGCATTGGGTGTTTCCAGCTGTGGTGGCAGACTTATTAGCTGAGTTCTATTTTGGAGTTGTAGCTGGCATTGAGGTGAAAATTTGAGAGCAGAATTTCATGGAAGGTTATGTGATAATTGTTTAAAAAATGCACTGATGGAAAACATAACTTCAGGATTAATAATATCCTCAGAATTAGGCTGACTCTACTTGCCTAATGCTCCAGCTCTGGGCTGGATTAGTAATCTGCAGTGTCGTTGTTTTACATTGAATGTAATCAGTTTTCATTTCCTGAAAACTGCTCAAAGTTATCCTAACATTTAGATGAATGTCAGTCAAAATTTTGCATTTCCTGCTTAAAACTCTGAAGGTACTATGGATGACAGTGTCTGTTGTTCCCACTCAGTCCTGGTGTTTCGTTATCATCATGCAGTGACCCAAGACGTGTATTGGCTGGAACGGGAAGGCTCTCCCACTTAGCAGGTGAACTGTTGCAGGCTGGCGCAGAGAAAAACCAGTGTGTTGAAGAGCTGAGGCAGCAGTGCTGTGTTGGTCCTGCTGGTTTGGATGTTAAAGGTTTCCATGACTTTACCAGTTCTGACCTCCCTGTAGGGAGGTGGGCACCTTCAGAGACGTGGGCTGGCTCCTGACACCCTGAGTTGTAGTGTGCTGGACACTGAGCGTGTGCCACTGGAACGTGGCTGTTTCCTTCCTTGCCTGTCAGTTCATTGGGGAGGCAGCTGGCTGCAGCCAGGATTCACTTCTGCGTTTGGGATTGCTCTGGATTCCCCAGGAGTGGCTTTCACTGGTGTGATTTTGATACAAGTTTTCTTTCTTTCTTATGAGTTGTGTGTGTGTGATATCACAGAATAGTAGGGAAAGACTTTGTCTGTTAACACTGTATTTTGACTTAAAGTAGTCCTGTAGTCTCCCTAAGAGGTCACTTTAGAAGAAGCAGCACTATCATCATGTCAGCACTCCTGAGAGAGCAATGTATTTATGAGACTCTTAGGAAAGTGATAGATTCATAGTGAAGGTGAATGCTGTGGGGGGGGTTGGTTTTGTGGATTTGTCTGTGATGTTTTGCTCATTAGTGGTTTTTTGTTTCTTTAGTGAAAGTTCTGCTGCCTTGGAAGGATGTTTTTGCTGTTCCTACATTTACTGAGAACAAAGAGCTTAAGCAGTAATGGAGGCTACAGGTTTGGCACAGCATTTAGTAAGTAAAGTGGCTAATACATTTTAAAAAGGTGCAGATTTGAGTGAAGGAAAAACTGAAGCAGAGAGAATTTTCAAGAAAGGCTGTGTTCACATCCAAAACCTTAAACTAAGGTTAGATTGAATGAGTGCCTCCTTTTTCTTGACAACGTAGAGTTACTGCCGTTGTATATCCCAAGCTGGATCTGGTGCACATTTGAATTTATTGTAGAGGGTTCACTCTGGATTGTTCACAAAGTTAGAGGTAAGACACCTGGCCTCAGCTATGTGACTCAAGCACACAGAGAATCTTCAGACCCTATATCCCTTACTACAGTCATCACCTAGCCCAGCCTGTTACTGTGGTATGGATTTCTGGCACTGAGGGTATATCCTGCTTGTATTTGACAAGTCTCACCATCTGGCCATTGGGAACTGCTCATGTCTTTATCTTTGGAAAATAAGTGTCAAAGGCTCTTATGTTTATGGATAAGTTAGATTGTTTTTACACATAGGACAAAATAAAATGCCACAAAAACAAAGAAATAGAAGGGTTAAGACTTACTAACCTGAATATTGAAACTTGAAGAACTGGCTTTGAATACCAGAATAAGCCACCAGTGAGAATCAGAGCAGTGTGCAGTCTTGGGCTTTTGGAAAACACTCAGGGAATATAAAAAACTTAGATTAAAGACTAAAGAATTATTCTGGAAGAGTCTTTGGAATAACCTAGTACAATTGCTTAAATCTTAGTGTTTTAAGTGTTTGAGGAGTCTTGACAGTGAAGGCAGATGTACAAGGAGGTAAATTGATCCACTGACAAATTACTTTGTGGCTGTAAGGTTCAGGCTGAAGGTGCATGGAGTTTGCCACTCTCCTCAACATGAAAGGGAACCAAAGGCAGCTCCTGTTCTCTGTGCAGACTTGCTCAAAGAAGCCTGCTGTTTATGAAAACATGGGGATTGCCTGAATTTCCTGAACAGTCTAGTTCAGGAAAAATGCTGGTAAGTAAACATGAAAATTGTTAGCCATTTTGCAGGTGACAGGGAAGCAAAAGGAAGCAATTGGTATAATTTGCACCTATGATTCTGTCCTATACATCTTGCTGCAGTTTAGTCAGAAGAAAGTGGAAGAGAAGTATGGGCACCTTATTACAGAAGAGTTGTAATACTCAGGTGAAAATGGCTGCCTTGGAAAACCAGCAGAGGGTGTAGGAAAGCTTTTCCCAGAATTGTGTTTACTATGAAAATAAAGCCTAGTGAGAGTGCATTCATGCAGAACAGAGGTAGGGTGAGACTGCAAAGCTCACCACTACCATGAGTCAAGGTTAGCACCAGGCTTCTCTGAGATGAATTGCTATTAATGTCTTTATCTAGGTCCTGGGAGACCACTGCATGTGCATTGCTGGCACAGGATGGCTGAGGCAAATATGTGGGGATTGTCAGCACGTTCAGTGACAGTGCTACAGTCTGCACAGCTTTTAGGTAATTCCAACTAGGTCTCAAAGTATTTGAGAGTATTTTTATTAAATACACTTCTCCGTGTTTAGTCTTTTACCTCCTTCTACCAGGGATAGCTGAGGGCAATTTGTTGTTTCCTAAGAGAATTCCAAATTAAATTTGTTCCTATCAGGAAGCTGTGTTTCCTTGCCATGCACTTGGCTCCCCTGCTCTAACCCTGCATTTTCTGGCTCTTACAATGAGTAGATTTGAGACTGACTTTGGATACAGTGGGTACTCTGCAGCAAGAATTTCCTGGTATGATTGTAATTCATTGGTGCTGTTCCCAGAGCAGGAGATAATCCCTTCTCAAGCAGTGCATTCATTGTAGGAAAGGCTGGTAAGAAGCATAGCAAAGGTACCTCAATTTGGACAAGGTTGGGGTTCTGCCTGCCTGTCCATCCGTTAACAACTGGGTGTTGAAGTGATCCCAGTGCTGCACCAGGCACTGTAGAATGAAGCAGCAGAATAAAAGAACTGGTGAAGCTGGTGGAGCACATCTGTACATCTGACATCTCCTCTTGGAAGTAGTTTTTCTGTTTTGTGCACTTTAGTTAGCTAAAAACAAGCCTAATACTACTAGAGGGAGAAGCATGTACCTGTCATCTGGAAGGAAGGGACCAGGAATGGGAGAGAAACATATCAATGTAGTGTGGCATAGACACAGGAGTCTCAGAAATGTAAAACAAATTAACAGCTAATTAATCTGAAGCTGCAAGTCAAGTATTTAAAGTAAACAGCCCCTTTAAGGGTCCACTATTGATCCCTCATTAGTTTCTTTGAGGCAAAGGGCCTGACTGTAAAGGTGTTGGACTATGGCCCAGCTAACAGCTGATACTTGGGCTATCTCAGGGAGATTCTCCACTGCAGCTTTAGGAGTTATGTTTGATCTGTTAAAACTGAGCCATCCTGTGCTAAGGGGTTTCATCACCTCAGGGCTTTGGGCATCTGCCTCCACACTATCAGCTCAGTGCTGCTGGTGGGACACTGCACTGCAGGGACTCAAGTGGGTTTATACTATCATGTCCACAATGGATGGAAGGTTATAAATTAGCTTTAGGACACATCTGACTGAAAAGTAAAAGTACATCTTAAACTCCTTGAGTCTTAATGTTTACTTGCTTTAATCCAACACTCTACCATGCTGCTGTTGCAGAATAGCAGTCGCCAGACTTACCATCAAATCCTCAGCAGCTGGCAGAGCCTGGATACTTAAAATTACCATGTAAAGGCACTTCTGACCCAAAGGAAATTTCTCTTGTCTCCCACTGCATGCCAAACTGTGTGAGATGCAGCAGCCAGGCACTTCAGGAGTCACAGAAGTGGTGACAGGACACCTGTAACTGGTTTTTTGTTAAGGATTTCTGCATGTCTAGTGTACCAGACTAAAAGGCAGAGTGATAAATCCTAGCTGGGCCAGGAAGGGAGTCAGAATCACTCAGAAAGTGCTTCCCAATGTAAAGTTACGTGACTCTTCCCAAAAGCAAAAAGCAATCCATATATTACCAAGCATGTATGTCTTCATATAATTCTCTGATGCAAGGAAAAGTCATCTAACACTGAGACGTATTTTCTGTCATTCCTTACACTTGTTGTCTTGGAATCTTATTTGTTTTTTACTTTACTGTATTTATGTATTCAACTTCATATTTGCCAGCAATTTACAGTGATGAATGCCATAACCTTTCATGTGGAAGTAAGAGGCTTGCTCCTCCTGCTTTGTTGATAGGCAAAAGGGAATGTGTACCAGGACTCAGAACTGAATGTTCACATCAGATAACCTCATACCTTAATATTCCTTTCCTGAAGGATCTTCAGGAAACAGGCTTGGGTAGGAATGACTGGCAATCAATAACCTGAATAACTGACCTAGCAGCAGTAAATGCTATTGATTATAGAAGGGGAAAAGGAAAATCTTTACATTTTGTATGAGCTCTAAAGGCCACAAAGAGTAACTTGATGTTTTACAAGAATGAAATTTGTAGCAAGATACACTTCTCCTTGGAACACTTCTTTCTTTATTCTGCCAGTTCAATGAGAACTTTAACATTTAAAGCATGCCAGGAAGACCCAGCAAGAAGTTTGCAAAACTGAGTGGCTCAGCAAGTAATCATAAGACCAACAGAAGTTATATTTCTGCAACAAATGGGTAAACCAAGGACTTCAGATGTGTAAGAGCAGTGCAGCAGGATAACCTGTTACTCAGCTCTTGTGACATTTTACAGCAAGCTGGGGTGGAAGGAGTCTTCCTGAACATTCTCCCTGTGTCACATGGGCTGCAGTGCTCCAGAGCTTTTGGCCTCTGCAGCACACTCACATCAGGCTTTGCAGCACATGGAGGTGCAGCCCTCAACAACAGTTGAAGCCTGAGTGCCCTGTCCATGCCTCAGCTTCCTCTGGTTTTTGTGGTTCTTTTAAGCTAGAAAAGAGGGCATGCTTGTAAACCTCAGGGCCAATTTGCCTTGCATTGCTCCACCTCTACCAAATCCCTCCATGCAAAAACAATTTCACATTTCCTACCCCTGCCAATGCCTGTTAATTGTTTGTAAGGTTTATACAGTCGTCTTCCTGTATGTTGGCTTCTCTTTTTCTGGTTTGGGTAGCTTTCCACCCTTACATTTCTGCACTTTACAGACATGAAAGCAGCCTGGTTTTCCTAGGCAAGATCTGCATTTGGTCCTTCACTGTTCTGCTGCACTAATACTACTGCCTTAACAGGTAGGGCAGCTGTGTTTGCTCATGATATATGCACTGAAAATCTTGATAAAATATTCACTGAAATGTTCCAAAATCCAGATATTTTCTGATGTCTTTCATAGTAGCAGTAATACCTAGTTTACTTAATTCCTTGCAATCATGGTGTTTCAGTAGATTCTGCCATTCAACTTGCCATATTTTAACTAAACTATACTAAAATACAGCATTTCAAAATGAAGAATTGTTTCAAGGGGTTTTTCCCGCTAAGTGCT
Source organism: Brachypodius melanocephalos (assembly GCA_013398615.1). Classification (NCBI taxonomy): domain Eukaryota; kingdom Metazoa; phylum Chordata; class Aves; order Passeriformes; family Pycnonotidae; genus Brachypodius; species Brachypodius melanocephalos. The sequence continues at coordinate 16,607,489 of VZSR01001854.1, read as the reverse complement.
AAGCATTACCAACTGATACTACCTTAAACTGGCCATAGGCCAACAATAAACCCAGGCTGTTACTTTTACTGCAATAATGTGTTGTGTTGATCCCACATCCAAGTAAATGACTGGTAAATGGCATTGTCTTCCTTCATCTTCAATACAGGACGTGGCAGTTGCCTCTACTTTCCTGCCAGTGGAAGGTTCATTGTCCCAGAGAGAAGGGAAGAGTGACCTGTGAGGTGCAGAGCTGTGTCCATCGCCCTTGGATATTTGAGAATTTCGCCAACAGGTGTCAGTAGAAGCCCCATAATTCATCATAGAGTCTGTCTTGGTTTCCTTCCTTGTCTGCTGAACTGAGCCATGCCTGACATAGCTGCATGAGAGAACACGTTGTGCTTAGGTTTGTCCTTGACTCTTTGCCACCTGAAGCCATCGTGGTTCTTCCTGCAACACAGTTTCTGACAGAAAAATGGCATTTTGTAGAAGAGGGGAGGCGCAGTACAATCATGGCACACTCTCATGCCATTTACAGAGCACAGGGAGGATTAGGTGGCTCTGCTGTGCCCACACAGTTCTCTAGAAAGGAGCTATCAGGAATTAATCAGCAGGATCTAATGCAACATCTTCTCTTCCCCCAGGTCTGGGCACTTGTCTTGAGTTGTAATCTGAAGCAGAGAGTCCTCTCCTGAGGGCAGATGCTTTTCAGATAGCTGACCAGAACTGACTTGAAGGTTTGAGTGCTTGCAGGAGGGTGCCCTCTTCTTAATTAATAGACCAGCTGTTCAAATTCTTGTTACTAGGCAGCTAAATATAGAAATCAGCCAGATGCCTTTGAAGTTTTGTTTTAAATGACTTGGTCTTTTGGCCCCATGAATCATCCATTTTTTCTGTATGGTGGCATGGCTCCAAGAAGCGATCCCAGCCCAGCCATTAAGAGTGGCTGAGGTACTTTGGGCAGGATTACAGCCAAAGCTGTACGTGTGTTGCAAAGTTACTCAGGGTCAGAATCAGTGCCAGAAACTGCAGTCAGCCCACCTTGAACATTTATTGTGTCCCAACAGTGAGATCACCCAGACTCAGAAGGTCACGAAGCATTGAATCATTTGGAAATCCACCTGTTCTTTCCAGGGTTAGATACCCTTGCACTGTATCCTTGTTTTGCTGCTGTTCCTCTTGTTCCTGCATCATCTCAAGCTGACTAGGAGCTCGCAGGGCTCAGTAGAGGAGCTCGAAATCCATGCTTTGTTCCTTGACACCAGCCCTCAACTAGGAATTTGAGCTCTGAGTAAAGCAAAGGAAGCTGCTTGGTAACTCTAGCAAACAACCAAAGAAACTCTGATAGCAAAATAACTTTTTACATCTTTTTCTTTGTGCAATTTGTGTCAGCAGGAGCAGATCACAGCTCCCATGCTCACCTAAGTGAGGCATGCCAGCATGAGGGCTCCTGAACTTCCAAGCCCATTTGTATGCCTAGCTGTACAGCAGCAGATAGTAACAGCAAATCAGTCAAGCAGAGAGAATAGATAAATCCTCTGTTACTCTGTGTAATATTTTACTGGCTCACTGATTGTGGGGAAATAATGCCCTTCTGACTGGCTAAGTTGTTTGATGTCCAGTGGCAAGTGCAAGAAGTAGCCGTGCCTAGGACTGAAGGTCACACAAATGCATTAAGTCATATGTCAGGAGCATCCAGGTAAACTGTGCCCCACCTGCCCACATGGTCAGTAGCTCTTATGAGCAGTTTTACCATAGGCCTTTCAAACTTTCACACACAAAAAAAATGTCATAAGTGGTTGCCTTGATGTGCTTAATCAGATCCCTCTCAGTGTTTTTGCGTAAAAATATTATGAGAGCAGTTTATGGGCTTTCTTCCCTCCTTAGCATTCTATTCCTGCTAAGATCTTGTACTGTTAATAAACCTTTGCTTCTCAGGGTTTTACTGTGTACCGGTTATATCTTAATACTTGTGGGGTCTTCTTGTGTGACCAAGGCATGCACTCCTATTAGATGTTATCTCAGAGGGAAACTCTTGAGAATTCTGAGGTGCAGCTTGATCTTCCCTGTTTTCATTCATTAGTCAGCTAACGGCACCTTTAAAGGTTATCAGAGCAAAAAATGCAACCTGCAGCACAGCTTAAAGGGTTTGGAGGGAAAGAATAAAGTAGTAAGATAAGGGGAAAAGGTTTTGTGCAGTCCAACACCTCTGCATACTGAGTGTGTAAAAGTTTGCAGCCTGCAATAAAGGAATCTCAGTGGACTTTTAGAGGATAATATTTACAGAGTAGGTACTTAATGTTTTAAAAGTCTATTGAAGAAGTTGGTGAGCTATTCTTATAAACAAACCAAATGCTTCAGAAAAATATGAAATATAACCACTTCAGCATTTTCCAGATATGGAACTGGTGACTGTTTCTCAAGTAGATGTAATTTATTTGATTTAGTTCCATTTTAACCTTTTTGCTTTTTTTTTTAAGTCGTGTACACAGAGCTTTTGCTTTTTTCTCTGTACTATGCTACAATTAATGGGTTTTTTTGAGCTATTGAAGACTAAACTGAAATTCCTTCATTAATGCAGCAGTATCAGTTTATGAATGAGTACCCAGCAGGTTTTGAAAGGCCATCTTCCTCCTTGGCCAAGGTGATGATATTGCAAAAAGCCTCAGCATTCCTGCACATCTGTTCATCTTCCTCTCTGACATGGCCTATCTGGAGGACAGATACAGATCAAGGTTACAGCAAGAATGAGGGAAATGTATCCAGACAGAAGGAAAAGGAAATTTTGCAGTAGGCACCGAGGTGTCTTTTACAGCATGGAGAGCTACACAACATCAGGGATGTTCTCCCACAAAACTTAGCTTTTTGTAAGGGCTCCGATTCCAGCTGCTGCTTTGGCATAATTTGCATTATTTACAAACACAGTTTTAGTTGTTCACTTCTGTGGCTAACATGGGATGTGCTAACCTCATTGGTTTCTTCTTCCTGCTGTCTGATGTCTGCACGTCCTGAATTTTGAGACTAAAATACAGAGAAATGCTGCTGATTCAGTCATCAGATCAGTCACTTGTGGAAGACATTCACCTTTGCAAGGACCCAGCACATTCAGAATGGCTTCAAACAGGACAAACCACTGGATGTGGTTTCTTTCTGTTTTTGGAGACAGAACTTGCTGTCTTAAACTGGAAGTTTGTTATGGTCTTGACCAAAGGTGTAGAACTTTAAAGACAGTACACCATCCTGATCAGAAATGCAAACTGTTGTCCACATCCAATAGCAAACACACAAATTGCCTTGGAGTCAAATACTGCCTACACTAGCCACAAGAGGACAAGGCAGGCCATTGCTTCTTATGATACAGTCGCTGTAGTACATCCATTAAAAAGCAAAGCCATTTCTGAGGCAGGGATAAGTTGCCCTCAGAAGGAAACCACTACAATGCGAATCTTAGCCAGCTGACTGGAAGCAGCTCACTCCAGCTACCAGGACCATAAGAGCTCCAGTGCTGTACCCTGACAGCTTTCACTGCAATCCAGCTTTTATCACAGCCTGTTACACTGCAGTGTCTGCCTGAGAGGGGAAATGCTGTCTCCTGCAGCCCTAGGGAAAACTTGGTGCATCCTGTGGGGTTAAGTGGCTTGCATAGGAGATTCCACCTCTGCTTCCCACCTGGCATGTGCATTGAGAGTCCAGTGGAAGCTGTGGCCTAAAACTCGATCTGTTTGGTCTCAGTTCTCTGTGCTGAAAGGAGAACAGAATAGAACTGGCTTCCCTGAACCTGTGCTCGGAGACAGCACTGAGTCATGAGCAAATGTTCTGAGAAGGGAAATTTTTCCCTCAGAGCCCTGAGGTAAGCAGGTTAAAAAAAAAAAAAAATAAAGAGAGAATGGGGCAAAAGATGCAAAGAAACAATCACGGCTGGAAAATAACAAGTCTTGTGCACTGCGGTAAAGACCACTTCACCTTTACTCACCCAAGGCAATTGCATTTCTGCCTAGCAGAGAGACACAGCCAAGATTTCTGTCCATTCACACTGCCTGTTGTAGCTCCACTTACAGACCAAACTATTTGCCACCATAACAGAAAACCAATCTTTTATAAATAGTGTCACTATGGAATTTCAGAAAATATGGATACCATGGCAAGCAATGTTGGCAGGACTCCTGAAGACACAGTCTGCCCTCTGTTCCCTCTGCTTTCACTAGGCTATTCACCCTGGAACTTCTTCCAGCTCTCCCTTGCTTGGGTGATGAACTGGGCAGATGGCATGTGGGGGCATGTGGATGAAGAGTTTCACATGTGTTAGGAGCAGCCTTGTTGCCTTTGCCTGGGCTGGTACTTCACTCAAGCTGAATGCTTCTAATGTTAGCTCAGGCACCATATGGGTGGGAAGTGTGGAGTCTTCCTGCAGGGACCTGGAGGAACATGCCTAGGTGGCTCATGTGTTCCCTCTGGCCCCTGCTCTGTGGGACCCTCCACAGCCATGAAGTTCTCTCCCCACCTCTGCCCCCACACTCTCCTTCTTTCACACACCGTACATCCATCTGGCCCACTCCACTTCTGCTCCTGTGGCCCATCCACAGCCACACTTCAGCTCAAGCTCAGTGGCAAGCCCCCAGGATTTTCAGCCAAGAGAAAACAAGGGTTAGCCCTTGTTCCAAGCAGAGCTGCGTGCAGGGTCAGAGAGATAAACTGGACCTCATGGTTCAAATTCAATAGTCATAAATTCTGCGTAATCTTAAAGGAAATGGCAGCCTCTCTCCAGCACACCTTTCCAGCCTCCCAGCTGAAATGCAACAGCTTCTAAGTTTGATTCACAGCTTCTCTTTTCACTTTTTTATCTCCTTTAATAGTCATCTTCTCTGATTAAATAGGAGTCCATAGAGTCACTGTGTGAGATGTAGATAGCTCAGTAGCACGGCATGTGCTGATTTACCTAGGCCTATGTTTTATTTGGCTCCTAATGGCAGGAGCCCAACTCATCAGCATGGAGAGCTCTATTTACAGTATTCATGACCTGGACTTTTTATCTCATTTGGAGCCACATTTGGTAAGTTAACATGAACCTTAAAATGGTCTGTATTGAGAAGATAGCCCTGTTAATCAAAATCTTTTTTGCATATTATTAGCTTGGTTAAACAACTTTAAAGGAATTAATGACTGAATGGAGGAGCAATATGCAGATCAATAGTGATGCTGATCCAGCTGATAAGCTGAATTATTTGTGAATGGGAATTATGCTAAATACCTGATCAAAATAGGCAGAATATTGTGGACTGAGAGCTCAGGTGTTCCCTTTTGCCAGTGCCATTTCATTTGTACAGCAGTTTGTATTGTTGATGGTATCTTCCATTACCTGGGCAGATAAGAAGGCTCAGTACTCAGCTGTAGAACTTCATCCACTACCTGAACTTTTCATCATTGCTAGAGATGTAGAACAGTATGGGCACTCTTTTGGGAGAGCAGAAACCAAGAAGTACTGGAGAAATCACTCCATCCAGCATAGGACTTGGTTGTCCTTAGGGTCTACAGGAAATCCCCTCAACGCCACTGAAAAGTTTCCTCCTCTGTGGTCTGGGCTGAAGTCAAGAAAAAAAGCCCAAGACATTTTGCAGCACTTCAGGAGTATTTTGCTTACTGATGGCTGCTTTGGCAGGTAAACATCCCTGGGAGAGTAACGGATAATGAGGAGTAGCAAGAGAGATGATCAGTGATCAATGGGGCTAAATTAAATGGAAGAATCAGCCTCACATAGTGAATTACATGTGATATGCATTTATGTGGAAAGTCTCTTTTTTACAAGTCCACCAGCTTAATACACAATTGGAGGCGTGCCACAGCAAGGGAGAGAAATATTATTTTTCTTGCTGTAGTCTACTTTCAAGTGCATTGGTAATGCATCTTAAATGATGAGTCCAAACTTTAGGTTTTGATTATTTTCCTTTTTAATGGGAAGACCTCCATGCTCTTGTCTTAATGTAGTAATTCATCCTGTTGAACTTTGTATGTTTTGAAAAACATCACTGCAGTACTGGAAGAGATTCAATCCTTTCAAAAGAGAGACTACAAAAGATTGCTTTTATCTTCCTCGCATCACTGTAGAGACTAATAAATGTTGATATTGCACACACCAAAGGTGCACCTGGTGCAGTTCCCTGTCTTGGTGGTGCTGGGCTCAAGGCGTGTACTGGCAGTAGTAACTCTGTAGCACCTTCTCCACCCCCCAAAATCATATTTTAAAATTAGGAGAAAGTTGCAAGAACCCTTTAAAATATTTTCATGCATACTTGGATTAACTTCTTTCCTATTACAGGACAATGAAAAAAAGAGCCGTGAAGAACAGAAGAGGCTCCAGTGCCACAGAAGTAGGTTGTCATAGGAATGATGAGTCTTATCTCAATCCCTGCTGTATGGAATATCAAGCTCTCCCCTACAGCAAAAGGTGGCAAACCCAACCCTCATAAGCCTCCTCCAGTAGGGACTTCCAGGGTGCATGTGAATTGTATTTTTAAGCTTCTCTGCAGAGAAGCAAGAGCTTTTATTAACTGTTCCTCATTCCCTGCTGCCCCTGAGATAATTTTCTTACTACAGTCTACTTGAAAGTGCTTTGATATTGCAGCTTGAACAATGCATCCAAAATTCAGGTTTTGATTGTTTTTCTTTTTAGTGGGAAGACCTGCATGCTCTCAACTTAATGGATTAATCTGTCTGCACACATAACTGCAGTGCTGGACTTGCAGGTTACCCAAGTAACCTCCTCTGTTGATATGGGGTGAGTGGTGGACATTGTCCACCAGGATTTTTCCAAGGCTTTCAGTACAGTTTCCCACAGCTGCCTCCTGTGGTGGGCCATGTGGTGAGTGGGGAACCCTCTGATGGGATGCATGCAGAGTGGGGTGGGAAAGAGCTTGTGTTCAGACTGGCAGCCTGTCACACATGGGTCCCCCATGGATGAATATAGGGCCCAACAATGTTTAATATCTTCAGAGGTGATCTGGAAGATGTGATCAAGTGTATTCTGATGAAGTCTGACAATGAAATCAAACTCAGAGGGGAAGTGGATGCTTCCAGAGAGCCATATGCAGGAAGACCTGGATAGGCTGAAAGAGTGGCCTCATAAGACCTTAATGAAATTCAACAAGGACAAGAGTACGGTCTTGCACCTGGGAGAACAAAACTCAAGACTGCAGCACAGACTGGGATCTACCTGGCTAGGGAGCAGCTCAGTGGAAATGGACCTGGGGGTCCTGGTGAACAAGTTCAGCGTGAGTGAGCAGTGTGCTGCTGAAGCAAAGCAAGCCCACAGGATGCTGGGTTGCATCAACAAGGACACCACCAGCAGAGACAGAGGAGTCATTGTCCTACTCTACTCAGTGCTTGTCAGGCCACACTTGGAATGCTGTGTTTTGTCCTCACTATGCAATAAGATGTAGACAGGATAGAGAGGGTCAAGAGAAGGGCCACTTGTGCCATGTGAGGAAAGACTGGGAGCTGGGTTTGTTCAGCCTTGAGGAAAGAAGGCTCAGGGGAGACTTTATCACCATGTTCCAGTATTTACAGGGTGGCTACAAAGAAGACTCTCTCTTTTTACAAATAGTGATATGGAACACTGAAGAGATAATGGGAACAAGTAACTCCTGGGGAGATTCCAATTCAACATGAACATTTTTCATGATGAGAACAACGAACCATTGGAATAATCCCCCCAGGAAAAAGCCTTCTCGGCCTTGAACACTTTTAAGATCCAGCTGGACAGGGTGCTTGGGCTGTCTTGTCTAGACTGTGCTTTTGCCAAGAAAGTTTGGACCAGATGATCCTTGAGGTCCCTTCCAACCTGGTATTTTATGATTCTGTGAAGATCTGATGTTTTTCTGGAGCTGAAACTGTCCGAGGATCTTTACCTTTAAGGAGCAGCTAAGGAACAGCCCCTACTCTCTTCTCTTCCTTCCGCCATGCCCTACCAAAGCTCTAACATCTGGCTGCATCAGTGGTTGACAGCTTTCCTCCTCAGTCCTAAAGTTTATAACTGGAAATGGCATCATCTCTAATGTAAGGACAGACTCCACAAGACACTGAAGGAGAGAACAAAATTAATGGTAAACCTTTTAAAAGCCTCAAGTCTTTAAACTCTGGCAGCACTGCTCCGTGGGTACCACGAAAGAGCTGAGAAGTTGTTTGTATAAACAACATGCAGTCTTTGTATATGACTTTGACTCATTTTTCCTTATCCTACTCCCAAATTAGCATTGCCAAATTCTCACTAGCCTTTCTTCCCTAGTGTCCCACAAGTCTTGAGCATCACTAGACTCTGGTTGTCTTTGAACTTCAGCTTCTGAAGTGTACTTCATGCACTTTTCTTGTCTTGTTTTCAAGAGAGCTCCACTGTAGCTGCTCAGCACAGATGCTTCCTGTGTCCTGTTTTAGACTCCTGCACACTAAGGCAAAGACAGTCATTTAGTTCACACTCTGTAATGCAGACCAGACCTGTGGGTCTGGTTCCCCATTCTCTTCCTCAGCACTTTACCTCAGTGTCCAAAGTCTGTTTTGGAAGCAGCTGAATAATGATAATGGCCTTAGGCAGAGGATTCAGGTGTCACACCCTCCATTGTCTGACTGTGGTCAAGTTGAGTTTGACTCTTCGCAGGCTCCTTCATAAAGCTGAGACAATTGTTTTCATCCAGTGCTCTGTTTTTTGAGTCTACCCTCTGACCTGGCTTTACTCAGTGAGGCTGGCTGTAGAATTGGTGTCTCACAAACAGTGCACATTCTCCTCTGCTGAGTTTTTCTTCAGCTCCCCATCTCCTCAGAGCAGTAAATCACAGTATTTCTTTCTGAGAATCTTCAGTAAGAAACAATTGGATTTGTTCAGATCTATCTTACCCTGTAAAAGCAAGAGCTTTTACATGTTTCTTGATTTTCCAGCTCTCTAGGAACATGAGAATATGTCTACTGAGGGCACTTAGTCTAATATCCTGTTTCCAGTAGTAGTCACAATGCTATGGCAAATCCACTTGAACAAATGGCCCATAGAGCCAGTAAAGGCAAAAGGAGACACTATCAGAAGTCTATGAACGTGGCCATTTTCAATCATCCCTCCTCATGTGTCCTCGGCATCATACCTCCTTTAATAGCAACACTGAAAATGCATTCCTGCTTATTTCCTTTAGCATCTCTCCATGGTCAATGAGTTTCTACTTGAGCCTACTGATCCAGTGTGCCTCCAAAAGCTGCCTGCAGTGAGTTGCAGAAGTCCTGGGAATAACCTCCACATCTCCAAACTGAAGGTCCAGCCTCTGTAAATGTTTTCTTACAAAGGCAGGTGCTTATTCACTTGAATTTTTAGTAAACCTTCTCCAGCTTTAGTCCCTTTTATTAGATGCAGTGAAAAGGACAGTAGACTGCACTTAAGACCATTGTGGTTGTGCAAAGTCTTTTTAGAGCCAAAAGTCTGGTTCTTTCATGATGATTCCCCACATTTTGTTGGCTAAATATGCAGCAGTCAGTGGAAAATAGTTTCAGGGAGCTGTCAGTGGTAACTCCAAAACCTTTCTTGAGTTATAACTGCAGGTTCTAATTTCAGCATCATGTACATGTAGGATTAGATTATTTTTCTCTCCAAAATGCATAACGTATATTTTCTGATCCTGAAGCTCATCTATTCCCACTTGCACCACACAGACACACCTCTGTACAAGTTCCTTGTCATCAAGGGGGCATTTTGCTGCTGGAAAGATTCCAGCTACCTCCATTGTGAATATTTCAGTGTTCCTTTTCCAGGGAATTGATGAAGACATTGAAAATGGCTGATCTCAGGATTGGTTCTTAGGTGAGCTCTTCAGCAGTCCACATCCTAAGAAGTCACCATTAAGCCAAACATCTGCTTTCTTTCCTTTAAATCCAAAGAAGGATCTTTTCTTTAGTACACCCTTGAATACCATCTACTTGGAGCATTATAACACAATTTTTAAAAACCCAGGTGAATGAGGCTGACTGGATCTCCTGTATTCATGTGCTTATTGACACCCCCACAGATGTCCAGAAGGCTGGATCAGAGGTTTTCCATTATTGAAGCTTTGCTGGTTCTTTCCCAGCTGGTTATGTTCATCCCGTGCTCTGAGAACCTATTTTATAAAGCAGAGTCCTTCTTACCAGGGTGGGAGGGAGGGTCTGTGGTTCCCAGAACCTTCTCTGAGCTTTAATTTAGGATGAGACCAACCCTGGCAAGCAGCCCTGTGTATGTGCTGCTGTGTTTTTGCAGCATCCCTGCCAAGGTATGGGATGTGTTGCACAGCCACATTTCCACTGGGTCGGCAGCAGATGTCTCCCCATCATCTTCATCAGCAAAAAGAAAAAAAAAAGATTTAACTGAGCTTCTCTGCCATGAATTTTTTATTCCTTAATGTCCTTTCTACATCTTGGTGACCCAATCATTTCACAATTCCTACTGCTCCCCACCATTGAGTATTTACATAACATTCTTGCTGTCAGCATAAGCATCCATTCCAAAGTGCTCCTCTAGTTCTTATTTTGCCCTCTTAATTTCCTGTTTACAGTTGACCTGAGTTACTTTATGGCCATTCTTGTTCTCATTTGAGCATTTAAAGTATTTATTTAAATACCATTTAAGTATTTTAATGGTATTTAATACCATTTTTAAGTATTGGCTTCTGTTAACATATAGTGCATCCATTCTTTACAGATTATTCCTGTCTCCTGGTCTTAACAGGCATAAACCCTCCTTTCTACCCAAAGACTCATCTACCTACTGGCACTCAGGACCTCTACTTGCCCCCATGGTTTTTCACAAGAAACTAGAAGTGCTCTGAAAAAGTCAGGATAGAGGTCTTGGACTACAGTCTTGTTCTTAATAGCAGATCTTATCCTAATCTTACCATCATACCCTTCCCTACCATTTGGTGCCAGCATTCCTGCACGCCTGGGATCTCCTTCTTATACCCTTAAGTACCCTTCCTAGGCATCAAACTTCACTGCCTTGGTGCCCAGCAAGCAAGTGTCCATGCTGTCCTCCCAGCCACCACAATCCCAGCTGCTTGTTTGCAGTCAGAAACCCACTACCACCACCTCCTTCTACTTATTCTTGAAGGTCCTCTTTACCAATGGATTATATTTGGTGCAAGAGAACACTTATATCAGCTGGAAGCCAAATCTCATCAGTGACAATAGCGCTTTCCTTCCACCAGGACACTGGTCTTCCTGGAAAACTTTCTAAATATCCTGACCGGACAAGATGTGTGCAGGAGAGTGAAGAGAGAGCATCTTTATCTGTCCTACAATTAACAAACAACCAGCACAGACCATCCATGGTCTTTCCTGTCCAGGCGAAGAGAGCTGACTTTCTTCAAAGAAAGGGCTCTGTGCAGGCTTTCTGGTTTGGATGGAAACACAGTGGTGGTTCTCTCCATTATTATGTGTTCCTAGCCCGCACGGCTCAACAGCCCCTGGGGCCTACCCCAGAGGAGGTTTTGTTTCACTGACACAGTACATACCAAGTACTCTTTGAATGATACTTTATTAAATGTTTTTCCTGTGGTCATTGTCCTTGATATCCTGCCCTTGCAGAGGAGTCTTGGCAGGCGTTTTGGGGGTTTTTAAATGCAACTATAGATTTTAGAGAAATTAACATGGCAAATGAAACAAGGAATAATAATGGGCTTCATAGACTGTGCAATGAAAAGATGTTCTTGCACTTTATAAGTGTTTTAATAGTATGGAACTTTCTATTTAAAGAATTCTGAATTCTTTAAAGAATTCTGATTTCTCATCTGATAACAAAGCAATGTTTGATCCTCTCTGTGCATTCATCACCATGGTACCAAAGTGCCCTACAGAGAAATAAGGCAGGTGGTTGGCAGTCTTTTCCTTGAGACTTTCAACAGAAGTGTCCCCTGAAGGATTTTGACAGCCTGCCTGTGTCAACCTATTAGTATTATTAGTATTACATTGGCATATATGCACCAATGAAACAAACCCAAGGATTTTTGAGTCGCCTGGATGCCATCATAACAGATGGCTGGGAATAGGAAAATAGCCCAGAAAGCATTTCTGCATGCAGTAGTGCTGCTAGTTGAAACAAACCTGAAAGTGTTTGTTCACCCTGAAGATATTATCATTTGCTTTAGTGGATGGAACCATCACTGATAATGTGGCTGAGTTAGTGAAGCACTAAATTATTGGCAGTTTCAGAGATCGGTTTCAAATGTCTGGGGTTGAGCTTGTTACTGAAGAGATTGGCATGGACCTATTGCAGTGTCCCTGAGACTGCCCATCATCCTTGAGGGAACAAGTTCCTTTGGACTGACAGACAGGACACTCAGCAACATGTGAAAGTACATATTTACATTAATGAAATTCAGTAACAACAGGCCAGAAATGGAGCCTCCAACAACTTTTGGAGCCTCCAACAACAACAAATGGAGCCTCCTCCAACAACGACTGTTTGATTAAAAAGACTTTTCTAGTTTTCTTTCTCCTTTACCACATCTCCCTACCCTCCACCCCCCACCCCCTGCCAGCTTTTCCACCCCTGGCTTCTGGGATGCTGTGCAATCAGTACACAGAATTTATGTAACTCTTCCCATTCTGCTTATTCCAGTTGATGGCAGATACATGTAACAACTGCATCCAAAGAGAGGATTCTGTAATTTATTTTCTGAAAGAAGAACATTTTCTTTCTGCTTTGTGCTCATCTGGCTGAAGGTGGACCTTGAGTTTATAAGTATTTTTATTTATCCTTGTCCTCCACTTTCTACCCTACAGCTATTTCTTTCCTCCCAGAAGCCACAGTGCAGATCAAGTGCCACAGGATTAAATTTAGTGGCAGTTCAGTTTCCAGAAGGTGGAGACAGTTCAGTTTCCAGAAGAAGGTGGATATAACTGATCTGGTGGAAACAACAATTAGTCAGAGAAGAAATATGCACATGTTTATGTGCAAGGTAGCTTTTTTTTTTTGTTAAGCAACATCAACGCAGATGTAAGCAGATGCAAGGGAGCAAATACTGTGGATAAAGTTAAGCAACTAATCCGCTGTCAAACCTGATCTGCTATGAAACATGGTGAGAAAAGAACTAGGAAAACAGAAAAGCTTCATCTTAAATTTTCAAAGGACTCTTTGAAACCTTGACACCATGTTAGACAGTGTGTGGTATATGTTACAGATAGCTCAGTTGCATCTCACAAACATGTCTGAAGGTTTCATTTTTCCACATGCCATTTTGCAACAGCTAGCATGTTTGGTTTTTTCTTTATTTCTCCCTGACTAATACAAAATTCTTGAGGGGGTTGGCTGTGAATTCCCATCTTTCTAAGCAGAAAGCATCCAATTCTGCTTTTTTTGCCACATTTTGAAGAGCTAGACGTGAGACACAGTGGGGAACTGAGCTGAGAGAATTAATTTCTGAATCTGATGGGGATCTGAGTTACAGTGAATCTGGTTGGTCCTGTGAAGAGATGAACATCATCAATATCTCTTCATTAAATTCTGCTTCTCCTTTTGTGAAAGGAAAGAAAGCCCTAGATTCATGGTCACGAAGGATCTCAGGACACTGAGAATCAGGCATTTCCATTCTCCCCATGCCTACAACAAAGAGGTAGACACAGAAGCTGGGCAGAAGAACAGTGAGAAATTAAACAGGTTTCTAGCAGAATTCCTAACAAATCCCAGTGAAATAATCTGCAGAAATTATTTCTACCTGAAAGAATAGACAAAACTGATAAAATCATGTCTGTCTCTCAGCACATCTAGCTGGACTTGTTTATGGTCTAGCAGCTCTTAATTGTCTCCCATCCCTGCCACTATCTTCCACATAACAGCATATCTCCTCCTCTTATTAATCTGTCAATAATTTTGTTGTTCTTGTTGCAGCTCTGTGGGCACTGTGCAAATGATGGCAATCAGACTGGATATCCCAACCTTAGCTGAATAAAGACTTACAGGGGAAGAGTGAAGACAGTAAATTGGCTTCAGTGGGGACATACAAGCTTGGCACCACCTCAGGTGAGCAATTTTAAAAATCAGCATTCCAGATCCCAAGGAAGAAGTTACAAATACATTAACTGATCCAAAATACTAAGGAATGAAACAAATACTTGGAAAGGGTGAGATGGGGAGAAGAAGGGAGCCTGCTCCAATACCCAAACTAGATTCACTTTGACAAATGCTAATCTGGTGAGTAGTAAACACAACCATATTTCTAAAGAAGAATTTTAAAAGATCAATGAACATCACAGAAATGTAAGCTTCTTGGTTACTTAGAAACAGAGCTCAATGATTCAGAGCCATTTCTTAAACCAATCTTTGCTTTATACAATATCCCTTCAGTGCAGGTAATAGAAGAGTGATTCAGTCTGTCTGACACAGACTATCAAGCTCTGTACTTACCCCATTCCTCCCCATCTCCTTCATTTCCTTCTCTGAAGCAATGTTATTTGTGAATTCTGGATTGGATCCCAGCCAGCAATATCTGAAAATGCAGTCTCATATTTCCTAAATCCATAAAAAGGAAACTATTCAGACAACTGATGCACCTTCAGGGCAGAACATTAAATTGATCCTTTGGCAAGGAACACTATGTGTAACTTTACACAGCAATTCCCATAAATACTACTTAGATTATCAGCCAAAGCATAGATTTTCTTGAGTTGTGGTTGTCTTTTAGGAGCAGCTATGAGAACAGTTTGTACTGTATGCAGGTACTTGCCCAGTCTGTTCTATCTGTTCCCCCCTGCCCACCACCCCAAAACCTGTGCCTTGCAAAGAGCTGGTGACAATGCCTCATCATGTATAGCCAAGGTGACTGCTTTCCTGGGGCATGGCAAATCACCCAGTGGAAATGGCAGAAGGGTGGTCAGAAGGGAATGGCCCGGATATTCTCCCAACATAATTGAGTGGAAGGGAAGTAGCTGTTGCTTCCCATGTCTCCATTATTTTCTTCTAAGTGTTGAAAGATCTCAGAGTAAGTTGTGAGGGGTCTTTCTGGGGCAGACGAAGCCTTGATGTCCTTCTTGCACTTTCTCAGCTGAGGGAGTGGCCTCCACTGTAATGCTTTATGTTCCAGCTCCCCCTTTTCAGTCCCTAGATGTTTTCAGTCAGCTTACATCTCTGGTTCAGCACTATATGCAACTGTGTGTACATGTAGAGTTGCTCATGTATTCCCACACACATTCCAGGTCTGAGTTAATGTTTGAACTGCAGACCAAACCAGGCCATTTTCTGAGTTGTCTCCATCATTCTGCTGAAAGTTACTGTTCCCAAAGCATTTTGCTTGGAATTTAAATGCAGTGTATACAAGCTTTGAAGAGAGAATTTTCCATAATTTTTTAAAGAAAGTATTAAAATATTAGCATGTGTTATTAGAATCTTTATTTTATTAGTACCTTTTCCTGAAAACCCTTCTGGTTGCCACTCTGCATGTTTTCATGGAATGAGATTTTTCCTCCCTGAGTAACATAAAGAAAACTCTTCAGATTTTTCAGCATTAAATTTATGACCCTCTATTCTAATCCCCATTTTTACCTCTTGGCCCTTCTTTGGTAACTGGTTACCAGTTACACGATAGAGTAGCCTTAGGAAATTCACTCTGATGAAACAATCTCTTTGATCAGGATGAGTTAAGTGTTTGTTTTAACTCTGGAGGGAGGGTACATTTTTGGACATGCTTGGCTATTTTTTCGCTTGTTTTTAAGTTATTTACCAGGCAACAATGACATGCAATGTCATCATCCATAACAACATCTGCTGGTATTGAAACACTCCTCTCAGCAGATGCCTCCAAACTGGTATTTGGTGACATAGCTTTGGTGAAATTCTTGTGATTCAATGATTTGAGAAGGCAGTTAAATGGGTTTCCTTAGTTCATGTGCATCCCTCTCATGTGCATCGCTCTACTCCAAGAGATGTGGAGATTTGGATCAAATTCAGCGTGGCAACTGATGTTCTCATGATCAGGAATCTAGCTGGCACATTACAAAATCTTTCAACACAGGCTTTCAGTTTTGAGTGGGCTGGTGGTATCTGCATTTTCAAATTCTTGCTAGCATTTGAAACCAGGAATATCATTGCTCTGAAATTCCACCTCCAGACAGCTACCAGATTTCTCCACAAGTACAGCATGAAGGATGAGGATGCCTCTCCTATTCAGACTCATTCATCCTTCCTTAACACAAGGTTCTGAAGGAGTTAAATCCTCAGACTAGTAAAGACTGTGGTCTTGCCAATCTTTTCTTTTTTTTTCTTTTTTTTTTTTCTTTTTTTTTTAAGGTGCCAGACATAAAAATAAAGAAGATGTATCACCACACTTCCTTAAAAGCTGAGCTTCCTGATTAAGAATAAATGCAGGATATACAGTGTATTTCATGCTGAAATGCATTCCCTTCTAGAATTTCATGAATACAATTAGCCATTAGCGAGATCTCCACACACACAGAGGACTCAGTTCAGGAAATAATAGAAACAGCTACATACTGCTAAAATGTGGAGAGGGACAAAACCAAAAAACAAGAGCCAACTGTTGTGTTAGTATTGTCCTGATAGTGCTCCATCTCTGTCTCCAGTCAGGCTGAGAAGAGGGGATGAGTGATCATGTTGTAAAATGCCCAGCAGGAGCTACGATGCAATGTGTTTGTACTCTTTATCACCGTGCAGGGGTGATGGCTGACCCTGGAATGCTGCATTTCACCAGTTTAGTCCAGGATACCTACATGTCACTGCTTTTTAGCAGTACTTCAAACATCCATGAATTAGAATTATTTCAGGGACAGGAAATTCTTTCATCTTTTTTGATATCCAAGTACTAAAAATACCATTGACAAACCTTGAGCACTCATGTGTGAAAATGAATTTTAAAGGTCCCTACCTTTGGTGCTGCTTGGGGCTATCTCAGTGTACAGGAACCTGTTCTGTTTTTTTTCTTTTGTGGTTTCTTTTTTCCTGCAGCTTTTTCCTTATTGGGTGTGGGAAGGACTTCTATTGGATTGGTAAGTGCAGCATGTACACGACTACCTGATTCTGCTTCCTTACACCTGTGGTGTATAGAGAACCTGGCTGCTACCAGGTTTAAGGCATTCTTTAGTGCTTGGGGTTAGCTTGGGACTACCTGAATCTGGTGCTTTGAGGAAAGTCTTCTCTGTACTTTTTACATTTTATTGAGTGAATTGCAAGGTTTTCCATTTTAATGTGTTACACAAATAATCATTGTATCTTCCAGCAGTACTTGCAGATGTTTCTGACACCCTGGTGAGGAGACAGGTTCTATGGTGTCAGGGTTAAAATGGGCAGACATACGTTGGATTTTTCACTCTGGAGGCAGTGTCATATCTTGGACTGAGTAAAAGGAAATTTACAGATTGATGTCCAGAACATCATGTGAAGCATCCACTCTGCCCATTTCAGGTTCAAAATGGATAATTGCAGAGGAGTTCCTGATATACAAATAAATATGTGCAACTTTTCTTTTCTGAATGACAAAGAAACATCTCCCCACATACTTCAGAGTATATTTTTAATCAGGATTTAATTTTATTGTCTGTGTTTTAGTGCTACAGCTGGTTCTTATGCCTAGTGCTTTTTTCTTCTCCCACTGAGTCTAATTTCCTCAAAACAGAAACAAATCATGTAACTCTCTCCATGATCATGCTGCAATGATGCTGTCATAGTTATTTCTGTCTTCTGTTGTACAAGCCATATTAAATAGTGGCTATTATAAGGTTTTTCAATTTAGACTTCATTGGCAATCTGAAGCCTACCATTTTTTTTGTCATTCATCATGATGACTTTAAAGTGTACTCTGCCTAAATTCTGGATCCAGTAAATCAGGAACAGAGGATAGCTCTAGGAAAAGAAAGAAGCCTAAGGAGGAAAATAAAACATCTAGGTAGAACCTGCCTGAGATCCAGCTATGTTCCTATGTTGAGGTAAGGATGGAAACTTTGTTCCCCAGTAATAAATTGCAATGCTCGGTTCTAAAAAAATATCTCTGGCGGACAGATGAGCTGAAGTCATATAATAAATGTTTGGGAGAGTTTCTGGCATATATCGAGATTAGACACAAAAACATGTTGCTGAGCAAGACCAAAAGTTACCATATCTTCTCAATATGCCTTTTCTTTCTGCTTGCCTTGGTGAATGGGATTATCTGTTTTCACATCCTAGTTACACTCAAGAGAGTATTTGTACGAGCTGAGCTAGAAAGGCTGTGTGCAGGCTAGTAGTGCCATGCCAGTACTCACTAGAAAAAAGCATCAAACAGGATACCAATTCCTCTCTAAAATATCTTTTTCTGAACTGGGTTTAAGCCTTTTTTTGCTCCAGAATTGCCCCTTCCTTGCTTTTCTGTCTCCTTTCAGAAATGCTGTGCTTCCCATGCTTGTTCCTACTTGGATCACAAGCCTCTGTTGATTTTCATTCTGATGCTCTCCCCATAAAATTAAATGCAGAGCTCAAGGCCACTGTATAAAGCAGTCATGTTTGTATCTTGAATGGGCACATCTTCTCTAAATGTTCATGATATTGTATGAACATGCACAGCACTACAATTTCCTGCCTCTCCACTACCTCCCAAGGTCATTACATACCAGACTAGAGTAAGATACAGTTTTTCTAAAATTTACAGTTATAACTGAAGATTACTTCAATACCTTAGTTGTCCTGATCTCTACTTGGCTTATTTAATTGATCCTAACATCAGCTGTCTTTGAGGATTTCTGAAATATATAAATATATGTATTTTTTTAAAAAAATGTTTCACTCTATGACCTCCAGGCTCAGACTCTTTATTCACTTTTTTCTGACAAGCAGATTTTGCATTAGTTTACTCAAAACCTGAAAGTAGCATCAAGGATTAGAGAAATCTAAAATTCATCATCTACAGTTCCTCAAGTGTGAATTTAATATGAGAGAAAACTGACAGTGTTATTGCTGCCAGGGTATATGGCTCTGAAGCCATTCAGCAGGGCCACAATGAATTTGGTTTATATCTGAAAAGGATGCCTATTGACAAAAATGTATCAGCCCATTTCTCAAGAGAAAATCAAACCCATTCTTTTCCAAGATTTATGTACAGAGCTTTGGAAAGCATTTATTTTACGAACAAAACCAGGCATATTGCTTCCTCTGTGCTGCACTCATCAACTCAGTATTCTAATAGATTTACCAAGAGGCACCAGTAAGACCATGGTTTGACTAGAGCAACTTATTTATAATGAATGCTTACAAACTAGATTAATTTAGTCTCACTCCTCTCAAAGCGACTGGTTTCCCTGTGGGGGTGTTTCACCCATTGCTAACCACGAAAATGCCATCTTTGAGTGACCAGCTTCATCAGAGGTCACATCCAGAGAGAGTTGTCCATTACACTGCTTCCTACTTCCTCCTATTGCTCTTAGAGTAGTTGCAGAAAAGTACTTGAGATTTTATTATCTGAACTATGGCATCAGTTATAATTAATGTGAAATTGTTTGTTTCCTGGCAGGATGATGCCACGTCTCAGGATGTGGGTAAACTGATCATGATGATGGTCTCTCCTTTTAGGTGAGGAAAACTTGAAAGAAAAGCTGAGGAAGCCACACATGCTTTTATTTCTTCCATAAATTATGGCAATTTAAAGCCAAGTAGCAGAGAGGGTTACAAATCATAAACTAATAATATTGGTTTTCCTTTCTGGAACACACAGCCCTCTACAAAACATTGCTCTGAGAAAAATATTAGACATCCACTAAGCTATGCTTAACAGAAGCATTTATGTTACTCTTAGACTGAATTAAATAGGGTGACATAGAGCAAGTACACAGGAATAGTCATATGATTTACTAATTCTCACCATCACTACAGTTATTCTTCTAATCTTACATACTGAAATTAAAGTGCTTTAGCAGAGACCCTAACATTGTCTCTTAAGCTTTTAGAAGTTACTCTTGTACATTTCAGAGAGCATATTTACATACTGAGTTTTTAGACAGATACAGAGATATAGATTCCTGTCTGTACTTTTGTAGATAAAAGTATTTTTTTAGAAACCAGGTGGGAAAAAAAGAATTTAATAAAAGAGGACCCAATTTCTTTCTCCATTTTCAGGAACCATGGTCAGGATCTAATGAGCTGTAATTTGGGAAAGGAAAACTACTGATCAAAGCAGCTGCAAAATTACATGTAAGACAGGGAATGCAGTTTCAAGGACTCTGATATCTTTCATCTTCTTTTACCATCTCTGGATAAGGCGAGGAATATCCAGGAGGGCATATTCTAAAGTGTGTACCCTCAGCCAGTTTGCTGATGACACAAACTGGGAAGAGTGGCTGACACACCCAGAGGGTTGTGTTGCCATCCAGAGGGATCTGGGCAGGCTGGAGAAATGGGCTAATGGGAACATCATGAAGTTCAACAAGGGGAAGTATAAAGTCCTGCACCTGGGAAGGAGCAGCCCCAAGCATCAATAGGTCCTGGGGAATGCCCAGCTGAAAAGATGCTTTGCAGAACAGGACTGGGGTCAAACATAGGCCAGCAGTGTGTCCTTGCCTCTGGGGCAGCTAATGGTATCCTGGGCTGCAACAGGAAAAGTGCTGCCAGCAGGTCCAGGGAGGTGATTGCCCTCTCTGCTTAGCACTGGGAAGGCCTCAGCTTGTGTGCTCTGTCCAGGTCTAAGGATCCTCAGTACAAGAGGCCCTAAGGCACAGTGGGGAGAATCTAATGAGGGGCCACAAATATGACAGAGGGACTGGATCATCTCTCTATAAGGAAAAGATGAGAGAGCTATGGCTGTTCAGCCTGGAAAAGAGAAGGCTCAGGGGGATTTTATCCATGTGGTAAGTATCCAAAGGGAGGATGCAAAGAGGACAGAGCCAGGGTCTCTTCAGTGGTGCCCAGCAAGAGAACCAGAGGCAATGATCATATACTCAAATACAGGAGGTTCACTCTGAACATCAAGAAACACTTTTTCACTGTGGAGGTGACCAAACACTGGCACAGATTGTCCAGGAGAGTTGTGGAGTATCCAATCTTGGAGATACTCAAAAGCTGTCTGGACATAGTCCCGAGCAACCAGCTCTGGGTGTCACTTGCTTGAGCAGCAGGGACTCGACCAGAGGACCTCCAGAGGACTCTTCCAACCTCAGCCATTGGATGACTTGGTAAGACTCCCAGGCCAGGCTGGGATTAGGATTCTAAAACAGTTCCTTGCTTTCCATCCCATTTGAGGAAGTGAATTTTGCTTGAGAGCCCATTGAGGGAGGAAGAACGGGAGGGAGGAGGAGATCTAAGACTGCAGGAAGATCTGTGTGTTCTAGATACTAAATCACCTGGTTCTTGGAGTGAGAATTAGAAGTGTAGGAGCCTGTGAGAGGTCAAAATTATGGCCAGCAGCTCTAAAAGGAGACAAAAAGAACTGGATAGAGCCTGTCCACAAGGATTACTGAGAAACGTTTTCTCACAAGGGTGGTTCCATGAGATCAGATGTCGCTTCTCTACACCTTCCCAAACAGCACTGTCTGAATGCTTGATTGATCTCCTGGGGTTCACTGCCTTCAGACTGGCATTTCTTCACTATATTGACTACGAAAGTATCAAAGGAAGGATCAAGTGCCAGAGATAAGAAAGACTTGTGGGAGATGCTGTAGAAGCAGTGCTAGAGAAGATGGCAGCAGGTCACAGAACTTAAACACAAGATGAGAGATATACAAGATTTTTTTTTTTTTAATTAAAAAGCCACCTGTGTTTGCCTAGGCAAATCCTTCATGCTCATCTGAAACCATATTTAACAACAGATTTCAAAGGATCAGTGGTACAGGGGTTTAAATAAAAAGATCCTGCAAACGTGTCAGAAGAGCTTTTTCAGTGAGATGATTAAGAGGACTAAATTGAGGAGAAAAAGGGGGTTTTTTTAAATTTTGCTCCAGATTTTCACTGTTCTGCACCTTGTTCTGCTCAGGTTGGGCTTAGCTACTTGATTTGATCTTCATTACCATACTAATTTCCAGTTATTCTACAACTGGGAGAAAACTTCCCAGGAGAAAGACCTATGAATGCAGAGTTCAGGCCAAGTTTACCTCAGTCCTTGCTGCCTGTGTGAAATATTGCCAGGCCAGAATGGTAGCTTTTAAATCTAAGTCTTTTGGCACAAATGTGTCAAATGGGAAGAACTCACCCTCGCACTTTGACATATCAAAATCTATAGTTCAATCAGGACAAAATTTGACAGTAGAACATTCTTCCAGCATTAATAACTGTTGTAGCTTGGTGTAATGTGAGACAATATTGCTAGTCATAACATAAAATTTCACAAGTCTTTCTCAAACTGGCAGAAGAGAAAGCATGCCAGGTTTTTCAGCCCATGTATTTTGGGAGAGGAGTGAAAACAATTGGAGAGGGCCTATGAACTGACTTTGGCAATTACAAGATTAAATGGAGACACATGTCTTAGTTCTGTATAGATTTTATCAGTGTGTAGAATACCCATCAGACTACATTTTCCACATTTTCACCAATTTTACACATCCTTTTGCAATTAACACATGGTTCAAAGACTGAAATAAAAAAATCATTGATACTTTATATTTATGTCATCTGGCATTCATGCATAATTTCTCCCTGAATTATTCCATGTTGTCTGGGAACAGCATTTGACAACAGCAATCTTCAAAGGGTTAGTCCTGCAGGAGCTGTGTAAAGCAGATCCTGCAGACTCTTACGTGGATAGTGCTGGTTTAGTCAGATGATGATTAACTAGGAGAGCTGATCCAAAACAATTGAAGTAATGTAATGTCTTTTTAATGATTTCATGCTGCTAGGCTGAAATACCTGATTTTGTGGCACAAAGCATAAGAGCTGGGTGTCCATCCGATACCACGGGATCTTCAGCACTCCACCCTGCCATGTTACATGTGTGCAGGAAAACCTCTTTTACCTATAAGAGACCCTTCCACAAGACTAGTGTCTAAGGATGCAGAAACAATGAAAGGTGCATTTTTTCTTAATGTCAGTAACATTGAGATTTTCACTGTATATTAGCTTGGAGAAATTCTACATTGATACCAAATCTTGATGATAGTTTTTCTAATAAATTTGGACTTCTTACCAATTATAGTGATCCAAGTGATCTTATATTCCTAAGCCTGTTGAGTCACTTTTTTTTCCATCAACATTAACAAAAAATCATGGAAATGAAGCCAAAGAGGACCATTGTTAGAAAAGCACCTACTCATTGAAGTAGTGGCAAAATTTAGCTTTTAAAAAAGAAACAAAGATTATTTATGCATTATTGAATATTTTTATAATTATTGTAACGCTGTATCCTACAAGCAGAAAAGAATTTTTGGAATGTAAATTTTTGATATTATGATAGTGATTTGTTAGCACTTAGCTAAAAGTTATGGCAAATATAAACAGGATCAGTCCCACATCTGCCACATATTGTCATAATTCAAGGTTTATGAAAATACATTGAGTGATATCAGCCTTTGGCAAAGCATTACTGATGTGAATGTCTGCCTCACATAGTCTGGCACAGCAGAAAATACTGGGCTGAGGCTCGACCCAAAGTCCATTGTACAGCTCTGCTGAAATTACTTTCAAGAAATGATAATGTGCAGCTGCACAGTCACTGTTTTATACAGCAGCTTAGCATTGTGAAACAGGGCATTTCCAGGGGATGTACAGAAGCATTTGTGCAATTGTGAGACACATTGCTCAGCTTTAATCTAGATGTACAATGAAGCCAAGGCACAAAACATACAAAGAGATCCTCGTAGATGTGGCAAACCGATGTGTTGTGAGCAGAGGCTCTGGCTACTCTGCAGGTACTGCTCTCTGTAGCTGATGGAAGGCTTCCAGCCACACAGACTGTGCTGTCTCATGTGGCAAGGAGTGTTTATATCACCTCAAACACTGGTGCTGGCAACGTGGGGCAGGTATACAAGGTGAACTCCTCAGGAGTAACCCCATTCCCTGTCAGGATGAGCCATGGGTGATATCTTTCCTGTCCTGTATGTCTGGTTCCCTTTGTGAAGACCCAGGAGTGCAGGCAGGAAGGCAGCTGCAGCAGAGAACAGTAACACCTCGATCTGAACAAACATTGGACCAAGAACTGTGAGACACAAGAGAAAGTAATGCAAACACGGAGATGGAAAAATTAGGGCTAATTTTGGCTGATGCTAAGACATTTGTCATCAGGTGTGCACTTAGGTTTCTTGAAAGCTTGAACAAAAACAACACAAAGGACGTTCTCTCCTTGCAAGTCTGGAGTACCTAACAGTGACTCCAGTGGCTCTGCCTGAAGTGAGTCATGCCTCTATTACTCACTCTGTATGAGAAGGTTTAAATTACTTCAGCAAAAGTATTGCACAAAAGGTTTAAAATTAAACAAAAATAAATACTTTTTTTACACAACTACACTGTAGATTTCAATAATGCTGCTTGGTGTCAGCTTAACAGCAAGCAGGTTGATGAGAGCCTTGGAAAATCCATGACTGCATTAGAAGCTGCCAGCTCTAGAAACCCTTAAAGAAACCTTAAACAGCTCATAGAAATTGGGAAACTGCAAGAGAGTCATATACAGGGACTTTGCACTAGTTTATATTTGTCTTGTTTTTATGGTTGGAGTCAGAGCATTGAGCTAATGAATCTTTAAGACTGTCTGAGATGTATTTATTCACATTTTTGAGTATCAAAGCAGACACTTAAAATGGATGTTGAGAGGTTACCATAGTCAGTGTCTTACCTGTATACTTTCAGCATGCTTTTTTTCCTAGTTTATTATTTAAAAACTTGGTTAAGGAGAATGTCACTTGCCTGAGAGGCATTTAGAGTCTTTATTCTCAACCTTACCAGGAAGGATTTCCCCCATCTTTCCTTACCTCAGGCAGAAATTGAAGTACCTTGCTGAAGAGTATCACTTGAATACTGCTGGACCTTCATAGAACCCATTCAAAACAAGCACCCACACTGGCTGTGCATCTCAGTAGTCTCCTTGTTTCTCTTTCCAGTGTGAGTTGTGACTGTTCTGTTCTAGACTCACATCTACATCATGTGTTTTAATTTTCTAAGATGAATGACATCACCACCACCATCAAAAGCTTTTCTAAAGTAAAATAATACAATAGAAATTGCTTCTCCTTTTTGCTTCTCCTTTGTCTGCAGCATCTGTTACTCATTATGGAATAAAAGTGGATTATTCTGTTATAATCTATTCTCAAACACTCACACACAAAATTACATTACTCTCTGAGTTTTTTACTCTCTGAGTGTTATCCTCCAGGTAGTCCAATAGTTACTTGTTCCATTACTTCTGTTTCCACAAACAGAAGCTTTGCTGATTGGTTGCATCTTATTTCTGTCTTTTTAAACCTCTCAAAATGTTTACTCTTCCCATTGGATGAAATGCAACCTATTATCTATCCATGAATTGTCAAAAATGATTTTTAATAGCCCTGAAATTTCCTCAGCCTGTTCAAGATGTGTCCTAGGACATAAAGGTGCCATCCTTGCCTTGGCACTCCACTAACCAAGCTAATTAACAGTAGTAAGTCAATCCACTGTCTGATGACGGAGGAGGTCTGTGGAGCCACACTGAATTTCGTTTATCCATGGACTGAGGCATATCAAACAGAGGGTACTTTGGAAATGTCACCATTGCACGTTTAACTTTCAAAATGTGTGCCCTGCTGCTCTGATCATCTGTGCTCTGTGCAACATCTGTAGTTCTAAGTGATTCTTTCCATATGGTGAAAGTTCTGGAAATTGACAGGCTAATTTGTACAACCAGAATGTACTCATATAAATAAGATTACACTAGGATCTTTGGGGCAAGGGGAATTTTCAATGCCATATGTGTTAATTTCTGTGCCAGATAAAATTATTTTAATCCACTGCAATTGTATGTGCTTTGCCCAGGAAAATTATACTCTTGACATCCTATTCTCTCTGCTGCATTTCTGAACTTCTCAGACAAAGAGAATGCTTGCCTGTGCTTGAATAAAATCTCATCTATTGTGTTAGTCTCCATCCTTGCTTACTTGATTACTTAGCATGCCACAAAAACAGGTTTTTGTAATGTTTGATCCTTATCAACATTTGCCAAGGAGGATAATGCCAGTTTCAAAATTGGTGTGATTTTTGGTATATTTTTTTGGTGGAAGACAATTGTAGTTTTGTGTCTCTTAAATAATTTCTGTAAAGAAAGAAAAATAACAAGACAGACCCATCAGCTGGTTACAAAGAGTATTTGAGTTATAATAATTAATTGTGAAGGTGGAAGCTGGGGATTATGAGACTCGTTGGACTGAGCATGTTAGATATAGGAAGACAATCCTTTGATTCCATCAAGTTCTCACTGTAAGCCCCCTCCTGATAACTGAGCAGATGTATGCAGATATTTGACTATTAGGTTTGACAGGAAAGAGAATTGAAACTGACTACTGAACTCTACAAGTACTAAGCATAACATAATTTTGGACACTGTCAATGTTTCTATTAAAAATCTGAAACTATCGTTGGAGTAGGGTTTGTGTATTGTGGATGTAGGATTTGTGATTTATTTTCCATCAAACACACACGTGAAGAAGTCTTCACAAAGTCAATTTTGATAGTGAGTGTAAAAGCATTTGAAGTGAAGACTGTTAATATGACTGAAACCCCAGTAAATCATTGCTTTGGGCACCTTTCTCTCCAGCTGGACACCTTCAGAAACTCCTCAGCTTGAAAGAATTATTTGGTCAACTTGTTTCCAAACCCTATTTCTTTTTTTCAGTGTAGCTGCAAATACAATAAACTCAGGCAAAGTGAGATGAACTGGCATTTCAGATTAATGTCAACATCTATGTGAAAATACTTCCCATCATTGGATAGCACTATTAGCTATATCTAGTTTATTTGGATAGCTGCATTTAGTACTGCAGACTTCACTTCATTGCAGCTGCAGGCTGTTAAACTAGACCATGACCTCTTTTAGTTATTACTTAAGGCAGTAATAGTAGTGATACAGATTACAATGAAGATCCCTTGAGAAAAAGTACAGAAATTAAACTCTATGTCACTAGAATTTTTCATGTCCTATAGTGAAGCCAGTGTATTAATAATAAAAAAAAAGAAAAAAAAGAAAAAAAAAAGAAAAAAAAAAGAAAAAAAAAAGAAAAAAAAAAAAAAAAGAAAAAAAAAGGGGGGGGCGGAAATAATGTGGAAACACCTAGCTAGAGGAATCTCATTTTTTGTATTGACTTCGCTCCTAAGTATCAAAGCTGAGATTAAAGGAACAGTGCATGGAGGCAATAAGAAGAGCAAACTCAGAATGATTTAGGAAAGCAAATCAAATGCTTTAGGGCACAAGATGAACACCTCTGAGACGAGGATTTGAACATAAATTTCAGGTAGGCTTGACTTAGAGTGGAAATACACCATGTGAACTTTCTTCAAAAGTTAATTACAGACCATTGCAGGAGGCAGGAAATTTCATCATTTAGACCCTTGGTCTTTTCTGGCTTGTTGAGACTTATGTTCCTATGAACATTTGAAGTTACCACAGGCTTCTGTTCATTTTCTTGCCTTGGAATACCTTAGGGATTTTTATGCTGCAGTTTCATGTTTATTCAGAAAACGATATCAAATTTGATAAAAATTCAATAATGGCATTCAATTGGACAAGAATATATGCATGATTTTTTGTTGTTTGATATCAAAGTTACTAGTGAATGTATATGGACATGAGGAGATAAAGTACATAAAAAGGCATAAAAATCAGTTAGTTAGACTGCTGAACTTTGTTGCCAGGACCTACAGCTTTAAAGTGCTAATTAAGGTTAGCTGATAATTTCTCTTATGTGCATCAGCTGTGTAACACTGCACATTGGGTATGCTTTGCAAGGGAACATTTCTTATTAAAGATGGTACAACTCCTTTTCCCTGTGATTCAGAGGAACATGATCCAGACACAAAAAGATAAAACCCACTGAATATTACTTTTTACTTTGGACGAAATCATCTAACCCCACTCTCTGAATGATTCATTGCAATATTATCAAGAGATAACTGGGAATGTGTATTATAAATAAAGGACAGACCAATTTCAAAAGAGGTGATGCTATCAGGAGAAGCATTTATGAGAAGAAAATAGATATAGGGATGAAATTTAAGGTAACATATTCAAAAATCTTTCTTCAGATTTTAATCAAACACCCAGGTTTATCTTTCAAGTAGTGCTATGCTTCCAGCACTTGGCTAAAAAGAGCTAGGCGTCTCTGGGACATGCAGAATTTGAAAAGTTCACAGCCAGTCATGGAAGATTTATAAAGGCTGCTCTATTTTACTTGAAGACAGACACAGCCGCTCATGCATATTCATTCATTTTAATTCAATAAAAGGTAGCAATTAGTTTATACTATGCACAATTTCAGGATGCTCCCCTTCCTCTCTTGAGTGTAAAAGACACATACTTACTGTAAATGATGAAAAAAGCCTTTTAGTTAATCCTGAGGCATCCTATAGACTGATTGCTTTGTAAGTACTCCTCATCTACTACAGCAGGTGAAAAAAACCAGCTGAAAACCAGCCATCCATGGTATAATACTTCCCTCCTGTGCCATGCCTCCATAAATACATAACCCAGGCAGAGCAGCCTGTGGCAGCCTTTCAAACCAGTGAGAAAGGGTACCCATTTTTTTAGTGTATGCTGCCCAAAAAACACTTTCTTTCCTGCAATGGAGAAGGTTGAGAAAAGAACGGTTTCCTACTTAATTCTTCGTCTTCCACACCACAACATGATTTGCTATTTTCCAAATAGTTAGGATGGCTCCCTGAGAAGAGATGCCCTGCAGGGTCCTTTTACCCTTGGCAGCACAGCTCTTCAAGATGCCATGCTGCTATTTGTGGCTTCCTACCACAGCTGTGCATATGTAATACACCAAGCAGCAGCCAGGCAGGCTTTGGCAGCAGGAATAAAATTATAATGTGAGGACTGGAAGAGAAGTTACTTGTTTTTTATTGTTCTGGTAAGAAATTAGTAATCAAATGTACAGAAGAAAGTAATTGCTTGCTGTTCTGAGCAATTGTTCCAGAAGGAAGAGTTTGTTACCACAAGAACAAGGGTCAGGTTCACTAATTGTATGTTCATGATTAGCAGTAGGCTTAATCTAGGAAAATTTTGCAGTTGTATCCGGGATCTGTTTGTCCAGTTTAGCATTTTCCATGTATCCGTTTCTCCACCATCACCACCCCAAATGACAAAGGCAGAAGGGGAACTGTGGCAGAATGGAAGTGGGAGTGGTAATGCTTTAGTTCTTGAGAAATCTAGAGAAAAAGTAAGAGGCTGAGTTGCACTTAAATGCAGTCTGACTTTGCCCCACTCCTATTTCTGAGGTGATTGATTAAGCTTTTATGTAGTTGCATACACATTTGATTCCATTTTGAATGCCTTTATGTATCCTGTCTGATCTCCAGATGCTACCCTAGAAAGGCACAGATTTCCTACGGGTCCTATGGCATATCTGCAAGCTCTGTGTGAATGCAATCATAGCTTGCATCCAGAGGACACAGATTTCAGACGAACACACTTAAAGTTTTCACTAAATTGTCTGCCACTAAGGATGAAGCCACTCCAGCCCCAGTGCCTCCACTGTCCAGTATAACTCAGGCAAGTTATATTTTGCAGTTTTAACAGTGGGGGACTATTCAAACTGGTTGCAGGACAATCCCAAAGTCTATCCTTTTCCTGCAGCCATTCTTCAAAAGGGTCACATGTCAATAGCACATGCCTTGATCTCTGCAGGAGATTTTATTCAACTGAGTGTTCGGTTCAAATTTGCAGTAAGCTTAGTGGCCTTGCAAACTCTAAGTGTGAAGCTACATCTGGTAGTGAGAACCCTCATCCCTAGTGTGCCTTTCTGTAGTGAACACAGCGTGCAGTGAAGGAAGCAGGTATCCCACAGATTTGTGCCCACCCCTTTCTATATTTGGTGTGTTGGGATGTCACGTCAAAGGAAGAGAGTGATCCTTGCCACAGGCCAGCCCTGGATTTTACTGCACTGTAGGCATTTCCATGGTTTTCTTTTCTGTCCCAGCTGTCTTGGTTTGGAAAGACAGGTATCTGCTAGGGAAAGCTGGAGTTCCCCTTGAAATGGAGAACGTAAACCCCCTCCCTCCAAATTATTATAATTTTGCAATTAGGGGCTTTCAGGCAAAGATATGGGAATAGGAATAACAGTTCTTTACTAGGAATATTAAAAATACAAATGTAGTAGTATAAAAAGAACAAAAAAACAAGCAAGCAAACACACAAAAATCCCAGAAACCCTGACAGAGTCAGAAATGCAACCTGACACCCTGTTGGTCAGGGTGTTGGAAGCAGTCCAGATAAATCTTCCTGGAGTAACAGATGTGGTTTTGTTGGACTAGAGATAATCCTGTAGAAAGAATCCAGTAGTGATGAGATGGGTCCAGTCTTCATATAGAATCCAGTGGAAAACAGGCTGCCTGATGTTTCCGAGTCTCAGGTTTTATCCAGGTACGAATGCTTGGCTCCTCCTACTGGGTGGAGCATCTCACAATGGGATGATGTAATTTTATCAGTCATTGGTGAGCTTTAATGGCCCATAAACAGAAGATATCCCCAGAGGTAGGATTGGTCATGGAAGACATAAGGAACATTGCTCCGCCTGGTTTTAACAGCTGGCCCATTATCAGAAGGCACCTGTGCCCTCCCCCCTGGAGTTATGAGGAATAGGTTATACAAGAGATAAAGAAAATACCTCCCTAACCAGTTTCAACAGATGGAAAAATAGAATAAATATTTTTGGCTACATATTGCAACCCAAGACACCTGCCCTGTCCTACCTTGCTTACAAGGTATCACAGAGCCATAAAAAATCTTTCCTAAAAACTATCCTTCAGCTTGCATAAACCCCTACTCAACACCCACCTCCAGGAATCA
>VZSR01001854.1:16438653-16576490 GCA_013398615.1 Brachypodius melanocephalos | reverse complement strand
TTCCTTTCCTTTCCTTTCCTTTCCTTTCCTTCTTTCCTTTCCCACACCAGATAACATAGTCCTGCATTACCTCGCATTTTTGCAAGGTTCTTCAGAGGAAGAAAATTACCTAAAAAATCCCTAAATAACCAACTTAACCAACATTTCAGTCATCTGGCAGGAATCATCTATCAGTGAGAATGGAGTATTTACTGTTTCCCCTTTAAGAAGCATAAAAGATGTCACTTCTGGTTTATATAACTTTCCAAAATAAGTCTTTCTGAAATAAGATTATTTAATTAGCAAATACAGTGTATTTTGTAAGAACTAGAAGATCCTCTCCAGTGATATAACACCTTCCTAATCTAATCCACTGTGGCCTGTGGTGATTTTTACATGTTTTCCCACAGATTTATCACAAGAAGTAGAACTTTGGCTCCCAGTACACATGGGCAATCTCATGAGATAGCATTTTCTTTTTTTTTTTTGTTTTTTTGGTTTTTTTCTGAGGGCTAAGGGGTAGAAAGATATAGAGGACAAGAGATTATTTCACAGAAAAGCACACTCAAGATGCAACCTTGAAATTATAAAGTTCAGCTCCAGCTCTTCTATTGAACATCACCAGTGTTTTGGAACTTTTAGGAAGGAAAGTCTCATATCTGCAGGAGCTGTTCTCTTTTTCAGGAGTTAAATAGATAACTGACAACTTCCACAGGTCACTTCTGGCAGAGCTGGAAAACTCTCAGTCCAACAAGAGGAAAATCCATCAGCTTGCAATTTTTCTGTCACAGTTTCTCAGAAAATGTTATATTAGGTAATTCTTTAAGTTATGCTGATTCATCTTAGTTGTGACACATTCTGTGGCTGAGACTACACAGGCTGCAACAACTGCTGCTGCATCAAGGGTGGTCTTTTTTCAAATATGAGGGGCTTGTATTTTTAATTCTTAATTGAGATTAATCCCTTGAAGATAAAACAGACCTACCTGCAGTGAGAGAAATAACCAGAGCAGTGCTTCTTCAAGCAGGAATGAACATCTCAGACCTAAGTGGATTACCTTTTCCTTTCACCACCGTAAATAACAGCAAAGTATGTCAGCAAAATACCTATTTTGTTGCCCTTTGTGGTTTGGTTTATCAAGAAAAATTTTCATTTTCACTAAATGACTATCTCGACTTGGGTTTTGACATCATGGTGTAAGTATGACAAGTTTCAGTTCCCACTATCACGAGGTCTCTGTTGTGAAGTTCTCACCCTGCCCTGTGTGTACTGAAGAGCTGTACCACACCAGGGTTCAGCTCATGGTGGGATCCCCCAGAAGGCCTTTCCATAGAAGAAACACTGCCGTTTCACTGCCTTGCTACAAACATTGGACAGTTCGCAGTTTTTCAAGTTGTCAGACATAGGCTGGAAGCATATTGAATGGACTAAAGGACAACTATAAGGATTTGAGAAGCTTTTACATTATTTTTGATGTTTCACCACTGCTTCTCAAGGTTTGATGTTGCCTGTACTGCATATTACAGTAATTCTGATGCTTATAGACAAGGAAATACAAAGAAAGTTTTGTTTTGCTTTGTTTTTTAAGTGTTTTTTTTTTTTTTTGTAAACATATAAAAAAGGATCTGTACAGCTGATACTAAAATAAATTCACTTTGGCCTTGTACAGTAACTTTTGCTCATACAACATCTAATGGAAAAGCTAATTGACATTCTGTCATTTCTGTTTCAATTAACTGAACTCACTGATGCTGCCCTCTAGAATTCCTGACAGATGATCTATTTCCAAAATAAACCAAGTAGCTAAATCTATTTGCAAACAAAGATTACCTCATTCTGGAACCCATGCTAAGCGTTTTTTTCCATCCTCATCAACTGGAACAAGAGAAAATATTAAGAAAATGCTTTCAAACAGTTAAAGATCAAAAGGGAGATTGTATGTCACAGGAAGACCACGGTTGAGAAAAATTAATCATAGGTAGTTTCAAATGTTTTAAAAATAAATCAGCACCCTTGATAAAAAGCAGCATACTGGCAATTAAGACAGGAATTCCAGCAGAAAAACATAGCAATTATGGATGATATGACAGCATTTCAAGAAGAAAAATGTACTACAATCAAAACCCAGAACTTTTATATCATCATCCAGGTAAGCCTCTAAAAGCATGCTGAAATAATTAGTGAAGGAATGGAAAAGAATTCCAACCACAATTTCTTGGACAATGCAAATGAAAAGCCCTACAGAGATCCGTCAGGGCATCACAGGTTCCTGTTCCAGGAGTGCCAAGAGGTCCTAGCATGTGTGATGGTAGGATCTGGCAGTCAGGTCATCTCTTGGGCACTGGGGCAGCCACAGCCCCAGGGTGAGGCTGGCACTGGCCAGGCATGATAGGAGCTGTGGCTCAGGTCAGGGTCAAACAGTAGAGGCTCAGCTTAAAAACAGCTCCCAGAAAAAGGGGCTGTGGCTTCCCCAGTATCCCCAGCTACAGAAGGGAGGGGATGTTGTCATATTTCCAAAAATTTCCATGTTTCCTGAATGATGGGGAAATGCACTCAGACCCCCATGTATGGAAGTTTGAGAAACACCTCAGTCTTCTGCTGAGACTGGATGCTTCTGCCTATGTAGGGATGTATCAGTGTTGAGCAATACTGGGTTGGATAGGAAACTAGGTATGCATTTCTAAAAATGCAAGAGAGCAGTGTGAAAATAAAGATTTTCATTGGGCAAGTGGTTTCTGCCTGCAGGAGATTTGAATTGGTTGACATAACTGTAAAATCTTCCACTGCAGGATGAGTGTGTGTGCTCATACCAAAAATCAGACACGCTCAGTGAACCAGCAAATAATCCACTGTCATTAGCATGGCTATTAACCATCTGCAGAGATCTTTTAGTGTAATAAACCTGGACATAGAAATGTGGCAAATGGCCTTTTTACTCAGGAGCACGTTTTATGTTGTATTAAACATGCAAAGTGTATTTAAAATTAAACATCTGCTTACAGACAAAATGCCTTATTTTTGTTTACAGGTGAAGTCCACCAAGCTTCATTTTCCACCGAGTCCACCACCTGAGTTTCATTGTGAAAGGAGTGTACATGTGGTATTCAGCAAATAGAATGATGTGTCTGTATTATTTAAGTAGATTTAACTTTCTACTCTCTCACTAGTATTTTGTTTTGAATGTACTACACTGGCAATTACTCCCTTTGTTCCCTTATTAATATTTTAGGACTATATCATCTTGTTTTCCTCAGAGATACAGGAAGCAGCAAAAAAGAAGAAAATCATCATTGAGCTGTTTTGTTCCTCTATTTATGGTACAGGTTAATGTGTCACGGAAATTTTTTGAGAAAATAAAGAAGAGCAGTGTTTGGTTTTTCAATGTGCAGTGACACAGTGCTTCCATTCCTATAACCCCCCAGTAGTTTGTTACCAGCACACCTTGTTCCTGTGTAACCGCTTCTGTACATAAAGATTTGCATAAATTGTTTATCTTGAAACGTAATTTAAAAACAACCAAACAATATCCCCTATTCTGCTTATTTCCTGAACATTTTTCCTCCATTCATTCAAACACCTTCCTCATATTTTTTTCTTGTTCCTGGATGTTCTACCTACAGCTGATTCTCAGGTATAAGAATTGGTATGATTTTCCATTATTTTATTTGGAGGAAAATATTGCACAGTGCTGAGCTGGTGTAGTGGAGAAAAGAATATACCTGGAGCAGAACAGAGGAAAATAGAGGAGCAACAAGTTCTGTTCCCTCAGGGTTTGTACTTCTCATACCTGTTCCATTGCCTGCTGGAAATGCAATTCATTTCACCGCCCCACAATCTTATTACTTCAGTGTTATTTTTATCTGTATCACTGTTCTTTATTATTTGTCTTGTTATAATGCCTAGATACTTCTGCCAGGATCAAGACTGTACAAATACGGCCTGAATCTGCCAGTAAAATGTCACATATTATAATGGAAGAGGTAGCAACAGGAACAGAGAAAGTGAACATTATTGTTTCAGTTTTATGTACAGAATAGCCAAACTGGGGAGGTGATGTTCTCCAAAGGGAGATGTTCTCACAAAGGGAGATGTTCTCACATCTGGGAGTCTAGTGCTGGTTGGCATGTCCCACTGTTCCCAAAAGGGATGGCAGATGTGACAGCCACAGTCCTCTGGAGGCTGTTGGATACGTCTGGGAGTGCAAAGAGTAGCTCCTGTTTAGGCAACTAGAAGCTTCTGTTCAGCCCTCTTAAGGTCACTTGCTCAAGGTTGTTCAAGAAATGCACAGCAAAGCTGTGCTTCAAGGTAAATCTCATAAGCTCCAGTTCACTGTCTTAATCACAAATTAATTCTTCCTGGTTTCAGCTTCTCTTTTTTTTTCTTTCTCCCAACCACCTACACTACTGCTGTTATGAAGTGAATTATCCTTTCTTGCTTTGAATTTTTCTGCTTTCTGTTTCGATCTTTGGATTTTGGCTCCAGTCCTTCTTTCGCTCAGCAGAAGGCTGAACACTGCTTCGGTTGGAGGCTGTGTTACAGAATGTTCTCCACCCCTTCTGCTCTTTTGTTGGCATCTCCTCCCACCCCTAGCATGCCAAACAACTCCAATGCACTCTGAAGCACAGTAATCAATAACCTTCGTAATTCTGTTTTAGCCAGCGTGCCAGTAGCTGTTGGTAGACAGGAAAACAGGTGATGTATTGAAAAAACTCACATCTGTGAAATACCCACGCACAATCAGCTCTCCAAGATAATTACATATGTGTGAAAAAAAAAATCTGATTCATGTTAGATGTGTTTCCTTTTAAGAAAATGTTATATATTTATTTCAGGCAAGAAATTTTATTTATTTATTTATTTATTTATTTATTATATACTTATTTCAGGCAAGATTAAGTAGAAAGGATTGACATTCTTAAAGCACTCTATTCTCTACAGGCACATCTTTCTTTCTTTTTCTGTCACTAAGAAGTCATTCCATTTCTGTGTTGACATTTTTATCTTCTTTTTATAGCCTTTCCAAAAGCCATGTCACTTAGTGAACTTTTGCTGACAAACAAAAGGAAGACAGAGAAAAATGGCATAAACCTCCACACACAGCAAAGGGCAAGGGCATGCTGTATTACTCAGATATGGTTGAGTAACATTTTAGCATTAATTTCTCACTTTATTCCTTTAGGTCCACTGTCTTTTCCTTCTGGTTTTGCTTCAATTCTCTTCTACCCAGTATTTTTGACTCACCTGTTTGTTCTGACACTTCCTTTTTTTCCTGTCTTTTTTTTTGTGTTTACCTCTTCTTTAGAAATAATCTATTTGATTAGTTCTGTCTTCACTTTCGTTTAGCCTCTCTGGCAACCCCTTCAGGTATTACATTGCTATGACAAAAATTATACGTAGAGAATTTCCTAACTCCACAGCATCTGCTGTTCATCAAAATGTCTCCATCAATGTGCTTTTTTTTTTTTTTTGCTTTACATTATCAAATCTGGACAAATCCTTGTTATTTACCTACTTAACAACTATCTTGTAAACAAATGTAATTTTAGGATTGGAGCATCTTGTTCTATTGCCAAGCTAAATGGCCACCACTGGCTTTGTGAATGTAGAGCTGCCAGAAAAACAGATTTTCATGAGAATCAGAATTAGTGGCTGATGAGAAAAGTTATAATGATACTTCTTATCCCACTATGAGAAGTCAGCTTCTGAATATGCATTTTTTCAGAGCAACTCTGTAAGTAGCCTTGGTGTTCCTTGTCCTTAATATATCTGTTACATGGTCTCCATAATAGACACAGACTCTAGGGGGACTGAAATTGCTTTAACAGCATCTTGCTCCAACTGGTTTGAATGTCACTCTTCTGCAGTGTGGGTCTGATGCTTTTCTGCCAACAGCACATTGCTGAGCTGGTCTCCAGCCAGGCTGAAAGGTTGGACCAGGTGTTTGGAATATACTCTGCAAGCCTCTCTGAAGAGTTAAGAGACGTGGGATCATGGGCTGAGGAGTGCTGCTTTGGTTCTGTGTGCTGCTTCGGGGTTCTGATAAAATATCCACACCGAGAAAGCCACTACTATCACAATACAGCCAGTGAAGGCACTGGCTGAGCTCATCAAGTACTCCCTCATCCTGAGACTACACATAAGTGGCCAATGAGGAAGGCGTGTGATTTCATCACACTTTGGATCTAAATGTGGCTATGGAAAAGCATATGGCTTCGCAATTGTTTTTGTTTTGTTTTTGGGGTTTTTTTTAAGGTTTTATTTCTCTCTCCTTCCCTGCACAGACAGTTGCTGTCATCTTCACGAGATCAAATGTGCACTGGTGTCATACTTGATACTGAAATTCACACCTACTTTCCTTCAGCAGCCCCAGCCAAACTCTAAAGAATTTCTAACTGCTGAGGATTTTTTTTAGGAGGTATTTGGTCGTGATGCTTTTAGCAGATTTAATTTTGAAAATGAGATGATGTAATGAATTAAAGAAACGGGGAAAAAAATAGCCAGCCACAGAAGACAGGGAGAGCTTCTGTTTCACACCCAAAGAACAACTGTTGAATATTCGTTCTGCAACCTCCTGCAGCTCAAACCCCGATAAAGCAGAAAGATCTGTAGGTGTCCCCTGAGGGGCCGGATCCTGCGGCGCTGGGGGCCCGTGGATGAGGAGCCCCCTGAGCACCGGGCGCCGGGAGCAGGGCCAGGAGGTGGCCACGAAGGGAAGGAAAGGCAGCGCCCGCGGGGCGGGGCAGGGGCCGCGGCCGCCGGGGTGCGGGGGAAGCCGGTGCTGAGGGCAGGAACGCCGCGGGGCAGGCGGGAGAGCAGGCAGGGATTTTCATCCCGGAAAGCGGCAGGGGTTTCGCCCGGCTGGGCAGGCGCCAGGGCGCTGGCGAGGGCGGTGGCTTTCCCGGCGCTGTGCGGGGGCAGCGGTGGCGGTGCCCGGTGCCGGACCCAGCCTCCCTCCCTCCCTCTCTCCCTCCGTCCCTCCCTCCGTCCCCCCGCGCGTGCCGCCCGCCCCGCCCCGCCCGCCGCCCGCGGCCCCGCGCGCCGCTCCTCGCGCAGCGCCGGGCCGTGAGGGAGCGGCTGCGCCGGGTCACCTTCCCGGCCGCCGGCAGCCCGGAGCCGCCCCCGCTGCCATCCGCCGCTTCGAGCCGTCCCCACCCCGGCGGAGCGGGTGCCCCGGGGCATGAACTGCGCCTCGGGCAGCGTCGTGCTCCCTGCCGGGGAGCTGCCGCGAGCCGCCGCCGCCCCGCTGGATCTGCCGGCCGGGGCGGGGGAGGCGAGCGGGGACACCCCCGAGGAGGGCGAGTGCCCGGGGAGCGGCTCGGAGAGCGGGGCCGCCGGCGGCGACAAGCCCGAGACGCGCTCGGTGTGCAGCAGCAGCGAGAGCGGCAGCGGCGGCCACGCCGGCGGGGCCGGCCCCATCTGCAAGATCTGCTTCCAGGGCCCCGAGCAGGTGAGGAGAGGCGCCGGGGGCGGGCGGCCGGCACCCCGCACACCTTCGCACCCCCGGCTCCGGGGCCGAGCCCTGTCCCTGGTGCTGATCTCGGCGTCGCTCCCCGACAAGAATCGCCCTCCCCGGCTGTGCGAGCCGCGGCTGCCGCTATGCGAGCTGGTTGTGGCAAACGCCTGGGGCGAACCTGAGCCGGCGCAGAGCTTTGGGGGAATTCAGGGATTTTGCCGTGTCTGCCTTGCACGCTGGGTGTCCTCTGGCGCTCGAGCTCCCCGGTTCACCTCTGAGGGACTCTACACGATACGAATTTCTCAGGTTTCTGTTAGACTTTAAAAGGAGCGTGTTAGCTTAAAGGTAATGCTGAGAAGACCTCCAAGTATCGTCACTTTCGTGACATTATGGGGCATAATATCAGCAATGGATCTATAACTAGCATTTTATAGAGTGTCTTGGAGTTGGAAAGAAGAGAATAGCTGATTTATATAATACAGAAACTACTGGGGGGAAGTGCTTAGTTACATTATTTAAGATCCCGCCTGACAGCTGCCTAGCTGGACAGCACAGAGCTGTGCTCCAAGAGCAGGGTTCTCTTGGAATCGTGACGTCACATATTTCTTTCTGAGTGATGACTGCAAATAGCTGTTGGAGAAATGTATCCAACCACTTCTGGTAGCTTTTGAGGTATTTGAAAGGGCTCATGGTACTGTTATTTAATGCATGCTAATAATTCAGTTGTTTCTCATAAGTACATGAACATGCATAGACAGCTTTCTGGCTTTACTCAGTAGAAGCACTAGGTATTTTAAAGACATTTTTGAGTATTTAATAGCCAAAAATACATGCTTTTTCACATAGTGAAATTGAGACCAGGTCATTGTTACATACCCCTAAATATTTTGGTATTGAGTGTACACGTACATGAAAGGTTCCTTTAAAGTTGATGTTTCTGTATTCCCTTTCCAGGGTGAATTGTTAAACCCTTGTCGCTGCGATGGATCAGTACGATACACGCATCAGCTTTGCCTGTTAAAGTGGATAAGTGAAAGAGGGTCATGGACCTGTGAACTCTGCTGTTACAGATACCATGTTATAGCCATTAAAATGAAAAAACCCTGTCAGGTAATTTGTCCTTTTTTTAAAAGAAGTACGTCTTTTCAGTATTTTTTTTTTTAAACAAAAGGATTCTCCCTTTTACTTCCAAAGTTTCTGGAAAATAATGCAGAAGATCCTATATGCCTCACCAGCTAGCACTTGCACCCACTTGAAGTTGGTTTTTAAGAGCGGTTACGTATTAAAAGGTGTAGTGATTTGGTTCTGTTATGTTCTTCTAGTTTTTGGCTTGCTGTGGAAATGGTTTTTAGAGGTTGGTAAATTCTGTAAGTAGTTAAATCATGCTGAGATGTGACAGAGAACTTGGAACTCCCAGATTCACTTTCTAAACTTTAAATATGTCTTTATTGTTTTTTAAAGACTCATTCAAAGGTTGATTTTGTTCTTTCTTCAAGTTTAGGCTACAGAGGGGAGAGGCAAAAAAAGCTTCTGTTGTTTGTGTATTCATCTACTGTAAAAATGTAAAAGGATGTGTCTTTTCCATTTTGGCACAATTCAGAACAGTAGAACACTCCTAAAGTTCTGTCCACCAGTAGCTGTTTCAGAAGCTGAAATGTGCAGGTACATTTTCCGCAGCTCTGTTTTAGCAATATCATGTTTCAGAACATGAGCTGGAAGTTAGAGCATTGTAGTGGTAGCATGTTCAGGGAGAGGCGGGGGGAGAAACTCAAAGCTCCAGCAGATCTCTTAGGGAAGCCTTAATACCACTTTGCATATCAGAATTCTTTAGAGGTTTTTAATTCCATCCTGGAAATTGTATTTTATAACATCTGAGGAACACATTTAGTAAGATAATGGTATCTTTTTTTAGTTTTGATCCTAAGAGCTCAGAGATGGTGGAGCTCTCAAAGGCCAGAGCACTCGGGTCATTTTTTTGTGCCTGTGTTTGATTGGTGTTTTATAGAAAAGACATGGTTGGATGGTAATGGCAGTTGTGTGAACGTGATAAGCATTCCCTGGATACACAATATCTGGAGTATTTACTTACAGCTGTTCAGATTAGGGGCAAGTACTTACAGAGCCAATGGACTTCAATTTTTTTTTCCTTTATAAATCCTCAAAGGAAAGTTTTTGGTAAACTTTCCTGGAGAGAAGTTTTATGATGTAAAAAAGTAAAGGATTTGTACATCACTCCAGAAAATTAAGGTGATTAGATTTTGTTTCTACACAGACATGGTTTGGCACGGGGTTTGATCCTTTTGGCTTTTTTTTTAACCTTTTAAAAATCTTTATTCCTTGCATATCCACAGCAATCTCATCCTTTTCCTAGCAAAGATTACAATAGCAATAGTTTGCAATTATAGTATCTGAAAATAGTTGTTAGACAGCAAAGACATGACACAGCTGCCTGCAAAGAGGCATCTAGTGCTGAGATCCTCCAAGATAGCCAAAATATGTACACAGAATAGCAGATATCACAGAACTTATGAGGGACTCTGGAACTGCAGATGGAGGCCAAGTGGATATTAAAGGACATCTGAAATGTCATTAGATACCTATCTGTGGACAGCAGAATCAAGCCTAAGCTTGAAGAACAACTATTCAGTTTCTGTGAAAAAGAGAAGCAGAGAGGAGTCAGTAGATGACACAGTAGGCAACAAAGTTTGGCCAAGCTTACGGGGAAGTAAAAAGAAACTGAAGAGACAGAAGTTAAATGTCATTCACTGCATGAATTCACCTTTTTTATTTCTTTTTTTGAGGGGAGGGAGGAAGGAAAGAAACCAGATTGATGTTTCTCATTCAATAGCTTAATATTTGATTTATTCTTAACCCTGTCTTTCATTTTTTAGGTAAGTCGCTTAAGTCTGTCATTTCTTTCTTGACAAAATAGCACACAAAAAGATTTCATGGAGTTGCAACTCAAATAAGAAGTTAGACATACAATCCTGAGGTCAAATTCCTGACACCCAGAAGATCATCCATCTCTTTGAGGGAACACAGTAGTATCTTTCTCAGTCTCCCACACAGAATATTCCTATTGTAGGGACAGAATCTAAAAGGAAGTCTCAAACTGCAGTTGTCTGTGCAATTTTATTACATGGTCTTAAAATGTGCTCACTCCTACCCCGCATTCTTGACTGTAATAGTATTGGCCGTTTTTAACAACTGTCTTGGCCTAAACTTTTGGACAGGTTCTAAGTCATTTTGTACATTACACAAAAGCTTGTTTTAAGGTAACTTTTTGGTTAGTTTTGGCAAAAAGCTAAGACTGAGACCATTTCAATACAGAAGGAATTTCAAACATCTTCAGCTGAAGTAGTAAATATACTTGGAAGTTCCCAAATGAGCAGGACTTCTTGCATTACATTAGATACAATATTTGGACAAGAGAAGTTTACTCTCTGAACAACCAGTTGTCTGCTTCAGTCCATCTGCCAGAATTGTCTCTACCAGTCTTTTACTCATTACAACTTTGTAGGCAGTGTCATAGGAGAGAAAACTGGTGCTGTTTACAAAAATAGCTCTTTTTTAGGTAAGTGCAGATTTACACCAGGTCTATGCAAACCTGCTCTATTTACACTCAGGTCTATGCAGATTTACACCACATTTACACAATGTGTAGGGACTTAAAAAGGAAGAGATTTTTCTATGTTTTCATTCAGAACATTGGAATAGATGTGAATATTCCACTTAATATCTAACCTGTTCTATGGTTTCTGTTGCCTCATGGAAGGCCAAGTAAATCCAAGGAGTGCCTCTCTTGGGGCAGTACATTCAAGAAACAGAATATTTCTATTCCAATAGAAATTCTTTGAGTGTTACTGTTACTATTCCGGTTTCAGCAACTACTACATAATTCACTTTTAAGAATCTTATCCTGGAAACACATAGATTTTATTATAGGAATAAACCTTAAAACATAACCTCCCTCCCCACTCCAAATTAACCCACTGGCTAACAATGGAAGATGAGCATACAAACAAGTTGGTGACATTTGATATGATGTATAACAGATATTTGGAATTTTTCAGTATCCTTCTTAGGGTCATATCAGAAAGACATACTTAAACTTGCTCTAGTCCATTGGTAAAAGTACATGTTCATCTTGCTGGACTTGCTCCATTGGCAGGGAGGAATTTGATCCAGTAATAGGAAGGGCTATGTTAATAGCTAGAAAATTCTCTTCCTCCCTCCCTCCCAAACTATAATGAAGGGATCT
Source organism: Brachypodius melanocephalos (assembly GCA_013398615.1). Classification (NCBI taxonomy): domain Eukaryota; kingdom Metazoa; phylum Chordata; class Aves; order Passeriformes; family Pycnonotidae; genus Brachypodius; species Brachypodius melanocephalos. The sequence continues at coordinate 16,564,797 of VZSR01001854.1, read as the reverse complement.
GGGACAAATACTGCTTTGGGCAGGGATTTGTGGAAGATTTTTTTGAAAAGACTTAAAAAGGAGAGAGAAAGTTTAAACATATAACTTGGAAATTAAACCCAGTTAGAATTATGTTTGCGAGTAACAGTAAGAAAATAAGCACAAAAAGGAATATTTTTATTGGTTTGTTAAGGTTATAATCTGTACAGATTTCCTTCCTAAAGAAAATATACTCCTAAAAGAAATATAAACACAATGTTTTGTTTTTATTGGTGCTATCTAATTTTTACAATGTTAGGAGATTAGTTCACTTCCACTTAAGTATGAATGTGTATTGAAGAATGTCAGCGCTCTTGTAAGATTTAGAAATAATGTTTAAAAGTGGAATAGAGTCATGCAAGGTTTGAGAATATATACTTTGGTGCTAAAACCTGTCACTTCTATAAGTGAGCAGTAAAGATATTTAGATAGTAGCCTTTTCTAGACTGTTAGTGTAGTCTGTCATAAAATAATGTTACGTTAGCTGTTTAATAAATCCTGTTTATTAAAACATTATATTCTGGTACTTGGGTGAACTGGACCTATACCAAAAGTGATACAGTAGATGGATGTGCTAATTTAAAACCTAATTGTGTGGCAATTCAACACCTTTTCTGATATCAGAAAAATAACAACAATTATTTTGAAAAGTAAATGCTTACTTGTTAGGCCTGATTTCTTAAAACAGAAAAAAATTAAGGTGGTACTTTTCAAAAGTTAAGGTTTCACTTTTCCAAATTTTGTTAATGTGTGTAATCCTCATTTGAGAAAGCTCACTGGCATCAACTAGATAAGCATGAGCCAAACTGTAGCAGACTGCAGGTATGTGAATGCATATTATATTTGAAAGTGCAAAAGTCAAGTTCTTCAGATACTTCAGTATGGAGGCCAGTGCCCAGGAAAAAAATGTGTTGTGAATGTTTAGTAAAAGTTTTTGCTTATGACTGTGCTCAGTTGGATGACAGCATTAAGTTCTTCTAGGCATAACTAAGATGGGGAAAGGGAAAAGGCTGAAATCTCCAATTATTCATTCTAAACTGCACAATGTACCAAGAACAATCTATTACTGTCTCTCTCTGTACTGAATATCCAGAAGGATACATTGTGCTATTCCATATGTCAGTGGACAAAAAAGAATAAAAAGGATTGTTCCAATATTGGACAATTTACAAAGAAGTTTGAACAAGAGATAAGAAGCAAATCTATGGCACGCTAGCCCTGGTACCGAGCCCCTGGTACACTAGTCATTTCTAGCTATAACTGAGTTTTTGGCATCTCGAATGGGATGTGTTTTAAGAGGCCTTTTGAAAAGAAAATAACAAAGCTTTGCAGGCATCCTTTGAATGTGAAGGCACTGTGCAGGGGCTGTTGGAAAATAAAACACTTGGCTGAGATAGGTATCATGAACTGAATGGAAATGCGATTCGATGCCTGAGTAGTCATTAGAAGGTAATTAATATGTCAATAAATGCCTGGAAGGACTTAAAAAATCAAATCAAGTCTTTTTAATTTCATGTGATGGGGTAAAGAGTCCATAATAGTGGAGAAAGAAGGCAGTAACACGATCAAAGTAGTGGAATAAAAGGAATTGTACTTGAAGCAGTTTTGTACTTGCTGAGAAAATTACTTTTGTCATGAGCTTAAAGGATGCGTTACAGTAATTAAGACATAAGACAAAAGTGATGATGAGAAATTAATTTTTTTGTATGGATAATCTTAGATATGCTACATAGAAAGCACATGCAAGTTTTAGAAATAATGAGAACAGGGGAATTCAAATATATATTTAAATTTAAGATAATTCCTGATAAATTTAAGATCATTTCATGAACAAATGCATGTATTGGAGCGACAAATACATATACTGCTTGAGGAAGGCTGGAACATGTAAATCCTGGAGATTTTAATGAATGGTAAAATCTGTACAAAAAGTGGTAGAAGTAGACTAATAATTTCGTTTCAACAGTTTAGTTTTAGTTTTTTAGGAGAGAGAAATCTGAAACAGAAAACTAGATGTCAGTCATCAGCATAGATGTAGTAGCTGTACTTCTCACACTTTTTTTTTTTTTAAATAAGCATCTGCTTTTGGCCACTTCTAGGGAGAATTTACTAGACTAGATAGACCTTTTAATCTGATACACTCACAGTCGTCTCAGTGACTGCACTGTATAGATGGTGATTATGATCAGTTCTAAGTAGCATGCTTAATGAGTTTAGAAACAAAAGGATAGCAGAGCTGTTGGAGAGAGCAGTTGAGGGTTTTTTCTATGGTGGGAAAGGCAAAATACATTTTCTCTCTACTTTCTGTTAAGGATCTGAAGGTAAATGAGAGACTGAACAAGAGAATTGGGTAAGCAAGTGTCAGTGGTGCAGAGTAGAGAAGAGGGCAGTAAAATTTTACCACCAACTTAAAATGGAAGGCATCAAAGAGAAAATTCTGATGGGATAATGGATTTCATGTTGTGTTTTCATTGTTTTCTTGTAATTAGTGCATAGAGAGACATGGAAATAAAAAGAGTAATGAACTGGCAAACAAAGGTGGCAAAAAAATGTGGAGACAAAAGGCTGTTTAGCTCGAGAAAAGCGTTTGGTTGGCCATTCAGATGAGAGAGCACATTTTTCACAGAGCAAGTGAGCAGGCCAGTAGTGCACTGCTAGCACACTAGGAGCTGAATATTTAGCATACAGAGCTGAAGGAGTGCAAAGTGGACATTACAGTGGAAAGAAGGTACAAAGCTTTAGAAACTTTAGAAATGAATGTAATTGATAGCTCATCACAGGTGAGAGAGAACAAGGGATGCAAGAATATCGTAAGTGCCAATGATCTGAAAGTCATGAAGTAATGAAGAATAGTAGGTGAACAAAGCAACTGATTCGATCATCACAGTGAGAGTTGGGTAGGGATAGAGAAGAACTAATAACAAAAGACTAGATATTGACTACAAATACTGAAGCATATTTGTAAGTTATGAGAAGAAATTAAATTTATCTTAAGAGGTCAGAGCAGATACCAAACGGGAGCTGAAGCCATCAGGAAGGAATATGAGGGTTTACAGAGAAAGTCAAACAGTTTAGCAGTTCTGTCAGACTTCTAAGTATATCCTAAGGTAGTCAAGTAGAATACAAAATTTTTAAAAAAGAGAGCATACTTTACAAAAGGAATAGTATTAAATTATGTGGGTGTGTGCTGCTCATATGTTACTCTTTTATTTTCTGTAGCTTCTTAAAAAAGCAATTTCTTTCTGTTTTTATTTTGTGAGATGTGTAGATTGTGCTCAAGGCAGTTTGACTGCTAGAATAGTGTGAGAAAACAGTGCAATGTAAACTGTGAATGGTACTTGGAAGTAATTTTTTAATTACAAGTGTCATGTTGATCCAGTGGTAAGATATATAATGTAGATTTAAAGAGTGGCATTACCTTGGTTTATTAAATAGTGGGCTACTGCAAGGAAAAATAGTAGATTCCTTCAGCCTAAGATTTTCATGGAGCAGAATGATTTGCATGAGATACAGTGCCAGGTTGTTTTTCAGAGGAAAAATATTGAATTACAGTTATTGCTGGAAATATAAGCATGAATTACATATTTGCAACAGATTTCATTATAAAAAAAAGCATCCAAAAGTAGAAAAGGGTATGAATGGGAATCAGGGTTGCTACATATACATGGATGCTGCCATTTGAAATGCTAAGAATAACAATGCAAGGCTTAAGATATGGTGTCAGACCTGCGTTCAGCAACCTTTGTGTTACCGGGTTTTTGTCATTTTCTGTGCTTGAGTGTTTTCCCAACAGCTTGATCTGCTAGAAATTTGTTTAGTGATCAAAGATTTCTGAGTTTTTGCAATACAAATTTTTGTGTTTTTGTCATATGTCAAAAATCCTGATTATTTGAGTCTTTAATTCCTATCAACAGAGATTAGTGGAAAAATACTGAAACCAAGGAGTGGTTGTTTCAACAGGCTTCTTCTACTTTTTAATGTGAAAAATTGTTAATATATGATGGTGTACTGCTTTCATACCTTGTGTCTGTGATTCCTTACCTTATGCCGATTTGGCAGTGCAAGTAGCCTGCTTAGAGCACCAAATACTGTCAATACATCCTGACTTCTCTACCAGTCTATGTTAACTCCAAAGAGTCTCTATAGTTTTATCCACAACTGAAATTTATCAAAGGAAGTTTTATTCAGTTACTTTTGAAATTTACTTTCAATACTTCTTGGTTTTGAATGTTGGCCCATTCTCACTGAAATTTTCGGTGCTTCATCCCAATGACTGGCAGTCATGCCAACTTACTTCTTTCTTAATTTGCTGTATTAGGGAGACAGCTTTTGCACCTATTGCACTTGTATTTTTAATTTTTTTTTGTCCCATGTGTAGATTCAAATTGAATGTTTGGTATTCGCTCTGAAGATTCTTTCCTATTGCTTCAGCAGTGTGCAGAGAATAGCGCCTGCCTGCTTTCATGCCTACAGTGCAACAGTGAAGGAACACTTTGACCTCAGTTTGTTTAAAGTACTTGTCTGAGTCAGAGCACCCTCATTGTGCTTTTTGCCTGCATGACTTTTGCCATGGAGTTCTTTGCTTCCTGTTTTAAGTTATTTCAACTTTCATTTACTTTTATGGCTTCATTTCTTTTTTCTTCTCCTCCTTTTGTTTACATTTCAATAAAGCTCATGGAGAATGAGTATTCTCATTCTTGGCCACATGCTGTTTCCTTACCCTCTACTCTATTTGTGTGTCTGTGTCCCATTTTTGCATATTTTTGCGGCAGTGTCTTCCCTCCAGGGCAACATTAACCTTCTCCTGTTCTGTGATGAGCATATTCCCAGTACAGGAATATACCATACTGTTACCCACACAAACCATATTAGTGGATGGGGGCTATTTCCTAAGCTAAGGCTCATTTTTCTCATATTTTATGGCCAAAGAACAGATAATAAGATAATAATAATAAGATAATTCCTTAGTAGTTTCATAAAGTCATGAACCTTGCCACCAAGATGAAATGCTAGCTAGCTTTATGTGTATTTAACTACTCTCCTAACATTGGAAGCATATTACTCCAAGCACTATAAGGATTTTGGAAAAAACAAATTCCGTAAAACTGGCAGCCAGGAAACTGTTGCTGAAGAAAATGAGAATAAACTTCAGTATGCCTTCTGTTCTTTCATGCTAAGGAGGCTCCCTCTGCTCCATGGGCAAGAAGAGACAGACTGAGAGTCTACATCTTAATGGAACACTTTATGTATCTTTCATTTCTTTATCTGAGCAATCCGCAATTTACAATCTACTAGAGCATGTGGTTACTCCCAGCACATTATGTTCCTCCTTGAATGAGTAAAGTCCACATCTGTTTTAGAGCTGCTCTTTCATAGGAGGAGAGCAGTATGACAAATTTTACTTCAAGGGATGGGTGTGACAGCTGATGTGAGCTCGCTGAGACACATCAGAATAACACAAACAGAATATGAGAGACTTGCATTTTCAGCCTTTTCCTGCACCTGCAGCACTATTCCTCCACATAGCCACTGTCCTTAGTGACCACAAGAATCATTGTAAGCTCAAATCTTTTGATGTCACCTTCCAAAAAAGACACTTTGATGGTATTTGAATGTACAAGCTGACTTAAAATCCTCCTAAGACTTAATGAAGAGGGTCACATCCTCCTCACCCACCATTTACAGAGTACAGCATATCATCTCATTCCCTTCTGGATGCTTGCAACAAATAAAAATTTGATTAATAATGGATGCTTTTCTGGTACCTGTCAAACTTGTGGAAAAGATCTTTATATCCTCCACTATCCAGTATAAACAGAGGGACCTACAAATACATCCTGTAGAAATGCATTCATGGGTGCATCGTGGCTCTCTACAACTACATGAAAGGAGGTTGTAGTGAGGTGGGTTTGGCCTCTACTCCCAAGTGAAGAACAAGCAATAGGACAAGAGGAAGTGGCCTCAAGTTGTGCCTGGGAGGTTTTGATTGGACATTAGCAAAAATTGCCTCATTGAAGAGGTGGTGGGGCATTGAAACAAGCTGCTCAGGCAAGTGGTGAAATTGCCTTGTCTTGAAGCATTCAAAAGGTGTGTGGATGTGGCACTTGGGAGTATGATTTAGCGCTGAATGGAATCATCCTAGGTCAATGGTTGGACTGGATGATCTTAGACATCTTTTGCAACTTTAAAATTCTGTGGTCCTATGATCTCTGGGATTTCAAAATTCTCTATTTCAGCCTGTCCTTTTCTTCCTAAAGCCTTAGTTGAAAATCTAGAAAATGTGTGAAATTGCTGGTTGTTCTACAGAAATGTGCCTACTTCAGAGATTCCCCACTAAGAATTGATGCCATGTACTTGACTGTGTTCAGAAATTTGTGGAAAATCTATTGTGCGTTCAGTGGGGAGAGGTTATGGCTGTTGGAATTTTAAAAGCTTGTCTTTCCCCTGGGCCTTTTCCTCCTGCTTTTGTAGATGTCACTGATACAATTGCTGTGACCCTAGCCACAGCAATTAAACCTAGAAGGTCTAATCTAGTCTAGATTATTTTAGAATAGAAAGCAGTTTTGATAGTTTAAATATTCCCAGATGTCTTGGTGGTCATCATGTGACACAAGTGAGTCTTGGTCTTTATTGTACAAATCGCACGCATCAGGTCCTTAAGATAACCTTCAAAATTTTTCCTTCATTGTTTGGGTTCAGAGACACAGACTTCCAACCTGTTTACTTAAAAATAATCTAGAATGTCTGCGCTGCTGTATCCTACAATCCTGCATTAGCATATCTGAAGTGTAGATAAGAAGCCATGTCTTTGTCCCCGTGTCACTCTCTCTGTTTTCATCACCACTTCTCTGGGCAACCTGTTCCAGTGTTTCACCACTCTCACTGCAAAGAATTTTTCCTAATATCTAATCTAAACCTACACTCTTTTAGTTTAATGTTGCTAAACTTTATTCTATTGCTACACTCCCCGATAAAGGCTGCCTCCCGTCTTTCCTGTTGTCCCTCTTGTAGAGGAAGAGAGCTTTGTAGAATATGTTTTATGACAAGAAAAAGAAAATTACTTTAGAAAGGTAACTTTAATTTACACACTCAAATTCATGCACAAATTTGCATGCTCCCAAAGGGATGGTTAATTTGGACATCTCATGTTTATTTTCATTACTAAAGGAAAAACTCATTCAGAAAACTTCTGTATGTGCTGGAAGACAGCAGTCCAACTGTTGATACTGTCTGTGGCCATCAGCATCTCAGAAGGATGTGAATCCAAAGTGGCAGCTACTTAGCTTCCTGCTGGGAGGATTCTGCAACTGGACTTGATTATCTTGTTGGTTGAGAGTCTGGGCTGCTTCATTTTGTTGGAGCATGAGCAGGCATTCACAAAATGCCATTTAAAAAGCTGTTTTATTAGTAAGTTGCTTAAGCTTGTTTTCACAGTCACAAAAAAATATCAACCTGGATAACTTATGAAGTCAGCCAGGCCTGACTGGACAAAACTACCTGAAGAAGAGTATCAGTCCCTCTGTTTACCACATGTCTGGGCCACTTACCTCTTTGAGTGCTTTGAGCCATGAGATCTTACATTACCTGTATCACAGCCCTGAGACATTCCATTAGCTCTGTCTGTAGTCACCAGTCCTAGATGCTGTGCACTTTCTCAGCTCACAGGCTTGATGTTTCCAGAGTCTAATGGGTAAGTGAGAATTCCATCTGAGATGGAGAAACCTTTCCTGCTGTTTTGTTAGACATCATCTGTACACATAAGTTGCCCACAAACTCTGGATATCAAGAAATTTTTTCCTGACTGCAGTGACGAAACTTCCCTGTTTCTATCCATTCAGAGAGGTGAAAAAGAATCATAGGATCATAGAATGGTTTGGGTTGGAAGGGACCTTAAAGACCCTATAGTTCCAATCCCCCCGTCATGGGCAGGGATGCCACTTGGCAGATGAAGTTGCTTAGGATCTCATCTAACCTGCCCTTCAAGCTGTTGCAGTGCTTTACCACCCTCCGAATAAAGAATTTCTTCCTAATTACTTTCTTTTTTTTTTTCAAGTGGTTAGTGCAACTTTCAGTGCTTATAGTCTACATGACCACTAAGGTGTTTTTCTAAAAGTGTCATAAACTAGTTTAATCAGAGCTGAAGTGTTACTGGTAATATGGATAAGGAATCCAGAAATGGTACTGCCTGTAAGGTAGAGCAATCTTATGAGCTTCTGTTCTGAAAAGAAGACCAATAGGTCCATTGTATGTAATTAGTGAATGTAAAGAAGGGACTATTGTCTAGAAACAACAAAAGGTAACCATGTTTATAGTCATAAACTTAAAAAATTAGAATTGCAGAACAGTAGGTGGTTTTTCCATAAGGGTGTTTTCCATATGAACAGCATGTACTTACATTTCATTCTTTTTGGTTCTTTTGGTATTTGAGAGAAACCGATGGTATTTTTATTTTATATCTGTGTTTGTACTGCAAGAGATGGTACGTAGGTTATGTGTAAGTCTTATAAGCACCATTTAAGCCAAGAAAAAATTATAGCTTGGGAATTTTCAAATTTTCAATACAGTGATATGAATGGATATTACAGGTTTTGGTATTGCAACCATTGCTTCTTGCAGCACTATGATTGCTGATGCACAGTGTAACAAGTCAGACAGCTGGAAATTTTAAAAAGCATATTGTGCAATTTAATTTAATTATGCCAAGGGATTTCAGACATATTCATTATATGGTTAGAGAGAAATAGAGAGTTTCTGGTATAGTGTATACTGTAGAGGCAGCTATTATCTTTTCTTACAGAGCTATAATATTAGATGATATGTAGTATCTAAATTGTCACTCTCTGTAATTAAGCACTACAACTTGTATGTTCTTATAAAAATGGAATCTTATAAGTGAGTGATAAAAACCATGGCTACCCAAACTATTGGAAAAAGTTTAGTACGGATTCAAACAACAGCACCTATTAGTGTGTAGTTGTGATTATTTAGCAGTACCTGAAAAAACTAATGCAATTGAGTGTTAAAATTTTGCTGTTTAATATATATTTACACAACAACTTAAAAATTATTAATAATGATTTTAACATGAATCCATAATAATATTTCTTATAAATGTATTATGCATATTTTTAAAGCCTCCCTGTTATTATACATACTATGTGATATATAAAACAATTAATAAATTACTTAATTCTTCCACTATGCCAAATTTTCAAGCAGTGTATTATTTACCATATCCATTTGTACAGTCTAAAAATTTATAATTATGACTAACTTCTCTTTAAGTGAAGATTTATTGCTAATTTAATTGACTACAAAATCAATCTAATTGATTTAATAATCTAAGAAATTACATTCAAATTGACTTATAAAGCAGACTCTGCCAGATTTCATACAGAAATTTCATACAGAACCCAGGAGTGTCTTCTTCATGATTACATGCCAGCATATAATAGCTTGGTGTTCTTACCATCCTGCCTTCTAACCTTTGTCCAAGATACTCATTATCTTACTTCAGGATTAGACAAGGCAACAATCTGAACCCAGAATATGTTTCTGGAGTCTTTTTATTGCCCTTAAAACCTGAACTACTCTTTGTTTCATGTCTTACAAAGAAACAAATGAAATCAGGATTGCTTCTCCCATGAGCGTCTTCCAGATTTTCATATGAAAATTCTGATTGCAGTCTGTGAATTAGTTTTTGCTCAGGGCCAAAATGAGCAGAGGCCAGTATTTGTACTCAGTTGATTTCTGGCAAGGTTGTATCCTTCACTGCTGAAACAATCATTGCTGTATAGCAACAGAAAGGTGGCTGAACAGGGAAGGTGCATCTTCCTCACTAAAGGTGGGGAGTTGCTTTGTTCTGGAACTATTATTCAAATGCTGTGACTAATGTTGCTGGGATATGGGGAAATCCAGTGAAAATACATGGTGATGTTACTTCATTGCATGTCTTTGGATCACAGAGTGTCTAGAAGCAGATAGTGGGAAGCAGTAATTGTGATTTACTTTAAACAAAATTATGCTTTATAACTAAACTGTGCTTATCCAGTCGAATGTGTTTGTGCACCTACATTCTGAGGCTTCTCTTCCAGTCTTCTTTTAGTGAACTGGAAACTTTGAACTCTGAAATTCCAATTCCATGGAATTTCTTTCACTTTCACGTAATTTCTATGGTTCTTTTCCATTAGAGCCTTTCCATGGCTTCCTTTTCTACATCCAAAGCCCACTGAAATATGACAGTGTCAGAAATAGCTCCTAATGTTTTCTTTGTACCATACTAAAATCATTTCCCTACTTATCCCTATGGAGAGGATGTGAATAGAGTAATCAATTTCATTTGCTTTCCCTTTGGTTCAGTGAACATCTATGTATTGTATGGGAACTGGAAATGTTCCAATAAATTACTTGGAAGAAGTTCTACTATTGAATATCCTGAATAACACAGAAATCTCAGTTATTAAAATAGTATCCTTAGAGGTGAAAGTTTAAAACCTTGCTTTAACTCAGGTGAACAATGGGTTTGAGGCAAGGTTCTCATAAGGGAATGGACCAACCATTAAGGTGTAGAATATTTTCAGATAAACTCTCTATGTTTCTCTTTGCATGGATTTTAAAAATTATTTAATTATTCATAGAGTCAAAAAGACAGAGTAACCAGCACTTTTGGAAAGTTGAGCTAGCAAATGAAATGTGAGTTTCAGTAAAGGAACCAGAATTAATACTTGGATACTTTCAACATGATAGACAAGAAGGCATCCACAGAAATGATCGCGAACAGATGATCCCTCTGTATAGTGACTAGTGTCCAGGGTATTTTTGTGGAAGATGCTTGCTCTGGCCCTCCATGCTGAGGAATTTTTTACATACATTTGGTGAATGCATCAATATCATCATGAATTGCACAATCTTAGCCCCATGCTCAGCATTTTCTTAAAATTTAAAAGTTGTCAACAGTTTTAGACAGAATTTACAGACAGTTCTTTTCCCAGGAGAAAAGGAAAAAGCAACTCCAGAACCCTTTCTGGTACTATCTATTTGTGTTCAAAAAGCAAAATACAGAACTGTATAGGCAAAAGGTGGTTAGCCCTCCTAAATAACTACATGGCATGAAAATTGTTAATGCCTCCTTCATATCATTCATTTGTGATCTTGCTGAGGTTTACTTCCTCGGTGCAATTATAATGAATGTTTTTTTCTCTCAGTGTTCCTCCAGGAACGTGGACCTGACCGTAACAGAACAGCTTATGTTTGAGCTAAGCTTTCACCTTAATTTTGCAAATCATCTTTACATTGCAGAGACTGCGACAACCATGGCAGGCTTTAATTTCCTCCAGTCATTAATATTTAATTTTCAGATAATGCTATCAAAAGTACAGTAGGTTGCAATGAAATTCAGTACTTCCAATACAGCTGCAACAGAAATTGAACACTTCCTACTTTACTGTAGGAATACTATTTATTCACATAGAATGGTAATTTTGTTTTCACCAAATATACACTTCCATGGAATGTGCAAAATACCGCTGAGCTAAGCCACTAAGCTAAACTTAGTTATTTTGAGTCTCATAGGAGTTAAAAGTTAACTTGAGAATAATTTACTTAAATGTACATATTTCTCATTTCCCTCCAGGAACCCTCCTAGACTGTTTCCCCTTTGCTGTGTTGTATATCAGCAAATATCTATTCTTGTTTGTTGAAGTCCTCCATAAGAGCAAGGTCTGGCAAGCATGAGACTTCTCCCAGCTCCCTACAGAATTCTTCATCTATATCTTCATCCTTCTTGGATGGCCTGTAACAAACTCCCACCAAGATTTCTGCCTTGTCACACTTCCTCCTGAATCTTTACCCATAAACACTCAACTCTATCAGTACCATCATTAGGCTCTGGACAATCATAACACTTCTGATGTTCAGGTCTACCTTGCCAACTCTACTTCCTTGCCTATCCCTTTTGAAGATTTTGCAGCCATCTACTGCAGCATCCCAGCTGTGCAAATCATCCTGCCATGTTTCCATGGTGCCACAGTTTACCTGCTGCCCAATGGCTTCCAGCTCCTCCTGTTTGTTGCCTGTGCCGCATGCATTGGTGTGGATGCACTTCAGTGGGGCTATTGATCTCACCCCTAATTCCTACATGACCATTCTCAGGTATCTCTGTGCTTTTTAATGTATCAATAACTTGTGCTGTTGCTGACACATAGATCTTCATTCCTGCCTCTACTGAGATGGCAGACCAAAGGACCTTCGTAGCACTCTGCCCCTCCAACACTGGTGTGCTATGCCCAGGCTTATTTCTAGCAAGCATGGCTTTATCTATTTTCCCTTCAAGTTTAGTTTAAAGCTCTTTCAGTGAGCCCTGAAAACTCCTATGAAAAGATCCTTTTCCTGCTTTGCAACAGGTGCACCCTGTCTATCAGCAGCAGGCTCAACATCATGTAAATTGACCCATGATTAAAACCCCCAAAATTCTGCAGGGAGAGAGTTGCAGAGAGTTGCCTTCTTCACTTGGCAGGAGCTTGTCACCATTGTCCCCTGTCATTTAGGTCACTGCATTCTGTTGGACAGAGGATGGGGAATCTGCCATATCATGCATTCTATCTGCCCTTTTGGGCCTGTCCCAGAGAAGGTAGTTGAACTCTTTCTTTACTCGGGTATTCCTCAACCTGCTTTCCTGCTCCTGGAGCTCTGTCAGTAAGTAGAGAAGCTCCCGTGCCCAGGCACATCTCCCACAGGGACGCTCACTGCTGCTGGCCCCTACTGGTGCTAGAGTAGGGCATGCTCTGCAGCCTGGCACCAGGGTGTCAGGGTATTCCCACTGGAGCTCTGCCTGGGCAGCTGCCTCAGCTGATCACACAATCTTGCTTAATTCCTTTCATTTTTTGGCCATCAGCAAAAAATAGATACTGATAATTTCTCAGAGAAAGAATAATGTAAGATTAATGCAGTTGACGTCACAGCTCTGCTTGTGGTCTCAGATCCCAATTCTAACGTGATTTTAAAAATCATAAGGTAAAAGGTTGAACTGTTCTGCTTAGTAAGTATTAAGATTTTGAAAGGTGAATGTAATAGAATGTGAAGGTTTTGTACATTGACTAGGATGTCCAGGCTTATGGACAGCCAGAAATTTTAGATGCACCCATAATAGGTGTAGATGTTCAGTCAGTTGTGTACATGCAGTAAGTCAACACTTCCAGGAATTGTCAACTAAATTGCTTGAGTGGTGCACAGATGGACAGGATCTGCACAGTAAACGTTATATTTTCAGAATGTCCCAAGTAAAATACTGGTGCAGCCTTCCAAGCTGACAGAAAAATTATGTACAGCCCAAACTATTTGTATTGATGATCTCTCTGCCAAATGAAAAGATAATGGACATCATGACTTCAGGCACTCTGTGTGTTAATAATGTATCAAAATAGGAAGCCATTTAATGGTATGCTGCATTTTTTTTAACATTTATTCTTTGAAGAAAAAGTCATAAAAATAGAAGTCTATAGCTAAAAATTATATTTCTAATGTTTGCATGTGTACTCAAAAGTACACATTTTCTGTCCAGCCTGGTCAGTGAGTTAATTAATTACCATTGTATACTGAATCATGTAGTCAGTGTGTGCTTACTGCAAAACATTTTAGAAATTCTAACTGTCTAATCACGTAGACTACCAACAAGATAAAGTAAGGAACAGCCATCTCAAAAATGATTTGTTGGACTTAAATCTGCGTGTTCTTTTGCTTCTCTATGAGTTTTATTCATATGTACGCAGATTACAAATCCTGTGACGGATAGTGAATGACAATAGGAAAGAACTTTTTCTTGCGAGAATTGGTTCTAACAATTAGAGAAATCTAACAAAAGGTTTTTGAGGTTGTATATTTGGTATGTCTTCAGGTTAATCATGTTATATTACAGTAGGTCACAGCCAGGCATTATTGTTATTGTTATTGTTATATAAAATATTAATTCCAGAATTAGTGAGGGGATTGAGAGGTTTTTATCAGCAGTGCCCATAATAAACTGTGTTTTTGAGAGAACAGAGTGAGGTAACCCCATAACAGCTCTTTGGCTTAAGGGATTTTTGTGGGTTATGAATTGGTACAGCTGAAGCTGATACACATTTGGATAGCCATAAGGAAATTTCATATGTTCTTTACTGAGGATGTAGGAAAACCTATAGTTTCTTTACAGACATTTTTAATGCGAAGTATTCTAAGTACAAGCACAGTACTTTTTAGATCACTTTTCTGCCATGTATTATACAATAATCAATGGGCTTTTACAAGGCATTATTAAAACAAAGCCAAGTTAATATTGATTTATCTCAAAGATGACAGACCTTTGAATATTTTATCCATCTTTATGTTAGTAAGGACATACACATAACTGCATTAACTTTATTCTTTAACAATTACTCCATTAAAGCAATATTTCCTTCAACTTCTGAAAGTCTCAACCTCAAAAATAAGGAATTATTTCCTTATATTTGTATTTTTGCTTGACAGAAATCTTAGAAGAAAAGAGGAGCAATGTTTCTGTGGTCAGAATTTGAACTCTAGAGTACCATTTATGTCCTATACTCCCCAATGATTTATCAGGGGAAGACCAGTGGAAAATAAAAGTTTAAAAGAACCAAACATAATGAAGTGTCAGGAGAAATAAAAGTCTAGAAAGTTTCCAAGGGCAGACAGTATTACATTACAATCAGAAGCATTAATTATATTTTGTTTAAAACACCATTTTCAAAGGAAGTTTTTGCCATCTTTGTAAATTAAAATAAAATGCATTTTTTTCATGGGCAACTGAGATGACAGAGTACATCATGACACTACAGATATGGTGGGAAGGAATATGAAATGTGATTTTATTTCATAGAAATTAAAATGAGGTTTTTAAATGATTATATCTGAAACCTACAGTATTATTATAGTTATCTAGATACAAAATATTTCACATTTTCTTTCCATTTCTAGTTATTGAGCAAAAATGACAATCTTTCTCATAATATTTATTTCTTAGGGTCATGTACTTTACAGAAGCTGACACTAAAATCCTGTCTAGATATTTTCTAACTTGGTAAAATACTTAGCTAAAATAACTGTTACTGACTGCAAATAGCAAATACAAATTAAGAGGTCATAATATTATTTACAATCATGAGCAACTGAAATTCTTGAGGCAAGATATATGAAGAAAATGAAAAAAAACACTAGTGGAAATAATGGATTTAAATCATGACACACTAATAATGTGATGATCATTCAATTTACAATGTTAAATAATTCAGTCTGTTATATTCTGAATGCAATTTCTCAACATTAACTATCACTGAATTATTTTTACTATATAATTTTTGTGACCTCATAAGCCATTAATTCGACATTAAAAGGTGAAGTGATTATAACATAACAGTGAATACAATAAGGAAAATGACTGAGAAATCAAAGAAAGTTTTATTAACTTTTGATGCTATAAAAAGAATCTGACTCTTAGAAAGAACTCTCTTTTCCTGGGTTACTTTCAGTTGTATTCTCACATGTGTTAGCTGTGCTGTGAGTGAAACTTCAGGCACAAGCAAATGGTGTGACCACAATTCCAGTTCCTCTTCACAAGTCTTGTTATGAAATGCAAAGCAACCAAATACAGTCCTGTGCAGTTCATCTCATTGTCTAATGGCTAATGCTGGCCATGTTTAAGACAGGACTGGCATTCCAAGCCTATCCACGTGTGAATAACATTGTAACTACAGAATACCACCTTCCTTATGTGAAAAATGTACCTGTCCCAGTAACATCTGCTTGCTTTTTTATAATTTGTACCCCAACTCAGTCAAATCTATGGGAAAAAAATATCAAGACACTCATTTCCCAAGAGGCAATCTCAGACTGTCACAAAACAAAACTTATTGGAGAGGGGCAAGGAGGAGGAAATTTCACTTGAGGTAAGTTAACCATCAGGAACATCCACAGTCTTCCTGCCATTAGCACTAAGGACCAACATAGATAGAAGATGAGGTCCCCAAGCTCATCACATGTTGGAGCTGAACACCAATCCACCCCACCCCATCACTCCTAGGGTGCTGGATTCCTGTGGCAGAGTGCTGACCACAAGGAGACATGTTAGCAGTTTCACATAAATTTTCTAGGCCACTAAAATGTCTTCCATCTTACACACATAGTCCATCCTCACCCGTCTACTATGGAATTTCATCAGTTAGCTTAATTTACAGATTACAGTAATAGGCAGGAAAATCTCCTAAAATTTTTGAATTTCTTGATCATTGCTGACCTTCATACTGAAGGAAGTGGAGAGCTAAAATTTCTTTCATAGAACAAAGACAGTGAATACCACAAATCCTAAGTAGTTGGGTAATAGAAGAAAGTATTCAACCCTATTTTGGAGTTCTTGTTTTTCTATTATTTTGGTGGGGGGTTTGGTTTGTTTTTTTTTGTTTTTGGAACTGGTCTTTGATTTTTAAAGGCAAAAGAGTTAGGAACAACAGACTTTGGAATGCTTGTGCTTTTTCTCAGTAACTGTCGTAATTTGATAGTGTGCTTATATGCTGAATCTCTAGAATTACTGAATTTATTGAGGTTGAGAAATTCAATTGCTTGCATTCTTGACAGATCAGTAGAAGAGCAAAATAACAAGAATATATTCTTTAGAAGAGTCTAGGAAGAGTTAAGGATCATATCTATGTTTCTTAGAACTTTTCAAGGCCAAGTTTTTCTACAAATAAAGAATTGGGAAAATGCAACAAAGAGCCTTCATGAAATGGGTGGTAGGAGTGGTTGACACTGAGGAAGAGACACTGGTTTTCAGGCAACATCAGAATAGGGGATAAGCTTTGTATCTAGACTGCATGCTACATTATTTATCCTAAATGTTTGGATTGCTTTTCCTTTTGTTCATTACTCTCTTTGCAGACTAACTATGAGCAATCTAAGTTAAAAAAAAAATCAAAATAAATGGAAGTGAGTTTAGGAACTTCTGCATTGCTGAAATTGCACTGTGACTGATCTGCTGTTCATTTCATTTATATAAGTCTTTTCAATTTATTGTGAGCTTCTTCTGTGAATTTGACGGTGTAATATTTTGTAACAGTTAAAGCTTTACTTCATGAAAATGAACTTTGATTTCAGGCATTCCAAAGAAATTTAATACAGGTGTGTCTCATAGCCATAAAAAAGAAGATAGAAATACATAAGCAACAGCATTTTTGACAGTTTTCTGCCAAGTCACACTATGTAGCTTCAGCCGAGAAATGAAAAATAATTTTGTTTAACATTACCCTATGGAGTCCAAAGAGTGTTGAATGAATTTGCATCCTGAATTTCCAATCCTGTATACTGAGTCATGAAAAGCTCACACCATTCTGTCATGCTTCACTTGTTAATGGCCTTCTTTGACCTTTATAAAAAGACTCGACAAAGGTAATGAGTATATTTACAGACTGTTATACATCTATCTTTTTGTACTGTTATACTCAGAAGGTTGCAAGAAGAGAAGGAATGCAGCACCAATTGTGCATATTAGGCTACAGTAGCAAAGATAATGGGAAAAGCTGAAAGAGAAGAAAGGGACAGAGGACCCATTGCTCATCCAAGCTCTTCACAGTGGTACTTGATGGGAAGAAAAGTGTAAGTGGGACAAAAGAGGATCAGAATGAATATAAGAAAAAATGGTTTTGAAGAAAAGCTTTTTTCAACCTGAGTACAATCAAGAAATGGAGCAGGTTGCGCAGAGAGTCTGAACAGCCTCCATACTTGGAAGTTTTCAAGGTGTTATAGAATAAACC
The DNA here is from genome assembly GCA_013398615.1 of Brachypodius melanocephalos. Lineage (NCBI taxonomy): Eukaryota > Metazoa > Chordata > Aves > Passeriformes > Pycnonotidae > Brachypodius > Brachypodius melanocephalos. Next base: position 16,546,984 of record VZSR01001854.1, on the reverse strand, counting down.
CCTGAGCAACCTGGTCTGATCTCATCCCTGATCATGTGTTGAGCAGGAAGATGAACTAGAGGACTCCCACAGCCCCTTGCAACCAGAATTATTATTTTATCCTATGATTATATGGTACTGAGTACCCAACAGCTGTAAAAAAGAGAAGGCTTTAGTAAAATAATAAGAAAAAGGAGAAATTATTGCCAGTTGAGAAAAGAGGCAAGAAAACCCTTATTGCAATAGCTTTCTCCACTTGTTCCCTATTGCAACTATAGAAGGAGGCAGGTACATCCAAAAATAGGAACAGGAAAGATGGCTGTCTACAAAGTCTTTACGTCAGCCCTGGAAGAATGATGGGGCTGGAGTGGGGAGTCTACCAAAGTAATTTAAATAATTATGTCCAAGAAAAGCCATATATGTTCAGAGTAATCTAGAATAATTGATTCATTATGCTGTGTTTTGTTTGTGTGACTCTTGTGACAGAATTGTATTTCTCTTATCTTGACAGAAGTCAGTATACACACTCTCTTATATTTAAATCTTGTCACATCACAAACCAGAGTCATCTCACGTATGGGAGATACAGCATTCCCTAAGGAGTTGGACATAATTGGGGTGCACTGAAAAGAATTGTTTGTGCTATCTATATTCAGGGCTCCTCCTGAGTTTTCGTGTTGCTTCCACACTAGGTTGCAGGAGTCTTTTTGTGCTGTTAACGCTGGTTTGTGCAGAGAAAGGCAACTCCCTTGGTATGTCTGGAACTTCTTTGACGAGGAACCTGAAACTGGAAAATGGCTTCACACTTCAGGAGGGAGGGATCTGTCACACTAACATAACACATATTTGAAAAGTCTTCCTTGTTTATTCTGTTCATTGCCCTCCAAAGATGAAAGACTGAGTTCCATTCCTAAGACTTAATAATTTTTTTCCTACACATTCAAAGCAGAAGTAAAATGATTAACTCTTTGGAAGTTCACAGCTAGTTCATATTGATAGCGACACTGGAGAAAATGGGGAAGCAACTACTAGTTTCACTTTAAAAGTGAAATAGGAAAAAAGATATATAACATGTCAGTATCAAGGATATTAGTAAATATCTATAAAGATATGTGTAAATATTAAAATAATTTCTGATTTTGGGAAAAAAGGTGGAGTTGAATGTGCAACCATGAACAATAACATTTTTATCTTATACAACTTTGTTTCTCTTTTAGTGGCAAAGCATTACTATAACACTGGTTGAGAAAGTGCAGATGGTTGCTGTAATCCTAGGATCTCTGTTCTTAGTAGCAAGTGTGACTTGGCTTCTATGGTCAGCCTTCAGCCCTTATGCAGTATGGCAAAGAAAGGACATCCTTTTTCAAATCTGCTATGGAATGTATGGTTTTATGGATCTAGTATGCATAGGTAAGCTCAAAATCTTTAAACAGCACAGACTGTGGTTTAAGACTATGACTATTTCTATTTTTCTAATTGGTCACTTTAATTGATCACTCCAGTTCTTTGCAGATTTATTCTCAGCTGATACCTTTGGCAAGTGCTGCTTTTTACAGTGTTGCAAATATGGCAGAGAGAAAAGAATCAAAGAAACTTTACTCTCAGATTCATCAACGTATTCCCAAAATCTTAGTGGTGAGAACAGGATCAGTTTAAATTTCTTGATAAAACAATTAATAAAGTTCAGGGAGTTAAACAGAGGAAAATATGAAAGACATCATTAAAATAATTAATAAAATTACACACTGCCAGTTTGAATTAGGTTGTACCATCATGAAGCACAGAAGAAACCTTTGAAGATGTCATCAAACTGCACACCCAAAATTACATTGCACAGATTTATATAGGTCACTGTGCTAGAAATGGAGAAGAGAGAAGGCAGGCATGAGTTCTTTGCACATCATAAACAATTATGAAACACTCACACAGTGCTAACTATAGTAACTTGCTTTACTATTAGAAATTCTTAAGTCATTTAGCTGAAATCCTGTAAAAGAAAATACATTTTATTGCAACGCTGTATTGACCACTTTTGAAATTTCTGAAAATACACTGGACTCAGGAATATTTAAATAGGAATCCCTTTAGTATTTGGGATACTAAATTCTAACAAATCCCTGATTTGATTGTTAGAATATTTATGATTATTTGGAGAGAAAATCTACATTAAATATTACATAATTATATAATTTAGATAATTAAATTTCCATAATTAGTAATAATGATTTAAATTAAACCACATTCAGAGAATTTTAATTGCAAGAAAATCCAGAAGTCAAATGCCATCTGATGTTTGCATTGACATTTCTGAGAGATAAATGTTATCTGAATCTTATATATAGGAATTAGGACAGTGCTGAATTCTGCTTTGTAAGGAACAAAGAAACAGAGTGATTCCTAATATCAAGGGGTTTGCTTCAACTGTAAAGCCACATCATCTTTTATTGAAACCATCCCATTACTGTAAAAGTATTTATATTTCAACTACATCAGCAGTTCTGTTCATTTTGTGATTTTTGTTAGAAAAACCTGCTCTGGGATATTTCGTAACACAGGTTTTCTTCTGTTTTCTTCTGTTTTCTTTTCTATTTTCTCAGATAGAAAAGTGAGCAGAATCTCATACTTTGGACAAATGCGCGTCTTTTAAATGAATAAAAGGACTCAGCTACACATCCTCTTAGAAGCTGATTTCTAAATATCACCTCTTCCAGCTAAACACTCAATATTGAGGGCTTTTGTTTTGTTTAAAAATACAATAAAGGAAGATAAAATGTGCTCCAGGCATTCCAAACATTTCATTTCTAGGGTTTGTTTGGGGTTTTTTTCCCCAGTAAAAAAAAATACTTTGGTATTCATCAGCTACCATTATAACCAAATAACCAATTACTTCAAACTATTTTTATTTTCCCCATTTGTTTTACTGTTAAAACACCTAAAACAGATAAAACTTAAAATCAGCCAAGAACATCTGTGGGTGATCAGAAATACTACTGTATTTATCCAAAGAAGTAAATATTTGGAAGGTTGCCTTCCGTAGATTGCTGCATGCCGTTCTTTAGCTGCCTTTCAAGCCAGCTAGGCTCAAGCCACCACTGAAGTGGAAGGCTGCTGGACAAACCTCACATGGAGCTTCTGGCTCAACTACACCCTGCAGGAGCAAAACAAACGTGCAGATAAACTGACTTGCTTGTCATTTAATAAATACATATTTTATAGAACTAGCATAAATAATATATGAATATTTAAATGTAAAAGTGACTAAAATATATTTGGACACCATTTTGTAGTTACAAAATTCAATGCAGATTAGGTGTTTACTAGACTGTATCTGGAAATTCAGAAAGCTGTATAAAGGAAGTTTGGTAATAGAGAAATTTTGATAATCCAGATTCATTCAGACCCACTTGTTCTGCATATAATTTCATGTAATTTGCATTCTGTTACCTCGTAAGATCAGGACTTCTTGTAACTCTTAAAAGTACTCATTAATATAGTCAAATTTATTCAATTTCATCTTTTTCTTTCATGATAAAATGGGGATTTAGATTGATAATTTTAATTTAAAATTTTCAAACAAAAGTCTTCAATAGATATATGTAGTTATTACTTATAAATTATTTTTAAAACCCCAAACAGTTTCCATTATGCTGAGGACTTCCCAAAGCATTAACTTACAATTTTACCATTATTATGTATAATCTCTTATATCCTAAAGTTTGTAATGCTTATAACCAGGTACAGCTTTCACTTAGGCTCTCCTCTCCTTTCACTTGTGTTTAGTCATCCATGGCATTCTCTTAGTTTTCAACAGGATTTACAGTGAGCGAGTACCTCTACTCCCACTATAATCTCTCTTTATTTCAATGAAAAATGTATGCAGACATACAGGTTTCCCTGTGCACCACATATTTCAAGGTAATGCTTGAGATACTGGTGGTATGACCAAGACTTATTCCACCTGCCTTCAGTTATGCCTCCCAAAACTTTTGCAGAAACAATACATTTAGTCGTTTGTGAAGTGCAGATATCTTCACACAAAAAGTGTGAAGCACTTTTTGAAATGTTTTGCTATAGTTTTTAAAAGCAGTTTACCTAAAGGTACCGCCATATTTTTATGACATCTTTGAAAATGTGCACATAAAATTTAGTTTACTCAATGATTGACTTATATATCACATGTAGCACAAAAGTCACTTTCTTACTCAGTAAATTACTTGTATTTTACTTCTTTATTTTTACTTTTCAACAAAAGAAAAATCCCAAAGATTATAGATCACCAGAATAATATGTTCCGTTCATTCTAGTGTACACGTTTTTTGGTATCCCCTGTTCGCTTTCTTGTAGTCTGAATTTTCCCAGAATTCTTCTTGACAACTAGGATAGTTTTTACTTATCAGTGTTGGGTTTAAACCTACAAGTCATTACTTTGTACTTTTCTGCATCCAAGCTGAGTGTTAAGTTGCTCCCTTTGAAATTTGCTATTGGTAGAAATTTTCCTAAAGCAAACCTTGAACACCCTGATCAAGCAGAACTACAGCCTGTGAAACTCAGAGCTATTCCAGTGATTGTGCTAAGACCAGACCATCCATGTAGGAATTACCAAAGAGAGTGAGTTAATGAAAGGAATGATTAGTATAAACCCCTAATATACTCACTGAAGGACAGTATACGAAGCCTTTGCCATTCTACTTTCTAAACTTAGCAATTATTTTGCATAACAGAAAAGTCATAGAATTTTATATATTTTTCACTGGAAAATAGTTATAACTACTGATCATAAATGGTTCTAACATGAACAAAACCTCTCACAAATAATAACAGCTGACTTGCAATCCCAGAACAACAGTGCTGCTCCTTTTCCAGCAGAGAAAAGCAGGTGTTTCATTGCACTAGACACATGACTGGTGCCAGTAGTACTGCGGCAAGGGAGTAAGCAACGGGAGCCAGTTCGAGGTGTGAATTTCCCTCTGAAAGCCTCTTTCTTCCCTGCTAAGGAACTTGATGGCTTGCAACATTCCTGTAGCTCCTTGGTTGTAAAAAGGAGCAGGCTGAAGTTACAATGAACACATTCAGCTGCACCTTATATGTCTTTACTCAGAAAGGGTTTTTTTCTCCTACACTAGATCTAATTCTAAATAGTTTATAAAGAATGACTATTTTAAGAACGGATATGTTTCACTCTAATACTCTGAACAACTGATTGCTTTTATTTTTTTTTAAATCTGTGGACCCTAGAATAGTTTTAAGACATGACATTTTGTCCAGAGGTAAAGTCTGTATCTGAAAATTATATTTTATCTCTGGATAAAATCTTGTGATGTTTCTGGGAGGACCATTCCTAAATTATTATATATAAGATTACTGTGATAAATAAGATAAAGTTGTAACTTAATACCACCAAATATGAATAAGACAAGTTGACTGTTTGTAAAGACATTCAGTAGTAAAAAAATTCAAGTATCTTGTGAGTCGGGGTAAAAAAACCTTTGAATACAGTGAAAGAATAGAATAGTACTTGGCAAAAAGATAAGAAAAGAAAAGAAAATTAAGATTCTTCATAATCCTATTGGCTGGATCCCACTGCAATCCTTCCATCTTAGGGATGAAACTTAAAGTCTTCTTAGGACCATACGACTTTTAGATTGGTCCATTGTCCAAAAACTTGTTCCTTGTAAATATTAATTGGACAGAACACCTGAACAGCTAACAGTAGTGAATTGTAATACTTCTTGGGATCATCTGAGTGAAACAGATATTTTTCCCCTACAAGTATTCAGCTGTGTCCTCTGTGTCCACTGTTGAAATCATGGTGTTTGGAACAAATTCGTATTCTTCAGGGATTTGTTCTTGTTTTCTCTCTCATAGCTACATTCATTGCTGTGGAACCTTAGTAAAAAAGGCAATTATTTGTCATTTTCTTACAGCTCCACTTCAGTGACTAACTACTTGTATTTTGAGCACTGAAACTCCTCTGGACTCAGAAAATCTCTAGCATTTAAAACTTACCTAGAGTTCCTCTTGTTTGTCTTCTCGGAACTGTTGGTGCTAAGAACTTCCCTATCCCTCCCCCAGTTCTTTTGTCACTTCCATGTAGGTATTTTTCAATATATAGCTCTATCAAAAAGGGAGCTAAAACTTGTTATGAGAAGAATTATACAAGTGCTCCTTCAGCACTTCCTTTTCTCCTTCAGCACTGCCAAACCTGACAACTTTATGCCAAGGCTTGCAATATTTGAGCCTTTGTTTTGTAGCTCTTTTAAAGTATATGAGACTGACAGCTTCCACTATAAAGAAAATTTCTCATCCTTGCCAATGTTTAAAAACTTTGAAAACATAATTTCAACAAATCCTGAAAGCCCCAAGACAGCAAAAGAGAGCTCCCTGAAAGAAGTCATCCTACAACTTTTTCTGTTGCAATTTTGGAAAGATATTTTGACTGTTTAAATGTACTTCACGTACCTCAATGATCCTTTCTCAAATACTTCCCTCTCTATTCTGAAATACGTTGTTCAGGTTCTAGTGGAATGCAGAAGTGTATCTTTCCTTTGGAGTAAATAAGTTCTTTTAACTTTGCTTCATCACAGGCTTGAGAGAAGTTGGACCAAATAATGCCATGTTCTAGGAACAAGTTGAGGAAGATTATTCTCATTTCCTTTATCGATTTTTATAGAAAATCCAAAAGAACACAAAAGAGTGAATCTTTGTCACGGCATTAAAACCATGGCTAATTTGGTTTGTAGATTCTGTACATGATCAAACACATTTTTTTAATACAATCAAAGCAGTCTTGAAGGTACATTTATCTATTGACTAAATCATTATTATGCTAAATTTTAAAGAGGCTACTTTATTTCTGAGAAGATGAAGATAGAAAATTTGCAATGAAGAAAAAGTTCCACTAAAATGCTTTGCTGTTACAAAATACATTTAGAATATTTACTATTTAATTAAGTTTGTTTTGTGCCACTTTTGCTCTATTGGATGCTTCAATGAATTCTACACAACTTGAAAACTTTACAGAGATGCTGCATTCACTATCATGGCTTTCTGAAAGTAATCTTTGTGTTCCTCCATCTTTCAGTGTAATGATCTTTAAAACTGTATTAGAGTAGGGGTTGCTATCTGCAAATCATTGCACTTGAATGTGAGGTTTGCTGTTCATGTAAATATTTTTACAACCCTTTCTGCTTGCGTCATCTTTCTGTGAGCATCTCCTTTCTGTTATCAGTTAATCGTGCTAAAGGACCTCAGACATTTAAATCACAATTTTCTTGTGTAGAAACAGGTGATATACAATCTTTTGGGCTAAAGGACACCACAAATCATATTACAGATGTGGCCATGTATAGGAAAATTTTAGGCAATGAGAACACTGGACAAAAGATTTATAAATGTTTTTGGCTAGGCAGATTGCTCTCTTCCCAAAGCAGGGAGCCAGAGAAAAGAGGTGGTGTTGCTCAGAACCGTGTAAGTGTCCTCAACAGGCTAAGGAGAAAACTAGTAAGAGGGCAGAAGCCCCATGAGTCTCCCCAGTAGATCCATGTTTTAAATACTCATGTAAAAAGAGTGTGAATATAAACATGTACATACATACAAAAAGTTAGGAGCTTCATTGCTTCAAATAAGTTGCTTGAATGCATACAATAGGCATAAATATTAGCTACATGGAAATTTGTAAGCAGATTGGTCTCTTGAGGACTCCAGAAATTCTGTATTTTCCTTGAAGATTTCTGTGTCTCAGGAAAAAGACATTTTGCAACTTTTTCCTATTGAATACTGAAGAGAAAGAAGAAAGTCTATCATCCTTACCATGCTCATTTTAGTTAATAATAACATTTAATTTCTTCTTGTTTTAAAGAAAGCAAGACAGGAAAGTCATTATACTTACCACTGTTTTATAAATCTTCTGTGCTCTTAAGTTGAACTGGGAATCTGAAAGCAGTTAAATTGTATCTGTACTGAAATCTACAAAACACTCTTATTAAACAAACAAGCTCTAGTCTAAAAGGTCTACTTAAACCAGTACAAATCTCAGTAAATAAATAGTACATACCATGACAAAGGGCAGCACTAGCATAAACAGTCAATATCCAAATCTGCCAGTTTTGCATTGGTTTACTTAAATCTGAATAATTTATTTCGTTAGGCATGCACAGATTATTCCAATATTGGTTATGCTGAGCTTTCATTCAGAACAACTTTATTTCCTCTGCATATTTCTGCCTCCCAAACAAATGAATAACCAGTTAAATTGCATATGTACAGTTTGTTTGAATTATTAATGTTATGAGTAATTTAATTGCATCTGGAAATTGCCACAGTCATTAAAATGTGTTAAGTCTCTATTTGCTCTCAAAATGGTATCCATTGACATTTTGTATAAACTCTTTTTGTCCCTCTTACTTTCAGGACTGATAGTCCACGAAGGTGCATCTGTTTATCGAGTGTTTAAGCGCTGGAGGGCTGTGAATCTACACTGGGATGTGTTAAACTATGATAAAGCCATGGACATAGAAGAGAGCAATCGAGGAGAATCCTCAGCAGGGAGGACATTGTGGCTGCCACTGACTGCATTTAGAAACAGAAGTTTAGTTCATCCAACACAGTTAACCTCACCGAGATTTCAGTGTGGCTATGTGTTGTTACACCTGTTCAACCGCATGAGACCTCAGGAGGATTCATCAGAGGATAACTGCTCTGGGGAAGTAGTGATGAGAGTGACCTCAGTGTAAAGATTGTGCTCACTGTGCTGCACAGAGGAGGAAAACCTGCCCTGGTGTTACAGGACTTTGGAATGTAGTTAAAATGAATGGTGAAACCATTAACACTTGAAAAAATATATACATGTCTTTTTTAAAATTTAACGTTTTTTATATGATCAGATAAAACACAAATACATTTTTCTGGGGAAAAAATGTCTCTTGCTTTTTATATAGTCTGATTTATTGAATCTTTTCTCAATTTATACCTGAGGTGTATGTAACATAGCTTAACTCTTAGGTCTTTGAATGATGAGGAAACTCATTTTTAAGTAAAAATATATATTTAAATGTATTTTCTTAAACTCTGGCTTTAATCCACTACTGTTATTTTTTTCCACTTTCATGAGGATTAAACAGGACAACATTCTTCCAAAAAGGATAAGAATGTTGACATAAGTCAAATATTCTTCCATTTCTGTCTTTATTTTGCTGTTGTTTGAAGCTCAGTTCAGGTGTGTGAAAGTAAGTGAGGGATATATTGTCCTTTGCGTTTAAGCGGGAAGTCCTGTGGGTATTCTGCAAAACCTAAAGGAAGATGGGAAATCTTTAAGCTCTCCCAGATGTCCACGCAAGATATCAGACACAAGTATGACACAGACAGGGGAAGAGGCTTGCACTGCCTCTTGAGTCTCTTAAGATCTGCAGAGTGCTGGTGCTGTGGCTGGGCACAGAAGTGATGTTACTTTCTGAGCAGCGCTGCTGGAATTGCCAACGTGGGAACTTTTAGTACCATTTTAATTATAGGTCATTGACATTCCTTTTTCTAAAAAAAATTTAAAAAAAAAAAGAAAAAAGAAAAAAGAAGAAATGTGCATTGCAACTTCTGGAGTAATAAATCCTGATAGAAACTAAAGTATAAATAATACTGAAACTTAATTTTGCCAGGGAACAAATCATCAATACATAGATCAATGCTGTGAAGTTTGCTTCTCCTGTTTTTTCATGGCAAAAATTCTGATAGAATTTAATCAAATGGAAATAATTTTCAACTTTAAAAGTCTGTTGAAGATTGAGATAGAAAAGGATGAAATTACTCTGAGAGTACTAGGTTACTCAAAACAGTTTTGTAGAATCCTAGAATATGCTGATTTGGAATGGACCCCTCAGGAGCATCAAGTCCAGCTCCTGGCCCTACACAGAATGTCCCAAGTGTCACACCGTGTGCCTGAGAGCATTGTCTAAACACTTCTTGAACTCTGTCAGGCTGATGCTGTGACCACTTCCCTTGGGAGCTGCTCCACTGCTCAGCTCACCTCTGGTAAAAAATCCTTTCCTGACACTCAGTGCAAACCTCTCCCGACCCAGCCTCAGGACATTTCCTCGAATCCTGCCACTGATCATGAGAGTGAAGCAGTACCCATCTGTCGTGGTTTCATTCCAGCCAGCAGCCAAGCACCAGGCAGCCACTTGCTCAGTCCCCAACCAGTGGGACATGGGAGAGAATCAGAAGGGTAAAAGCCAGAAAACTCATGGGTTGAGATAAAGACAGTTTACAAGGGAAAGCAAAAGTCACACACACAAAACAGGGAATTCATTCACCACTTCCCATGGGCAGGCAGGTGTTTAGCCATCTCCAGGAGAGCTGAGCCTCATCATACATAGTGGTTAATGGGAAAGACAAAAGTCATCACTCCAAACATTCCTCCCTTTTGCCCTTCTTCCCCTCACTTTATGTACTGCACATGATGTCACATGGTCTGGAATATCTCTTTGGGCAGTTTGGGTCACCTGTCCCAGCTGTGTCTCCTCCCAACTCCCAACACCCTCACTCTCCTCACCAGAAGGGCAGTACAGAAAGCAGAAGTCTTGGCTCTGTGTGAGCCCTCCTCAGCCATCACAAAAAATCTCTATCAACACCTGTTATCAACCCTGTGCTCAGCACAAATCCGAAACACAGTCTGTACCAGCCACTTCAGCACATCTAATTCTACTCCAGCCAAACCCAGCACATTCCACCCCTTATTCCATAGCATTTACATCATGCCAGGTGCCCAACTATTCAATACAATTGCAGTGACCACCACCTTAACCAACACACTGCCCTTCTGCTTCCCCTCATGAGGATGTTGAAGACAGCAGTGAGGCCTCCTCTCAGTCTCTTCTCCAGGCTGAACAGACCGAATGAGCTCAGTTGCTCCTCACAGACCTTCCCCTCCAGATCCCTCACCACCCTTGTGGCCCTGCTTTGGGCTTCCCTTGGATGCACTCTAATAGTTTAATGTCTTTCTTATGTTGTGTCACTGAAACCTGCCCCTAGCACTGGAGGTGAGGCTGCCCCAGCTCAGAGCAGAGCAGGACAATCCCCTCCCTTGCCCGGCTGGCTGTGCTGTCCCTGATGCACCCCAGGACAGGGTTGGCCCTCCTGGCTGCCAGGGCACTGCTAGCTCATGTTCAACTTGGCACCAACCAGGACCCCCAGATCCCTTTCCACAGCACTGCTCTCCAGCATCTCATTCCCCAGTCTACACACACTTCCAGGGTTGCCCCATCTAAATTGCAGACTACAGTGCTTGATCATGTTGAACTTCATGTAGTTGATGATTGACCATCTCTCTAATTTGTTGAAGTCTCTCTGCAGGGTCTCTCTGCTCCCAAGGGGGTCAACATCTCCTCCCAACTTAGTGTCATCAGCAAACATATTGAGTGTTCCTTTAAGTCCAAGCCATGGATGAAAATGAAGAGAACTGGGTCAAGGATAGAGTGTTGTGTTGAACTTATGTGATTGTCAGATCCCCAACCAGCTTCTCTATCACTCTTCTCGAAAGAAGAAAGAGAGAAAATAATATGAAAAATCCTGTGGGTCAAGACAAAGACAAGGGCATCACTAACAAGCTACTGGCTCAAGCAAAAGAAGAGACAGCACAGGGAAAATTATTTTAATTTATTCCCAATTAAAATCAAGTTGGGTTTTGAGAAACAAAGATAAAACATAAAGCACCTTTCATCCACCTACTCCTCCTCTTCCCAGGCTCAGCTTCAACCCTTCAGTCCCAGCTCTTCTACCTTCTCCCCACTGGGCAGTTCAGGGGGATGAGGAACAGGCGTCTGCAGTCAGTCTATAACAGCTCCTGTCTGCCTCTCCTTTCTCCTCCTCACTTCTCTGCTCCAGCCTTGGGCTTCTCCATGAGTTTCAATCTTTCAGTATAAACCTGCTCCAGCTCTCCATGGGCTCTCCATGGGTTCCTCTGAGACATGTCTGCCAGGGGCTGCAGTGTGGATGTGTGCTGCACCATGGTCTCTCCAAGGTTTACAAGGAAGTACCTGCTCCACCAGGACCTCTCCAGGGTCACAGGGCAATCTCTGCCTGGGATGGACTGTGTTTAGCATGGGGCAGTCCCAGCCTCTCCTCACAGAGGTCACCTCTGCAGCTCCCATCCCCACCTGCCCCTGGGCACCTGTACCCAGTACACAAATAAACATTTGTCTGTTTCAAAATAAGTTTATCCAGTGGCTGAAATTTTTTTTTTGTGCAGGAGATGGAGTGTTGAGGCTGGAAAATTCTCTCTCACAAATTGACAGGATGGTGCTGAAATAAGTCCATGCCTTCTTTTTATAAGAGGTTTACGTGCCAAGACGAGACACACAAGGCCTCTGTAACCACACTTGGAAGGGAGATAGAAATAATTTAAGCACTGGTACTTAAAAGCTCCTTGTAAATTCATAAGCATTTATCCAATGAACTCTACACAGGGCCCAGCATTCTGTGTTACAGTCTCACAAGCTCAAAGTTACATTTAATAAATCTACAGATGCCTTACTGGTCTCTAACCAATTCATGTGTAAAGCAGTACACAAGCCATGAACAAAGAAATGCAATCTCAAAAACCCCAATTTATCTCCTGCATGGCAAATTACCAGCATACAACAGGCAATCTCCTTGAGAAATAATGAGAAGTAACTTCTAGGTTATCAATTTCCCAAAGGAGGAATTTGGGGAGAAATAAAAGATGAAACTATGACTTGGGAAACCTGCTCTATCACTGGGAAATACTTGTTCTTAATTACTACTTAAATGAAGGCTGCTTTCCCAGAAGGACCACAGCTCTGCTTGACCAAATTGAGATCACAGTTAGGATCTCAAAAAGCACTTGCAATACCAGCATAATAAAATATGCTGTGATCAATATACTTATGTTTCATACCTTTTAGGTACTTGTAATATCTGGGATTTAAAGATTATTTAAGTGGTCTTTTACAGGATCCTAAAAACAAAATTAAGAACTATATGAAAGTGTTATTGTAAAGAAATCTTTTTAATTCTCATCCAAATGCGTAATGTACTGAGAAAAAACAATATTCACCAGAAAAAAAATCAATAGATGTAATTTAAGAGAGGACAAGATTTCTGTGCACAAATATTTGAAAGACACCTAGGTCTAGAACATTTAACAACTTCTGAGTGAAAAAACGGTCCAACTAAGATAAATGAAAATTGCTTGTAAGAGAAATGTTTATGGCAGATTATCACAAAAGCCTCTTTAATGGCAGGAGAATTCAACATTAATTTCTATGGCACAATAATATTGCATATGACTGCATCTATGTATTTCTATATGTAGAAAAAAAATCAGGAAATAATAAACAGCAACAGGATTAGTACAGGCAGGATGCAGTTGTTAAAAAATAATCAAATTGTGTTGTCCCGAAAAATATTTTCAGTGGTAAGAGTGCCTAGTTCTGAACATGAACATTTTTTCATTGACCTTGTGTTTGGATTTGTGCAGTACTTGCAATGCTGTAATCACCTACATGCCAGAAGATGAATTAAAATGAAAACAGGTGCATGGAGAGGATATTAGGATGAGAAAGGAGCAGGGACTCTATTCCAGTCACCATGGGGAGGGGAGGAGGGGTGTGCACAGAATTAGAAGAGCTTGGCTTGTTCTGAAGTCGAGAGTGGATGTTATTGTTCTCAGTTAATACATTGCAGAATAAAATTTATTTTAGGCAAAGGACAAGCCTAAGACAGCAAAAGAACTCAAGGACACAAATAGATCAGAAATAAATTTAGCTAGAAGTTCAAGGTAGTTTTAAAATATTCATGGAATGAATCACAGACAACAATTCAAGCTGGAAGGACCCACGGGAGGACATCTAATCCAAGCGGCAGAGTCAGCTCTGAGGTCAAACCAGGTTGTTCAGGGCTTTAAACCATCATGTCTTAAAAATCTTCAAGGATGGAAATTCCACAGCCTCTATGGGCTACCAGCTCCAGCTCTTGACTGTTCCCAGAGTAGGATTTCCTTCTATCCCACCTTTTCTCCTGTTACAGCTTACACCCACTGTCTCTCATTCTCCCATAAAGCCCCACTGGGAAGTGGGTGGCTTTGCCTTCTTGACAACCCCTCGCTGGGTCCTGGCTGGCTGCTGTTGGGCGTCCCCTGAAGCCATCCCTTTTCAAGGCTGAATAAGATTCCTGATTCTTCAGCCTCCTCACACAGGGCAAGTGCTTCTGCTGAATTTGTACAGTTGCTTCATGTCTTTCCTGTACTGGGCTGCTCAGGGCTCTGCAAAGCATTAGAAGATGAAAGAACTTGGTGGTGGAGGCAAAGGCAAAGAAGGCATTAGGAACATTGTTCTTCTCTGTGTCCACTGCCACAAAATCCCTCTTGCCACTGAGCAGTGAGTGCACAGCTCCTTGTTTGGCCTTCTAGTGCTCACACAGAGGGTGAAGATGTTTGTCTTGCCCTTGATATCCCTTCCAGTTCCAGCTGAGCTTGGCTTTCCTAACCTCACCCTTGAAAGCCCGGCCAATATTTCTAAAGCCCTCCTCTGTATCCTGGCCCTGTTTCTGCCTCCTTTTTGTGGCCATTTTCCAAGGAGCTCTCTCATGAGTTCTCTTGTCTTAGCCGAGCAGGGCTGCTGACACACCTGCTTGTTTTACCAGGTATCTCATTGGTCCATACAGTCGTGGCAGTTCCCCTAAACTCTTTCACCCTTCAGAGCTGCTCTTGTGTGATCTCAGCTGCCTACATCCTGGACAGGATGCTCACCTGGTGCCCCATGTTCAGGCTCTGCCATTCTCCTCCCTCCCCTTAGGATCTTCATCTCCTCTCTTTCACACTCACCATAGCTAAGGCTGCCATGGGTCACCACCTCCCCTGCTGGTGTCTCCTTGAAAGGGACAGCAGATCTGTCAGTGTGATGTGGGATGGCCCGGCCAGGCCCTGTATCAAGAAGTTATACCTGACACCAACCAGAAACCTACTCCTGCCTGTGTCCTGACATGCTGCTCCTCCAGCAGTGACAGGGAGGTCCATGGCCCCAAGGAACACCAGGCTCTTCCCTCCCCAGACTCCCTCAAAGATTTTAAGTCCCTCCCTCAGTCTAACCCCATGGTCAGTAACGTGGCCCCCATGCTGCTGCCCTTCCTCTTCTTCACTCAGTTCTGACTCACATGCTCTCACCAGGCCCTCAGCTGTCCCACAGGAGAACTCCACATATCCCACCTGCTCCTGTAAGCCTGGGCATCCCTCCTTCTTATCCTCCCTGCTGACATTCCTTCTTGTCTTCCATGAGTGTGCCACAGTGAATTACTGGAAGAGCCTCCAACAAAAACAGTGACAAAAAATCCAGCCTGAATCAGAGGGGTTTGATGACTTTATGAAAGTCATCACTAGTGGTGGCAGAAGACTGGGATTAGTACCCTTCTGTCCTGGTTCTTCCCCCTCTGTGCTCATTTCTATGGACAAAAAGTGCATACATCTTCTCTTCTGAAGAATTTCATGTCTCTTCCAAATAATTAAACTTTTTTATAAGTACTCTAGTTAGGTGAGAGACATTTAATGGACACCAGAAAAAACAACATTAACTTAAACCCTAGGACCAGGTATAATATAGGGTGAGATATTGCCTGCAGTTCCAGACAGAGGAAAAACACTGGAAGTCAGACCACATGTCAAATCTGCATTTCAGTCACCATCCTGTTTGGGTATTAAAACCACAGTGGGAGAGAATCAAGGTGATGCACAAGCTAAAGGTTTGCACCACCACCTCTGAGAAGTCACATTTTCTCCATTTTCCTTGTAGTAATCACCACTGACATTAAAATAACTATAGGCACCATAAGGGCAACTTTTGAGTTTCTCTTTTGGGACACAGCAGAAATAGCAAGAATTGTGCAGGGAACAGCCCTCACATTCATATGACTTTGAAAGAGAGGAAGAATCAGATTCTGCTCACTCAAGAACAGAAATGTTGGGTTTTAAACTGAAGATCACTATCCCCAAACTGTAGTGGTGAAACACAACAAGGCTCTCAAGGAAAAGCTATTTCCAGCCACTACTGTGTACATAAGGTTTAAAAATGTTTAAAGTAAAAACCCAAACAACCCAGTCCATAACAAATAGATCATTATTAGAGGCATATAATTTAGGGAGTCAAACTGAGCACCACTCCCTAGATTGGAAAGATTCAATAATTCTTTTGAATATCAATTAGAAAACCAATAGAAATCAAAAAAATACCTTTCATAAAGTGCTCCTTGACCACAGAAAGCTAGTATGATGGGAGCTCTGCAAAACAGCTCCTCAGACAGCAAAACGGATTCTCATATCTTTCCTCTGGAATTATATTTAAAATTCAACTTATTGTTAAAACAAATCATGTAATATTTAAAACAAAACTTCCCACATATTCTCCTGTGGCAGCTGGACATCATCAGTATTAACCTGCTCCGGTGTGTAAATACAATTCAGTAATTCAAACAGCAGTGCAAAGATATAGGCAGGCCATTTACTGAGCTCTGCCAGTCTGATGATACTCCAGACAAAGCCACAGTGATTTCACAGGATTTTTTTACTCCATACATAAGGTACCATGGAACCCATCATGAATGCAAAGCAAACTGCTGATGGCTCCTCAAGAATTAATTTGCAGCCTGGACTCCACCGCGACAGAAACTTTGAGGAAAAGGTATATTTGATTTTGTTGTTGGCTTTTCATACTGGTTTCTTCATAATATTTGGGTGTTTTTTAACTACAGAATGTCTTAGATTATTGCATTTCTATTCTGTAAACGACATATCAATGGAATGATTACCAGTACTGAAATCTAACTCCAGTCTATATACAACAGAGTACAGGACAAGACAAGTGGAAGCTACCATACTGCAAAGCATAGTTCTCCCTCTGAAAACTTTAGTGATGTTTTAAAAAGAACCGAAGATTTCTAGTGGATTGAATTTGAAAACAATTTATTATCTGTCAGATCTGAAAGTCTGTAAATTATGTACCAAGGAATATGAACATTTTCTAATGATTGAAAAAAATGAAATGTTAGCAGGTTTTGTGAAAAGAAATGAAGATGCTCTTTAAAACATTTCATCTTTTTTGTTTGCCTTGAAAAAAAATTTAATAAGCCTCACAACACTTTTAAAACACCCTAGTGAGTTATCAGTTCCTAGAAATACCTCTCGTATAAGAGGAGATAAAGTAGTTTTTGATTACCTTAAAGAGGACACCAAAGTATATTTAAAAACCAGTAATGTTTGGATTTTAGTTATTAAAATTAAAAAAAGGAGGTTTTGGTTCTTTACACGTTCAGAAATTTCTCAGGTGGCTACTAACATTCCCCCTAGATTTAAGAAGAGATACTTATAATGCACTGTAGAGTGCAACCACAATCTCTCTTAAAGGTGATGCATACATTAAAAGCAGTCACATGGCAAAAAAATAAAAAAAGAAACACTAGGAAACAGGCGTCTGAGAAGCATAACAGCTTTCAAAGATCACCTGCAGATAAGAGGAAGAAACCAATCATTAGTATAATTTCCTCCTGCTGTGGCCAGTCAGCTGTCCTGCAGGCTTGTAGAAACCCATGGACATCCTGCTTAATGAGCACTCTCCTGACAGAGCAAAGCTATCCTTCCCCTGGAGCCTCCTCATGTACAGACTCTAGCTGAATTTGACCCTGACATGTCACAAGTTGCTCCCTTATTTTAGAAGCAGCGGGCTTGAGGGCCTGTCCTCTGAACAAGAGAAGACCTCTCAGCTGACCAAAAGTTCATAAAAGCCTCATGAAATGACATTTCCAGCAGGAAGAAGCTGGCTGGAGCCAACCCCAGAACTTGTTTTAACACCACACCAAGCAAACTGCACTGAACTAGATCCTTGCTTGCAAGTCCATCTGAATGCCAGAATTTGGGATCAGTCATGGGCAGAGACCAGAAATGGCACCAAGGTCACCAGAGGAGGAAGAGTTAAGGTGAATGAAAGGGACTTGAACAATGATGGCATAGTGACCCAAAAGGCTTTCTTCAGTGTCCGCTGCTCCTTCCTAGCCCAAAATCCTGCTTTGTCTTACACATGAAGCTGGAAAAGGAACAGCCAAACATCTGAAAGCAAAAATTATGTTGAATAATTTCTCCAAAGGTGCTGTTTTTTAGGCCTGATCAGCACCAGTTCTTGAGGAAAGAGTACTTGTCCCCTGTTACAGTCTGCCACCAGAAGGTGAGAGTAACTCAAGTTCTTGTTAATAGATCCCTTGGGACAGATTAGTGCGGCATGACACCAAGTGCTCAGTGTTTATAAATATAGATACATATGTTTATTTTAGAACAATTTGGTGGCAATGGAAAGCAGGTATGTAGCCCTTTTTGTTGTTATTATCTATAGTAATATAGCATATAAAAGCCCAGACACCACACAGGAACCCCAGTAAGAAAGACAATTTTACCATTGGGCACGAACATACAAACTCTGTGCAGGTGCACAGACACACTTGGATTTGTTTTTCTAATGCAACTGGTCAAAACAAATAGTAGCTTGAGTCTGATTCAGGGACAGAAATTCAGTGTCAGCTGCATTTCTCCTGTCCAGAAGCATCTGTGACTAAAACTCTTCCATGTCTCCAATAAAGAAGGCAATTAAATCCAGAAAAGGCACAAATAATTTTAGTATAATATATTTTGTGCAATATGCTCCTGATCTACTGGACAAGGACATCTATCAAGCAGGCACAGACTGGCTCCATCTGGGTTGTGTTACTTGTTAGACTTTGCTATCTCTTATCCCAGGCAGATTCTTGTACTCATGAACTTCAGAACGAGTTTTTAGACTTTGAACTGGAAGGTCTTCAGTACATGGGCTGACACTAGCAATACATTTCAAGCTACATTCAGTGCACACCGGGGTGGGACATTTGTTCCCACTAAACACATCTGGGTTATCATTCACTCCCAGACATTAAGGTAATTTATCCCCAACCCACTTTGCCATTGATGACAACTTGGCATTTGTCCATGAAACAAGAGTATCTGAGAGGCCTGTTCAATATTTATCCTCACATCAAGTGTTTATCGCCTTCGTAGGATATTAATTTGGGTATTACATATTTAATAACCCCCCCATTTACTCCAGCAGGGAAAAGTGTACTTAATTTTATCTATTAAAACACTTGTTAAAAAATGCAAACATGGTCTCTGTAAGTAACAGCTCCTAATGATCTATCCACCATTTCCAGTCATCCATAAGGATGAATTCGTTTCCCTGCCCTCTTCCCAAACTCTCATGCTTTCTGTGACAGTTTCTAATCTGTCCCTCAAGCAAAGCCCCAGACACCTCATGTCCCAAACACTGAGAGGTGTATTCTTCACATGACAGGACAGCCCTAAACTCACCATTTAGGTCAAACCAGCATTCAGCTCTGTCTTGTGCTGCCCCTCAGCCACAGCAGCAGTGAGGAGCTGCGATGGCTGCAGTGCTGCATCCTGTCACTGCTGCGCTCTGTGAACTCAAAAGCAGCCCTCCTCTCAGGAGAGGGACTGCATGCAAATCTCAGTCCTCTGGGTGCTGCTGGATCTGACTGAATCACTGCCACCAGCCAGAGACAGGCATGCTCTGCAAGGAAGGACACTGAGCTCTCTGGCAGTGGACATTCTGCTTTCTTAGCCCATCAGTGACTTCGATCCTAAGGATGCCCAAATGTTTTCCCTCACTCCCTCCATGCACAGGCTAGCAAGCTGACAGTATGGATCAATTGGTTGAAGAAATCACACATAAAGGCCAAAGGCTCTTCAATTGAGTTGGTAAATGGCCAAGGTAGCACAGAAAAAACAAAGTTATTGATGGAAAGTGACAGAGGGAAACAGGAACTTAGGCTTTCACCCTGCCTCTAGTGAGGAATTTTCATTCACTTTGCTACGCTGTGCCTGGATTCCCCTCACCCTTTATGTAGTTAGATTAGACTTTAGATTCTTAGATCTTTTTATTTTCATCTACAGCATCCTCCTTCTGAATACACAGCATACCACTAGGAGCCTCTGCTCTTCAGCAGGGCCTTTTAAAGCCTAAAAGGAACATAATGAAATGTAATATGGCAGCATCTGCACTCCAAACCGTCAGGATAACACTAAACTTACACTAAATAGAAATCCAGAATTTTATGCTGGCTTGAATACAACTGATTTGATAAAAAAAGATACAGTGTAGAAAAACATATGCAGTTTTAATAATACAGATTTTCAATAATACAGATTTACAGTTTTGAGGGAAACATTTACAGTAACACATGCATCAATTGGACCTCTGGTTCTAATGCATATATTCAATTGCCATCATTTCGATTGACAGTGAATTTAAAAAGAAAACATAAAGCCAGTGATTGAGAATCTGGGGATTGATTTAGTAAGGAGAAAACCCCAAACATTTTTATAGAGCCTTTCTTTATAAAATTAAGGCATACTTCTGAAAAAATGATCATCCAGATCTTACAAAGAAACTTTAGACCCTGTAGAATTTCAGCTTTGGCTACCTTGGGCCTCTCTGCTTAGATTAAGTCTTTTTCAAACTGAGCTGCCATTTGCTCTTTCTGATTTTTGGGTTTTTTCCTTTTGCCCTGTTCAATTCAAATTCTCAAGTGGTTTCACAATGACAGAACAGTTCTACTCAGCTGGAGTGGAAGACAGCCAAAATACCCAGATGAAGAGATTTTCAGATGAGCTGGGGGAAAGGCATTATGCTAAAGGTACATCATTATTTTCGGTAGCATTTGGTAAAGTGGAACAGGCAGTAGGTGATTATTAATCATAGAAAGATTAGCACTTTGGCTCCTCTATGCAACTTTTCTTCCTCTGCTTTGGTTTCTCTGAAGTCACATTTGCTCTGGGCTATGGACTAATGTTGTACCCACTGTCTCACCATCAGCAGTGATGGAGAAGTTTCCTCTGCAAAGTAAAAGCCAGAGACACTGCTGCTATACAAAAGCAATCAATAATCCTATTTACCCAGAACACTGAGAATGCTGCAGCACACATAGCAAAAGCATGCCATGATTACATTTTTTTTTCCACTCATATTAAAAAAAAAAAATAGACTATCTTGGGCTGGAAGGGACCTTAAAGGTCATCTAGTTTCAATTCCACTACCATGTACCTTTCACTAGGTTGCTCAGAGCCCCATCCAACCTGGCCTTGAACACTCCCAGGGATGTGGCATCCACGGTTTTTCTGGGAAATCTATTTACACTTACAGTCTAACATTTCCTTGGTCTCATCTGCAAGTTAGAGAAGTCAGCCTTGATAATATCTGGAAAAAGAAATACAGAAACCCACCTCTACGACCCTGAGCTCAGAGCCAGATCCTGATTATGAGAAAAGAACAAAAGCATGTCATGAAAATTTCCCTATGTGTATACTGCAGATCCACCAGCTGCCTATTGTTTTGAAGGAAGCTAAAAGATTGAAAAACCCTAAATGGTGGCATGTGTCAAAAAGGGAAAAAGTGAATTTCAGTAGTGACAGACAGGACACAACTCTGGCTTATTTAACCCAGATAAGACTCCTGTGAAGCTTACTTAGGAAAAAAACATGTAAGTGTCAGAAAGAGCACCAGTTGACTTTGCTGCAATGAACTTGGACCTTACCAAGCAACAGTTGCAAAAAATCCAACCACCCATATACCAGCTACTTTGGGACAGTGAAATACTTGTGCTACATCAACTATGTAGCACAAGTATTTCTCTTTCTCTGTATGCTTTTTAGGTTGTTTGAACTCACCTGCATTAAGTCTCCAGAAGTCAACACTATTAGACATAGATTGTGATTGCTGTTCTGGTACTGAAAGTCTGTTCTTTTTTCATGGACAGTGGTCACAGACTGACTCATCCTGATGGAGCTCACGTTTCAGTAGAGGGAGAGACAAACTAGCAGGCAGCAATGGATGACAATGTGATAAGAGATGTGCTGTGCCCTTCCGTCCCTGTGAACCATTTCAAACAGACCTGTGAACTCCAGGTAGTGTAGAGAGGCATTTTGCTAGAGATGACAGGAGCATGACAGAAGCACAAAGGAGCTCCATTCGGTAATGTTATTTCTGAATCAAAGCTCAAGCTTTGCAATCTGCAAGCAGATCAAATTACCTGATGACTAAGGGGTTCCTCATGAAATCTGGATTCCCAGTGTACATGCCCATATTTGTTTATCCCTGAAATCTGAAAAAGAAACTAACCTCAATAAACCACAATATCTTACACACGCCATAGTCATTTTGTCTGAAAAGAAGAATTCTATCATTACTGGCAGTGACAAAAACCAGAGAAGCAGCATGGAGAAGCAGCACCAGGTGAGGTGGTCCATAATGAAAAGGAAAGCATATGTGTACTAAGCTGCTGCATAATACAGGGGCTGGAACCTAATGTAGATTTAGACTTCTCAAATCACAGCAGGATTGTCTCAGTTAAGACATAGAATTAATTCCCCATAATCAAGAAGAGAGAATGATAAGTTTTATTTTTTTCCCCCAAGTGATGTTTCTTGATGGCAGCAGAGTTTGCTCTCTCCATTATGAAAATGAAGCAATAATGATGCAAAGACCTGTGAAAAGACAACTACCCTCTGCCCTGCATTCCTAATTTCTGTTGCATTTCAGAAGTAGACAAAGTGATTTCCAATTTGTCCAATACATGTTTTCTCCTCTAGAGCTGGACATGAATTTGGATGCATAAGAAAGCCCACTATTGCATGCAGTTTGTTCTTAAAAAAAAAAAAAAAAAAAAAAGAATTTTGCTGTTGTGCAATGCCCTCTTCACATTAGGTTAATTAAGCAGGTACAATTACATGCATGGGGATCAGATATTTTGTGCCCTGCATAAGTAGGGCTGGAAGACTTGGGCCTTAAATCTATTTGGGATGATCAGTTAGAGTTGAAAAATCACAAAGGCAGTGAGTGCTTGTCTGCTGTGGCTGAGCTTAGCTTGACAGCTGGCCAGCCTAATGCTAAATGTGCTAATCACAATAAAAGCTGAGTAATTAATCAGAGCACAGCAAGGACATGCCTGTTAACAGTGATGAAAGCAGCAGAGGAAACCTTCCCACGTTACAATACATACTTTTCTTCCCTAGAGAGCTTTTGGGATACCTATTATGGAAATGTTTACTTTGGTAATGCTGAGAGGAAAATGGTGCAGTGACGCTGCTGATGGTGATGAGCTCTTACAAGGGAAGCCAGCAGTCATCTCACAGAGGGACACCAGCAAAAGCATTTCCTATCTCCTCTGTGATGGGTCTCATAAGAAAACTTAAACCAGAAAGGAATACACAGTATAATTCAGAAACTTACCTGCTCTAGCAAGAAAAGACCTTCTCCTATTACAGTCAGAGCAAATTGCATGTGGTTAATAATTACGAGACACGTTTTGGTGTCTCCTAATTATTGGATGCAATAATCCATGGAATTAAAAGGATTGCTGTTAAGGCACAAGAGATTCCTGCTAACACTTCAGGTAAAAATCTTCCATTTTTTTACATTGACCATGGCTGCTTACCAGGATTCCATTTTTATTTTTGGTAGAAATATATTAGCTACTTTAAGGAATAAAATCCTGTTGAAACAAAGGCCTGGAAATCTTTTTTTCAGTATCCATCTCTTGAGTGAGTCACCAAATGTGCTCAGAGGAATATCTGGGTGGAAACTCAAGATGTGCTGCAGCCCTTCACACAGCCCCCAGAGCAAACCCTGGCTTGGTCCCTCTGTGTAAATGTGGAACCCTGCCCCAGGAACTGGATGAGAAGGAGGAGCAGCATGGGAGGAGCAGTGTGGCTTTCCAGAACAGGGGCAGGGGCAGGGAGTCTGCCTGAGTGTTGAGGGCTGGCTCTACTCAGCTGGCACAGCACTGCCTAGGAGAGGAGGTGGTTTGAAGCTGTGTATAAACAGTTGTGCTAGCTCTGGATTTTGCTGCCTTTGGCTGTGTGGACTCCAGCCTGAGAGGTTTGGTGTTTTTCTGACAAAAAGTTTACACAGACTGAGATAAATTACAGGGCTGCTTCATGTTTCACCCAGAGTCAGTGGACCTTGGGCTTCTAGTAAACCATTTGCCAAGCTATAGGAGGATTTCCATGTGAAGAGATCACTGGATTCCTAGCCTCCAAGGCCCGAAGGAATCATTTTCACAAGCCAGGTGGGTATCCTGTAAAGCCTAGACTGCAAAATGCAGAACATGAGTGGGGACCATAAACAAAATGTTCTCCTTTTATCAACAAGGAACTGAGTGAGGTTGGATCTTCTACAGAAAAAAATAAATCCCATCAAGACCAGGCAACAGTAATGGTAATGGATGGGACTCTTCATTAGCTGATGAGAGAAATAACAGACAACGGCTATGGAATGGAAGTCTCTGTCCCCAGAAATAAACCATTTTCATAATGGCAAAAGACACCAGCGAGCTACATTTCTCCTTTTCTGAACAGAGGGTTTGCACTTAGCCATATGTTAACTCAGAAGATGACAGCTCACAGAAAAATTGCATGAGGTAGTAAAAAAAAAAAAAACAGTAACAGGGAACTGCCTGCTGAATTGTTATGAAGAATTGCTGTGAGAAAGTGTTCATCCTGCTAGGCATTTCCAGGAGCATCAACATTCAGCTGCTCTCCCATTGTAAAACTACCTAGGAATGCCAGCTGCCACCTTTGCTAAGTGGTGTTGGAACAGATTCAACCATGGCAGGGGTCATGTACAGAAGGCATGTTCCTTCTCACGGGTACAACACCAAATGCCTGTGCTTTGCATATATGGCAACAGCAAACTTAAAAAAAAAATACAACAAAACCAAAACAAAACCAGAAGAGAAGACTGGGGATGCAGATGGAAAAGAAGAACAAGAACAGAAGCATTCTTAGTTTGGTGTCACATATTAAATGCTCAGATAACCTGTGTAAGTACTGGTTCCAGGCAAGCCCTAAAGATGTAGTTACTGAACATGACAGAAAAGAAAGTCCTTACCCCAGCAGCATCACTGCCGTGGTCAGGCTTGCTCTGCTCACTACTGGAACACGCACTCAGAGTCAGTATTCCCGTGTGAGATTTGTAGGCAATACGTTTTAGTCCAACAGTAATTCACAGTGCATTTGGAGAAGGAGAAGCCCTGAGGGCTTTCCTCTTTGTTCCAGAAGGCAAGATCCCCTGGGCAGGGATGGATGCGGGTCTTTTCCCGCAGATGGAGCCCTTGTCCCAGCGAGCAGCCGCTCCTTGGCTGGGTCCCGGCCGGGGAATTCCAGGCGGCAGCACAGGCGGGTTTCAGCTCGGTTCTCTCGGTTTTATCAGACTGGGATTTTATTTTCACACCGGGACATTTGCATTAAATGAGCTGGTTTTATTAGCCGGTTCCAGCAGAAGCCAGGATGGTGGGGAAGTGTAGAGAGGGCAGCTCAGTGCTAGCCTAACAGGGGATCAGGATCACAGAGGGAATTGAAGTACGAAAGCAGAGCTGTCAAGTAATTGATTGTTGGGGCTTTTTGGTTGATTGTTGTTTTTTCTTTCCCAGAAAAAAATACTCCTATTCTGCAGGAACTTGTAAAATCTGACGGTGGTTTGATCCCTTTTCCCATCGTTGCCTGTAATTAGCCCCTCACCATCCTGCAAGACTCATTTATGGATAACTCTGTACTTGCCCAGGTGAGAGCAGTGGGTGTGTACGCCATTCATGCAAGAGGGAAAACCGAGGGGTTGAGTCCAGCCAGCCATGATTCCTGGAAAAAGCCAACACAAAGCTGCAAATGAATCTTTCCCTAAAACACTCCAGGTTTCAAATGTCGTTTTATCCTCAATTAGGAAAAAACAATTTTTTTAAGTGCTCACAGAGCAGAGCTATACATCCAAATGAATCACACTAAACCCAGTGAAGTGATTCATGCTGATGAACTCCAAATGTTTTATTTGGAAGCTGATATCATTTCATTGAATTGTTTTTAAGTGGTTTTTGTTCAAAGAGTGAATTGAGACATTTTTTGGAGGGAAGCTGGTCAGGCTGGTCAGGAGACAGGTCAGACTTGGAAGGCAGGGAACATAACACAGGTTTTATCCAAGCCAAAATGAAAAGTTCAGCATTTTAAAAAAAGTTTTAAAATCATTTCGAAAATATTTTGGTTCTGTGTCAGTGAAACTGATCTAATTTCACAATTCACAGGGAATTAAATAGTTTCATCTGAAAAAAGAATTTTTTAAGAACAAACCCAGAAATATTTTTGATCCCAAAACACCACATTTCTTGGCTGCCAGTGCAGCAGAGATGTAGATTATAGTACTGAGACAGATGTTATCAATAATAGTAGGCCAAGAAGTAACTACATGTCTCAGTCCAAAAGTGTCCTCAGTATTCTGAATCTCGTCAGACTAGGAGGGAACACAAGAACATTCCAGGGAAATCCAGAGTGATCACATTAGGTAATGTCGCTACTCAGGGAACATGATGAAGTTAAATGCATGTACTGAATGCACTGCTTTCACACTGGGTGAACAATGAAGTATGACCCCCCACAACTGTAAAACTTTGTACGATGCTTCGAAAATGTTTAATTATTTATGTTACAGAACCACAAACTTCATCAATTTGGAACTGAGCCTCCCAGGTTCTCACCAAAACCTTGTCTTGAGTGAATGTGAAAAAACCCAGGCACTCCTTTCCTTGAAAAGCCAAAGAATTCCAGTGAACCACTGTATGCCCTCTGCAGCAGAGGAAAGTTGTTCAGACTGCAAGGATCTGCTCAAGGACCACTGTCTCCAGACAGCAGCTCTTTGGAAGAAGTCTTCCTTGCCCTCAGAGGCACTGCTTTTCTCAGCAAGACACAGGCAGCAGAAGGTCCTCAGACCAATTTTGCAAGACAAAAGAAATATGAAGAGTCTAACCATCAAAATTGCCATGAACACTTAGGCACCATGCAACCAGAATACTTCTTTCTCTGTTATATTTGCTATTTGGCACTTGTGTAATTCTGTATTTTAAACATAAAGTATCTTCTCATAGTTGATATTATTTTTCCTAGTGATTTATGAGAATGGACTCTCATATTTAGCATAGCTTTTAACCTAACACCATTGTGACAATATGTGGCTTTATTTAGGGTAATATCTATTGCTTAAGTAAAATATAAATTTAATCACATTGTTCATGAAGAGAATTAAATCTTACTAGAAAGGATGAAGAAGGAAAGATGGGAAATCTGCTCTGCAGAATAAACCCATCAACACCTCCTTCTTACAAAATAAACCAGGATAATCTTTCTGCACAGTATGAAGATAGAAAAGGCATTCCTACCTCTTATTTTAATAGGCAGTGTTGGTTAGCAACAAAAGCTGATACTGCCTTCAACGAGTATCCCAAACACTGCAAGTCAGAAGAAACATTTATCATTTTTACATGAATTGTTCAACTCGGGTAATGATCCAGGATGACTCTTCTGCAGTAAAACATTCATGCGCAAAAGTAAATTGAGTTCATGCTGTCATCAGCTGCCAGATTTTTCCACACAAATCAGCCCCTACTTGCAAAGGCTATCAACTGTTTTAGCTACCAGAAAAAAAATATTTGGGGGATAACATTTGGGGGATAGCTTTCAGCATTTAATAGTCTGAAATCATGGAAAACAAGGCTCTAGTTCCTCTTTTATATATGCAGTTAATGCTTCATAGTAAAATCTTCCTAGTTAGGCATTCTGAGTCAAAAATTTAAAAAAAAAAAAAAAAAAAAGAAAAAGAAGAAAGGAAGGATTTCTGAGAGACCTTCAGGGCATCTCCTAGGTGGAGAGAAAATTTTAAATCAAAATGAAGCAGGTAGAGTGGAAAAGCCACCACAGAAGCAGGGAAAATGAGGTAGGAAAACAAACCAACAAAGTAAAAATACCTCGGGAAAAAACAACAGACAGAACAAAGAAACGATTTAATAGCAAGTTATTCAGTTATTTATTACTGAAAACCAGGCAGCAGTGTAAATTGCCATTACCTTGTAGAACATTCTGCAG
Source organism: Brachypodius melanocephalos (assembly GCA_013398615.1). Lineage (NCBI taxonomy): Eukaryota > Metazoa > Chordata > Aves > Passeriformes > Pycnonotidae > Brachypodius > Brachypodius melanocephalos. The sequence goes on along the minus strand of VZSR01001854.1, from coordinate 16,519,014 downwards.
GAATAGAAACCCAGGACAGCGCTTGCAAACCCTCAAAGGTAAGCTGATGTCTGAGTGTGCTGCAAACAGATGTTATGCAGATGCTGGAACCTGCCCTGCATCCCCCACTTCAAGAACTCAGCGGGGCTTCAGGTTTTCATCCCTGCCTCCCTCTGACCGCCACTCACCTGGGATGTGCAGAAGAGGAAAGAGAGGAAGGAGGGGACCAAAGGCCTCCCGCAGTTCGCCGTGTGGCTGTCCCCAGCGGGGTGATGAGGCAGGGCTGTCCCAGCCCAGGCTGTGGGACAAGCCCTGCAGGTGCTGCCTGACACCATGGCTCCCAGTGTCCGGGCAGGGCACACCGAGCTGCCCAGCATCCCTGGCACAGGGCTGTGCAGGAGGGATGGCTCCAGCCCGGCTGGGGCCACCAAGTGCGGCTGGCTCTGCTTCCCGCAGCCCTCGGGCCCAACACCAGGGGCTGTTCCTTCAGCAGAGAAAGGGCAGAAGGAGAAGAAGAGCAGGGTGATATCCTCACAACTATTCTAGGTATTACGATGTTCTCAGTGATTTCTAGATCAGGACCCTACATCCCCAGCCTTGAGATGACTTCACCTTTCAAATCCCAAAGATCCTCAGCAAACCCAGGCAGTAAGAGCTAAGATGTCTCAATTTTTTTTTCTCTTTTACTTTTAAACATCAGAAACATTTTGGTTTTGAAAAGGAAGCCCAAACTGTCCTTTTCTCAAGAACAAATATTTGCACAAAAACTGCGGCAGGCAGCAATACAAAATGATCATATCCTCACATGACAGTAATTTCTATGCTTGCCTGCACAGTCAAATCATTTGTGGTTTATTTTTTGTGTGTTTGTGGCCCAGCCTGTCTGACCTTAACTACAAATGTTTTCCTGATAAGTTTTGGAAGCGTCTTTTCCCAAGGAAGGGGAACTAAAGACATTTGAGATGCCTGATGGCATCTGCCTGGCCTCCCTCTGCCAGTGCAAAAGGGCACAAACCTTCCCCAGGGACTGCCATCCCAACCAACCTTCTGTGGATGTCCCAGATACTCTTGTACATCTCTAATGGCATCCAGTACTCTGTGTTGTCAACTAAATTAAGCCTTTAGTGTAACACTTTTCCCAAAACTCTGGCCTTCATTAATGTAAATAGGGAACTAAGGTGAACCTGCAAATGTGTCACGGATCCAGAAATGTGTAGATTGCTTTCACAGTGACAAGTCTCCCTGCAAACAGCTGCTCTGCACTGATATGATTTTCCCCGATATGAGTCCACATTTACATTAATCTCTAAGAGTATTACTGGCAGAATGCCTTATTAAAAAAGGAAAGGCAGGCTGAGACTACACAACAAGAAGTAGCTATTGATGACCCTAGAGAAGAATCAGAACATAGTTAAATATTATGGTATTTTTTCTACCTTTTCTTCATGCACTAAGTGGGCAAATTGAGCAAAGTTCATAAACACATGAAGTACGTGTTTATTATGTGTATGTGAAAATTAGGTGAAGCCCAGGAGTGTTTCAAATAGTGTCTCAGTACTCCAAGGTCAGCACAGTAATTGTGTGCACCTTTTTTCATTTTCTTGGTATACCATGGGTAACTGCAGTCCTTGTTCAAAGCAAGGACTTGATCCTCTCCCACTGGCATAGTTTCCTATTTTTCTCCATGTTTCCCTAAAAAATTTATTAAAGAAAGAGTTATGTTCTCCAACACTCAGGTCTTGGTTCAGTTGTGCATTTACATGGGCACATTTGGGGCATTTGTCTGAAAACCTGAGTGTACCTTGACATTCAGCCATGAGGAGAATGCACTAATTTTTTCCAATCTTGGCAAGACAAGCACACTCAAATCAAAACAACTTAGTCATATTATGAAAGCTGAGACCCTTGCAAATTTATATTCCTCGCTGTGTTTGGGTATTTGTGTGGGCCCAGGGCCAGAAGCAGGCAAAGGGCTGGAAGGAGCAGAGAAGGGGCTCTGTGTTGCTGATTTGGAGATAATTTCCGCCTCCTCCAGATGAGTCTGGGAAACATGAGCTGGCACTTGGTGACAGTACAGTTTCTGTCAAGTGTATATTCATTGGCTGTGTCCTGCCTTCTAGGCATCTAAGGGAGATTTAATTCTGGTGCCAAACATCACAGCCAGTTTGACCTGACTGTGTGGTCAACTGCCCTGATACAGCTGCTTGTTTCTGACACATGGCAGGCCTTGCTAAAAATTAATAAAGGGAAGCAGAAATGCTTAAACTTCTTTGACTGAGCAGAGGCTCTGGGCAAATTCTGGTCTTGATTACAAAGATGAAGTCTTACAGAAATCAAGAGGTTTCTTGATTTCTACAATTTTCCCTGTAGATGAAAGGAGTGAGAGAGACCTGGAAAATCTGTGTCTCTGTGACCAGCTTCCCAAATTGCAGGAGGTGGAAATAGCACAAAATGCTTTCCTTCCCCTGCTCTCTCTTTGAAATACAGACATGCTCTCATTGCAGCCTGCAGCAAGAGAGCTTAAATATGCAGAGCACCAAGCCCTCAGCAAAATTTCAAGTGCCTACTTCCATGAGAGTCAATAGATGAGAATCTTATCTCCTGAATGGAGCACAAGGATTTGAGAAAAGAGGGTGACGAAAATATTTGATTTGGAGAACCTCGAGCAATTCTGAATAAGGGCATTGCCAACAACAAATGAGTATGTGCTCTGTGTCACGGATCTGTGGAGACAGATACCAAAATATGAAAACAGCTGCTGACAAAAAGGTCCATGTAGCTGAACAGCCTGGCTCCCTGTAGCCAGAACCAGACGCCTGGAGAAGCACAAGAATAGAGCAAGCGTATTTTCCCAGCAAAGCCTGCCAGGCTCCAAGACTTGGTGCCTCAGGCATTTCCTGAGCCAGAGGTTGTCTGTTGTATTTAATGGCTGCACACATGCTTTTCCTCCACAAACTCGTCCAGTCTCTTCTTAAATGATGTGAACATCCAGCATCCACAACACTCCATGGCAGGGGTCTAAGGCTCTAACAAATGGCAAAGAACCTTCTCTAATTTCCTATGGATCTCTCACCTAGTGGTTTCACCTGATGCTCCAAATTTCTTTTTTTTTTCCCCCACTATTACTCACGGTAAACATTCAGTCCCTTCATCCATTCAGCCATCCATGATTACATGACTTTTGTCATGTGTGTCACATCTTGCCATAGTTAACTCTTTTCCAGACAAAGCATCCTAGCCCACACTGTGATGCCAGACACAGAAACCATCAAAAATTTTTTGGTGCCCCCACCTCCACAGCCTGATAGGTCCCCCTTGTATTTATTAACCCTTTGGATTTCTCCTAGAAAAGCTGTGTTGGTTCTTCCCTACAGCCTCCTTTATCCATGTGCTCACTTCATGTAATCTTTATGATAACTTCAATTCACCCTTCAGCTTCACAGTACCACATTTGACTCCCACAGGAGAAAATATCTTATAAGCAAGAGATTATACATTACCACTTGCAGTTCAGTTTTCAGCCTTGAATTCCTTTGCTGTCTTTACTGGGAATTTTGATGCAACTATTCCTTGTTTTTTCTTATTTTTTGGCAGGGAAACAGGCTGCTTTGTCATGCTCTCAAATCTAACTTGCTAGAGATTTATGAAGTCAGAAGTTCAGACTGCAAGGCCATCTTGTGTCTTCATCAATTTGTCTTACAAAAAAAAGTAGACCAATGTTAAGAAATCAGATACCCCTCTGATCTGAAGATAAGCCAGTCTCAATGTTTTTGGATGAGGTTCCCCTACAAAGGGTAAATACCAAATAATTCTAAAAGGCCACTACTTAAAAAAAACCCAAACCAATGAAAGAAACCCCACCACCGTTCCCTTCTCATTTTACAAAAATAAATTTAAGAGCCTGGAGTCTCTTTCAACGTGTCTCTGTGCTGCATCTTCAACAACCTCCCCTTAGCTTATCAGGACATGCTCACCTTGTCACAGCTCCCTTTGCAGCTCCTGAGCAGTCCCTGCTCTGTGTAAACTCTTTGGAGAAAAATCTCTCTGGGTTGGATGCCAGGAAAGCCCCTTCTGCAAAATGCACTTTTCTAGAAGGAGCTCCTGACCCCTTTCTCTGGTTTCTGTCCTGGGTTTATGACAGGACTTCAACAGTCCCTGCAGTATGGATGCCCCACCAAGCAGACTTTCCTCTTGTAACTCCAGCCTTTTAGGAATGGCATTGGGGTGACCCATGTGCCAAGCACCTCACATGAGGCCAGGCATGCCTCAGGGCACTCCAGAGTCCCTCCCAACTGGCCAGAGCTTCCACACCTCTCCAGCCTGGATCCACAGGGAAGGATGGCATTCCTCTTTCCTTTTCACTGGTGGGATGTTGACAGTGGGGTTGTTGCTTTAAGACTGCAGGTGCCCCTGCACACACAACCATGCAAATGCTGTGAATGCCCCAGCAGCAGGAATGTACTGCTGCTAAACGTTTGCCAGGCTTTCCACTGCATGCCAGGCTGTTTCAAGCAGATATACTTCTGGGATATTCTTCTCCATCCTGAGAGATCAAGTGACCCTGCATAACTTTGTGATTACTGCCAAATTCCAGGCACTTGCTTGCTTGCTTGAACTTTCCTTTCCTTCTGGTCCTCTGGAAAATGCAGCAGGTCCCACCATGGTGGCACCACCGCTCTCCTGCCCATGTGAAGGGAGAGCTATTTGTGGTGAGCAAATCTCAAGGAAAGGAAAAGGGAGAAGCAGCCACACTTCAAAGGGAACAACAGCAGGGATTCAGGTTCCAGCACTGAGAGAAGCTCAGTCAGCCCAGCTGGGGAGGTGGCAGCAGCAGAGATGATAGTCTTGGCCAGTTCCCACTAGGAGGTGGCCATTGGGATGGCTTCCCAGCATGTCAGCTGCTGAGAGAGAGGAAGGACAGGGGGTTGTTGGAGCTTAAAAACAAAAGCAACCAAAAGTTCACAGTCACTCGAGGCACAGATACAGAAAGTCTGGGTGGTTTCTCTGCTGTTCAGGTACAGGAGCACAGTGCCAGAGAGAAAAAAACCCCATGGTGCTACCCCAGCAGTGTCACTGAGGTATGACCATATACATCATGATAGATGTATACCTGATTTTCTACTATACTACTTTAACAAAGAGGATTTTAATGGCTTGATAATGCAGAACACTTTCCCCCAGCTGATTCACCTTGTAGTTCCACATATCCCCTTAAGAAAAAGCAGCAGAAAGCATCATATTTACTAACACTTGTGCATGGACTTCCCACCGCCATTGAAAACATCAGCAAGATTTGGCCACTGAGTAACTTGTAGGCAATCCCCTCAGTTAATCACCTGGAATGCCTGCCAAGTAAATGACCTTACTCATCCTAGTAATACTGAGACATCCATCATTTGAATTATGCGGAGGCGGAATACCTCAGACTGTCACAGGAATTTAGGTAACTCTGTGAGAGCAGAAGAAAAAAAGGGAAAGGACAGCATGGTGGAAAGGTCACGACTCTACCATCTTGCCCAAAGCAGGTGTTGTAGTTAAGAGTTTGGTCCTGTCATTGATGCCAAACAAAACAGAAGATACTTTGTGCAGTTAAGGAATAAATCACTACAAAAGCACTGACTAGGGTGGGTATTTTAAGACCCACAGCAGCCACCACCCATGAAGATGCAGGCTCTGACAACTGCTGTGTCACAGACATCATGTGTTAGTCCATTCTATTTCCCTACTGAAATGCAGGTGGTCACTCTGCAGTGTCACAAAAGAACCATCAACAGTCACAATTCCACATGAGATACATGACCATAAAGCAATCAAATAGAATTGCATTCAAGTCCAGAAATAAGCCCTGCTCTTGAAAGTATTTTCACAGCCTACAACAGACCAGGAACAGACAACTAGGGCAAAATTTGGGTGTCAGAAAAATAGAATTTTTTCTAAATATTTAGAAATATTTTTGTCATTGTCCTGATAAAGGCTTGGGATATATCCTTTATAGAACAAGTGATTAAGATGTGAAAAACTTGATAAGGCTTAAATTAAATTAAATCATAAATGATACATTAGCTACACTTATTTTTCACAGCTAGAAATTTATTTTCCAAAGCTCTGATGTCTGTCTGCTGAGGCAACTGTGTGAATGGAGTATACTGAAGAAGTAACAAAACATCTCAAGAATGGGCATTTACTTGTTTAAAAAAACCCTGTATTTTAAGAGCCATGAAGGATAGACAATGTAATATGAAACTGTTAAAAACATTCATTCCTTTTGGCATGGATCCCTCTCTGCATTCTTTCTCCACTTTGCAAGATGACTTTTTTCCATTTCTACCATTTGTGTGAACTTGAGGATACAGCATGCAATGTTTTTTTAAAAAACAAAGGAAAACTAATCTATCCTAACCCAAAGAACACAGTAGCTTTAGTGCTAGAAGGAATGACTAATATTTCTGCTCTGCCTTAAAAGTAACAGAGTCATTTATAAAAGCTTGGGGGGGCGTTATTTGTTTTAAAAGATCCCTCCTTCTAGTTCCTCTGGTTCTTCCTCCGATGCCTGTTTAGTAACTTTTATATTAGCTTAATCTGACATATCTATGGCCAATTGGATTGTTGTACTCATAATATTTTTAAAATTTGCATTAGCAGAGCCTACTTAGAAAAGATTTCTATTGACTAGTTTAAATCTCAGTTGTGCCTCTGTGATCATCCAGAGGACAAGGGAAAAATGACCTATATATTTCGATCCAGTTTTCACACAAGGCAAAGATGGAGGAGAAACCTGCTCTGAATCTGTGAAGCAGGGTGCATGAAAATAATGAAAAATCCCTCAGCTATTTTACAGAGAAAATTGATTTAATCTGTTTAATAGCAGGCAGTAATGCTGTTCAGTCAAATGTGTTTTTGTTAGGCTAAGTTTGAATTCTGATGTCTACTGCCTGGCAGTAACTCAAACCCACGATCATAATGCCCTTTAACAGTCCTCAAAAACAACATGAGTCTGGGTCCAAACTGGTGGACCTGGGTCCACACCTTTGCACCTTAGCAAAGCTGAGCAGCTGGTGTTGCTGAAATGCAGTTCCAAAGAACAACAGACCTCACAAACCTGCCTTCCTTGTTCTTCTCAGCAGGCTGCTTCACACAAAGGTGTAAAGGCAGGAAAAAGACACTGAGGCTGATAATCTCCCAGACCTTCATATACTGGTAAAGCTATATACTTCTGCTGGTAAAGACCTCCTGGCCTCACTACATATATATATACATACATACATATACATACATATATAAAGGAAAATACTGGAAGCAGTAGATGCAAAATTACTGCTTTATTTTTGGTTTCAAACTTGAGGCATCCTCATTGAAACAGTCTGTAAGCTTTTCTCAGAGCCTGTGGCAAGGGAGTGTACTGTATTTAAATGAAGTTCAACTAATTTTCTTCATGTTTCTCTTCCTACCCCAAACTTAATTTTTCACTATTTACTTCCTCTGGCCCAACTCTCCCTGCTCAACCAGTCACACAAACCCACCTCTCTTAACCCCAGTCCCAGTTTCTTTGCTGAAAATCTCTTGTCATCTCAGTCCCAGTCCCCCTTGCCCAGGAAATCTCCTTCATCCTTCTCGTCCCAGTTCTCAAAACCCCATATTTCATCCCTGCCCTGACTTTCCAGGCAGCTCCCACATAATTCAGGTAATTTCCTCCTTCACATTGCCAGAGTGATAAACGCCTCTTAGCTTTGCCAAATCTCAGCCTTGCCAGACTACAAGCTCCAAAAGATCTGAGCATGTCCCTTTTCTCCCTGGTTATAGAGTTGGAGATGTTCAAAGACATGTAATGCAGCTAAATTTAGGTGAAACTTACTGGGAGATCAGAAAGACACATCCTTGTCCCAAAGCTGACCTCCTGGCAAGGCTCACACTTCCACTCTGAAGGCCTTAGAGGGGATGAAGAGCAATGGACCATTTTCAAAGGAAAGGTCACCTGGAGTTTAACATGAGCAAAATGACATTTCCTCCAGCTTTATTTACAGAACCAGATGAACCATTTCAACTAACATTTTCAAAGCCTAGCATGGGAAGTTTCAGCATGAATAGCTAAAGTGACAAAATTACAAAAAACTGAGGGTAGGTTACTTTCCTGGGGAACGCTGGGGGAAGAGGAGCCATGCACCAACTCTGTCAGAGAACTTTTCTCCTCTAAAGTAACACTGGCAGCTGAGGGGCAGCCAGCCTGCAGTCCAAATAATCACTGTGTTTCTTTTTAATAAGAATTTGGACCTGCTTCAAGCCTAGTGCTAAAATTAGATATTTTACTAGCTTTTTAATTTTTCAGTTCAAAGTCTAGGAGTTGTGAGAAACCGCAAAAGCCACTACTGAAGGTTTCCGTCTGGACCACGGTTCTGAGTTCAAGACATCCAACAGAAGCTGTTTTGCATTCTGTAGGAAGCCAGATGAGCACAGCTCAAAGAGGCAAAAGTATGGCACTTAAGAGGCAAAAGTATTGCACTTCTCATCAGTTTCATGCTAGTAACAGGAAAAATACAGCTATACTTTTTACAAATGCCAAGGGAAGGATGAATACCTATACAGAGAGTTTTGGCTATAATCACAACGCATGGTAGTTCAGATGTGCCTTTTCTAAGAGAGCCCTCTCTAGAGGACACAAATGATTCCAAAGACATAAACGACATGCCAGCCTGACTGATGTGATTCATTGCTGCCTTTCTTTGATGAGATCACCATATGCTGTTGCAGAGCAGAAGAAGCCTCAGTGCCTGAGCCTGAATTTTATGGTTCAAGAATCACCTATGTTTTCACTCAGGAAATTTAGTCTTTGTTGACTCTAAACTAGAAGACACATCAGTCACACATTGCAACCTTTCCAGCAAACTCAGCTCCACATGCACAATTTCAGTTTTTTCCAGTGCAGTTTTTTCCAGTATTTTCTGTTTCTGTCATTTTGGAAGTAGACATGGGAAAAAGGTTAAAAGTCAAATCAGGCAAGCTGCATCAATAAGGTAAGTTCAAGTTTTCTTGAAATAAGTGGCAGTCTCAGAGCACCAACTCACATCATGTAAGAGTATGTACTTAAAAACATTTGGCTTAGAAGAATTACCTTCATTAACTTTCCACCAGTGCCCCCCAGAGAAGGGTTTCTAGAACAGTCAAAAGGCAACACTGCTCCAGTAAGTGCTCTACCCTTTCAGTTGTTCCATTTTACTTTTCTCATCAAATATGTTAACATGCCTTTAAACCAGTGCATTAGTCCTGAAATTTTTATACTTTTTTTTTTTTAAATTTTACTTACACTTTCTGATTATGTTTCAAGGTCAAGAAGAACCACATGAGGAAAAAACAAATTTTAAAGAGAGAGATAGACAAGGTCATAATCCATAATAATTTTTTTCCCTCTTTTAATAGTCATTCACCTACCTGATTGGTTGATATGCTCTATCACCCACCTACTTTTCGAGTTTTACAAGCATTTAATCTTTTATTTTTCACTAGCAGTTAATCAGTTTGTGCAAATGACACTGCATGCTCATCAGTTACCAATATATTGCTTTATTTCTTGGTAGCAAATTAAGGCTTTATAGTGAGATTTGTACAGTACAGGCCAATTTAAACATTAGAAACTTTAAAAACCATGTAGCACTATTCACTCAATTTAACATAGCCAGAAAAGTAGCTTGTTTTTTTTTTAATAAACAATTAAATGTTACTAGTGAGGCCTTATATTTCATGAGTGCAAATGGCTCAAAATCCCACCATCCTCAGGGCTCAACATTTAAATTCCTTGAGGCCATTATTAGATAAAGGATAAACAGAGAGTATAGCTGGCTCGGATAAAATATACTGTATTACTTGCTGGAGAAGAATCTCTTATTTTAGAAATATGGAAAGGAAAACCAAAACGAAATTAACTGTCCAAGGGATGGTATCACTTCATATTAGTCACTGACCAATAACAGTAGCAATGACAAATTCATTTTCCATGGCCCTCTTTTCTTTAGTATAACTTAATTTATAATTCAGAGCTGATGCCATCCTGTATATAAAAAAAAATTCCAAAATTGGAGGAACATGCACGAGTTACAGGAATTTTTGCAGCAGTAGGACAAGTTCCCTCTCCACAGACATGTCCAAGCCATTGCCCATTTTTGGGGGGGTTTTTTTGGCAATTTGAGAGAGTATTGTTACAAGTATTTCCTCAAGAGTTACATGCTTTTCTTGGGCATATTGATTTTCACTTCATATCCCTGATTTTATTAATTTTGTCTGGAGATGATGGAACTACTGCTTATGAAAACCAGACACGGTGCTTCCCTTCTTATGAGACACAGTGGTTGAGCTGAACACATGAATTCACCTGTCAGTCAGGCACAGGGGGCCTGCCTGAAAACATCATCACCCCTCACGTGTCTGGCTTTCAGATCTGAGCATTACATGTGAAAATGCAGAGGAACAGCTGCCAAAAAATTGTGAAGAAAGTAACCATGAATCAACCACACACTCTGGGGAAGGAGCCAATGAAATGAGGGGCTTCCAGAACACTCCTGTTCATGCAAGAGCAAGAGTGACCATTAGAGTACCAGGAGCTCCCAGTGTCACAGGGCAACTCTGCTGTTTAATTCTTTGTTGAACGCAGATGTATCTCCAGCCTAAGGGAACACACACAGCCAAAGTCTCAAAAAAATCTAAATCTAATGTGAGTAACACTCCAAGCCTCTCTGTCCCCAGGGGTGTTATCTAACATCAGGCTAATGTCTTTGAAGTCTTGAGATCAGCCATCTATCCTTTGAGCTGGAAGGCCATAGAAAAGGGTCAGGTTTCCAAGTGTATTAAGGCACATACTAACTTTACCCCCATGCAAGTGCCTGGTTTGCCCAGGGAGCATCCACTGCAGTGGTGCCACAGCTGCTGAGAAGGTTCACCAAAGGGACAAAGCCAGACTTTCTGGTGACAGCCACACAGCACAGCCACTGGGACCACCCCATGCAATCTGCTCCACAATGCCTCAGAGGTTCTCTGCTGTTCTACAGTACTATCTCAGCTTGTTGCAGAATTACAGCAGCTTCTCAGGCTGGTTTGCTGGCTTTTCTTTTTGCCAGGCCACCAATATCTCATTTGTTCTCCTTCACTCAGGTGGATACATCACTGCTTATCAGAGCCAGCAGTCCTTAACTACTACCAGAGGGTGGTACTACACACGCAGGAGAGGACAAATTTAGGAATGAAGGCAAGTAGCAATGATGCACGAGTGAGCTGAAGGTGGGCTTCCCCAGAGAATCCATGCATGGGCACAATCTCCAGATTCACTCTACAGAAGCACTCAGCAATGGCCAGCAGGTCTTACTCTGCCTCAAATGAGTATGTTTAAGAACATTACCCAGTATTTCCTGGGGGATTACAATGGATGACTACCAAAAAGAAACTACTTGGAGACAAGAGGATGCTTTATCAGCCACACTGGAAAAAGTAGGGGAACACAGAGACAATATTGCATAGTGAGCTTCATGAGCACAGCTAGAATTCAGATGTATTCGACACAGCTCAGTAGCATTTCCAAAGGACGGATCATGTGCTATTTCCTTTGGAGGCAGCTACTGTAGCATGGGACAAGATCACAGCTCTTATGGAAATGATACCCCACCAGGGATGCTGAGCACTCATTGCTTTTGCATTAAGGCAGCCTCTCCACAGAGACCCACGGCACCCTAAAAAATGATCATACAAAAAGCAAACAAAAAAGTCCTCTAGAAACCCCCTTCACCCACAAGGTACAAGAAAAACTGACTCCTGTGAGTGACAGAAAAGACAGCATTACTGAATATGGGAGCGTGTGTTTATACATCAGTGTTTTTAATACTGCATTGCAATGACAGGTGTGGGTTGTCCCTTCAGAAGAAAGCAGGGTTGGTGTGCTCTATAATACAGCGCTTGCAATGTCGCTTAACAAATCGCAGAGCATCCACAGAGACTTCGCAGTCCTGCACGTTCAACATCTGCAGGTCAAAACAGTTGGCAGCTACAATCTGCAGGCCCTGCCCAGTGATGCTCTCGCAGGATTTCAGGCTCAGGCGCTTGAGGTTGAAGCAGTTGAGGGCCAGAAACTCCAGGCCGGTGTCAGAGACCAGCGGGCACTTGCCGATGTCCAGCGATTTGAGTTTTGTGCAATTTTTGGCGAGGTACTCCACGCCGTGGTCCGTGATGCCCTCGCAGCCCCGCGCGTTGAGGTAGCGCAGCTTGCTGCAGTACTTGGCGATGTAGCGGATGCCCACGTCCGTGATGCGGCCGCAGTGAGCGATGCTCAGGTACCGCAGGCGCGACTCCAGCTTGGCGATCTCCCGCAGGCCAAAGTCGCTGACGAAGCGGCAGTCGCTGACGCTCAGCTCCTTGATGGAAGTGCAGTAAATCATCAGGTAGCGCAGACCCTCGTCGGTGATGCGGACGCAGCGGCGCAGGTACAGGTGGGTCAGCTGGGTGCAGTGGGCGGCAATGGTGTGCAGCCCCTCGTCCTCCAGGACGAAGCAGTCTGTCATGTCCAGGTAGCGGATGGAGATTTGCTTCCCGTGCAAGGGAGACAGCTTGATGGAAGCTTCGCGGGTCAAACTGATGCACGTTACTTTGGAGCAGCCTAAGTGGGAAAACACAGTGATTATAAGGAAGCAGTAAAATCAAATCGCACAGCAGGACCAGAAAGGCGTGTGCGGAATGGTGGGCTGGACATGGTGAAGGTATCCGCATGTCGCGAGAGTGGAATCACCCTGAACGACCGCTCTGATTTGCTATGATGAGCCCCTACACCGGAGGAAACAAGAAACTCCACCGGAGTCAGTGAGATTGTGCTTTGAGGTTGTGAGCCCTGGAAAGCAACGGACTGATTTTGTCCGTATCCCAAACGCAAAATTGTGGCCTTGGGACCATCTGGGGACAGCCTACAACGTAAACGACAATATAAACCCAGTGACACTTAGAGAAAAGGACACTACGTGACAACCAATGCAGTTTTTTTGATCAGCCTCATTGCTGACTGGCTGAATTTGCAAACTAACATCAGAGGCTCTTTTGCCATCCAAACTCATTGTAGAAAACACAACCCCGCTCCCTTTCCCCCCTCCCCTGCCCCAAGCATTTGGAGAACAGATGTGAATCCAGCCCCAAGCCTTCAATGTGGGAAGGATGCAAAACTATGGCACAAATCTGTGCTTGCAGAAGGGTGGAGATTTGGATAACCAAACGAGAATGGGGAGAATCAGTAGGAGCCAATGGACTGGTAAGGGCATGCGAGGACACGGACAGACAAAGAAAAGGATTGTGTCCAATGTGATAGTCTGGCCATGAATGGAGGCAACTAGACTAGAGGAGAAACACCAGACCTTGCAAAGAAAGACAAAGAACCAGATTAAAGTCAAAACCACATTTTTAACCTCCATTTTTAACCTCCACTCATTGCATAGTGGAGAGTGAAAGCTTTTTTTGGAAAGTGTGGTTTCTGCTGCACTGCAAACTGGCAGTCTTAGGCTTCTTAGGGAAATTCTTGAGCTGTGCCAAGTTCAGCTGGGCACTTTGTACTAGCATAGCTAGAAACAGCTGCAAGAAGGGAGAGTTTACCCATTAGTGATTAAGGTCCAACAGTTTTAGCCGTAAATGGCTACTCAGAGAAATTCTGCAGGTTATGCCCCCAGGTAGAAAATAAAAAGACCTTTTCTGTATTGCTGGAACACTGGCTAAGCAGTATGAAATGACTTACAAAAAGGCATGACCTTAGAGCTCCACACATCAGAAACCCTGCAGAAATACTGCAGTGTGGAAATAAAGAGCATGATGATGTATGGAGACTGCCTCAAAATCTTACATGACTCAAAGCTATACCACTTGCTATTAGAGGTTGTCATGCAGAGGCTTAGTGGAAGGTATGAATATACTTCAGTTCTTAAAAGCAAAAAGTAAAAAAAAAAAATCATTTGAGATAACCATGTGGACTCACACAAATGTTGTAAGAAGTATGGGATATGGACTCAAAACACTTTGCCACTTTCACCTAGATTTCTACACTCATTATTCAAATTTATGCTGGATCTTTAATTAGGGTTTCAAATTTAGTTTAGTAGATGCAAAGTTTATCTCTGGCCTCACACAATTAAATGGGCAAATTGCCACAGATCATGCAGAAGCAGGACCTTGAAGTATAACACTTTGTTCAAAAAACACCTTAAAACTGAATGCTGTTTTCTCTTCGGACTGTTTCCGATCCGTCTACACTCTGGAGCAATCTCTGGAAATATTTTTGCCTTCAGGTAAGTACTATATATACACTAAGTAACACAAGGGATTTTTCTAAAGGGAAGCAGTACAATAATAATGGTTTAAAAAATTCACCTCTAGTATATCCTTTGAAGTAGGTCATACAAAATGCATGAAAGCACTTTCACGGAAGAAGCTGGCACCTAGGCAGAGTTCTGCTGCACCTGATGCAGCTGCTGCTGTTGCATTTGGCTGAGGAGGTTGCTGGATTAAGAAGTCAGTCTGGATATTTTATATTCTGACCAGAATTCAATTTTAAGTCCAGCTCAGTGAGAATGATGCATCCACCAGGCCAAGGAGAACATTCTGTCTGCTGAGAGGCCAAGAAGGCTTAATGACCATAATTAGAAAGTGAATGGGTCAGAATCGGGGCTGGAGTCACATATATCAGTTGTGCGATCACTGCCTTGTCAAGCTCAGCATTGCCATGTCTAGTTACTTTGGCTACACTGTAAAACATTTCATGGGAAGGATATTTAAAAACATTTCACCAGAAAAGAGTCCACGCTGATATGGAACTGACTGATTTTTAGGCAAAATGACAGGTTCCTGGGTCTGCAACAATTTTTCTGTCCTAAATGATACAAAATGTAAAAATAAAGCTCTTGTAACACAATTTTCCATAAAGTATAACTGATTTCTAAAAGGGAGGAGAAACATCCAAACAGACTGAAAAACATATTGGCTAGAGTGTTAGATAATAACTTGCAGTCAAGCTCAACCAGCTTCTAGCAATATCTCAGACCTGCCCACAGAGTGCATGCTGACAGTGACAGAACTTACGTTGTGGAAAGCTCCTAAAGTTAATACAAACATCTGGTTTTGACATTAAACATTTTGGTAAGTTTTTGCTGCCAAATAGCCATTCAAGGAGGAAAAGGATTCAACTAGATGTACAAATGTGAACTGGGGTTTAATTAACTAGCAGCTAACATCACTCCTCAATACACACCCCCATGTCCTCTTGATCAGTGAAACATTTCAGTCCTGAGAATTCCTTGAGCATGTAGGTGCAAGCCTTGTCCCCGTAACTACAGAGAGAAGCAGGGGGAAATGGAATCCTCTTTCCAAAACATGCTCCAAAATTACCCACATCAGAATGAAAAAAGTGGACTCAAAACAAAAGCCTGGAGACTGATTATCTTCAGTTCATACGGTACATGCAGCAAAAGTGATATCCAAACCCAAACACCCTGACTTCTGAGCATGTTCAAAAGCAAGATTTTTCCCTCACATACTCCAAATACAAAGAAAAACTTAGGAAAAAAAATTTAAAATTACTTTCCTATCTCATTCATTAGACAAAATTGAAGGAAAACAGGTATTTTATTTGCCCCCTGCACACTTTATACAAAACTGATGAGCTCTTTGGGACAGACACTACTTTCTGGGTCTGAGAGTAAGAGGGTTGGGAAAACCACAAATGATGATAGACCCCAAAAGAATCTATTTCAAGGCCTGGTGTCATCTTTTCCTTTTCCCTGCCTTTGAAAAAAGTCACCTTTGTTCTACTGCACATCCATAAATAAGAACTGTGGACCAAAGCATTTTCAACCACCCGTAAGCCCTCAGGTACACTCAGGGTGGGAGCTTCAAAGCTCTAGGTCTAAATCACACAGGTACATACATTTTCTCCTGACACTGGAGATGCTTCAACCTGAATATGTGATTAGCAATCCAGAACTAATGCCACTGCATACCAACAAGAAGTAATTAATATACAAGGCCACTGTGAATAGACTCCTGTGGAGTTCCACAGACTCCTTATTACCTTGTGGTTTCAGAAGGCAATCACAAAAAGGGCATAATTCTGGTTTATTGATTTTTTTTATGCCTTCCATGACATTATGCTGTTCTAGGAATGGGGTGAGAGAGTTGCATAAACCAGCTTAAGAAAAATAAAAAGGCAGAGAAAAAAATGCAAATCAGTGTACACCAGATAGGTAGCCTTGGAAAAAGGATCTGGTACCAGTGACTCGATAGCATCACTTTCTATCCCATGTTGTTTGATCCCCTATCTTCATCCTGCTTGCTGCCACTGGTACCTCTGCAATGGCAGATCTGGTTTGGCTGATTTATGATGGCATTGGACTGAGGACAGATGAGATCACAAAGTAAATGTTGAGCAGCAAATTTACTTCAATGCTCTGCTTGGCTGCATCCTTTCCATTCTGTGCCAACCTATTTGCAGAAAGGAAACTCTATGCAGCTGACCTTGGGAAAAAACATCTTGCTTCCCCAGAGCAGGCTGGAAGAAAATTGTCTAAAACATTTCTGCTGATCTAAACAGCTGCAATTGCAGCTTTAAAAAAAAAAAAAAAAAAACAACAAAAACCCCCAAAAACCAGGAAGAAAAGAGAAAAAACTTCAAGCTGGCCAAGTCTTGTTAAAATAGCAATGGAAAGAAGGGGCCTTGAAGTTTAGCTAGGGATGACAACTGATATTAAAACCCAGAAAAAAAGCCTAGCACTTATTCTGAGCTCCTCCTGAAGTCATTTACCAGACTACAGATGTATTCATTCCCTATATATAATCTACATATACATGTGTGTGAAAAAGATAAAACAAATTTTGCTGAAGTAACTAGGCTTCACCACATGAGTTCACAGCACTGACTGCAGCGTGGGTCCTTCTATGAGTGCTTTGTGCAAAAAATCTGTGATAACTCCGTGTGCCACTTAAACAGGCCATCTCTGCTAGTTCACTTCCTTTGGAAGAGGCCAGAGGTGCTGCTGGCATTAGGGGCACTGAGATTTCAGTGGTGCCTGTCTCACAGGTGCTCTGTTAGGAGACAGGCATTCCTACTTGGAAAGGCAACACAGAAAGGATAAGCGTGCAGTTACGGAGTTCGACAAACATCAGTGTATTGGAACATTCCCAGTTACCTGACACATCCAGGTGTTCCAGGTTTGGGCACAGTGACACGACATCAAAGACTGCCTCGTTGGAGATGTTGTAACAGCCAGACACCTCCAGCCTCCGCAGTTCCGGACAGCACTGGGCAATGGTGTAGAGTCCTCTGTCTGTGAGCCGCCTGCAGCCACTAACAATTACCGTCTCCAACATGAGACATACGTTGGGAGTGTCCTGACAAAGCCTGCGGGTGAGCACCTTGAGAGCCCTGTCCACGTTGATTGTCTCGCCGGTCAGGCGGATAGTCCTCCAGAGGCGCGGGTCCCAGGCCAGGTTGTACCAGCGGCGGCACACGCGGGCACAGCGGCACAGCTGGTTGGTGGGCAGGAAGGAGAAGATCTGGATCATGGCGTGGTCGGGCAGCCGGTCTATGTTGGCCTGCTCCTTCTGGTGCTTGGATGCCAGCCGGATGAGGGGATGGGTGAGGCGGGTTGGAGGAGGGGAATGGACCATGGCCACAGTTTCCCCAGTGACTGAGGACGAAGACGTGGACGAACCTCTGCCATTCTGGAACCCAGGGGAATTCGGTGGAAATATTAACGCTGGACTGGGTGTGCTGAGCGTGCGCATGCTCAGGTCGGAATCTGGAAGATAGAACACACATTTTCAATGAGCACTGGGCAGACACAGAGCCCTCTGCACAGCACAGCACCCTGCCAGCCCATTTGCTACTGGAGTGTGATGGACTTTGGGGTTTGTTGGAGGTTAAGCAGTCACTTCTGCCGATCAGAGCAAGAAAACGTACTTCAAATGCCATATGAGCAAAGGAGATGATGCAGTTCTGAGTCTTGAAGAGGAGACAGCAGAGGAAGGATTTTTAAAAATCCAAGGATTTTAATTCTTTATACTCTTAATTAAACACTGTAAGGAATTATTATGTTTGAGTCACAGGCTTTTTGGCAGAAAGTAACTGTCCATAACCTTGGCACAGCTGTGAGCTCTTAGGGGCATAGAATGCTGTGGTCCTTGACCTCTCAGCTCCTTCAGCCATTCATCAGGAGGCCAAAAAAGAGCTCACAAGGCAAATGCTGCTTCCTTCACCAGATATGGGCAAATGAGAAAAGGTCAACTCCATACGCTTATTTTCAATTTGTCATCAGAGAAGTTTCAGTCATGCAAACTGAAACTCAGAAGTTCAGCCAAGAGCCCAGTGACTAGTTCTTCATGTGCACACAGAAAACACTCTTTTCCAATGGACTAAAGTAAACTTCAGTTGAATTGGGAAAAAAAAAAAAAAAAAAAGCCCAGAAAAGTAACTGGTGAAGAAACAGCATACCTGGAAACTTCTTGGAGAGTTGTTGTACAATACTTACACACTTATTGCTAGGGCTATTTGTCACATTGGAAGCAGTCAACTCAACTCCCCTCCCCAAAACAATTTGATACTTCTTTACCTTCTTTAGTTCATTTTAGTGGCAAAAATCCGGCACAAAAATTGAGATCTTTTGCTACTAAGAAAGGTTACCTTTGCTATAAGTTTATTTCAACTCTTTTCCCCGTGTGTTGACATAGCCTACTAGTAATTTCCACTCCTGCTCCCAGCTTCTCCAAGCAAACCAAGAAAAAGACTGGAAGACAACTAAGATATAACTTTGATAATCAAGCACATGCCATGGGCAATACATTTAGAGATTCAGAGGATATTTTAGCAATATGCTACACAAGATACAACCAGTGTACGAGAGATGCATACTGCTGCTGAGCACACTCCCTCCACCTCAATACTGATCTCAAGAGAAATTCTTTATAAAGGAAAGCACCACCCAGAAATGAATACAGTAACAACAATTTGGTGGTTAGAACAACAAGTTTCACAGACAATGTTTTTAGAGGACCAAGGTTTTCTCCACGTCACATCTCCTGCTGTCACATCAATGTTCAGGCCTTTCAGGAAAGTGTAAAAAGGCAGCCCCTTAAGTAACACTGACTCTGCAGCTGCATGATTGCGACAGCACAGATAAGGATAAGCAAGATACAGCCAGAAACGCGTTCAACGAACAGGTCCACACCTGGATTTGGGCAGAGTTTTTAAATTGAGTATGTTTTTGGTGAATTTGATCATTACACATAAACTTCCCTGTCAAGCCTTTACTGAGCCCCGCACAGGGCTGCTCTGATCTCACTGCCTACGACAACAGCAACCACAGGCCTGTATTTTCACAATGTGTCTGCATGGGAAAGAGGCACAAATATTCAGCTGAAGAATCCAAGACACAAAGTCCAATGGCTTGCTCAAGATGACCTAGCTGAGTTGCAGGCAGACCAAAATCATCTTCTCACACCATGGAAGAAAACCCTATACTACCCAGCTCCTTCCCTCCTCCTCTTCTGTATCTTGTTTTACTTAGAAATTCGCTGTTTCAGCAAATGAAAGGAAAAAACATTTTCCCCAAGGCTTCTGAGTCTGTGCTATGGCTACGTGGTCCTAGCACAGGGATTTGTGTATTTATGAGCAAGAACAGTATCTTCATGCTGAGTGGGTTTTGCAGACACCCTGCTCCCTTTGAGACCTCCTAATACCCCCCTGGCAACTATTGGAAATAATTGCATCGAGGAGTGTTATTTGTAAGCATCTGGTATGTGCTGGTATTCTAAAAATGAGATTTACAGCTGGAGAGAAAAATCCAACCAGCAGCAGCCAGGCTCCTGCTGACAAGGACTGACTCCACAGGCCTCTTAGGGAACAGTCCCAAAGATTAATTTTTGCAAGGACTTACCATATGTTTGACCTCCCTGACATTATCACCAAAACCAGTGACAGTGCCTGAAGCTAAACATGTGCAGAATATGTGGCAAAGCCTTCACTATTTGCTCCTTTTTTGAGATTTTAATACAAGAATGTTTCTAATATAAAAGAATATACACATTTTTTTTCCAAGTGCTGGATGTATCTTCTACTATTACACGTATTTGATACTGTCAATTCCTTTCTTTTTACTTTTTAACTTGCTTTGGGTCTTTCCCTTGGTTGATTGTTGGTTGGTTGTTTTACACAAACCAGAACAAAATGGAAAACAAAAGAACATAAATAAAAAGCCACAGAAAAAAACTTGCTTCTATTCTGCAAAATAGAATTACAACCAAAAGCAAAAAGTTTAAATTATTAATATCTGCTTTAAACAATTTTTTAGTCCTGTGGGAATGAGTACCTTCTGTAAGACACAGCATATTTGCAAAACATACATTTTTAGTCAGTTATTGTTAAAAACACCTTAAAATTTCTGTAGGGCTACAGTCTTCATTAGTTTCCATTTCTACTTAAGCATAAAAGCTTTTCATACTCCATGCTTCTCCCCCCTTCCCCTGGTGAGCAATGCTCCAAGATAATACGGCTAATCTCCACTGCTTTTGGACCAGAAGTGGCATTCCTTCATCACTCCTGGGCACCGTGAATAATCAATACCTCAGACATTCTGGGTGCGTAATGAATTACAAATATGTGGTTTTTAACTTAGACTTCGAGCTAAGAAGGCCTGACCTTCTGTTTTATGTGCATGCTCCGTGCTTTGTGCTCTCTTAATTCTCTCATTAGTATGGCAGTTCCAGATGTGCATCCTGTATTTCCTTTCCCTTCAGTCCTAAAGGTGCATCATGTGAAACTTACTCCCTCCATCCTTGGGGCATGGACTTCCAGACAGACACATTCACATGCACCCTGTCTCCCCTCCACAGACTACTGTGGAAAAAGACTGTAGTGTTGTCACTGTGTTTTAAAAAGGGAGCTGTGAGCACATTACTGCTCTGCTGAGCCCGTAATGCAATATGCTCTCAGACAGGAATTTTGCTGGTAGCTCAGCTGAACTCCACACAGAGGTATTCCTGCTTACTGTTCGCTGTACACCCCTAAGGGGAAACAAAAATAATAAAAAAAATAGCAGGTGAGTCCAGGAGCCTTATTGCCAGGAAAAACTTGGAAAGCTTTTTGCTAGCATTTAAAACTTCAGCAAAACACTTGGTCTACTGTACATTTTCCAGACTTTTCTAATGTTGCTGGGAGGGGCTTCCTATAGCACTATCTCAACCTCTAGGAGTTTCCTCCAAACTTTGTTCCTCACCATGTACTGAGTGCTAGCCAACAGGCTGGGGCAGTCTGAGAAAGAGCAACTTAATGACCGTGTAACATTAATAAACACAACCCTGCAAAAGTACAAATGAAGTTGCTGATTACAGTTCTCAATACACATCCTTATACACACACGTGCCCTTTACAAGCATTTCTCTTGTAAATTCAATTGTTTACAAGCCAGAAATGCAACTTTAATTTTGGTGATCTTAGAAAGTAAAAGCAAATTAGAAAGCAGCTCTGCACTTCCCTCCCTACAACCTCTTTCACCCCTTTGCCTCCAATCTTCTGTGCAAGATGCCTTTTATTAAAGCTTTGATCAAGCTCTGAAAGTTGTTTGTTGATGTAAGACAAAATTTCTTAACAATCTTTAAAGAAATCTCAAAAGATGCGTGCCAGAAACAGAACCATAAAAGCTGACACAGAGGGAGAAAATGCACTAGAGGGAGTTTTCTTATTCCAGTAGGAATCTGGTTTATTTCAAAGGATTCTTTCACCCCAGTTTGTTTCCCAATTAATACATACATCTGGGAACAAAAAAACCTTTAAATCTATAATATTTAAGCCAAGATCTAGTCTCCATTCCTTCTGGCATCAACAATAATATGCAGTCTCTGATTTCAGAACCAGAGAGAGAAAACAACGTTGTATTTCCATTACTCCAGCAATGCACACAAACAGGGGACAATCAATGTCCAGATCCCAGAATGGACTTTCCAATGGATTGAACCATTTTCCATGCTTAAGGCATGACTCCATTCATTCACACTTTCCACTATGGTATTGTGAATGAGTCTTTTTTTAAATTAATACTATACTGAGTTCTTCAAGCTAACAAAATTGAACAATTGTCATTTTTGTAAACATTAGCTGCAGAGTAATGTGCACAAGAAGCATTCATACAGAGTGCCAAAACCTCACTGACTTAACATCTCTTCACTAAGTGTTGTGTAGATATTACATATTTTACCAAGCGCAATGTGGGTATAGACTTCACATTTTTACCACAGTACCATCAGCCTCAGGCATGCCAAATAAGTACTCCTTTTACGGAGACTCGAGAAAATGGAAACTTAATGGTTGTAGCAGCTCCAATCAATGGTGCAAGGGGGAACAGAGGCTTCTACAGGGGATATCTACAGGGGATTCAATGTGGGATGCTTCAAGGAAAGCCTTGTGAATTTGACAGGCAGATTTCAAACAAGGCTCTGTGCCCTCAGATGAGAGTAGGAAAAGGAGTTAGCTAGGACACCAGGGTATGACACAGCCATTTTCTTTCCAAAGCCCTGGGTATGGACAAAGTTCCAGAAACAGTGATATCAAAAAAAAACCACCCAAAAAACAAACAAACAAACAAAACACAAATAACAAACACCAACAACAACCAACCAAACAAAAAACCCAAAACCACCCCAAAAAAGGCAAACATCCTCAGGCATTTCTCTCAGGGTAAGTTACCCTACTGACCTCAGTTCCTCCCAGTCCCAGGAGGCTGGGAGGAACTGGAGAGTCTGAGATAGCAGAGGGAGCTGGAACAAAACTCACATGCAAACTTGTGTGGGGCTGCAGTGGCCAAGAATGCCAAAAGGAAAGGGTTGCCCAGTGGAGATACCTACATGATTTTGCAGCCTTTTACAATGAAGAACATACAGAATGAGTTGGGTGAGCTCTCTCATCTCTCTCCCAAGAACACCGAGTACACTTAACCCACCCCTGACGAGCATGTCTGCCCTGTTTTTAACTGCTAGGGGCAGTTATTACTCAGCTCACTGAGGTCCCTGTTCCAGTGTTGTCACTGTATCAAGTTTCTAAGTTTTTCTTCTTATTTGGCTTATATAAGAAGCTCGCTCTTGCCCCCTCCTCATGCTTGTGAAGAATGTGAGGTCTTCACTCTCCCTGTAAGGATTTCTTACATGCATTTGCCTTTCTTTTTATTAGTCATGTTACTAACATTCCCAGTTTCTTCTATCCTTTCCTTTACATTTTCTTCTATTTGTGTGTTTTTTCTCTTAAAGCACAATGCTCTGAACTGAGCACTACACACCACCCAACCTCATCAGCAGTGGTGAAAGTGGAGTCTTTTGCACCCATATTTCATGGAAACCACATTTTTCAACCTTCCAGTTTTTAATAGTCTCAGAAGGCTGATGTATTTTCACTATGTGACTCAAAATAATGCTGGAATTCTCATGTGCCATACAGTGCCTAGACATTTATTTTCCTCATCTGTGTTTACAGAATCCACTCATCTTCCCTACACCTGTCTCCTTAGAGAATACTATATTTTCTCTCTCCTTAATCTACTTTTTCAAGAGTATTTTGAGTACTGAGCAATCATCTCAAAGTGTGTTGTTAGTTTTCAGTTTTCCAAATACCTTGCAGCTCCAGGGCTGTAAATTTTAATCCATTTCTCTAGATATTGATAATTTTGTGTCTCAATTCAATTGAAAAAGATGGTTCCTAGAGAGAAATGGAAAGTCTGGCAACCTGCTGACAAATACTGTAAGCCATGGCAGATGAAACCAGCTCAGTTGGTCAGAGCATGGTGCTGATAACACTAAGGTTGTGGGTTTAATCCCTCTATGGGCCATTCACTCAAGAGCTGGACTCAATGGTCCTTGTGGGTCCCTTCCAAATCAGCGTGTTCTGTGATTTCTAAAGGATGCTTCCCGAAACATCATCACAGCTGGCAAATACTCGGAGTGATAACTGCACAAAATATTATTCCCCTTCAGTGCCCACCTTATCATGATTTTCTTTACTCTGTATTTCACCTGCTTGTTTCCAATACACATATGCAAAAGTCCAAATGAACCTGAGATAGGTTACAGCTACTGCTTCCCTCTCACCAGACAATTTATTTTTGTCAAAACAGAAAATTACATGGAAAACGGAGGTCAAAGGAACAAAAACACTTCGGCAAAGGTGAAAACTAGTTTTTTACCCTGTAAGATTCTGTCAGTCATGCAATTCTCATTTTGAGAGCAAAGACCTGTGGCAGAGCTCGATTAGTCAGTGTAGGAATAAGCAACCTTGGAGCTGACAACATAATCGCATCCACATGGTCTTGGAAGGAACAGTTCCACAGAACTTGAAATAACCTTTTATGGTTTTTAAAAACCTCCTTTAGAATGTAATAAGAAACTGTACCTATTGTATAAGACTAGAGGCATTGTGGAAGAGGGCTATATTAACTAAAATCTGTAGCCATTTCACAGTCGTTTCTGTGTGACATTTTACACCTTGGATTATACTGGTGTAACTTCCCTGTGATGTTGAGCTCCAGTTTTCTTTAGCCTATAAACTCCTCCACATACATTTGGAGACCTGATCTTGCATTCCTGGCGTACTCACAATAGATGGTTAAAGTCAAATAGCATTGCAAGTGAAGTAATCATTACAGTTTTATTAAGCAAATAATTCTTCCTTACAATGTATTTGTCAAAAGCTGGAACTAATTTCCCCCCTACTGACTTTGTCCCCTGCCACTTGGCAGGAATTCATTTTTTCCCCATATTTTTGAACAGAGCTAAAAATACAGAGACTGAGGGGGAGGACAAGTTAAAAAGTAATTCCCTCTTAGTTTAGGAAGTCAAAACATCTTAATTTAGCCTTCAGCATCAATGATGATAGAAGCACATCAGCTTTGAGGAAAGGGTTTCACAGTGCATCATTGCAGGGAATTACACAGAGATGGATTGCAAGGTGCATTTTTTCCATGTTCAGGAAATATGTATCCCAAAATGAATTCCACACATGCTTAAGTACAAGCTCTATTTAAATCCTTCAGGTCAGATGTTCTCCCAGCTCTTTATGGTATGCCAGGGAGCTCCTCCAGCTGAGCTAGTTTATATTTATGTTAGCAAGCAGTGCAGCCCAGAAAGAAAAGTTTTGTGGAGCAAAACTAATATTGCTGAAAACCCAACATCCACAGGCCTGTGAAGTGGGTGCTACTTTTTTGCCAATATTTAATTTAATCCCCAACCCTGAATGCTCAGTAGGGGTTGCCTCTGGTGCTTTAGGTGTACTGCCAGAACATATTTTTTTGCTTTAGTTTTTCCTGAGTATAACTGGGTTCATATACCTTGTGATGGTTACTAAAACAGAGTAAGAAGGACAAGCATTTCAAAAGTGAGCTTTGGACTTGAACAAAAATGTTAATGTAGACAAACCCACTCGTCAGAAGGAGCCCCTGTCTACCTCCTCCAAATAATGAGTTATCATCTCCCAACCTATTCCACACCACTTTGAGGAGAGGCATCCTGTGCCCTGCTGGATTTTCAGGGCTGGATTATCAATGGACCAGACACGTTTCATTTCACCATCTCCCATTTTCAGGATTATCACACCTATGGGGATCCATGCTGTTCAATGCACTGCTCTGAAATGTACAAACCAAGTGTTGCTAAAATGAAAATAATTATTTTGTAAGATGTTTATAAATAAGCATCTTCGAAATACTTCTATATAAAGGTTTAAATAAGTCAACAAAAAAATAGGAAGTTTGCTTAATTTCAAATCATACTAAAAATCCTGCCATCATCTCTCTCTCTTCTCCTAATAAGTTTGACAGCCTTAATTAACCCAGAAACACCATCCTGGTGAATACAAAAAGACCTTCCCAATTTATCCAGAGAATGACTTGTTTCGGTGAAACAGGCTTACGACTATAACCTGCCTTTTCTTAACATGCTCCAAGGTCATAATTTTGTCAGGTAAAACATTTTCTCAGTTGACTGGACTACATCTGCATTATTGTGTTCCAATCTTTAAATCCATTGTTCTTTATTTTTCATTTAAAATCAAGTTTACATAAATGTAGAGAAGATGAGTGCACACTACTTGAGAGTGGCTCTCTAGCTACACATACATGGCCAGAACCAGTCACTTGGAATAACACTGAGATGGGACAAACAGAGGAAACAGAGGAAAGATCCTACTCTGTCTTTGAATGATAAACATTCCATTTGTGTTGATGCAAATGTATCTTTGCAATTTATATAGACAACTGGAACAACTGGTTAATGGCTCCCAACTTCAAAATGCAGAAATCCAGTCAACTGCTCCAGAAAATTGTAGCTGTTCCACTATCTCACCTTTCCAAAATGGGAGAATTTGGAATAAAATACATATCAGTTTACATTATTACAAAACTTATTATTAAAAACCTTTTTACTATACAAATAAATTAATTAAATTATTTAAATAAAAACTTATTATTAAAACTTATTATTATTACGAAAGACAAGTTGCTGGACTAAATTTATGGAAGAGAAATATTTTCGAAATCCCCAGATCAAAACCACGGGGACCTGCAGAACTATGAAGTGTAGTTCTGGTAAATGTGTGTGACTCTAAACAGAAAATAATATACAAAGCAGAAGAATGTTTGCCTCTGGCAAAAGCTGACAATATAATCACTTTGTTGTGTAATCAAGAGGACTTGCATCCAGTTGGTAGCAAATGCTGCAGTAGACAAATAATTCCCCCAAGAACGGCTGTTTCCAGCATATTCACCATAAACAAATTATTTGTGTAAAAGAACATTGTTTTTCATAATCAACTGTTGGCATTTTAAAAGCATGCAGCTCTTAGAAATTACTGGCTTTCAAATTAACAAGGGATCCAGAATTTGACCTTCAAAATTGGAGAAACAAATGGTAAGCAGTACGCTAAACAGAAGAATAAACAGTAATGAGAGATTTAAAGCCATAAAATTGTGATTCTCTCCTATCACTCAAGTTTAGATCACAGAATCATAGAATGCTGATGGGTTGAATGGGACCTTAAAGATCACCTAGACCCAATCCTCCTGCTGTGGGAGGGACAACTTCTACTAGAACAGATTGCCATCCAACCTGGCTTTGAACAGTTCCAGGGATGGAACATCCACAGCTTCTCTGGGCAACCTCTTCCACTGTCTCATTACCCTCACAGTAAAGAATTTCTTCCATATATGTAATCTAAACCTACTCTTTTCGCACTTTGAAGCCATTTCCCCTTGTAAACAGTCTCTCTCCAGATGCTAATGATGTATTAAATCAATGTAATTTAGAACAGTACAAATATCCTTCCTAAAATAAATTTAGGCTTTGAAAACATAGTCTTTGCTGATAATTTGGAAAAGATAAACCTGCAAATTGTAGGACAGAGTTGTGCATAGCACAGGAAGAGGCCTCTAGATTAAAAATAAGAAAACAAACTCAAAAACCAATTGGTAAAGCCAATCTCAGCTCAGCTTGGTTGAGCCCAACTTGTCATAGATTCTCCATGAGACACCTGCAAGCACCCACCTGGTGCCTCAGCTGACGCGTCGTGTGTCAGAGCAGCAGACACATCCCCCTCCCAGCTAAACTACCCGTAAGTGAGTGATAAGGAAACAGCAACAAAAAATGCTGCCAACAGACCAGAGAACATAACCTTCATCTAACAAAACTACTTATTAAGTTACCAGTGCATATCAAGTGACTGCTCACTCCAGGATGAGTTTGGTGAGGTCTTTTCAGTCCTGTAGGAGAATTACACTGAGGCAGTAACAGTTTTCCTGACTTTACAAAGGAGATGTGTTTATTCCCAGACTAACACTTTTGCAGACTAGGAGCCCTGCCTGCATCCATCTGTAGGATTACAGAAAATCAGTAGAACTGTGCAAAGTGTAACTAAAGGCTGACCTGCAACACCTGCTCCTGATCAGCTCAGATCCATTTACACCTCAGTTTTCAAAGGTTATTTTCTTTTCCAGGAATGAGGTTCCTTCGAAAGCACCTGCTAGTATCCTGGCAAGGACTCTCATGTTTTGAGGGGAAATACTTCGTTTCTAGGGTTGCGTCCCTCCTCCCTTCTGACCCAAACTGAGAAAAACAAAGCTGGTCTCCAGGGCTTTTTGAAGCAATGGTAGAAAACTTCACTTAATCCACATTTTTGCATTTCTTACAAACCCACAGTGTTGCCACTACATGTACAGACAAAGCAATGCACTCAGCAAAGAGCTGGCCAGAGCCAATTCCCCAACAAATCACCTTTGGGACCTGGGTGACAGGAACACTCTGGAGAGGATGAAAGGAAAGAAACATAGTCCTCCAAATCAGAAACCCATGACACTAGCTCAATCTAACTTTTCCAGCATCTCTCCAACAAAGATACATAAACTGAGGCTTTTTCACAATAAACACGTCACGTTACGAGAGCCCTTGAGTGACAGTGAGCAGTCCCCTCTCGTTACAAACACACACAATACACACACAACAACGCACTGAGCAAGCACGTAGTGCTTACTCAGAACCACAAGGATTAAAACTTTGTTTATGAGAAATTTGGGAGTTAGGCTGGGAAAGAGACATGGCCACTGGCAGCTTTCTTCTAGTAGAAAAATGTAACTGGCTCAGGCCCAGCTGCACTAAGGTACATGGATTCCTGACCACCAGTGTGAAGCAGTTCCAGACTGTGTCAGAACAGATGGTACTCACGACTGCAAAAGCATTCAGAGGGCATTAGCCACCCTCTGAAACCCAGCCCTGCCGTCTGAGGTCCCATTTGCTGTGTTTGTGACTCGTGCTGTATAAATTGCAGATCGCTTTCCATACGCAACAGCATATGGTACTCTGACATTTGAGGAGTGTCAGATGTACATACATGCAAGTAAATCAAGAATTCAGCACTCAGTATTTATGGCAACTTCAATAACTTCCCAGTCTACTGAACGCCACAATAAATAACTGCTTTATTGTGCATAAAATATGAACTGACTGTAATTATTCCTTTTTAATTCATTATGATTCCAATTTACCAAAACGAGATAAACAAAATTATTCACTGACTCCTTCAATGTCACTTTGACTTCATTAATTCAAAATCAATGTGCATAAAAAGAAAATGTGATGTTTATGTCTACACAATTGCTGAGTTATTATTCAAAGCAAGAACTCTGGCACTATCTAAATCTTTCAGTCTGTTTCATGTTAACCTAATCTAATTATTTAAAACATCATCACTCGCTCTATATAGAATTTTACATTTATCTTCAGATTTTATTATCACCAGCTTATGGCAGTATCTCAGGGAGCAGACTTAAAGGCAGGACAGCAGCAAAAGCAGCATTTGGAATTAAGAAATATTAGACATTTTGACAAAGTAAGATGAAGAGAAAGGCCCTTATCTTCACAAAGCCCAAGGAAAATGGGAACCTGTCTGGTAGTCTCCCCTCTCCCATGGTGGTCTCATGAATATGTATATACCCCTGACAGGAAGGTGTACAGGAGCCCCTTCTAAATATAATTATTCTGTGTTTACCAACTCAATTGAACTTAACAATGCTCCTCTTTTTGAGGCCTTGCACAGAAGAACAAATTGTGCCTAATTAAAGCAAGTCAAACCCTTGTGAAAATGTCATAATAAATGTGCTAATTCCCAAACTCTGAGTGGAAAGGTTAAGTGATCTTGACCTGTGCAGTTGAAGATCAAGAAGGATATGCTAACACGTACCATGACCTCCAGTGCATGTCGATAGAGGACAGAGGTGATGGGAAGGTCACTGCACTTGCAGAGCTACGTAAGAAGGAGCAGGAGCCAAGTTTGACTAAGGGACAACTTGGTACTTGAGGGTTAAAAATTATGACACAAGGCATAGGCTGACTTGGTTATGATTGACATGTAAAGCTTTCTAGGAAGCAGCAAAATTAAAACAAAACAAAACAAAACAAAACAAAAAAAAAACAACAAAACCCCAAAACAACAACACAAACAAACCAAACCACAACAATAGAGGAGTTAATCTATGAAGAAAATGCTGCTTTAAGATGTTGCTTACTCAGGATGACCCAAGAACTTTCCACATTTTATCATCAGCCAGCCCTGATTTGTTAGCCATCCTGGTCTTTCTAAAACAGAGCAGTAAAACTCCTACTGAATTTGTCAGGGGGGGTGAAAAAAATGAAGGAGTAACTGATGCTTATTTTCATCATAGGCATGGGTACACATTTGAGGCTGAGAAGCAATTCCCTTGCTACAGATTTTTCGAAGTTGTTTTAGTACACTTTTACAGATTTTGTGTTCTACTCATAAAATACACACCATTCCCCATTTTGAGAGGAAAGAGGATGAAGTTCACTGCGATGCACACAATCTACAGGAGCATATTAAACCCTGCTCATGGGGACTCTGAAAAGTGTCCTGAGCTTCAGTGAAATCCCTCAAGATTTTTTTTCCTCACAATACAATGAATATACCAAAGATCCTTGTAACTTACAACTCGAGTTTGAGACTCATCAATCACTGGCCTCAGTTCTGAGACTCCTGAGCAGCACACTCCACTGCCAGTCTTCCTCCTTGCTGTAGAAAAATTAGCATGTTCTCTCCTTTTTTAAAAGAGTTGAAGCTACAGATTTCTTGGTGGGATGCACTGTACTAAGCTTAGAGACAAGGACTACCAGAATGACTAAACTGGTAATGAAATCCTACTGAATCCACCCTCAGACCACTTCCAGATGAACTGATGCTTATCCTAATAAGACCTGCTTCAGAAGTGAGGCTGATGGGCACAAAGCACAGGGGAAAGTCATAATCTTTCAGAGAGAGAAAAGCACTGTCCAACTGCTCTACTACCACTATATTTAAGGAGTGATGACAATGTTGGATTTACAGGATGTGTGATGCAAATTAAGGTAGATGTAATGAGGCTTGGGCTCTAAAAAAGACATTTAACACTGTGCTATAGTTTCACTAGGTACTGAGGCTTCAGGTGGAGAAATTATAGTAATGACTTACTTCATCATCTCCCTCCTAATTGCACAAGACTTCAAGCAGAACACTAATCCAAACAAAAACAAAAAAATTATAAAAATGTATTCCTAGCATTCTTCAGTATAATTTGGAAACATGGAACACAGCCAATAAAGAGATCACAAAGTTGTATTTAAAAGCTTTTAATAACAAGGTAAAGAAGAATTTTTATTAGGAAACATTTAGAAGCATGTAGTGACTTCATATTTTCCAGCTCACTGAATTTACAAGCAAAGAAAGGTGATGCTGTAGTACCTGGATGCCAAGTAGTTCCTAGGATGTGCAGAGTACCAGAGGCTATTAAGTTCAGAGCAGCCAGCATTTCACAGGATCACAACTCCTCTCACTACACACTAAATCTGAAACACTGCCAGCTTAGTTCACTCTCTCTCTTCTATTTGTGGCAAAGAGTCTTTTATAACGTCAGTAATTGGCTGGAAAGTATTGCCCTCATTTCATCATACTAAGTTACACTCCACTCATGCTGTACTCATGACTATTTATAGCATGAACCGTGTATAGGAACATGACATGGCAAAAATGTCACTATGAGAAATGCTAAAGTAAGAAGTGAGATGAGATTACAAACACTGGACCAGTAATCTGCTATAATCCAGTTATACATTTACTTGCTCCACCATTTTAATTCCATTTACAGAACACATGAATCGTGTGCAAGGCACTGATACTACTGATATTTCACACAATTCACACCCTCTGTAGCCCTGAGGGTGATCCAAAAACTAGTACAAAATGTGGAAGTTTTCACTATTTAATATCTTATCCAGTCTAGGAGACAGCAAAATCTGTTGGCAACTCCTGATCACCCTGTAGTTTGTGGGAATAGGTGTCTATCACAAGACATCCCTCTTGTTCAGTTTGGACTGTTTTGACATGATACAAGGAAGGAAACAGAGCTGGTAAAAGCATTGAAGTAGAACATTTTCAATGACACCAGTGCACATGGCTGCTTAAGTCTACAGAGGTATCTCTATACAAGGGCACTGAAGTCCTTCCATTTGAATCCCAGGAATTAAAATCCTCCCCAGGACCATCTCCATAACACATGAAATGGGTCTTTTGTTCACCACCTGACGAAACGGGATGTCTGTACATCAACCTGGAGATGGAAAACAAACTCTCCACCAACCTGCTTCACATGTGACTTCTGCAGTACTTGAATAGTGCCACTGCAGAATCAGGCAGTGACTTAACTCATCAAATCCTGGCACAAAAGCAGGGCACATACCTGGCACATACCTTACGGAAAGGTGTCTGTCAACGAGGGCTGAAGAGCAGAACGGAAGGACAGACTGTACAGTTCACATGGAGCATCATCTCTTACTGAACAAACCCTGACCTTCACCATCCCACCTCTTTAAGGAAAGGCCTTACCAAGCTTTAAGTTTACTGAAATGATGTAACAAACACATACGCTGCTGAAGTGATATTTGACTTGCAAGGCTTTTATGTTGAGTGGCCTCTGTTGATTTAGCAATTTGTATTTCATAAGCTCTGGAAGGCAACAATACATTCCCAAGGGATCTGCTATGTTAAAAACCATCCAGAAATCATTTGAACCACAAGAAAAGGCTTCAGAGAGGCCAAAGTGCCTCCAGCCACAGGGTCTGACCAGTAGGCATGGCCATCCAGCTCTTCCTTGCTCCAAAACACAGGTGGGATGCCTGCCTTGGGACTGAGCCATGGTTCCTGCATGCCTCAGTGAAGCAGTCACTTCTCCTCATTACCTTCTGTATCTACAGCACTCACCAGTGATGCTACTGAGTCTTCTTTACTGACTGTAATGAGTTCCATGCAAGTGAAGCCATATCTGGGGAACAATTCAGGCAGAATAAGTTATTTTAGCTGAGACTACAGCTGGCAGAGCCTGCCCCTTAGGCATATTGCCTTGTAACACAACAAAGCCTCATCTGTCTGCAGTACATTGCAGCAAGCTTGCCAGCCTTTCTCTGAACAGATATTTGCTCCTTGAAGGGAATTCAGATTTTTGTCTATAGAAAAACTCCAAACTCTCGAGAGCAAAAAGTAATCTTGTCACACTTGAACTGCATTTAGCAGCCGTGCTGTGCATAAAGGTAGGGGTGAAGGGTGTGTGTCTATGCCTTGCTAATGCAGCAGGAGATTACTGATGATAACAAAGTGAGATCTAGGAACAGACGGTGATGGCATGGCCCAACCTTGCCAAATGGTCTGGGACATCACCTTTTAAGACAGAAATGTGAATGAATCATTGGTGGTGTGCAGGTGTAAAAAGCACACTAAATCAGCATCTGCTTCCCAATACTGATCATGTTAAAATGCACGAAAAGCAAAATATCCAACCAGTCTTAGCAATGAAGAAAATCATTATCACCAGACAGAGCAACTTCCTAGTCAGAGGCCAGAAGCTGTCTGCTTTCAGGCAGGCTGCTGCAGGCAGACCCACAGCTCATGGGGTGCACCCAAGCTCATGGGTGCTGCCTTACCAGCTGCAGGAAGCAGCACTGGGTCCCAGGAGGTGAGAGCACCCACATCTCCTGCAGGATATGGGTGCACTTTAGACGAGGAAAGGGGGGAGACTGTAACCCACACATGCTGGTAGAGTATGTGAGTGTACTTGTGGAAGAGAGACTATAACTTCTGGGGATTAAAACAGTTAAATCTGTTTTCTGTAAGTGATTATTAACATTAATTCAGTGTTTAGGGTTGTAATTTATCTGTGGCATTGCTGGTACTGATCCCAAACGAGCAGTTCATTGACTACTGATTAAATTCGTGCCATTATTAAACTGCTTTGATCCTAATTTTAGTTTAAACTGTGTGAACTGAATAGCACTCCACTGCAGCACATGTGATTCATCACTCGGTGCTGTTTGTTCCTTTTAAGGATGAGAAAACTGATTTATATCAGGTGTTGACAAGAACTACAAAATAAAGCTAGGGATTAAAGAGTGTTGTTTAACCAGCTGCAACAAGCCATTGCCTAGAAAAGGTGTGGACAAACTCCAAAAGCAACCTAGATGTCACCGTGGATTTGTGGAGCAATGGTAGTGCTGCATAATGGAGTAACAGGGAGATGCTGAACACCTGCAATGAGGGATCATGTTCTGCCTTGGCAAGGATTGCAGCTGATTCAAACTCTGGCTTCTCCTGCAGGGAATCACAACCTTGGTACAATCTAATTATCTCGCCATACATATATGTGCATTATTTCCATATATAGCTACATTTGGCTGTACCTATAGGCAGTTTACTATAGTTACAGATGGCCAGAAATGAAACAGCAGCTTTGAATTTTCTTACTAAGTATGGAAAGTAATGGAAACCACAGAGGTGCTACGACTGAATAAAAAGGTCATCTTTCATTTATAAAAGTGTGTGCCAGGGAAAGCTTAATAATATATACCTAATATAATTAGGGAACCAAATTAAGGGCAATTAAATAATTTAAAACATTTTTCTAGAAAAAGGTATCAAATTCTTTATGAGTAATATTCTAATCACACCATTAAAGCATTATTTTACCCTATTAACTTTCTCTGTTTTCTTCTTTTTTGTGTTAGAGTATGTAAGATCAAGAATTAGCATATTACAATAGATGAGTATGAAATAAAAGCAAGCACCCAGTGGCACAGTGGAAAGGACTATTTTTAAGCTAGGTTAAATTTAGCTTATTATGTTAAAGTTAATTAAAAATTAAGCAGGCCAGCCACAGAATATAGCTTTACAATAAGGGGCACTTGCAGAGGCTTCATCTGCTTTGTTTAAAATGGAGACACTTCACGATAGCCCTGCTCAGAAAACAGATGGACACTGTTGGATAGAGCTGTAAACTTTAAGACATGCTACCAAGATATTGTAATTTTAAGTTAAGTTTACACAGAAAGGAAAACAGCTCTTAGTGTGTGTTCAGCACACCCTTGGAACTCAACCAGGCAGTGGCCCTTCTCACTCTCCTGGGAGTAATGCTACTTCGAGCTGTAGTAACTTAAGAAAGACACAACTGCAGTACTATAGTTTTTTTCAGACTTGTACCAATTTTAAACCAGATTCTCCCTTATTAAACACTTATTCTCTCCTTTCAGCAGAGTGGCAAAAGAATAGACATGATAGACCTTTGGGTTGTACCAGGTCTTCGGGTGAGCTCCAGTGCAGCCCATGAGATGATGCACCCTGGTGATACACCAATGCAGGACCAGAACTCCCGACTGTGGAAAACATGGAGCATGGCCCAGAGCTGGGGACAGTTGCAGCTGTGAGAAACATGCTGCAGACATGGGGCCCTGTCCCAAATCATGGGAAGCACGGTGGTTTCAGAGAATACAAGCACTGAGCTGTTGTCAGCTATGACGGTGTAAAAAGTGCTGCTGTTTCGCTCTTTTCCCCTTTTTGCATCCTCTGTTAAAACCCATAACTCTACTACACAATATGATGTCAAAAATGTCATACAGATAATGATGAGTGGAGCCAGAGGATGAAGCCAGACGTTTATCCTTATGTTGTAACCAATATAAACTGGATTAGGGAATTCAGTTTATATTTAATTGTGTATTTTAAAATAAGCCATAATTAACCATTGCACTAACATACAAGGAATTCAGAAGCTGTTGGAAGTCTTGGCAACCTTGATGTAAATTCATATTCTGCCTCTTTTAAAAGGCTGTATCCAAAAGAAACACTGCATCAAATGTATTGTTAAGACTTTCCTCGGCACATGTTTTGACATCTAGGCAAATCTTATGAGTCAGGGTGGTTGAGAAGCTCAAGCAACAGACCTGACACTGCTGCATCTGACAGATTCACCACTGAGAGAAAGTAAATTGCCCATCTTCTTTTGACAGCTGCACAGGAGATCTCAGCCACTTGGCTTCATGCTCTCTATCAGTACCCTCCAAGCCCTTCAGCTTCAGCACAGGCCGGCCAGGCATGCAGCAGGGCTGAGCAGCCTCCTCTGCAGCTGGCACTGAGGTGTTCCTGGTGCCATGGATGGAGCTCCAAAGGAGCTTCAGGGCACTTTGAGACACCCACGCTCTCAAAGCAGCTGATAAGCACATAAGCTACATCAGTCACCAGTGAGCATGCCACAGTATTACCTGTCCCCTGTGCTCCTCACCAAAGCACTGGCAGCTTACTTCTATCACATGTAATGAGTCAGCAGGAGTCATTCAGCAGCCTGACTCTGGTCACAGAACAGGTCTGCTTCCTTGCAATTGCACATTCTGGTACCAGAGCATTAAAGGCAAGTGAAGTTCACAGAAAAGCAGAAAAACTTTTTTTTCACAGGAATATTACACATTGGCATGACCACGTGGTGCCACCAACCTGTGTTAGGCATCCCACGAGGATCATGCAGAATATGACATACTGCAACACATCTAATATTTGTGCTGACCCAGCCATGCATCTTTCCTTGCCCCAAGGTCCCTCTACTACTCTGGGCATTCAGATACAGCTGCTGAAATGCAACCTGTTGTTTGTTTCCCTCTACCAGTAGTAAAGCCCATGCAGCCAGAGCCAGGTGGGCTCATCATCACAGGCAGTAGCTGCACCAGACAAAATCTGAATTTGCAGATACAAAGTGTTCTAGTTTAATGGGAAAAAGAAAGTAAACCAAAAGCAAGCAGATTACAAGTGCTCAGGAAAGAGGCTAATGCATCATACAACAAAAACTTCATTAACACTTCAAGTTGGAGGTGGTAGCAGACTTGAAATACAACTCTCTGGACACACCATCATCCACAGTGTGGAATCACCAGATTCTTGCATGCAACTGTGAAAATCCTGGCAATCCTAAGGTTCATTATTGGAAACAGTTTAAATTTTCAGTTCAAGTTTTGTTTACCTGTATGACAATACATCCAAGCTTAAATATGCTGTGAGATTCTCCTAGTATGTCAATAATCACAACAAAAGCCTGTTTAACAGGAGTACTGTTTCACATTCATTAGCTGTTTTGAAATCTATGAAAAAAGGTTAAAAAAAAGTTAAAAAAAAAAAAGAAAAAAAAAGAGAGAGAGAGAGACACTCTAGATTTAGGCTTTTTACATGAACCGTCTACCTGCCAACCCCAAAAATATCATGTTGCCCACCACAACAGAGAGTTGCCATCCAGAGGATGGTTTGGTTCTGCTTCTCACTGCTTTCAGTCACAGCATCCTCTCACTCCCAGAAAACTACAGAGGAACTCCCAGAGCTTGTTCCCCTGTGCAGCTATCAGCACTCAGCACAGCCCTGCTAGCAAGGAAACTTGGCAGAGGCTCACAAAATACACAACTTAACAATCAAGGGCCTTGTTGAGTTGGACCTTTTATTGAACACAACTCTGGCCCTTGTCTCCTCTCTCTGTTTATAAGGCTTACCAAGTATATAAACTATTGCTCTTAAATTATGAGGACCCACATTTATGAGAGCAATTATCCTTTGTTTGTTTAGAAAGGCTATTTGTCTTTCTCCTGTCTTTTACATGCCTCCCTGCCTCCTTTGCCCAAAATAAAGCAAAATGTTTGGATTTTTATTTGAGGGTGGGCTTCATCTGAAGTTCACTTAATGAGAGTAAATCTCTGTATAACCATTGGATGGGGGGAGGAGCCTGGAGGAGGAGATCAAGCCTTGCTTCAATTCAAATGAAAATTAGGCAAGGGAACTGTCTGGAGGAATGGATAAAGTTTTGGTTTTATACATCTATAAAATTAATTTATAAAGTTGAGATGGCTTGGCTTTAAAAAATAATTCAAAAGTCAGAGTACACATCAGATAGTAAGTACCTTGCTGTCACTGTGCACTAGAGCAGGGTAGGGTTTGAACATTGGATTGGCCCTTGTGCAGTCTGTTCAGACGAGATGGAAAATAAAAATTCACTGCTGGGGCTTTAAGAAGATCATGCCATCTCTGGAAAATGGATTAAACTGTATCTTCCAAAAGACTAAAATATGTCTTTGCAAGACTGCTCTATTCAGAATTAATACTGCCAACATAAGACACATTTGAGCTCTGCCAGTGAACACACTTGGCTGTCTGACAGTGCTTCCCAGAGAGGTGTCAAGGACCAAGCATAGATGGACTTCCTTTAACAGTTTCAGAAAAATGATCCCACGTATCAGCTCTGTCATTCCTGTAACTCCAACAAGAATCTAAGACCTGAACACTCCTGTGGCCTGCAGCCAGGCAGCTATTTACCCTGAGGACCTCTGTTCTTCCTTCCTCTCCAGAATTTGCAACACACGCCCTCTGCTACCAAAGACAACACCTAGACTGAGCCTTTGAAATCATGGAAAAGAAAGCCTTCTTGCCTGGAACACCACAGCAGCAGCAGGGAGAGGAAACAGGCACGTGATGTAGCTCCTCCTTTCCTCAGGCACACACCTGCTCACTGTGAGTAGCACTGAAACTGTTCTGTTGTAAGAAATGCCCCGCACAGGGGAAACCCTCCAGTGTCCTTTCCAGTGTGGAATCATACAGGTCCTTCTGAGAGAGGAGGATGGGACAGATCTAGAGTAGCTGAGCTTCATCTTGGGAAATATTTTTTTAAAAGAAATTGAAAACGAAGATTTTTTGAAACAAGTGCTGCAGAACTGTCAACAGAAGAGAACACAGGGCTGGCAGGTGCAAGGAAGGATACAGAAGGGCATCCTCTGCAGAAGGGCAGAATCACTGCACAACCAACAGCCACTACAGAACAGAAGGGCAGCACAGAATAACCTTCCAGGAAAGTGGCTGTTGTTTTGTTCAACAAAGCTGATCAGAAGATACTTCAGAAGTGAAATGCATTTTCTAAATTAGGGATCCTTAAATGTCTGACAGGAAAAACACTTTGACTAAAGTTCAGTGGTAGTTCTGCTCTCCAAGTACCAGGCACCTATCCCCTTAGGTGACTTTTATTAACTGAAATTCAATGTTTCAGTGCAGAAAGCAGAAGCATCAGACACTTGGAGGCTGAAAGTACATTTTTCTTTTTACAAGCCAAAGTCACTAACACTCCCCAATAAAGCTTCCACATCCAGATAGGATTAGGAGGGATCTTTTAATGGGACTCACTGGCACTTACAAAGTTGTAATAGGAGGTTATCTTTCATGTTGCAGGATGTTTTACACTCTCAACAATGCAACTCTGAAATAAAATCACAAGTTTCCCTTCTTGTAGGACCTGCTTTCAAGCTTAAATGAACACAGTTATCTTTAGGCAGAAATATGAAGTACTACAGAATCACAGAACCATTTAGGTTGGAAAGACCTCTAGGATCATCAAGCACAAACTTAACACTGTCAAGTCCACTACTAAACCATGCCTCCAAGTACAACATCTACACATCTTTTAAATCCTCCAGGGATGGAGACTCCACTTCCCTGTGCAGCCTGTTCCAGTGCCTGACAATCCTTTTGATGAAGAAATTTTTTCTAAACCTCCCTTGGTGCAACTTCAGACCATTTCCTCTTGTCCATTCACTGGTTGCTTGAGAGAATAGACTGATCCCCACCTGGCTACAGCCTCCTTTCAGGCAGTTACAGAGAGCAATAAGACACCTTTTCTCCAGGCTAAACACTCCCAGTTTCCTCAGCCACTCCTGAGACTCGTTCTCTTAATTAATCATAAAAAGCATAAATATGAGCTCATAGAAGAGCTAAATGCCATTCTACTTTCCAGAAGCTGACTGTTTCCTCTCCAATTCTTTATTTTTTTTTTAATTTTTGTTGTTGTTGTTTAAAACCATCAACAACCATTTTTCCAGAGTAAGTTTATGCCATGTCCTAAATATGAATTTTATAGAAAGCTTTTGCTGTAAAAGAGTTGTCTTGTTTGATTAATAGTCATCTTGAACAGGAAATACTTGCATAATGTGAATACATTTTGGATACAGATCTGGCTCACAGTAGGTCTTTTGTGCTGCAGAGACTAACCTGGAACTGTTCCCACTGATACTGCTTTAAACAATCCTTCTGGACTGCAAAGTGTGCATACCAGCATCCCCTTCTGCAGGTTTTAAGCTATCCGGCTGGAGAGGGGAATTTACCCAAGTTCTATCAGATACAGATGAAGAAGAGAAACCACCCAATTACTGAGCTGTATAACTTGGCCTTTTGGTCAGAAAGCCTCTAAACCCTATTATATGGCTCAGCATTGCACACTTAGAGAGCTCAGAATAGAGGGCTAAAATATGGAAAAAACCTAAGGTTACTTGTTAGCTGGCAGACAAAACCACTGCAAGCAGCAGTCTCAACCAAAAAGAAAAGTACCAAAGGACAGAGGAAGATCTGGTGGTGATAGCTCACTGGTGTTTCCAGAAGACACTCAATTAATGTCTACATTGAAGATCTTGAAAGAAACCCTGCAGCCAAAACAAGTGGGAAGGTCTCAAAGGTGAACTCCTTATTTTTGAGAACAGGAAACAAAGTAGGAGTTACTGGTCACTTGTCACTCAGGGAAGGATCCACACCATTTGATGGGCTCACATGTAATTTAGAAAACGTGTTTAATAGAAAAAACAATAAGTATGATGGTTGATAGATTAAATTATTCAAGGAGGTGAAGATAAGGGCTTGCTCTGTAGAACTGCAGGAAAGTCTTAACTGCACTCTGTTATTGGACACTACATTGTCAAATAATTTAATGTAGGTATGAATAAAACTCATTTGGATATGGCATGCACACAAAAATAGGTAATTTTCTACATAAAGTGGAAGGATTTGAGCTGACCATTACTATTGGCAAGTAAGATCTTGGGGTTGCAATAGACAGTTACATGCCATAGCTCCAAGAATACATAATCTTGAACAAACAAAGGCAAAATCAAAACTCTCACAAAGTAATAAAGAACAGGAAAAGAGCAATCATCACCACAGAGGAAAAGAGCAATGCAAGTTCTGCATGCAGTCCTGGTGCTCTCCTCTCAAAATATTTTAGTAAAAGCAGAAGCAGTTCAGTGGAGGATGTTGAAGACAAGCAAAAAAAAAAAAAAAAGAAAGAGCTTTTGAATGACAAACATTCTTCAGTCAGAAGAAGAGACGATATACAAAGAATATTATGGGGACCTGTACAACCACAAGAGGCATTAAAAAACTATACCTCACTTATTTTCTTGTACTAGAGAATGGATGATAGAAATCAAGCTAACCATTGACAGGCTCAAACCAAACAGACACAGGAGGGCAATGATCTGTAGCTGGAGGAGAGCAGCATTTGCAGAAATCACCTCCTATCATATTCATAATGCTTGTAGTTCTTATCCAGCTCCATCAGCATTTAAAATCTCACTCCTTCCTCTCCCATGTGGATTTTTAAATCCTGTAAGAATGTCGTATAAGCACTTCCAATAAATACAGGACTGAAAACACGTTACACTGCAAAGTGTTAAGAGCTGCTGTCTCTTCCATACAGAGTATTGCAAACATGATTGAAACTGATGAGTGTTTTCAAGCCCTAAGGCTGACTGGAAGGTGCAATTAAATGCCTCCTTTTATAAGAACAGCTGGAGCCAAATGGTGGTGAAAAACTGGTGGGGGCCATAATTCAGGAAAGTAAGCTGTGAACCAGGTCAAGAAAAGGTTAAGTTGTAAACAAGCAATCTGGCACTAAGGACTGAAAAAAATTAATGTGCAGCCAATTGCTTAAGTGTGTAAATATTAGGCTTCCAAATAAACGTGTCTGCATATAAGGGAAAGAAAAAACATAGCAGGAGATGAGCATTTTCCGTCAACAGCCTTGCAAAGGTAAGGTAGACCTTGGGACAGGGAACAGCAATTTAACTCAAGAGACTGGTGGGTGCAGTGCATAAGCAAGCCCCTCAGCTTGCTAATACCATAACACTCTACAAACCTCTCTACAACTCGCTGATAAGACCTGATGATCTCAGAGATCATTCTAAATGATTCTGTGTTAACTGCCTTCCTGCAGTTCAGAGAACCATGAGAATAATTCTCAGTCTAATTCTTGAAATTTTGAAAACAACCTTCCCAGTTCCCATACACCTGGCAAATGGCTCAAGCTAGCATTACTGCAAATAAATCTTGAGTTTTGAAAAGTTTGACAGAGTTTTCTCATCAGGTTTTTTTACATTTCAGTCAAATATCACCTGTAAAAAGTCATAGAGAAGAGCTGTGATCTATGTCTGACCACCTGCAGTATTATATATGAATTCTGGTGATAAAAAGAAAAATTTTATTTCCTCAGAATGTCCTGCAGGACAAAAACATCCAGAAAATGGTTGGTATTTGGCAATTGTTTCATTAAAATCTAGTCAAGGAAGAAAGGAGAATACTTTCCTAGCTATCCAAATCTCAAGATGAGTAAACAGAACCATAGTGGATACATGGCAAGAAAAGACAAGGTTTAACAGTATCTGCATCTAAAAGTTATTGCTTGTTTTTGTTAGAGATAAAAAAGTAATACAAAATAAATAGCTCCCCTCTTCAGTGCATGAGAGGCAACAGAAGCTGAGGACCAGGTTCACACAGGTAGCTCAAGTACAGAAATGCCACCCTGGGAATGCCTGATGTGGATAAAGTAATTCATTTTCAGTGAATGAAGCA
Organism: Brachypodius melanocephalos; assembly: GCA_013398615.1. Taxonomy (NCBI): domain Eukaryota; kingdom Metazoa; phylum Chordata; class Aves; order Passeriformes; family Pycnonotidae; genus Brachypodius; species Brachypodius melanocephalos. The sequence goes on along the minus strand of VZSR01001854.1, from coordinate 16,476,461 downwards.
GCAAAAGCTGCTGTTGTCTCCTAAGGGAAAGGGAACAGGGTACCGGTGCTGGAAGGAAGAGTGATCCTCAGTGTTTGTGTACAGTTTACAGATAACCATGCAGTGGCATTTCCCTGAAATATATTTTTCCCCTTCAGGATCTCTCCACTCATGTACACACATGAGCTTCTGCAGTAACTGAGACACCCCTGCAGGGCCCAGAACACCAGGGAAAGGCTCCCAGGCCATTCTGTGGCTTGAAGTGATCTGTACTGAAGCCATCACACAGCAAACAGTGTCCAGCCAAAGCGTGATTAATCTTCCTTGAGTGTTCTCCTGTCACTGGGTCCTTTATTCACATGTATTATGACATCGAGCAGCCCTAAGCAGGGCCCAAGTGCAGCAGCAAGCAGCTTTTTCTGCCTCACAGCTGTGAGCGCTGCTTTGGATTAGAGCTGGATCGCTCATAAAGCGGCATAAGGGCTGAGGGTGTGCCGAGAGCCAGGGGAGTGCATGCCTGCAGAAATGCTTTAATCCCAGGAAGGAAGAAGTCAGCTTCAAGTGAAGCTTCAGTGAATTGTTCCTGCTGACCTTCCAGACTGCCCCAATTTTTCCAGTGCAGAAAGGTCACCTTTGCAACGACGAGTGACTCTATCAAAAACATTATTTTAACAGTGGTGCTGAGAACACAGCGGGTCAGTAATTAATAAAACAAGGAAACTCCACCAAGGTGTTTTTAAAGGGTTTGGTTAGAGGAAGAAGGTAAGAAAGCAACTTAAAGCAAAAGCAGCAAAACAAAAGACATAATGCAGAGAGTTCACTGGAGTTCAGTTTTCATATATTTAATACATTTTTTTTCAACACTACTGCTGTTTCTAAAATAGTCTGCTGCACTTCAGGAACAATGAAGAGGCATACAAATAAGCTAAGAGCTAGGTTCCCTTAGGCTATTTGAAAAGGAACAGGTATCATCTGACAACTTTATTACAGGTTTTTAAGTGTAATAAACACCTGCAGGGAACAGCAAGAGCATTAAGAAACAAGGAAGTGAACTAAGCAGGAACAAAGACATTCATGACAGTATCAGGACAGGAATTACAAATATATTTGAATGCTCAGTCTGAATTACTAGGTACACAGTATCTGTAGTAAGGGGGATACTGTCTCAATGTGGAAAAAAACCCCACCAAAACCCATTCCCATCAATGATTTGTGTAATAAATTATCAGTGAGGCAAATCACCATGGTTGGGCTGACAACTGCAGTATTGCCAACACTCAAAGAACAGCTGTACATCGAAGGAAAACCTATGCTGCTGTCAGGGGGGGTATATTAAGCAAGAAAATATTAATCAACTTATCTGCAGTAAAAAATAAAAGTAGCTTTACTGAATCCTCATTTTTTTCCATGCAAACCTTCAGAAAAAAATGCTTCTCCACCATGATTTTAAGAGGTGTGGCGGCCAGCCTGCAGAGGCATTCAGCTGCCCAGTAGAGCAGGCAGAAGCCGGCCAGCCCCATCCTGTAGGTTGGCCCTGCTCAGTTGCAAGGGTGGTTATAACCCATGCAGTCCTACCTGTGACAGTCAAGATCACTGCCAACACACCAGAAGTATAAGCACAAAAGGATCTAGCATATATCTATACCCACTTCAGGGAAGAACGTCACAAGTTTACCTGCCATTGATTAATTCCAAAGGGAAAAAAAAAATCAATACTGGTAAGTTCCCTCTCATCTCTGAGTCACACTTTTCCTTTAGCTTCACCCCTTGGGTTTAAGGCACTGGTCATCTTCATTCTGCATAGCTATTTATAAATAGTTTCCCATTTAGTCTGTTTATCGTGGCTTGCTTCATTTGACCAGTTTTATCTTTTGAGCTTCATGCTACTTCTTCTGGCAGTTCTGAAAGACTGTTGTCCACTTGACCACCCAGTTTAAATTCCTGTGCAAGAAAGTACCCTAATGGTGTGCTTATTAATAAAACTCTGCTCAGTACCATTTGATTTCCATCTCTTCTTCTCCATGACCATCCCATCTTCTCCAGTACATCCTTTGAAAGATCTCACACTAAGCAGTTCTTGCCTATTGTCCTAATCTTCTGTAGAGTTTTCCACAATATTCCTCACTTTTCCTAGCACCACTAAGACCTCTGCTTCAGAATATCTATGTGATATGCTTACCATACCTTTAGCTCCTGGTTGGGAATAGATTGTGGAATAGTAAACAGCACTGTCTAATTTCTTTTGAGGGTTACAGATGCTGAATGTCATTGCTACTGCTGTAGCCTTATCACTGATACATCTCTTTTTCTTTCTTTGTGCAGCAGGTAGGTCATCAAGCTTCTCTCATGCACTCCCCAGATTTCTGAGGTAGTTTCTCCTACCTCACGCAAAGTCTTGCTCTCTTTTTAGACCTTATAATTTTAATTCTTCTCTGAACCCAGGCCTAGCTCACGGAGACTAACCAATTCACAATTCAGGGAAACATATTACTCTCCATCCCTAGCAATCCCTCAGATCAAAAGGAGATCTGTACTGCTGCTTTATATTCCCCCCTCCTCACACTCTAATAGGCTTTTTATAGCCTCCACCACCTTTGCACATTCAGGAAGGAAACAGTACGTAACAGATTGGAGAAAAAAAATTATTGAAGGAAAAAGCAGATGCTTCCCCAGCTTACGCAGTAAATATTTTTAACAGCTCTACAAACTGTGGAATGGCTTGAGTCAAATTATGAACTAATTTTAAATGAATGAAAAATGAAAAAAAAAATTAAAGGGTGAAGAAAGCCACTCTAAAACATTCTCAGTCTGGTAAACATTTACTTGTCAGACAAAAAAGGAAGGAAAATAAGGCCAAAAGGTGTGTGATCTGAAGTGCTGAATTCAAAATCAAAAGCTGGATCTAACCAAAACACTCCACACAATGACATGCAAGCTCTTGGAGTTTGACTCTTCTGCATACCTCTTAGCAGTAAGAGATGGTGATATGCAGCAGTTCTAGTCAGCTCTATTCTTATTAAAATAACATGTTAAAAGATGCACGCTTAGAATTTTAGCTGTCAGCATCGAAAGATATTTTTTAACAAGTCATATTATATTAAAGATGGAAAATACAGAAGAATCAAGAGTTTAAGGTTGAGTAGACCTAAAAAATTACTTTTTTTTTAAAGAACAAAAGCCAGGAACTTAGAAGGAGAAGCTCACAAACTTATCAACAGCTCAAAATTTAGACATCGTGTTGCTTTATATGATGAATCTTCAAATAATTCAGACTCAAGCTTTATGTGATAACCTAAAATTATATAGAAGTCTTTAATAAGATTTTAAATTTTTTTATATATTTGCACAAGAGCCACCCAATGCCAATGTAAACATGTTTTAAACTGCATCTCAGTATTTATACTTGCAAATTCTTTAAATTGTTATTTGCATTCATACTGCAGAGCATTCTGAAAGTATTGCTTGTACTAAAGAGTGGCAAAACTATTCCATTTTCACTCTATTTTGATACGAGTATGAAGTTTTCCTGAACTTAGGCCTTCGCTCCAATACAGGAACTTTTCATCTTCATAAAAACGCAGTTGAGGAGAGGAAAGGACTTTAACATATAACTGCCTTAATCCAGCCAGACCAGCATTTACTTCTTATATATTTTACTTAAACAAAATATAAGTGACTCTAGGGAAAGCAATGTTAATAAACATGATCCTATAAACTTTGCAGTGAAAATTCAATTTTGCCTTTAATAGCGTCTCTCAAACAGTAAACTTTATTATAAGACAACAACTTAATCAGATCCTAGCACCAAAATCAGGTGTTTCATTTTCAATTTTTAATGTTTATTCATTTGCTCCTTGGACTATTTCATGCCCAAAATAAGATAGAAAATGCCAATGAAAATGTCAGATTCTGCTGGAAACTGGACTGATGCCTCCACTCTCCTCAGTTCCAGGAAAATTTTTCTTGACCAAGGAGAGCATTCCTCTTTGGTTGCTGCAAGATTCCATATCTGAATGTTAGGGATGAAATACTAAGATTTGTCCAGAATGCTATTCTAAAACTTGGGTTAGTGGCAATTTCAGAGTCACACTGCTCTGAGATGACGGCGCAAATTACGTCCAACGGTGAAAAGAAAACAATTGTGATACAAGCTGCTCATAGGTCTTTACATTTCTTTGGTTGCTTTAAGTCTCCATAATGCTCTACACTGTTCTCCTACACACTATCACCCTCAGCACTTATTCCTAGTATTTCCATTGAAATTTCCAGAAACGCTCTGAGGCATTTTCCTCCCTGCCCTCATCACAGCGTTTGCAGCACACAAATATGCACAGCCTGGCTTGTCCCTCAAGTACACTTTCTGTTTTAAGACACTATTGTTCTTTACATGCAAACATATAATTTGCAAGACACTAATTTCTCTCTCAAGCCATAATGTCTTTAGCACATTTAAAGGCAACTCCACAAACTTTATATGCTAGGCCAGTGCATCATTAACTTTTTCAGGATGCTATTTACATCTCTTTCCCAAGAACACATGGAAGAGCTTTTGCCTATTTGGAAATTCTGTGTGGAGCCAAGCTTTCCACACTTAGTGGAAGCTCTCAGGTTTCTGGGAGCTTCCAGTTCTGCATGCTCAGTTTGAGTGATCACACCCAGCCTTGCCATAAACACTTGCTTCAGCTTCTACAGTGGGGCACAGGGAAGAGAATGATGGTGCATCCATAATCTGCTCTGGCATTGTAACATTTCCACCAAAATGTGAAAAAAAAAATATAAACCTTGCCTTTCAACTGCAACTTTGTGCAGCTGAAGACTGTAATGACAGACAGCGACTTATGGCCCACAAGTGCAGTTTGAAGACAACTTTGCTGCAAAAGCAAAAAGAACTCCCCTGCCCCTGCAGAGTCCAGGCTGATTATGAGCACTACGTATTCAGCACAAGAGAGAAGAGGTACTCCAGGGCTGTATAGGCAAGATTTTGCCAAAATACATAAATATTGGAAGGGAAGTAAAAGCTGTCACTTACATACAAGGTTAATCTTCACAGTTGTATAGATTGTCATTAAATAACAGTAGACAAGAAATTCACAGGAAACACAATTTTGTTACTGAATCTTCTGCACTTTTGTCTAACTACTTGTTCTAAAAGTGTTGAAAAGAGTCTTACAGACTGACATTGGTGTAGCTGCACCCATGAGCTTACCCTAAACTCTGTACCTATCTTATGGAAAATCTAATTTATGTGCAAAGATGCATGGTGGCTATAAAATATGTACATTTTTGTAATGTCATAAAATTATCCTTTCCTGTACATTTCACCCAAGCACAACAACTATTGAAAATTTTTAATTACTATAATGCATTTTGTATCTATAAAGGGGAAAAATGTAAAGCAATTGCATTTTCCTTCTCTAAAAGCCAAACAGTTCTAAAAGCAGACAAAACTTGTGCACAAATAATTGTATTGATGGGCTTATCTCCCAGGCATACGGCATCGTGTATAGGCACAAACCAACTCTTTGCACATCCTCTGGAAAGAAAAACATGAAATTCCTCCACTCCATTACCTGAGTTTCTGGAGGACTCAGACATATGTTTCCAATGCTTCCAATAACTTGATGGGCTCGCAGGTTTCTGCATCCTTTTAAGATTAGGGGAACTATATGACAAGTTGAATGAACTACAACAGCATTGCTTTGGCACGCATGGGGACAGAAAGGCTCTCCAGAAACAGGAGCATTAAGGAATGGAAAAAAAATTACTCTTAGAGAAAGCAACTCTGTAGGATTCAATGCAAGCTCCAAGGGACAGACAAGGTGAAATGTTCCAGGGGATTTCTTGCAGAAATTTGCAGAACATTTAATTACTTCAAGGACAGCTTGTTTCTGCTCTTTTGGATGCCACAAACCTGTCACACCACAGGACAGATTTACAAGATGTATTTCCCTCAGCACCCAGCCAGCTGCAGGAGGTTCCACCCTGCCAGCTGGGTTGATTTGACTCCACATTTCCCTGGATTGCCCAAGTGCTGCAGTTGTTGGAGCAGCCCATCGTGTCCCAGCCCTGCACAGCTCACACAGCTGTGCCCAGCCCCTCCGCAGCCTGGTGCAGGCAGCACTGCAGGCTCTTCTCCTGTATGCCAGAAGAAATGGAGCAGTGAACCCCAGGTGGGATGCGCTGTGCAGCAGCCAAAACGAGGCCAGCTTTCAGAGGCCAAAAGCAGCCCTTTGAAGCGTCAATAGATGTAATGCTCTGCATTAGGTCACAGCATTTTCGGCCGTGGATCACAATGAAAGCCGAGGTTTGCTGCAGAAAGATGAGATCTGTAACTCTGCTGTCACGAGCTCAAGCAAGCTTTGACAGCCACTGTGCCTTCCTCGCTAGTGAGACATGTTGCAGTTGGGATATACGAAGGAACAGTGAGAAAGGGCACAAGACACAAATCAAGTACCTAAAGAGACCTTTGGAAAGCCAACTTATGACAATGAAACTGCTAACATGAGGGTACTTACAGACATCTGGCAAAGGATTTCCAGTGCTTAACCTCTCCTTTCAAAAACAGAACATGCAGACACTGGGAAAGAGTTGAAGGTATATGTTTTGAACCACTCTAGCCTCTGCAGGCTTGTTAGATATATGAAATAATATATTTTTGTTCCCCAGCAAATGTCTTTTAAATGAATAGTGTAGAACCACTGCAAACTATCCACAGGGAGAAATACCTAAGTAGTCATTTTGTTGCCATCTATCTACTCCAAACTCCTTGTTACTCACTGAAAAATTCAATTGTTTAGTGAGTTTAGATGACTGTTAGAAGGAATAATTTCTGCCATCTTTTTCTTAATCTTAATAAAGTTTTTTCCCCTCTTGTCTCCTCATTTTAGTGTAAAATATGCTCCTATGGTAAATGTGACTGCAAAAAAAATGACACGGTTATTCAAGAATTCAAGTTACACACATAATCTTTAGATTCTGTTTCTTGAAACTTGGTATATAAAATCCCAATTGCTTCTGAGAACTAAAAGAGAAAATGTACATAAAATACTTAGCACAAAATGCTTAAATCCAATCTTATTTAGCAAGCACATGTTATACACTGTTGAATGGGTTCCAGAATGAAGCTTCACATTATTTCCAAATAATCTTTACTGTCCTATAAAGCAGTCCATTGTACGAACTTTTTGGATTGGATACATAAGCATTATGCACAGCATCATCAGATCAAAAAGAAGAAAGCAAAAAGTGGATGTGTCACCCTCAAGTCCATCAAACAATTGAACTTCTTGTGTGCAAAAATGGGGGCTACAACCCTGTCATTCTCGTGCTCCATCAGTCTTCTGCCTAGAGTATGGTGCCAGGCACAACCCACCTGGGCCAGATTAGTTCCCATTCTTTATGAGAGGTAATCACATGCTTGATCACTTCTGAGGAGTACCTGAAATGGTACTTCATAAACCAAAGCACCCAGCTTGCTTATTTATCACAAAGAGCGACATTTTACCTTCCAAAGAAGAAGACAGAAAAGCAACTGTGTAGCATTGCATTGCTAAAAATATGGCTTCAGTTTGCTGTTCCAAGTGCTGGCACAGTCCCTGCACCACCCAAAAGAGGGTGGCCAAGCAGAAGCAGATTGGACATTTGACTCCTGACTGGCAAAGTAGCAATGTACCACCAGTTAATTTCAGCTAAGTCCAACTACAACAAACCATCCTGGCCTCAAACCTTTCCCCATCTCTAACAACACTTTGAATCAAGTTTGCTTTGGTTTGCTAAATCCATACAACATCAGAAATGTAATAATGCTTTTAAACTCTACGTGTCAAAAAGGAACAAAACACCTCTTGGGCTGACATTTTTTCCAAAACACTTTCACAACTATGATGGTAAATCCCACTTGCAACAATCAGAAACATGACAGAAGCAGAGGCCTGCACGTCCCAATAAGCAATACACATCATCTGGTGGGCAAAATGCCCTCTGGGAAACTGGGGTAAGAAATCCCAGCCAGTAGATGCCTGAATGAACACATAGTTGATAAAGGCCAAAAATATCTAGTTACTAGAGGGAAGTAAAACCAAACAACCCAGTGATTTCTCAGTCTGGAGAGATGCTGGAAATAAAAATTCCTGTATGTTCCACTGGACAGTAAAACAAAAAGTAAAGAAAAATTACAGACTCAACAGGAATAATGACCATAAGGTATTTCCAACTCCCCCTCCCTCTTCCAGACAGCCTCTCCACCATCCACAGGCAGTATAAGTTTCAGGTCATGCTGTTTTATATACAAATCTCTATTTGTCCACCTCTCCTCCGACTTTATAGTCACCCATCGCTCCTGCTGTCAGGTGGCTGGACCAACAAGCTCTGTCTACACTCCAAACAGTTGTGAAACTGTTAATGAACTGTGAAGACTGCTACAAGCTATTTTGGATCTACAGAACAGCTTGTGCATCCAGAAACATGTATTCCTCCCACCCATTATTATTATTCGCTCCAAAAAATAAATTACCTCTCCTCACGAATCCCTCCTGTGAAACTTCGAGCACACTGCCCAAGGAAGAGTGATTGTTGCAACGCTCCATCAGAAAGACTCTGCTCAGTGTTGCCCTCCAAGGCAGCAGCAGCCTCACCTCCATCTGCTGACAGTCACTTCTAATTCTTTTCCATCCCTGACTACTTAATGCTGCCAGGCAGGCCCTCCTCAGCTCCGTGTAATTTACTTAAGCAGTGCTATGATTCATCCTGCACAAGGTCTTAAAGCAATGTAGGTTATTTTCCACACTTGTACTGACATAAAAAAATTCTCAATTGTATTTCCTTTCACAGACCCCAGATTGTTCACTAAGGCATCAAATATCATCAGTGTCCTCCAGGCTGGTGGTGCTCTTGGCTAACCATACTGATCAGACCATGGCCAAACTGTGAATGAACTGTCAAATAAGTCAGTGGTAAGAAAGATTTTAAATCCTGTTGGGAGATACAGCTTATCCAAAAACACAATAAATATGGGTTTCATTTTTATTTTTTAAAAATGTATTATGTGGTTGCTTAGTTTCACATAACCTTTTAAAAAAACTATTTGGTGGTTTAAGGAAAGAAAAATTGATGTATTCTGCCAATTCTCTCTCATTTATCTACTTCCTTGTTCTATTGTGCTCAAGTGTCTGTTTCACTTGTTAACAATTCAGTTCAGAATTTCTATGTTTTTAGATGCCTATGCACTGAGGTAGTATCTGCACACACCAGGAGAGAGTGAATTGTACTGTGACAGCAAGAGAGGTGGTTCCCACCTGGCAAAGCTCACATAACCCATTCTCAGGTCCTTCAAGGTCCAAGCGAGGTGAAGCTGAGGTGCTGTCACTGATCCAGCTCAGGAACTTGTGATCTGATCTTGCTCACCTCTGTCCTGGAGACTGTGCAGTGCAGATGCAAGAGAGTGTAACTCTCTATTCCAGCTGGTCAACACCAAAAATGTTCCTAAAAGGTGTAAATGAAATTAAGTGCTGCCTCAATTTGCCTTCAAGTGGGATATGAAAACATCATATACCAGCATACTCTCTGATAGGTAGGAAAAAACCCTGATTGTAATTCCAAAAGTTCCCTGTCTCTGTCATCACACAAGGTAGCAGGTGTTGGAAGTGGCCTCATAAGGATTCAAGATACATTAGCTCTCATACACTAACACCCTTCTTGGGATGCCCATGGAATACGATTCAGTAAGGAAGTCCTACAAGTATCTTTACATGACACATACAAGACAAGCATCTTTTACATCAATTCAGAGGATCTACTGTTCAACCAGAAGGCAATTGCAAAGGTACTAGATTTTTATCCCTGCTTTGTGAGGGGAAAACTATATGATCCAATATTGTCATCTTCCACGAATAACCGCAACAGAGTTGTGGTTTGGTATGTGGATAAGTAACTACCAGGCAGGAAGAAAACACTGTCTCTATTGGCACTAACATAAGCTTGGCTAGCATGCCACTCTGTTCTGCAGTGCACAACACAAATTGTATGGAAAAACTGGACAAAGATCAGTAAGAGCCACAAGAGTGACTAAAACATATTTCATAGACTGGAAATTCAAGCAGCTGAGGATATTTATCTTACAGAGCAGTCCAGGATAACTGTAAGTGCCAGTAGGAAAAGATAGATTTGATAGAGGACCACTCCACTTTGGATATAAAACATATAATTATATATAACATTTGGAAATTTCAGTAGGCATTCTTATTGGAAAAAAACCCCTATTTTTATTAAAAAAACCCCATAAAATCCAGTGAAGCTCTGGAACAACTTATGAGATTGATTCCTTGTACCCAAGTCTTCTAGCTGATTTTGAGAGTTCTGAAAACGACATGGTGTTACATAAGGAAGTAAAGGTCTGTGTTTCTTGTCCACGCAAGACGTAATATGCACTTGTTACAGACCCTTCTGCAGTGAGTGAGAATTACTAAATTCATAGAAACTTAAAAGATATTTTGCAACCTCTTCAAAGAGTTTATGCTTCTTTTAGAATCACTACCAGTTAGGTCTGGAAGTAATTAACATTATGCTGATAGTTTGATTTTTTAAGAAAGATTATTCTGCCACCATCTTTGCAACCACTTAAGCAACGTCCCTGAGTAACTACAAAAAATGAAAGAGGCATGACAGAGAGGGGAAAAGAAAGCAATATATTACCTTATTATTCAACTGCAAAATGCAAGAGCTAGCACACAAGGAGGGCATCTCCCATCAAATCCTTTAATTTGCTGGCTTTTAAAAAAAAGGAACGAGAGCTATTTAATTTGCATTATAGTTCAGTAACACTTGGAGCATTTGGTTTGCAGGAACCAAAACATTCCCAACACAGTTTAGAGAATCGCAGAATCATTTAGGTTGGAAAAGGCCTCCAGGGTCATCAAAAGTCCAACCTCTGACCTGATACCACCATGCCCACTAAACCATATCATGGAACACAATGTCTGTCTGGTTTTTGAACACTTCCAGGGATAGTGACTTCACGACTTCCCCGGGCAGCCTGTTCCATTGCTTAACCACACTTTCAATGAAGAAATTTTTCAGAATATTCAATCTAAACCTCCCCTGGCACAGTCTTAGGCCATTTCCCCTTGTCCTGTTATTTAGCTGCCTGGGAGAAGAGGCTGCCCCCCACCTCACCACAACACCTATTCAGGTACTTGTAGAGGGCATTAATGCCTCCCCTGAGAGCCTCCTGTTCTGCAGACAGAACAACCCTACTACCTTAGGATGCTCCTCATAGGACTCTTGTTCCAGACCCTTCACCAGCTCTGTTGCCCTTCTCTGGACAGGTTCCAGCACCCCAAGGTCTGTCTTGGGGTAGGGAGTCCAGAAATGAACAGAGGATTTGAGGTGTGCTCTCACCAGTACTGAGTACAGGGGGACAATCACTGCCCTGGTCCTGCTGGCCACATCATTGCTGGTACGGGCCAGGATGCCACTGGCCTTCTTGGCCATCTGGGCACACGTGGATCACAGTCAGCTGCTCTCAACCATCTCCCCCAGGTCCTTTTCCACTGGGCTACCTTCCAGCCACTCTTCTCCCAGCCTGTAGTACTGCCTGGGGTTGCTGTGTCAGAAACCAGGGTTTCACCTTGTTCAACCTCATACCATTGGCCTCAACCCATCGCTCCAGCCTGTTCAGATCTCTCTGCAGGGCCTTCCTGCCCTCCACCAGATCAACACTCCCATTCAACTTGGTGTTGTCAACTCAATACCCTTGTCCAGATCGTGGATAAAGGTATCAGACAGGACTGGCCCGAGAAGTGACCAGCCACCAACTGGGTATAATTCCATTGACCTCAACTCTCTGAGCTCAGCCATCCAGCCAGATTTTTACCTAGTGAAGAATACACCAGATCCTCTTCAGCTGATAGGCATCCTCTCATCTCATCCTGCAGAGCTTTGCCTTCCCCTCTGTGAGTGCAAAGTTGCCATTCTGGAGTGTCTGAAGAGCTGTGGCTGATCACACACCCAGCACTCACCCAGTGCCATGAGTCACACACAGGAAAGGAGGCTGCTCTTCTGGATTGTCCTCCTTTGACCACATCACAGCCTGCCAATGGGCCTCCCTCCTCCGTGGCCTGAGATGTCCCTACGTGTGAGGCACAGGAGACAGCTCACCACAGCCTCTGACAGGGAAGAGAATCACACCACTGCTGCCTAGAGGACTGGGGGGCTGTGAGCCAGCAGCTCCTGAGGGACAGCCTGCTGCCCCTGCCACAGCACAAACCCCTGAGCAAATGCAGCAACTCCAGCCCCTCCAGTTAGTGACTGCTGAAAGGTACGGTGCCTCATCAGTCTCATGTCAGATCTTAACAGAATATCCTGGTAAAACCCAGAGGGGTCAGCAACAGCCTGGGGAGTTGATTTTTATTACATTTATATATATGTATTTATACTGTTATATTATTAAATTATTAAACACATAAATACGTTATTACATGACTGTAAAACACATTTCATCAATCATTATCACCAAAGTTAGTGAAATGAAATAGACAAATAACCTAACTACTGCCTAGTTCTTGAACTAGTTTGCCTTTAAATCTAGATCGCATGAGGTTTTGCTGGCTTTTTAATCAAGCATGCAGTTTGATGATAAATTATATTTATAACATATAATGCACAATAAAATTATATATAATAAACATACTAAACATAGTTACAGTATTACAGAAAACATATTTCTTATAAAATATAAAAATAATATCCATGGGACTTTCTTTACAGTAACTTTAAATTTATTACTTACAGTACCCAAGATATCAAACTGACCCAATGAAAATTTTGAAATCTAATTATGACAGAAAGAAGCATGGGGAAGAAAATGCTTTGCACTATGCACATTCCCTGATAGGCTGCAGCTGCTACCTCCATTTTTCCCAACACCTGGGGAAAGCACCCAGCTTGGCACCTCTTTCTACTCTGGGAAGCTTTGCCCAAGCACAGGAAAGGACAGCCCCACTCAGTGAGGCTGGGCTGTGTTTGAAGGCACACACAGTTTTTTGAGCTAAAAGGAGACTCCACTTATGCCGTGCAAAGCCAGAAGGAGCCATGTGAAGCCAGCTCCCTGCCAGCACAACGTGGAACACAACCCAACACCACTGACTGAGCAAAGCAGGAGTCTGGAAGAGACTAGAGAGGCTGAGCATGCTGCTGGCTAGTCACTGGCTTAGAGTTCCACTTGTTAATTTATTTGTAGGAATCCAGAAGGGAAAAGCAGGCTCATGTATAAAAAGGCATGAACCGTCTGCATGTGGAAATTACTTCACCTATTCAGAATCCAGGGGACAGACTGAAGAATACAAACTTAAAAAAAAAAAAAAGAAAAAGAAAAAAAACAGGACTATGAAATAATCTGGCAACTTTCTGCTCAGGAAAGAGCTGAGGGAAACATATCCCTGCTGATTATGTGTCTAATAGCTCCAAAAGCTGTGCTCTGTATCAAACAAATCTGTACGGCACAAGCCTGTTTGCAAAAGGGAGGGAGGATCTTTAATTGACTACTTTCAGAATGATGTAAGAGTTTTACAAAGAAACAAGAAAAAAGAAAAACACACAGCCCGATTCATGAAATTAAGACACTGCAGCTCATAACATAAAAATATACATGCTGTTAAAGCCCAGGCCTGTTCCTGTACCACAGAACTTACATGTGCCAAAGTGTGAGACAGTGTGATACCGCTGAGCCATGTGAGGAAAAAAAATTGTGCCACCAAACCCAAAAATATGACAAGAACAATGGATGTTTCCCTAGCACTGCCAAAGACATGGCTGCATTAAGGAAATTACTGACCACAGTCAAAGGTGTCAGAATTTACTTTGACGGGATAATCAGCAAAAAGCCAGAAACATTTATTCTAATTCCCAGATCTGACAAATTCCACTTTATAACTTGCCTTGGCATTTAAATGGTTTGTCTAGCATTACACTATCTAAAGCCTGAATGAATCAGAATTTAACTAACTATTAACTATTTAATCATAATTTAATATGTATACTTAGATTTGCCCTAGAAGTCAAGCATAAACACCTAGCCTTTGAAGATATAATGGGCTAATATTTTTATCCCACGGACTTTTAAAATACTGTAAAACACAGAAACTCCATGTCTCCAAGAAATATGTGGTAAAAGAAAGACAAGGTTTTGTGAGTTTAAACTTCAGCCTTTTTCATATTTTAACAAGATGTAAAAATATTCTCTAAATATAGCGGTCTGAAAAGAATTTTTACATTTTTTAATTTTGATAACATATTAGAGCATAGAGCAACAAAAGCCATATAAATTTTCCAGAACAAAACCAATTTTTTGTGTTGCAAGTATTATTAAAAAAATTCTCCAGTGTCATTAGAAACTTATTTACATTTGCTTCTCAAATTAAAGTGAGATGTGGGGAAGCATCAGCGCTTGGTTTAAAGGAAGCAGGATTTTCCAACAGAGGAATGTATCAGTGGGAGCAGCACTTCAGAGGAACACGTGGTTTGCTCCTGGGCAGGATAAGGAGTCCTCAGGGTTCATTAAGCAGCTGCAGCAATAGCAGCACTGCTGCTCACACTCACACCACACATCTGGGCACTATCAGCAGGACAAATATACCTGACTGGGGGTTCTAAGGGAGAAGAAACCGGGCCCTTTGCACACAAAGGCACACCCAAAATCCTTTAAAAGCATTAAGCAGTTGTCTCCTACAGCCCCTGGAGAATCAGAAAGCTGCCAAAGTCAGTCAATCGACAGACCTGTTCCAGGTGGACTCTGGTCAGCTGGCATGAGATGGAAGATTTTCATCTGGATCCCTAACTCAGCTGGCAAGGAAGCACAACCCAAAGTGTTAAAGCAAGTGAGCTGATATTCTTTCCTTGGTGCTACCAATGAATTGCAGAAAAACACATCAAAGCAAAAGCTGTACTTTTGCACCCTGCTGCTGCTGTGCACTTTTTGATGTTGGTAACTACAGACTTGATCCAGGGGCTGTCCATGTGGTGGAATGGTGGATTTGGTGCAGTGTGGCAGTGTAGCCAAGCATGTGAGAGAAGTAAATGTCTACTCCCAGCTCCCCTCACCTCTGTGGCTCCCACCAGTTTTGGATCTGTTTTGAGAGACCTGGTGTTTCAAACAAATCTCAGAACCAGTCTGATGTGTAGCAGTCACGAGCTGGATCAAGTGTAACCATCTACCTGTGTGTGGGCACTGCAGGGAAAGGGTGCCCTGATGGAATGAAACAAAGGAACTTCAGCAGGAAGGCTCCAGACTAAAACTGAAATCATGAGCAGCCCTAAGGAAGATTTATATGCCTGTTCATCATCAGATCTTTGATGAATGAGGACCAAGATCTCCATGTTTTCAATATTTCCATGATTAAGCCTGCAGTTAAACTATGCTAAATGCAGTGTCTCCAATTATGAGTTCTATTAATTTTTTTTTGTCTACAGAATTTTAAGCAAGTCCTGAAGACTACAGGAAAAATCCTGTTCTTTTCATACTTAATGTTAAATACATTTTAAATGGCATCCAGAAAAAAAAGTTAAAAGCCTTGTAACAACCAGCACAACTTTTCATTTAATAACTTTCTGTAGTCTTGGGTACAACTGTTTCTAAAACCAGATGAACAAAGGGGATTTAATCCTTTCTTTTAAGAACAAAGGCAGTGTAATCTAGTCATTAACTATCTGATGATGTAGTTTAATGACATGTGAAGAAGTGCCTTGGCACAGGCTGGGGAACATGTGTGAGCAAGAGCACAGATTCCCATGTTGCTGTGATGGAAATAAAAGCCATGCCAGGCCACTAAGGCACTTGCAAAAATTAAGCCTTTAGCAACAGAGACCAGATAGCTGGATATGCTAAATTACAAACCCACTTTAGCAATAATAAAATTTGTGATAAGTTTCTAGAGAGGAAAAAATACAAGGCAAAGATACATCATAAATGCACTCATAGCAATCTCATAGACCTTTCCCTCCAATTTAGTGTTAACTGAAGTTACTGAAAACGGGGGAATATATGGGGAAAAAACGTTACACAGAGTGCTACCTATAGGCTCAATTCTGCAATAGTTTATTATGTAACACTTGAAATGCTAATATTTGGATAGTAAAAATGTAAGCAAGAAAACAAAGAAAGTAGGTACTGGCCACTGAACCAGAGGTGAAGCTTCTATTTAATTAGAAAAATCTGAAGGAAATCTTCTAATCACTGCTCATGCAGTTATACTTTCTATTGCAGTTGAGTTAGCGTGGAAGCGAAAATTTTGGTGATGTACTAAAAGCAAGATCAGAAATGTAAAGAGCTACCTTCTATAACTCTGTATGTGCACACGCACACAGATGTTTATGTTTGATAAATGTGAAAACACTGAAATGCAGAAATACTTCAATGATGAAGAAAGGGTAAGAATTATTTGCTTGCTGTGAGCCAGCATTCCCCAGAGGACTAGTTTCCTGCATTGAAATCTGCCTAAACACAAATGACCACCTGTACCTGAAATAAATCACCATCTAATTGCAGCCTTTTATTATATTGTTTCCCCTCTCCGTGTTAAACATTTAAAAGACATCCAAGGGAAGCACTTAGAAAGGTTTTAGATACAGAAAAATCACCATGTCCAACAGGCATTTAAACCATGACAGTAAAATCACCCCCCAATACGAGAACTATCACTGATGCAGTTTTTACTATTTTTTTTTAAATTAGCCACAAGAGGGAGTCAATAGTACTTGAATGCCAACACCACACCCACCCCCCCAACAGAATTTGGTGTTGAAAAAATAAACAAAACACATTCTAAAGATCCCAGTGAAATATTTTGTATGCACTTAAGGGAAATTATGAGTACCAGCTAGAGCGTAAATGGGAAGCTGCAGTTTCTTCATATGTGAATCCATATTCACTTATATGGGAAGCTGCAGTTTCTTCATATGTGAATCCATATTCACTTATTTGTACATGGATTTGAGGATGAAAGAATGTCTGTAACGCGTCACACAATGATCCAGACAGCGCTTGATGTTTCAGTCGTTTCACAGCACCATCCCACTCACAGCCTTCAGCAGTGGTACCAGTGGCTTGGATTACCCCGCTCTGAGCCCTCCTGGCCTGCTCCTGACTCCCAGGACCTGTGCACACAAGAGCCATCCCTGCCCTGTGCGACACCGAGGACCTGGCATGGAGCGCTCAGCCCCTACTCAGAGCACTCAGTACAGGCTCACCACTGTAAAAGCTGTGTCTGCTTGTCTGGGCATGACCAGGCAGGCCCAAGCAGGAAATTCTGCTTTTTGAATTGCATAAAGAGCAGGGGGCCTCTCTAAAAGGCAGGCTGGGACACCTCAAAAAACTTTACAGTCCACTCTCTCCACACCTTCACAGCCTAAGCAACCTGGAGACCGACTACAAGCTGTAAATCCAGGATCCACCTCTATAAAAAAGCAATATGTTGGAAGAAATTAAAATAAAATTAATTGAAGAGTCTGAATGAAAATCAAATCTGTTCCTTTTTCTGCAGGTAAGGTCAGGACAGAAGTATTTGACTTTTTAGTATTTGACTCTTTTCCACCTCTTGTTTTGTCTTACAAATCATTCCTAATTAGGGCTTATTAAAATAATTTTAATCCTCACTAAAAAGAATTGAATTCCGTGGATAGCTGCTTTAAGCTGGAAACAATACTCAAACAAAGCTCAAAGATATAGCATATTCTTCTCTTCCTAATTTGCATACATAAACAAATATTTATTCTGTCTATTCCTACATTTACTTAGGAGCTCATAGAACAGAACCAAATTAGCCTTTGTTTCAGTGACCCTTCATTTCTTACCCTTTGCTTTTCCCATATTCCATCTCCCCCACCACATTTGTGAGACGAGTAAAAAACCCCACCACTCTTACTATCAAGTGTATTTATATCCATCTGATTAAAAACCCTGCTTTCTCAAGATGTCTTGTAATCCCATTTCATGTTCACGTTCTGCATTTCTATGCAGATGTTCATTTTGTCCTATGAGTATGCAAATTACTACTACTGACACAAGCACTGAAGATGAGTTTGCTTTAAATGTACCAAAAAATCCAAATGGAGAAACTCAACAAGCTCTCATGCACACAAAACAAATGAAAACCTGTTGAGAGTTTCTGCTGGCTGAGGCAACAGAGGAATTTCATCACTGATAATGTTCACAGTACCCAAAATAATTCTGGACATAATTGGTACTTTGAATTGTCTACTAGCCTGGTAATTTATGATATCGGATGCTTTTAACTCCAGATCCCATTGAAAGACTGCTTTCATAATCGTGATTTTTGTTGTGAAACTTCCTAAGTTCTCCCAGCTACAATGAGGCTACAGTAGAAGCCTTTAAAAAGTAAAGATTTATCATCACTAGCAAGTTGCCACAGAAGATCTGCACAGAAGGCCACATGACAAAGCCCACAAGCCTTAGGAGGACAGTGAAGAGAGAACAGCTGGGTGCCAACGCTGGAGCATCCACTGCCTTTGGAAAGTCTGTGACATCCTATTCAAACATCCTATTCCTTTGGAGAGGACCAAACAGGTATGAGGCAAGGTGCAGGTAGCACCCTTTCCACCTTTATTTTTCGCCCTAGGCTTGTTTCAGATTTGATTGACATTTGAACTAGGAAACAGGCTACCAGCACTAAAGGGGTTCTCCCCCACCACAGTTTAGCCCCTCTGGGAATGAATTTATCTATCCATTAATGCATTTCTAACACTCAAAGATGAAGACTACAAGAAATACTACCAAGTCTTATGCTTGATGACATCAAATGTTCCATTGCCTCAGCTAGGAACATCTTCTGCCCCAGACACAGCCAGGCATACACACTGGGCACATTCTCCCTCTCCTCCTCAGAGCCACTGGAACACGTCAAGGCTGGGGATAAACAAGCACTCCTTGAGTAAATCCTTTTACTCATGTGCCTGGTTAGTGCTTTCTGCTTATACAGTCATTACAGCTCAAAGGCAATTCCACCCACATATCCTGTGATCCTGGAGAGCATATACTGCAACAGAGAGCACAACTAGTGGGAGAGTCAACTCACTGTCCTCTCCTGGAAAATCTGCCCTTAGTTATCTCTCCCATTTTCCCTGTGATCTGAAATAATTGCCCCAAAAGACTACAATCACAGATGTCTTTGTGTGCCATGTAGAAGATAAGTGATGAGAATTGTCTTCTTCTTCAGAGACCCAATGCAAGGCAGCAGAACCTAAATCAGCTTAGACAAGGGGCAGGATCATGTAGGCACAATGCAGGAAGCAGGCCACTCATTTTAGCTGCCCAGCTCACTTGGAGCTCAACGCAACTTTGAATTTTTGCATGGCTAGGAAGCTGAAACCACATAAACCCATCACATTTTACATATTTCCATCCACAAAGAAAAAAATGACCTAGATTCTCTCATTCTTAGATTCCCTCATAGTTCTGGCCAGGTTTTCAGAGGGTTGCTAACCTTGGCTGAGTTAAGGGTTTATAATGAAACACTAAAACACAAGTACATTTGAGTTGGTTTGGATTTTATTGTGGATGTTTTGGATGGCTGTAATGCTGCAGTCAATTCAGATATTCTGGGTACTTTTCATCGAAAAATTGCTGCTTGGGAAAAAATCCCATGTTTACAATAAATTAAAATCAGTCATTATTTTGGGCTTGATTCTGAACTTCACCATTCCAGGAGAGCATATGACTTAAAACCAGGCTGCTGAACTTGCAGTGAATGTGCCTTGGTTTTATATCATCTGACTACAATAATGAAAATAAACCATTTGTGAAAAAAAAATTACTTGCAACTTCAAAAGAAACAAAAAAATATAAGGTGACAGACATGAAGATGAGTAAAGAAGTAAAATAGTAAGACAAAAGTCAGAAAAAATAAGACCAGAAATTCAAAATATATCAAAAGTAGTGAAACAAGATTCTAACAGTATAAAAGAGCATCTTTGAGCTTGGAAGATGATCCATTGCCTTGAGACGCATATGAAGATACATCATTAAGATTATTAGGGTCAATGGCTTCTTAATTAATTTGGTAATTTAACTAAGAATTTCATCCTCAAAAGGTTTAAGCAATGACATACCTCCGCTGCCAATCCACAGCTCTGGAAGACGCTGAAACACTTATCCAAGGTACTGGCAATGCAAAGCAGCACTTTTAACATGCTGCTAAAGCAGTGCAGGCCCCCAGAGGGCTCAGAGTAACTGGACATTGAGAGTATGAAGGCAAATGAAAACTACCATGAAGATACCATGCCACAGCCTAAGTAACAAAGGAAGTATTTTGAACCCTTCAAGTTTTTTCATACTTCGTTGGATGGGCTGTCAGTTCTGTCAGCATGTAGCACAGACTGATTTTTTGCCCTCCAGCCAGAACAGTGACTTCAGGTAAGGATGCAGTAGGACAGAGGGGAAAAAAAGAAAAGGGAAGAATGATGCTGACAAAACACTCAAACTTTCTTCAGAAATCAGACTGATGTCTGATACTATCTTCAAAGACTTTTTGTGCTTACTTTAATTCTTCTTAAGAAAGCAATATTCTTTCTCCTAAAGAAAACCCAAACCCAGTTTTCCACGTTAATCTCCCCCAAAATGAGGTTGCAAAAATACAGCAGGAATAAAATACTCTGTACTACGCAAATACTGTGCATACCTCAGCAACAGAGAGTTCAGAGATGCCTGTTTTCACTTACAAACAGGGACAGGGTAATTCTTTGTTAATTTTGTCTGCACTGTATTGAAATAGTTATGAAAGGGGGAAGAAGAAACATGCCTCAACTTTGCCAATATCCAAACAAAACAAACAGCAGCAGCGTTTGTTTTCACTTACGTTTCATTATAGTTCATATATAGAGAATTAGTGCAACTTAAAACTGGTTTGTATTTAAACCC
This sequence comes from Brachypodius melanocephalos, assembly GCA_013398615.1. Classification (NCBI taxonomy): domain Eukaryota; kingdom Metazoa; phylum Chordata; class Aves; order Passeriformes; family Pycnonotidae; genus Brachypodius; species Brachypodius melanocephalos. The sequence goes on along the minus strand of VZSR01001854.1, from coordinate 16,455,559 downwards.
ATGTGTATGACAAGACTAGCCAACATGCTCATTTGCTAGTGGAAAAGTTTTATTCCTGCCATTGTTTCCTCATGTAATGTGTATTCATATATTCTGGGAATCTTTTTCCTAAAGCAAAAATATATCTTAACAAATTAGCAGAGCAGAACCAAAAGCCCAGTCAAGGAATCTGAACTTCCAGGAGTTTGCAGCTGACTTTACAATCCTATGGCTAATGTTCCTCCACTTTGATAACTGAACTTGGATAAGGTAGCGAGAGAACACCAGTCACCCAATGACCAAGCAAAACAACCTTGGCAAGGCTTTGGCAACACTGAGAGCCAAAGACACAGTCAGGAGCAAGCTGTGTTTTCCCCAAGTCAGTAGAGTCACTCAAATGAAAGCTCTTGCTATTCCTCATGCCGCTCGTGCAGTTTGGCAGCTGAGCCATTTCCTATTAATTCAAGTTATGGCTCACTTAGACCACCAACACATACAACCCTAACGACAACCAGCAAGCGAAAATATTTAAATTCAGCAAAAGACACCAATTGTAGGAATATCAGATGCAAGCAACTCCCAGCCAGTATGTGACTGGTGCATTACATAACACATCTGTGAGAGCTTGGAAGTTATCTAGAAAATACACCCAGGCAGAGAGATTAACTTTGTAACTCCTAGTCCCTACATGAGGATTCAAGGTGTTCAGTCATTTTAAGGGTGGTGTTCAGCACTTCAAAGAAACAGCTTAGAAAGGAATAGCATTACATCCACCAGCTAATTAACACATTTCCGACAATTCATGACAGAAAATGCATGCTCAAATACTATGTTTCAATTCTTTGTTACCTGCTCCAGTTGCATGATCATTCCAGTCTTACATTATCCAGAGGACAATGCTAAGGAGTAAGGCGTAGGGAAGGGCAATTAGGCTTCCAATTAGCAGAGGGAGTGACACATTTTCTTGCTGAAGTGGAAAACAGAGGAGAGCTCTCTTGAGTCAGTTTTCTACACTGTCCATATGTTGTGGTTTAGGAATGGTATTCCTCAGTTTAGTGTTCCCACTGAAACACTCCAAAGCACCTGCTGTTTGGTTGTTTCTTGCTTCCCCTTCCCCCTCCCACTATGGCAGGATAGAGAGTAAAACTGGAGGCACAAAAGGTAAAGATCATAGGTTGAGATAGGAACAATTTCCTGGAAACAGCAGTGAGGTAAGAAATGTACACTAACAACAACAACTTTAATAACTGAGAATACAAGACAAACAAGGACAGTGTATTTAAAATTACTCAAGAACTTTTAAGACCAAATCAGTCAAGAAGCCTCTATAAATCAACCATGACCTCAGGTAACCTGACTTAGCAAGGAATCAGAGGACAGCTCACAACAATTTAACTTTAAAGTGTTCAATGGTATTTATACTATAACTTCATTGCTGACCCATCCAACAAACATTAGATCTCTGTCCCCATGGTTTTCATGCCAATTTTCAAAGCAAGAAAAATACTCCTCCATCTTTTCCCAGACTCTGGTCATCTTTCCACCAGAAATCAGACAGGAGACAGCACAGCCAACTAATGCAGTAGGCAACACGTGACACCAATCGTCATTTGCTGGTTGTGATTGAAGTTGTGACTGTCGCCATAAAATGCAAAAGGCTCCAAGTTTCCACAGCATTCCCACAGCAGCTGCTTTCTGCCAGACTCATCAGCTTGAAAGAGAGAAACAAGAGCAATCTGGGAAGGACCTTCCATGGGCAGAGTTGACCATGAAATTTCCACCACACACATCCTTCAGTAAGAGTCCTTCCAGTTGGGAAGCAACAGATACACTGTGAAGTATGCGTATGGATAGACAGAAAATGAACAGACATGAAAGCAGCAAAGTGCTAAAACAGAAGAAAAGATCAAAATTGCCAGGATGGAATGTTTTCACAATGCTTTTCAGAGATGGGAATAAAAAACCAATAAAATTAGAAGGGATATTAAGGACTACTGGATGCAAAACACTGTGAAAAAAAATCACTTAGAGCCCTGGAACTTAAAAGCATTAAGAACAAGAACAAACACATCACTTTCAAGACACTAATAAACCCTTAAGAGAAAGCAAACTCCAACTAAAGAAACATGCAGGTGATGTTCTCTAGAATCAGCCTGTGCCATCACAGCCTACAAACATTTGGGAAAAGCAATTTGGCCAAATTTTTTCCAGCTCATTTAATCTCTAAACAGAGTAGCTTATCTTTTCAAGCCAAGACTAATGAAAAAAAGAATGTCTTTAACCTAATAAGTCAAATGTAAACAGGCTTAAAATTAACCCATTTCTAAGATATTAGAAATGATGCTATCCACATGACTCTTCACACTCCTCTTCCTCATCTGGAAGAGGAAGCCCAGACCTACCTCCAAGTCTCCTGTCCTAGTTTTTTTTTTCTACTCAAAGCAACCACTGCTTAACTGAGTACATGTAATCAATTTACTTGGCAGGGTTAATAGCAGTCAGTGCTATCACTGTGACCGAAAAAGAAGCTGAGAGTTGAGTGTTGTTTGGAGAGCCTTAGATAGCAGAACTCCTTCTTGGGAACTGAATGATCAGTCTGCTGCCAATACTGTTTCCAGCCCTACTCCAGCTGCTCCTTTAATATTCAATTCTTCTCTACAAATTTCTGCAGTTTTACCAATGGCTGGATTAAAAAAAAAACTGTCCTGCTTGAAGGTCCTCCAAATATTTTTATTTATATGTTGCTTCTTGCTCCCAGTCTCCTTCATTAAAAACTAGAACACTCCCACCCCAGCCAAACAAACACAACCCCTCCAACCAAAAATCGCAAGCCCCTCCCTGTCCCCTGCCACCTGCTCAGATAGTTACTGCAATAAATACTGAATCAGAATCAAAGCACATAAGCTATTGGTGACAGGAACTAAAAAATATTTCACTAAGAAATTTACTGATCTGACTGACACCAGAGACAAGCTAGTTTTTGGATTAAGTTTTAGCCAGAAACTTTCTGTCTGTAATTTTGTACAGCCTGATACACAAGTACTTGGGTCATACTATTGCTCCCAGAGATTCAAAGGCAATTTCATGGCCACCGAGCTCATTGAACAGCACAAGCCATGAGATGCCAAATCCTTTCTGTGAAGCAATGAAGGATCTCAGATTTTTTCCTGAATTGTCACTGTACCCTCAGTGTATTGCTGGATCAAACTTCTATTCCCCCTTCATTAACAAATGGTATGACTTGGCACTCCAGCAAATCTGCTGGCTTCAGCAAGCTAAGCTACAAGAATGCAAGCTGTATGCAAATGGCCCAATTATTTTCCTCTATCCATTAAATCTAACCTAACCTGAATAAGGACCAATCAACTACAATTTATTTCAGTGCTTTCTGAATTTTTTATTTCAGAGCACTTCTTTTGTTTCCAATCAAGATTTTACATTAGAGCTATCCTTTCATACCACAAACACGCAAGCTTAAAACTTTTTTTCACTTAACTTCAAAGAGTTGAAGGCTTACTAGGAATTATCTATACCTGAGTCTGCAAACTTCCATTTGAATTGTGTGAAAATATCAGACGATGTTAAACTGCAGGTACTTTTATGACTTTGTCACTGGGTGCACCTTTTGGTAGAGCTCACAACTATTTCTGGGGTAGTCAGTAGTACACAAGTGTTGGAAATAGTGATGGAAAGTTGGGAAGTACAACTTAACTTCTGCTACTGAGGAAACAGCAGCAGGGCCCAGCCTGCTCATCAAACAGCCAGTTCAAAGGCAAAAACTCAGGTTAGCTCACCTTACTCAGTATGGCCTGAAGAGTCCATCTCTATCTCATCTTTACTCTTCCATTAAAATAGCTGTAGACAGCTATACAATCTCCCCCAGATTGTTCTGCAAGCAAAACAAGCCCTGTCCTCTCAGCCCTTGGTTACAGGCAAGTGTTTGAGGCCTCAGCCTTCTTTAATGATGTTTCATTTGACTGACTTCATTAGGCCAATATCTTTCATGCTCTGGGGAGCTCAAGCCAAACACAGTAGTAGAGCAGGTGTGGTTTCACAGGCGCCAAAGAGAAAGGACCACTTCCATCAATTTTACTATACAGCCCAGCCTCAGGCCATTTTTTCCAGCCAGTTGATATTCCCCCTGCCATCAAGTAGATCCACTTAAGATTTCACTTAATTTGGTATTATCCATAAACTTGCTGAGAACACACTCCATACCATCCACCTGCATTATTAATTTGGATTTTAAACGGTGTTGGCCCAGTATCAGTGCCTGGAGGATACCAGTGGTAATTGGCTGCTAGTTAAAATTTGTGCAGCTGTTAACCTGCTGATTCAATAATCTCACTTCTGAAATGCATTTCATTGTGTAAATAAATAATTTTTTTAAAAAGTTAATTAAAAATCTTCTTTATGAAAACTTCCAAGCATTTATCTTCAGAGGTTTGTTTCCTTGATGTACAAATCCATGTGGCACAAGTTCAGGACTTCATGTCGCTGTACCAGGAAGTACCTCATACTCTCAGTGATGCCACAGTTCAGGGAAATATTTACATCAAGAGTTTCATGGAGATGCTTTGTCAGAAATGCAAGCTTTAGGATAGTCTGTCAAGCTTACCAGAGAGAGATGGACACCTTGTCCTAGCTTCAGCAGGGATAGAGTTCATTTTCTTCCAGGTAGCTGATAAAATGATGTGTTTTGGACTAAGGATGAGAATAATGCTGATAACACACTGATGTTTCAGTTGTTGCTGAATACTCCTTACATAAGTCAAGGACTTATCAGTGTCCCATGTTCTGCCAGTGAGCAGGAGCATAAGAAGCCAGGAGGGAGCATGGCCAGGACAGCTGATCTGAACTGGCCAAAGTGACATTCATACCATAGAACATAATTTCCAGTGTATAAACTGGGGGAATTTGGCCTGCTGTGGGATGAGAATCTGTCAGTGGGTGGTGAGCAATGGTATTCTGCATCACTTGTCTTTGGTTTTATTATTTTTTTTTTTTAAACTTCAATTATTAAACTGTTCTTAACCCATAGGTTTTATCTTTTTCTAGTTCTCTTCCCCAGTCCACCATGGAGGATGGGGAGCATTGCGAGGAGCTGTGTGGTACCTAGCTCTTGTCTGGGGTTAAACCAGACAATAGCTTACAGTCATCCCTCAAAATCATTGCACTGTGTAAGACAGGGATCCTGGCTGGCTGGATTCCCAGCTGAAGCTTGCTTTTTCTCCACAAGCAGAACACTGCATATGCAAAATTTCTGCTCTCAGTTCCATTTGCCATGCAACATTGCTTGGGAGACCTGTAAGACATGTCAAGTATGAGAGTTCTTCCTGAGAATAAACTCATGTAATAATGCTTGAGTTTTTAATCTTCAAAAATTGACAGACCGTGCCTGCAGGGAGTAGAGAGCATATGAATTTCCTGTTAGAATGCAAAGCCATTCCACTTCAGCATTAAATTAAATTTTCTAATCTAACCCCTCATATACTTACCCTGCTTGAGAGCTTCTTGATGGGATCAAAATATATCAACTTTGAATCTTATTTGTAGTGCATGTTTCTACAGAAATACACTTCTACCATGTACAAAGAAATTTTGTTTCAGAATTTGTGCTATTAGCAAACACTGCTTCAAAGTGCAAAGAATAACTTCTTTGCAGGCCTTCTTTAGGAGACCTGTGCCTCCAGCAGCAGGAGCACATGAAATGTGTTTGTCTTTGTGGTTCTGAGGGCTATGAAATGGCAGAAGGAAGCTGCAAGGAAAGCAGCTGTCCCTGGAGAGTCTGTCACCTTTCAGCAGTCAGTAACCATTGTTTTGACCTGTAAGATGGATGTGGGCTTCACCAAAGCTCAAGGTGGCATTGAAGCAGCTCGAGGGCAGCTTTACCGTGCAGTGCTGCAGCTCCTGGGCACCACAGAGCACGATGGCTCAGCTCCACCACGGCTCCATGTCTGCAGCCCCACTGCAAACCCCCGAATGTCAAACACACACAACATCCCCCTGCTGAGGCACTCAGAGGTGTCTTTCCTGCAAGCTGCTCCTTCTATTCTGGATACTGAGTAGGCACAGAAAACTTGTTTAATCAGCAGAATATTCTTCTTGTTTTGGGAAGAAGAACACATCTCTTCAAAGAAGTTTTCCTGAAAACCGCGACTGGCCTTACTGAAGGATTTGGGTTCGTGTCTCCCGTGTCTCAGACAAACCTCAGTAGCTAAAATTCTGGCCATTTCAAAACAGATGCTCTGCTGTACCTCTGCTTCCCCAGACACATGCATACCTATTAAAAGTTTTGATTCCAACAAGTCAGCATTTTTCAAAGGAAAAATCTCTGATCAGAACAATGCTCAATTTCAACAGACAGAGCAGTGCCTTTGACATCCATCTCCGAAAATATTAGGCTATTTAAGTGCACTATCATCCCTCATGAACGGAAAGGGAATGGAAAAACTAGAACCTAGTCCAGCTTGCTGACATTCTCTGGAATCAAGATGCTCAGCTTTATCTTCATCTAGGCCTTTGAGTTAAGCCCTAGGATAAAGTACCATAACTTTGTATCAAAATCTTGTATTGTTGGCCCATCCAGAAGGCAAATGTCATTTCAGTGTGAACCATCTGCTCTCTCTCATCTCCACTTCCACAGTATACCACTGACAAGTCTTATTGATAAAATTTCATAGCATAGGCAATTAACAATATACATAGGCAATATACAATGCATGTGCATGTAGTATTTATTTTAAACACACGTTTGCACACAGTTTTTTAAAAAATCACCCCAGAAACAGGAAGAGAGGAAAACAGAATACACAACATTTTTAAAGGACATGGACTCAAGCAGTGTGAGACTGGATTATACAGAAGAGTTTGATTTCATTACCTCCTTCAGTCTGTGCCATGGCATGTGTGGAGAGGGCAATGGAAACACTGTCCGAGCAGCTTCAGCCCACTGCCTGCTATAAACAGAGGGACTGTGGCAACTACCCAATTTCCATGAAAACAGTGATTGACAGAAAAATAGAACTTAGAAATAAAGTTAAAAATAAAAAAGCTCCATACCTCTGAAGCACTACAGGAAGACCTGGGTCAAGCATAAACACCAGTCCAAACTTCCCAGAGAACTCAAGCAAACTGGGGACCTTCAGATGTAGGTGCAGATGCATTACAGGCTTTGTGAAGCCAGAGGGAAGGCAGAGCAATACATGCTTCACACCAGCAGTGCCCAAAATGCCGAGGAAAGAGGCAAGTATTAAGGATCAGTTTTAGATATAGTCCTACTTTCTCTTCTCACTCGTGACTATCTTACAGGCAAGTGCTCTTACACTCACCTGACACTACATTAAGTTCTTATCTTTCATCACAAACACTTTTTATTCATTCCTTTATTTTCATCCTACCTGGTGGTAGGTGACACTTAAAATACACAAAGTTGATAAACCTATTTACTGCACATTTAGCTAACAGAAGTTTGCAAACTCCTTGTACAGCCCTGAAGGAGATATGACTGTATTTCTGCACTCACAGGAAAATGCAGGATCTGTAATGAGTCACCCACTGCTTCTGTGACCTCAGCTGTCTCTTTCATTATCTGGGAGATTTAACTACCAGGCTTCTACAATAAGTTTCACTAACAGCACATCTTGGAAGAACCACTCAATGGAAGAACCTTCCCCTCATTGTGCACCAGATTTCTAGTTAAAGAGAATCGATTTTATGCTTCGCTTAAAATACGCATTTAGCATGCAACAGTCACACGAGCATTGTTACCTGACTTAATAAATACACTGGTGTCTAATTCCCTCATCTCCTCAGATCCTTTTTGTTTCCTACAAGTAAGCAACACCTGCCCTGACTCCCCATGACTTCCACAGCAATGCACAGTATCAGGTATCTCACAGGCTCGAGCCTTTTAAAGAGCTTAACAAGGTTTTATATAATGAGGTTATTGAGGAATGCTCCTTCTAAGAATGGAAAGAGCACATCCAGCACCACTAGCAGAAGGATGTTGCAGTGAGAAACATGGGGCTTTTCTACACCAATCTGCACATGGGTGCAAATTACAGCCACACAAAATACATGCTCCAATGTGCTATCTAAGACCAATCATCCAGTAAAGCAGAGGACTACACTGCAGGAATATTCAGAGGTGATTGAATTTCAGGGAATGCAGAATGGGAACAGCACACCATGCCCACAAAATTAAGAGACATGGCAGGCTAGGGGTCAGTGTGCTTTGCTTTTATTTTGGTATGTTGAAGATTTTTCTTAGAAACTATTGACAGAAGTTGCAGAAGAGAAGCAGGATCCTGTAACAGACTTTACAGAAGATTAGAAGGAAAGAACAATAGCTTAGGGAGAACAGAAGAACTGTTTTGTCTGATGCTCTGCCAAGCTTGTGTTAAATAACAAAACAGTGTCCTAAAAGAATTTGTTAATATGGCAACGAGTCTCTCCTGGACTGATGAAAGATAAGGCTATGTAAAGCATTGCTAATCTGTTTGAGCACCAGTTTCTGCTACTCAAGTTAAAGCCATAGATCTTGGCTGTTGGAAGACCTGATCATTTGCCAGTGAGCTGGTAGTAGTCCTTGATGTGCTCAAAGTTCAGCCAAGCAACTTTCACATCTTTTCAGAGGACTAGCTCTTTCTAAAGTCACAAATAATTATTTCCAGTAGTTTCAGCCTCCCAAACAAACAAAAAATTACTAGCTACCTACAGAAGTCAAGATATATCTTATTAAGATCACACTTTTTTTTTTTTTTCAGAAGAGCTCTCAACTTGTTCTGATCCCACTAAAACCCAAGCAAGGAATTAAACACATTCCTTTATTGAAGTCCCCTTTATCCCATAAGTCATCCATCCAAACCTACCCTTCAGGTATTTATGTTATTTTATGACACCTCTTAGTGCAGCAGATTAACACAGACTCTGGCCCAGAAAATTTATCCTCTTATTTTAGCCAAGACATAATAAAGGGAGAGGGGGAAGAATAACTGGGAATGTGAAAATGAAGCTATATGATTATGAAAAGGAGCAAGGTTATGAATGGTAGAAGACTGGCAAAGAATTTGGAGAGGAATGCTGCTTTACACAACATATTGAAAAGATGAACACCATTTGGGTATGCCATAGATGAGAAATAGGCAATTTACATTACTTAGCTGGATTACAGTGACTTTATGGTTCAAAACAAACAGAAAATCCTAGCTTGAGTGAAGCTACACAGTTAAATCAGTGCCATGCAAAGATGCTTTCAAAGTTTCCATGAACTGTCAAGAAAATGGATTAAATACAACTTCAGAGCAGTGCCTAATGAAGGATTTTTTACATGCAATTGCTTTCCATGATCTTCAGCATATGGCTATTGAAAATCAGACTGGTTTGTTCCTTTCTTATAACACAGATTTATGATTATGTTTGTTTTCCTTTCTCTTCTAGAGCAGAATTTTAATGCAAAAAGTCATGAAAAAAGAATCTTGTCATTAGAATGTTACATGCTCCAAGCAGCAACTCCCTCCTCTCCTGCAAGCATCCTGGGACAGCTTGTACTTATCTCAATCACCAGGGTACATATGCAGCTCAAACTAAGGCTGTGAGGAACTTGGCAGCATTTACCTTCACAGGCCTGCCACTCCCAGGATTTTGATGCTTTCTGACCTGCATTACAACACAAAAGAAGCAGCCAGAAATGCCTAATTTTGAATTAAGGGTCACAAAAATGTGAAAATCACAAGTTTTTGCATGGTTAAGGTGGAAACCAGAGCCTGACTGAGACACGGATCTTGTAAAATCATTTTGGAGAAATGGGGATCTTCTGTTCCTAGGCCAAGTTTCAGGTTAGGATTGGATACCAGACTGAAGTTTGTATTCAGTCCCCTGATGCAGCTCCTTTCCAATGCAAGGAGAGACAAAAACACCCAGCACTACCACATTTAAGTAACCTTAGCAGAAATTGGGTCTTTAGAGTTTATAGCTTATGAAATAAAGCTAGAAACCGAAAAAGCTTTTTTATTGTTATTATTCTTTTTTCCCCTTTACATTTCATTTTCTGATTTCTCAGAACTGTTTCGTCTTTCACAGAGTATTCTGAGTTGGAAGAGACTCTGGATTTCAGTTCTTATCCTTGTAAACTTCAGTGCTGTTGCATGACCTTCAAATTTCTAATAAACCAAAGAAATTAAATAAAGAAAAAGGAATATAAAATTGCAGCCAGTGTTTTACAGAACCACTCCTATCACAGGTCACTAAATGCTCTTAAAACTTTCCAAGAAAGCAGAGATGCTGGGAAAACATTAAGAAATAACAAACCTGGCCTCCAAGTAAAAACAAGAGTACTTGATTAAGATTAATCAATGCATATATCTCAATGTTTGTCATCTGCATGGAAAAGAACAGAGAACTATAAACAGGGCTAGCAAGGGAATATGATAGGTTGAAAAGAAGCATAAAACCAAGGAGCTCCTATCCTAAACTGTCCCTCTATGAAAAGAGAGAAAGTGCTTTAAGGCAGAAGTGTGTGTATGTGAATTCTTGTTACATCTGCTGCCTTGTGCTGCAGTGCACAGACACTTGGGGATCTGCCATCAAAAATAAAATGAGCAGTTTGCCAGCAACACACTGAACATTAGTGGTTTTTACATAGCTACAGGTTTTGCTCACAACAGCTCTGCCAAATGACAGCAGGGTTTTGTTCAAACACTTGCTTCACTTTCGCACTGCAGAATAACTGCCCGCAGAGCTATTGGAAATTACTCTGATAAATATCTGATAAATACATCTGTTATGGCCATGCAGAAAACCCTGAGGGTTTCAGTCATTACTATGTCACTGCAGAGCCTTTAATCACACAATCACTTGTCAAAACAGTTACTGTGTCAAAAGTAGAAAGAAAATGCTATGGCTCCTTGCAATATAATACTAACCAACACAAAACTGGAGTAAAGAATTCCACAGTAACACTCAAAGTGTGCTAAAAAGGAAACTCCAAATCTAGAAGCTCACCAGCTTCATTGACTTGCTTTGGTTATCATTTTACAAATCACAAACTCTTAGATTAAGTATGATCTGTTTGTTTCTACACGGTCGAGATTTACAGGATCACTTGAAAATACTAAAAATTGGGAAAGTAAAAATGCCTGGAGCTACTGCTAGCTGAAGAGGAACAAAATACCACCCCTTGCCTATCTGTGACCATATCACAATTCAAGTGAAAGCAGATGAACTCTTCCATTAATACACATAAAGCAGAAAAACAGGTGCCTTCTTCAGTCAGCTGAACCACACTATAACCTTGTTAAATTGCTGATTAGGAGCATGATACAGTCAGAAGAGGTGGCAGAAGATGAGCATCCGTGTGCAGTCCATTCTATCATGAAATGTTAATGGTCTTCTGAAAACCACTAACAAAGAAAACCACTAACAAAGAAAACTCAAGGCCAGTTCAGCCTACAGACAAGGTTCATAAGTCCACATCCAAACTAAAAGAACTTGGCAGGACAAAATATCAGCATCTTGCCCTTGTCATTTCTCAGACAGTTGGAAGTAAAATCTTTGCCATAAAGCAGTGTAGAATGATCCAAAAAGCTATTCTTTCCAACTACTGCTCAGACTAGTTAGTTATCAAAAACTGAATCAAAACAAAATCAGTAACAAAGCCCCTCCCAAGAAACCCAGCTGTAGGAGATATTCTTTCAGAATTACTAGAAAGTGTAGAAAGTGTTCTCTTACCCAAGCAAAGCTGCAACTGCCTGTCACATCTGAGTTTCAGCAGGTAAGATAACCTCTGATAAGTCACCAAATTTTGCTATCCTGGAAATGAAATTTAACTGTGGCTGGAGAAGTAAAGGATCAAAAAGTGAAAGTTAAAAGAAAAAAAAAAACTTATAAAACTTGGAAACAAATAGCAGTAATATTTGACAGTTGGCTCACTGCTCTTAGACTGACTAAGTTGGGTTTTTTGGACTGCGTCCTGAGGACCATTCTCATCTCTCTCTGTACATCTCCTCCAGATACCTGGATCTCTCATGAAAATGACAATGCTTGTCTGTGCTGGAGTTGAATTCACATGTGCCTATGACCTCCCCATCAAGTGTCAGTCACTTCCCATGCTTTTGCCAAAACAGCAGCCACTAACGTAGCACTGCTGAGGGACCTGCTCTTTTGTGCATCACTTTTCCCACCAACCACATCAGGAGAACATGCACATGTTGCATGACTGGCCTCATGTTCCCATTGCATAGTCCATGCCAAAGGTGTTCCTGGACCAGATTAAAAATTAACACTGGAAAATCTTGATCTGTCCTGGCCAACCTCCCAGTTTATATACTATGGTATATAAACTGTCCTGTGGCGTGGAATATCTCTTCAGCCAGTTTGGGTCAGCTTTCTGGCCATAATCTCTCATAGCTTTTTGCACATCTACTCAGAGCCTGAGCTACCAAGAAGTCCTTGACTTAGAGTAAGCACTGCTCAGCAACAACTAAAACATCAGTGATATCAGTGATAGCACCGATCTTATGAGTGACATTTTTCTCATTTTAAATCTGAAACACAACCAGGTACTAAGAAAAAATGAAGTCTACTCCAGCTGAAACCAGGACAATGTCAAATTAAGTCACCTAAATTCATATTCCTGTTTCAAACAGGAATGCAGCATCACTGAAGGGTTGCCCAATCTCCCCAGACAGTAACAGAGCTAGACAAGGCAAGAACTGTCCTGTTGTCTCCTCCACTGTACAGGAAAGCTGCCCAGAATTCTAACCACAAAGTGACTCTGCCTCTCTTGAACAGGGCTGATGGCATGGACCAGCCAGTATAAAGCTAAGGGGGGAAGTGACATCAGAACTTTCTATTCATCTGCATCTCCAGCAGTCCAGCAAAGCTACAGCTGACATGAGACAATATATCAGACAATTTGGCCTCCTGTTTTTGAAGGAAAGGTTATCAATACCTCATGACTTCTACTTCCAGAAAACCATCTACCAACAGGTAGATCCATCATCACTTGGCTTATCACAATTCAAGAGGGACTGACTAGGACTTTCTGGCAGTCTGGGCACAAGCCAGCCACAGTCCCCTCCATTTGCCTCTACAGCGCTTGCTGCTTGCCAGCTGGGCTGCAGATTACATCTCAGCAAGGTGAGAAGACATCCTGGTTCCTACTCTTCCTTCTGACACATGTTTTGTTTCAGAAGACCTTTCTCTTTCTCACTTCACTCCAAGGAAAGATTTGTGAATCTCTACCTCAAATTCCTTTGGGGGAAAAAAAAATCCTTTTGGGTTTTCAGACTATTTTCTCCAAGGGGTCCAACTCTTCTATTTACAGGTTTACAGTGCTCAAATATAAACTTCAGCATAAATTTTCTCACTGTCTTGGCTACTTCTTTTCCTTCTGGAGCCTGCCATCAATTACCTAAAAAGACTCCCAGCTTTATTGCATTTGCCAGGAATATTCAGGTAAGGCAGCATGTAAAAATTAGGGAGCCCAAGCCCACTTCTCCAAAACCTAGGAAGAAGAGCTTACCTAAATTGATATGGGGAGGAAAGAGAAAATTGAAGTCAGGGGAATTGGAAAAATTGTTCTGAAAGGTTTCACATTTAAAAAAAGCTAAATTTTTTTAGTGCAGCAGGCATATCAGATAATGGAACTCTATTTCAAGGCATAGCACTGATCTGCAGCTCCTATAGACAGTGTGGCCAAAACTTATTCTCTAGTTACCATTTCAATTTCCAAAGACTTTCTCCCACTGCAATGGCAGGAACTGTTCATGACACTAGAACAAAGTGTGTTGGTAAACCTTTTTTACATACAACAGGCTAAGTTATTGATGCTCTCAATAAAGTTCCTCTTTGAATACTTCTTTGATGAGGTATTATCACCACCATCATTGTGTGTAATGAGGCGCAGCCATTTGGCAGGTTATCCTATGGAAAGTCAAATGTCTCCATTATTATGCCATTATAACATTGACTCTATTATGTCTATTATGCCCATTTCTGGGTCTTGTGGATATAATTCTCATTTACCCACCATCAAAATGAATATTTCCTATTTTTTCTGTTAGAGAAACAAACAAGGGAAAACAACCAACATGTTTCCAGCTTACTTGGCAATGCAAGACCACTTGCAATATTCAGTATGCTTGATAACATTTACAAGAAAAAAAAAAAAGTCGCCCTTATTTCCTAAACCTACTAAAGCAGTATTTTCTATCTGGTAATTAAATATTCCTCATTTTTCTCACTGCAGAAGTGGTAAAGCCCAGTTTCACTAAGAAATAACTGATGACTGCAGACTGCCCATAAAGTTGTTATTATTCCCCATGAAATAATATTCTTCTTATGTTTTCAGTGTAGTACATCTCCAGGAGCAAGACACTTTTTACCAAGCTAGTGCAAACCATTCAATAAAATTTAGTTTGTGCCAGAAGGCAGACTCCTAACAGATTTTAAATACAGGCTCTGCTGAAGATCTGTTGGGCAGTTGATTAAAGCCACAAGTGATCTCATCTTGAGTGGAAAGTGTCTATATGCAAATAATACAAGTGTTTGCACAAGAAACTATGGAACAATTATTTCATCATTTATATCATATGTTATATACGTATGTGCATGTGCCCATCAATATGTGTATTAAGAGTAATATAGATTTACATTTTGCTATTACGAGTTCTGGCTCAACACCATACAATGCTACCAGCAGAATAAGACCCAGTAATAGTCCAAAGTGGCCAGGGTAGGAGGTCAGATGTAGGAAGGCAGTTTCTGTAAATGCTTCCTCCAACATGTAGATCAATAGTGAAGATGCAACCCCACTGCCTGGAGGTGATGCTAGATGTCACCATAACACAAATTACATCTCTCCGCACACAGCAGTGCTCAAGTCTGCTACAGTGCCCCTTTAAACAGAGATGGGGTAAGGGAGGACATGGTAAGTCTGATATGAAGTGGAATTTAAAAAAAAAAAAGTGTGTCTGGCCACTCCTTTTCTGAGTTGTGCTGACCAATAAAATTAGATTTGACATTTGAGGTATTTTGTTCCATTGATACCTTTCAAGAATGGATTTTCCAAGAAAAGGCTTCATAACTTAATTTACTTAAGCAGAACCTGCCTCCCAGAAAGGACTAATGTGTACTATTTAGTCCACTTTGGCAAGTCAGTAAGTATTTTCTAGTTATGTATTCTGTTCCTAACAAGTGACTAAAGGGCTCTCGGTCTGCCAGAAGAATGTACACACACAAAGGCTGTTGCTCCTCCACTCGGATTTAATGGTTCTAAAAACTGAACTGTAACACAGCCTGAAAAAAACCAAAACAGTTTCCAGTGCGAGACTACTCATATCATCAGCTCCCAGTCCGATATTAACCCCAACTGATTTTGCAGTTTTAGCATTAAGTACCTTCTCCAGCCATCAGTAAAGCAAGATGAAACAAAAACGCAAACTGTAGAAGCCATTTCCAGCAGATAAACTCCTTGCTAGCTCTCTCCTGCCTGCTGCTAAGTCAGCCTTCTATCTAGAGGAAAGACCTTTGTGATTTTTTTCCTGCTCTAGTATTATGCTGGAAACAATGGCCTTTTTGTTCTATGGCAGGACTACAGGAGCCGAAGCTGCGTGCACAATTGTGTGATCATTGCGTGGCCCCGTGTCCCAACCTTTGCGAAACACGGCAGGCACAAAGCTATCCAGCTGACTAATGAGAAGATCCAAGGGAAACAATGAACAAAATTGTCACTTCCAACAATGCAGAAGGCCACTTCAGTACTCCCACAACCTCTTGCCAAGTTTTCTTTCCTTGTGCGATTTCCTACATCAAATAACTACTGTCAGTTTTGACCGTTTAAATGATTAATTGTTCTGAACATAAATATTCTTAAGATAAATGAGAACAATGACCTAGTCCTGGAATATTTATTTGACATAATAATCATAACTTCAAGCCCCTGAACATGAAGGAGGGTCTGAGACACCGAGCAGTTTATTCCTAAGGCTCCAAGACCCAGATGCTGCTCTGCCTAGCATCTTTGAGGTAGGTCCAATATACAAAAGCCAGATCATGTCATCTCCATGGAGGACACCTGTGTAACAAAATTACTCTACAAGCCAGGGTAGAAGTATTATTCTAGAAATAGAGACAATCTTCTGGAAGCCTTTTTGCCTGGTAAATATCACAACTAGAGCCTTCTGGGTGCACAGCAGTAGCGGTTGTGCAGATTTTCAGCTGGTTTACAGCTGTGCCTCTTGTCTGCAGCATCGAAGAATTTCAGTTTGCTGTCTCACCCTGCCACACCAGCAGATACAATGGTTATGTGCTGTGTTATGTGCTGTACTTGTATTTTGTGTTTGCAGTGGGTCAGAGACACACAAGCACAGAAGAAATTTTCATTGTGTTCATTCATAAGAGCAAATTATTCCACTTAGAAAACAGTAAAGGGAGAACCAGGTGATGTCCACCCTTTGACACCTTTTCACTATCTCCACAATTCTGCAACTAATTGAGAAAATGTAGAAGCAGGGCTGCAAAGTGCTGCAAGGAGCCCCACTCCTTCACTTTGCAAGAGTAACCTCCTCGCCACACTTACTGGTAAAACTCTTCACCACAATTACAAGCCTTATCCCAAAAATGCATCTGTTACTTGGAGATAATTCCATTATTTAGTCATGGTCTGCTTTGCACATGGCTACCAATCATGCTAAACCCTGCATATTCAATTCAGTAAAGCCATACAGATTAAATGGCCAATGAGAAACCCAAATATACTATGAAAAGAAGTGACTTGCTTCAACTCACACTGCTCAAACTTGATGGCTCATGTCCTTGTGAATCCAAAGTAGTCTCTAAATCAAACGCTGAGGAAGAGAAGATTCTTCCTAAACCTAGTACAGATCTCACCCAACCTCAGTCTCACTGTCCTTTGAACTCCACA
>VZSR01001854.1:16405618-16438553 GCA_013398615.1 Brachypodius melanocephalos | reverse complement strand
TTTCCTTAGCAACTTATTTCTTTCCATTGCATGTGTGCCCTGCATGACATTGGTAGAACTTTTTGAGGTAAAAAACCTCATTCCATATTCAGGAAGAGTTCCTTAATTTTCTTCAGATTATAATAAAATGATAGAAGGTGTTCTGTTATGCATTTACTCAACTAAAAGTAGACTTTGACCCACCTGGCAAAACTAACAAACAACAAACAGAATAAACACCCAAATATTATTAAAAAATAGTAATATAATCTACTCCAAGTTATTATAGAATACTACACAATACATTTTAACAAGTTAGAATAATAGATATTGTGATAATATACTGATATATCAGGATGATACAGAAATTTTAAAATACTTTGGTTTTAAAATTTAATATCCAGTTATTCTCCAGAGCCCCATCCAACCTGACCTTTAATGTTTCCAGGGAGGGGGCGTCCACCACCTCTTTGGGAAACCTGTGACAGTGTTTCATCACCCTCACAGTAAACAACTAATTCCTTCTATCTAGTCTAAATCCACCCACCTTTAGTTTGAAATCATTACCTCTTGTCCTAACATAACAGGCCCTTCTAAAAAGTCTCTTCCCATCAGAGAACAAGATGTACACGTGGATTTAGAAGTGGCAGGAGGTGGCAGCATGAACTGAATCCTGAATGTAAGGATGTCAGTCTGCAGAGTCCTTCACCTTTACTTTGTGTCAGTATTTTAATGCAGTCTAAACTCAACACCTAACTGCTGGAGTTGGCAGTGGAAGCCGCAGTGTCCTTTGTACAAGCACTATTAAGTCAGTTTTATTGCTGCCTGCTAAGAGCAAATTTACATTCCTTTTATCTTCCTGTCTAAATCAAATGTCAACCTGTCAAAAAAAGCTAGAAAGGCTTCCTAATTTCACCAAAACTTCATTATCCACACTCACATGCAAGGACAAGAGAAAAGTCTACCAAAACCCAAAAGTTGTACAGTTAGAGAAGGAACAGCTGAAAAAAAAAATGGAGTATACTAAGCATGTTCTTTCACTTCAGGGTCTTCTCCCCATCTGACTACCCCAGTAAAGTCATTTTATGAGGCTGGGACTGCTAGAGATGTGCTGCAAAGCATTTGTAGTGCTTGTGATGTTAGCCTGTGCTGATACCAGGGAACACACTGTCATCTTCCAAACAGCATAAAGCAGTTATTACAATTCATGACATACTTTTAATTATACTATCAAATTGCAAGGGTTTCTCTCAGGCTTATCAGCCTAAAGTTTAATGGTTTGACTGCTCTGCGTTGAATCCCTGAGCACACCAGCTGTAGCACTTACCACTGCAGCCTAATAGACAAAGCAATAGAAGGGAGTTGGCAGGCAAAAACAAAAATGTGATTTTATGGGCTAGCATATACCCACAAAAACAGTGGTGGAACACAAGCCCAATCAATATAGGACCATAGGGACCCCTGTTTATGTAACGTGAAGCCAGAACACATTAAACTCTTAAGTTCTTTCCAGTGTTAGAGGTTTGCAGCATGCTTTGTACAGACTTTGGAACAGTATCCCATTTACTTTGCCAGCAAAAACATTGCAGATGGAACTGTCAGATCTTCTTGTTTAGTGGCGCCTGCTTTTCTAACACGTGACTTTTTAAAATAACAACTGTCACTCATCAGATAAGCTCAATGTGTTTCCCAGCACCTGCAAAAATGCTTTGAGGACAAAGAACAGATTTCAACAACTGACAAACTACAAACTGCCCTTCAAAAAGCCATTCTAGGCCGTTTTAAACTTCATCTTTTTCACTACTATAATTCTGGTTTATTGTTTATTTGTAGGATCTGCCACTACAAGGATCTGTTTTAGAGTTGCTGATTACTTGCACATATTTTGCTATTTCTTCATTTTTTTTCACAGTTAAGCAAACAGTAGGCATGTAGGTAAGATCATCCTAGAGATAAATTTGGTGTGTATATGGTGTAAAAATGGCTAACAGCAAGCTTAAGGCTCCTGTCCTACACATCTCATTCATAATTTATTTCTTCATACCAATCAGGATTCAGAGAAGGCTTAAGGGTACTCTCAGTCATGTCAGTGGGAATAGAAGAAAGCAGGCACAAGGTGTTTTTGAAAGGCAGCCTTGGAAGCAGGACAACATGAATTTTCACTGGGATCAAATCCCAAAACCAAATGCTAAAAAAGAGCTCAGAGTTCAAACTCAGAGTCTGGCTCCTGCTACTTTTCTCACTCGTCCTTAGGAGTGATGACTAAAAATCACTACTATAGAGTATTGCATAAAGCAGTCTTTTTGTTTAAGTATGATGTTACTACAAAAAAAAAATTTAAAAAGCCACAAAAACCAAACCAACCAACCAAACTAATTTCATAAAAAAGAACACTTTATTATTTTGTAATAAAAAAATAAAAGAATGCTGCAGCCATTCATGCCAAGAAGGAGTTAATAAACACAGCACAACCAAGTTTTGGGGAGTCTCCCAAAATTGCCTGGGAAGTTGCAGAAAATCACTGCTACCAAATAAAATCAGCTAGCAATTAATTTTAGACCATAAACTTTCCATTACTAAAACATCAGTAATAAATGCTATTAAAAAATCCCTCTCAAGAAAACTTAGCAAAGCTGTAGTTAATTAGAATACCAAGAAGAAAAAAAAAGTAATCTTGAAAGACTGACAAAGGCACAACCATTGCTGATAAAAAGGAAGAAGCAGGAAGCAGACAGCTCATGTGATATGGCTTAATCCATACATATGCAAAGACTTAAAGATCTACAAGCAGAAAAGTTTGTATGAAGAAGATACATCACATAAGCAAAATAGCAGCATTTATGGAAGGGCCTGCTCATGACAAGTATTTTGGGGGTTTTGTGATTTACTTGGATGTTTCTGTGGAAGGCATGTTTTTGCTAATTTTGGCTGGTTGAACTACGAGAAATTATTTCACAGCTCCTGCTTCACTACAGGTGCAGATTCAAGATGGGAAACTATATTTTTCTTGTAAACCTAGAAGCATTTAAAGAAGGCCATTAAAAAAGTAAGTATTCCAAGGTAATTCCTTTAAAAAGCTTTTCTAATGCCAAGCTACATTGACGATCCATACTAAATTTAGGGAGGGATATTAAAAAGATGATGTTACTCACTCAGGCATTTCAGTCTCTCCATGCTCAGTCTAGACTTTGATGCATTAGGAAAAACATTACTGTTTGCCAAAACCCCCAATGGCTATTGCTATAGCCTTCATTAGAAGCAACTAAAACAAATTTAATACCCTCCATTTCTCTCAAAAGAGGTAGCATTTAGCAACATAGACCTGAAATTTACTCAACAAGTGTAGTTTTCATACATATATTCTAATTCTAGTACTGAAAGAAAATCGTATCAACGTGTTTCTGTACCAGATAATGATTTAATAGGAAGCAACTGCTGACAGGGTTCGTTAGATGCTTACATCTAATTAACTACACACACTAGTCAACACTTTGCTCAAGCACTCAGTATTAATCTGAGTTGCTGGCTAATAAGGTCCTATATGCATATATATCCACATTTATATAAACATGTGGTGTTAAATATGATACTGTCAGTCTCCTTTAAGAGAAGAGTTTAAGAGTGTCAGTTCACTCCATGTTTCTTGCAGATGTCTTTGAATAAGTGATTTCTACCATATTGTTGGGGGAACCTCCTTCTTTCTTAGGGGTGGTTGCTTGTCTTGTTGTTTGTTTTTTTTTTTTTTTAAGACTGTTCATTCCATCAAGACAATATTGAGAAACTTCTGTGGAAAACATGCATGACAACCTAAACAGAAAGAGACTGATCTCCCATCTATTCTATAGCAAAAAGGCAGCAACAGCTTAATCACAAATCACCTGTTACTCAGACTGAATGATGGTTTTCTAATCAAATCTTTAACCAGCAAAACAAAGCATTTGCTTTCTTGCACTACTGCATTGCATGAACTCTTAAGAGCATCCTTGCTTCTCCTGAGTTAAATGTAACATGTACCTGGTTGGCAAAAGATAGGCAGAGGAGATTCCTACAAGATTTTCATTTCAACTAACTGAATTTAAAATGTTAAACTATATTGCCTTTACTTTCCGAAATGAAAGTTGGAAAGTTTCAGTAACTCACAAAGCATTGCCTGAAGGCCCAAAACACTGAAGCTTTATCAGTTATGAGATCTGTCAGATCTAAAATATTCATAAACTCTGCAGTATGACAGTGTGGCAAAGTGAGTGGTTACACGTCCAAGAAGGCACTACAGCAGTTGCTCTGCCAAGTCCTAAGGTCCTAAAAGTAATACTCACAATGCCATGGGAAAGTGATCCTCTTAGGCAACCTAGTGCCCATTTTACTGTAAGGATGCGAACACAGGGCAAGGTCACAGAAGAGGAAAGGAGGACAGCACAAATCTATTCCTTTAGCTGCACAAAAGGCAGCAAAGGTGATGAAAATGGGGAAAACACCTGAAGCCATGGCTGAAATCTGTCAGCCAAGAGGCTCGGGGTGTCTCTCCTGGTCATCTTGCTGAAGATCAGAGTAGGAATTACCCACGAATACTGACTGGCTTCTGCAATTGCCTTCCTTAAAGAACACCAGATTTCTAACATGCTCCTGTGCCAAAGCTCCTCTGATAAAAGTAGGGGCTTGAGGGTGGGCTTTATGTGTGGGGTTTTTGCTTATTTGGATTGGGTTTTTCCTCAGGGAGAGGTGGACTTTTTGTCTGTTTTCAGCTTTAGTAAGTTTGGTGGGGACCTCTTTGTTGTTTTGTGAGCCATGGAAGATAGACCTATACTCAGGAAGGAAAGTAAGGAGTCTTAGGGTCAGTCTAGATAATATTTCATTAAAAAGTACTGAGAAAGCCCCATTATTTTGTGAGAAAACAGAAATTAAAGTGGTGTTTGCAAGTTGTCATCACAGCATACGTATCTGTGGGTATGAAAGAAGCCTAACATCCAATGACAGATTTAAATTTTCATCCTCTTTCCTAAGTGAAAAGCAGTAGCAAAGTTGTCATTTTAAGCACAGAGATCACTCTTGGGGTACAGATATGTTTTCATACATGCAAATAATAGACTTTTCACCTATGAAAAAGGACACACATAGTACTCAACTTTTGCTTCATTAGTTTTTTTTTCTTTTCTCCTGTTCTCATATGAATCAGTTCCTGACTACCTCCACTGAGACAAAAGAAGACAGGCAGATATATTAATCATCTGACTACCAGAAAACTAGTTTGGTTTGATTTTTTTTTTAGTTATATCTGGTTTTGGTTTTCTTTTCCTTTAGAAATGGTTTGAGAACCACTGAATCACAGATACCTGGGTTACCCTGCTCTGTGTCAAAGGAAGAACAGAAAACTGTCTTTTCAACATGTGTGTTTACATGAGACATTGGCAAGACAGAGATGCTCTAATTCCTCTCCCCTCCCTTTTTGGTCTCAATGTCTTGGCCACTGCCTGATAAAAAACATATGAAAGAAGCAATGCAGCAAGAAAAAATTTTCACATTCCAAGCATTAACATCACATATGCTGAGCACCAGACTCAATTATAGTTTTAAAATTCATTACAGATGTAGCTTAAACCAAATGGGTGCAAGATGTACAGTCAGATATGAATTTACAGACAAGTGTTAGGAAATAGCTGGCAGAGGACAGGCAATGTTGCTTGTATCTTGCCAGCCCAAAAGCTTCTCCCCTTTCCCGCCACCCCTCTCTCCCTGAAGGAGTTTTGGCAGCTGTGTCTCAATCTCTTCAAATTACTCTTCTAATTGGGTGTTTTTAAGTAAACAGACTAGAAGACGCAGTACCTTTCCATTAAAGAACTATAAAAACAAGAGGTATACCATGAGAAAACAAAAAGGATGAAGAATAATAATATAATGGAAAAAGTTCTTACCAACAATAAGGAACTGTACAGCCTTTAAACACTTTAACAGCACAAGGCAAACCAGGACCACACTGATGCTGCCAAGTTACCACATAACCAGCTGTGACTATGCAAGGATGGCTTTTGACTGGAGCAGAAAGCGTTGGGCTGTTTTTCACATAAAAATCTCTCTAAGCCTCAAGTGCCTGTGCCAGTGGCCTGATATAATCTGTGTCTGATCATATTTCTCTATAACCCAAGATAAAATTCTCTTGCAACTTCATCCTCCTCAACCACATACTTTATCAGCCAGTGCATTTCGTGTGATCTCAGAAGGGAAACTTCCTGATACAGCACAGCATTCCAAGGGGAAGAGCAGAGAATGCCAGTGCATACCTAGACTGTGCACCTTTCCTTAATAAGGTCCCACAGATTAGCTCTTTGATTGGAATATTTTGCATACTCATGTGGGTTTTGTAAATTGTTGGGAAAGCTTACCAAATTCTGCCCCCAACCAGAACAGGCTGAGTACACTCTTGAGACGACCACCAAGAAGCTGCAGCACCGCACCAAGAAAACAGGAGGTGCCAATACCCAACAAGGAGTAAAAGATGGAGCAGGTGTGCTCCATCCCATGCCTGCCTCCTGCAGGAGCAAGATCCGGCATTGTTCAATCTCTTAAAGAATGCAGTGAGTTGACCCTGGCTGTGTGCCAGGTGCTCACAAAAGCCACTCTGTCACTTGTCCTTAACAGGGCAAGCGAGAGAAAAGCTAATGAAAGGCTCATGGGTTGAGATAAGGACAGGGAGAAGAGCTCACTCACCAAGGACTGCCATGGGCAAAACAGACTCGACTTGGAGAAACTAGCTACCAGAGTAGGATAATGCAAAATGAAAACAAATCTTTAAAAAAACCTTTGATGCCTTAAGTTTTAGCTTTCATACATTCCAGATTCTGTACTACATTAGTATATAACTCTGAACTTCATACAAACTGCTAGCAAGCTCACTTCACAGTTCACTTAGACAAAACAATCCTTTTTCAGCCTGAGAACCAGGGACACTGTTGCAGCTTCAGGCCAAAAAGTACAAACAGCAAATTGAGGAGAGCAAACTGGGAGAATGTGACTTCATAACCTGAAGCTGTAATTGGACAATTAACCCCAATATGTAAATGGACCAAAACGTACAAAAGTGTGAAAACTCATGACCAGGCGTCCATCTTGGGTGTAGCCATGGCTGGGCTTTTGTACTGCCCAAGGTGTATCCTTTGAAGGCCTTTTAAATAAATACCTACTTTATTCCTTGAACACTATCTAGCTTCTGTTCTAAGTAGCCTCTACAGGCATCCACCTTCCCCTCAAGCCCTCTTTTTCCTGGGCTCAACTTCACTCCTGATTTTTCTGCCTCCAGATCTCCAGCAGCACAGGGGAATAGATAATGGCAGTTTCAGTCATTTCATCATCCATTGCCTCTGTCATTGCTTTCTCCTCAGGGGGAGGACTCCTCACACTCCTCTTCTGCATCACTGTGGGCTCCCTTCCATGGTGAACATCCTCCACAAACGTTTGGAACACTATCTCCCTTTCCTTAACTGGTGTCTGCAGGGCTGTTTCTCTCACATCTTCTCATTCTTCTCTTCTGGCTGATGTGCTGTAACTTTTTCTCCTTTGTAAATAAGTTATCCCAGAGGTGCTTCCACTGCCACTGATGGGTCTGTTTTGAAGCCAGCTGGCATTGGCTCTGTTGGACATAGCGGAAGCTTCTGGTGGTTCTCAAAGCAGCCACCCCAACAGCCACTGGCTACCAAAACCGGGCCACAAAAACCCAGTACAGGGAGTAATCACTTCACAGAATTCAGACTTAATTTAGTTCTGCCCTGTCCTTGATACTGGAAAAATAAATTAAGTCTATTACAAAATCCTACATCTCAGCAAAGTCAGGTCACTGAGTCTGATCACTCAGCCCAACACTTTAGCCCATGATGAGCAGGGGAAATTAGCAACAGACTTTCCATCACTTCAGATGCTGAATCCATTGTGAATCAATTAAAAGGCACTGCCTACTAGTGAAGAAATTTCACGGCAGCCTCAACTGCAAAAGAAAGTACATTCAAATTTAATTAATTTACAGTTAGTTGTTGACTAAGTTTTTCAGAAGTGCTGCTAGAAATACAGGGCATCACCAGCAGCTGCTACTCAGCTGTATGAGGCAACAGAACCCTGTAACTGCACCGGAGTAACAAAGCAGAATTTGTCAATATATTTTGGGAGGGTTAATGAAGAATTATTCTTGTATTCCAAACAAGTTAGTAATTTATGGTACCTTCTTAAAAAGGAACATACTCATTTCCAGCAATCAACAAAAAAAGGATAGAATGTACTAAATCCTTGACATTAACAAGTGGTGCTTAGCACTAATCAGAGATTTTTAACCTCAAAAAATAAATCTGAAATCCAGTGATAGTTCTATGCTATTGTAGTAGTGAAACAATGAAGAACTTTTGTTCAAGATCATGTTTCAGGTTGGTTTTTGGTTGAAAATCTTGTTAGAAAGCTCCACTGAAGACTTCTGTACTTAACAGCCTATAGGTTTTTAAACAATATAGTAGTTAACCTAATCTGATCTCTCTGTTGCCAGGGCCTAAGAGCTGAAAGAGAGGTTAGGGCAGACGACAATAGGTCATGGAGGAAATAAAACATTAAAAAAGGTGGCCAGCTGCCAACCGTGCTTTGGCATGAGGAGCCTATTCTTCACTCCCATGCTACTCCACCTTTCCCAAATAATTCCCTTAAAGAGGACAGTGAAATTTGGCATGTGATTAGAGTTGATAAGTCACCTCAATTATAGTGCTGTCCACACCAGTTTTCCTCTAAACTATAACCTACGACTCCTTCCATCCTCATAAAGTTTCTCTGCTACATTCAATAATATAGCAACAGGGGTATTTGGTAGTTTTTCTGGGATCCCCCTACTTAGATGAACACCAGTTTACCTTATCCTTGTCTACCTGAGATACAAAATACTATCACAGTTGCCCTGGCAGCAGAAAGCAGAATCCTGTAGATGCATCTGGCAAGCAGAAAACCCACACAAGAGGTATGTAACCCTAGGAACAGGGGAAAGAACAAAAATATACTTTTTTTAAAATCTCCTTTTGGAGCACATATGTGCATAAATCCATGCATAAACAAAGGTATTTATAAGAACACTAATCTGCTACTTCAGCCCTTCAGCCACTCTTGATTGGGGAGAGGCTTACCTAAACGGCCTTTTGATGAAGAAATGCAGAGAGTGGTTTGGGAACAAAAATAACTTAAGTGATCTTTTACAGAGGCCTGCATACCCACCAGTCACGTTAGGAAAAAATTCACCAAATTTCAAGACAGAAAGAACGTTCAAAATTAGGAAAGACTTATTTTATTCCCCAACTAAATACATTATGTGTGACCAGACAAGTTCATCATCTATAACAGTGCTACAAGGAGTGCTTAGTTTCATCAGTTTCTTGGTCACTCGTCTTAATTTCCCCAGTGTACTGAGAACTCAAATTGCTAACATCTGGAGTTCTTGTCTTCATACTGCAATTTATTTGGAAAGAAAAAAAACTGGAAAACAAAATCCCAAATAGGACATCTAATTATTCATTTTTAAAGTAATTATATTATTCCTTCAGGTCTGTTAATATTCTTCTTCCATGCTCAGGAAAATCAGAGACAGAAAAATATGTATCAAAGAAAATTTTTCTGGTTCTCATTAACATGAGGAAAAACACCTGTAATTTCAATAGAATTAAAAAATATATCAATTTCCTTTAAACAGACATGAAAAAAACATGTTACTTGAGGAGACTGATGCAGACTGATTCCTTACTTGAAACAACTTTTAATAGTCTGTAAGCTCACTGCTGAGGAGGGTAACGTGATTTCATGAAGCTTTGTGCAGCCTCACAAAGATGAGAGAAACAACAGGAGTTCACAATGCTCAGAGCACACATAAAGTGAAGCCTTCCAGGACTCCCACTCAGGCAGAGAGCCAAAGTCATACCTAGATACAACACTGAGTAGGCTACTGATTTACTACAAAGTCAACTGGGTTCACTGTCTAGAAAAATGAATGTTTGCATGCAGGTTCCAGAAAATATGAGCTATTTCCAATGTAGAAAACAGTTCCCATATTACCCAAGTCTCATTTACACACAATAGATGTAAATTTTGCTGCCCCCGTGCTGGACAGCTGCAGTATATCATCGCCATTTTCCATCTCAACCCTAGACAGAAAGCAGAAATACTTCTGGTGCACACACTGTTACAAGTATTTTAAAAGGAGAGAAAAGAAAATTACCTACATAATAAATTAATGCTGCACGTTACTCAGCAGCACACTGGAACAAAGGAGAGGAAATTGAAGAATCATGTTCCGTCCAACACTGCTGCAAAATGCTACCTGTCATAACACTTCCTCCACGTGCTCCTTCTGCTATTCCTGCCCAAAACAGTATGCAAAGTGGGACAGTTTTCAATTCCATAATTTTGAAGGAGATCTAAAGCTACATACAGACTAACCCTATTTTCCTGCTTGCATCATTTGCAGTTATGTACTTTACATTTTCTTCTGACATCTCTGCACATCTTCTCACTTCCTTGGAAAAAAAAAAAATAGAATGGGGGGAACAAGCAACAGAAAGGAAAAAGTTCCATTTGTCCAGGTTACTTCCCATTAAGCCAACAATAGGGAGATCCTTGGACAATGCTGAATCCGGAATAGGATTTGAGACCACTTGGTGCATCTTCACAGTACTCCCAAACAAGTAATTAATTCTGGTCTATTGTTTAAGACACAGTTAATATTCTTAGACATCTTGCAACAGGTGAGATGTTTTTAGCAAATATTTAATTAAAAAGTTAACAGAGAAATTAGATGAATACATGCAAATTTTAAACACTGAACTTTTTGATTTATTGAATGTTGTTTGATTCATCAGGTCTAGCAAATCATCAAGGCTGCTTTTAAACTGCCACAAAGTTTGACAGCCTCTGCCATGCTAAGTGCCAAAAGTCATTTGCTTAATAACCCTCATGCACTGAGATTTATCATATTTACACAAGAGAACTGAAGAGTACTGGATATGCTATACAGTATGTTTATTGTTCCTAAAATGCATCCCTGACATAGTGTGTGCATTCCAAGCCCTATCTAATTATCATTCAGAGCAGCGTGATGATCCAGCCTGGCTAAGCTCAGAAGAATTCAGATTCTATGGTAAGGTGTGGCTATTGCAGAGGCAATGCAAACGAAGAGAAGTAAATACCCTATATTACCAACTCAGATTTCAGGTCAGAATTGTACCATTGCATTTCTCTTACACCAACTGATGCAATTAACCAATTACAAACTTTTAAGTAAGCTTTTTTTTAATCCCACGAAATTGCAGCTAAGGTGGTATTAAAAAATAATAAAAATCTCACTGCAATTGTTCCATGGGTTTACAATGCCTGGAAGTATTGTGGACGCATCAAACCAGACAGAGCACCTTCCAAGGACTGTTTTTCCATCACTACACATGCAGGCATATTCCCACCGAGATATGGCAACCTACACTCCTCAAATCACATACCTGAGCAATTCTGCATACATGCCAGAAAAATCTACCCACAGTTCTACTCAGCATTTAGTATTTCTCTCTGGATAAAAGAATCCTTTGCTCTCCTAAACTGTATAGGAATTATTTTTTACATTTTGATAATCTCAGGAGCAGAATGATAAAAAACCAAGGTATTGATGAAGAATTGGTAAGCAAAACCCATTATTACTTGCATGATTTCTATCAACTTCTTTGCTTTTCGTTATTTCCTTTCATGGCTGACCTTTTGAGTCCTTTTCTGGCCAGCCCATGACAGTTTTAGCCACACACTTATCCCACTTTTCTGTTAAGCTAAAAAGACAAATTAGTACTTCACCTCAGTGGGAAGAATAGAGAACAAAACAAAACCACCTGTACATAAGCAGGTGAGGGAGAATTTGCCATTTAAAAATTAAGTCCCAGTTTTATATACATTTGGCACCTTGTTGGTGTCAAAACTCAGCCACGAGAACAGGTGAACAGTTGCGTAATTTTATCTTGTGCTCCTCTAGGCATGACCACCAGTACTGGCAAGGCTACAAAATTTACTCAGCATAGGGTTGTTTGGTGGCATTCAATAATTATTTGCTTTACAGAAAGAAAACAAAGCCTATTACAGGGGACAACATACCAAAACCTTAGATAGGGCACAAACAATCACTGAACTCATCTGTGTTGTCCTAAATCACAACAAAATTGCCTAGATTTCACTAGGATTTTTACAGAAGGGATTATTCCTACAGGCAGAATGAGCACTGAGGTTGGGCAGGGCTTAACCAGCAGCATCCCCGGAGAAAAGGTTGTGAGAACAGTTGCAGCTGCATTTGTGTTCAAAGTTAAATATTAAGCTTGAAGCTCATATAAATAATTGATGGAAATGGGTGGAGGGATTTCCTATTAGAAAATTTTACTGAGAACAAGAGCATTTGCTTAAAACAATTGCATTTTTAAAGCCTGCAGTTATTGTGTACGTAGAACCGTGTCATTTCAACCCTCTAAGCAACTTTGAATGATTCAGCCTGGTACCTTGCACAGCTGTTGCCTAACACCTGAAAGGACTATGTACTTTCCAAGAGAAAGAAAAATGGCTGGGCAAGGTGGGGATGAACAGATTTCTTCACTTCTCCAGAAGGAACTGAAGGACAACCTCAAGCATATGGTGCCTTATCTAATCCAATTCCATATTTTTCTAGTAAGGAAGGTGTCCATTCATCTGATGTAACAGCAAATATAAACCAGCACCTGCCACACTTTCAGTGATTCTTCTAAGCCTTGCATAGGCAGAAGTATCTTTTGTTCACTCCTTATAAACACTTATTTCTGCAGTGTCACTGACAATGTCATAATATTTTGGAAGCCAGTTGGCTCTGTCTGACTGATGGCATCACACAGTTTAATAGCTGAATTTATATTTATCTCATGCTTCATCTTTATTTATGAGGAGCATATAAATTTCTCATCTTAAACCAGCTCCAGAATTTAAGATTAAAACTCTCAAGGGTTAATACTAAGACCAATACTGTTCAACATCTTCACTAAGGACTTAGATAATGGGAATGAGTCTGCCTTAGAGTAGGGCTGGTCAAGGCCCAACTCCAGCCAAGTTTAGAAGAATTGAACATCTATACTTGGCATGTGAATATGACTATAATTCAGTCACCTTTTTCCATAAATACTGGACACCCTGTGTCTGGCTGAGCTTGAAATTCATGCCCAGTCTCTGGTAAGACTCTGCTGAAAGCCCCAGTCAATCTGCACCTGCTCACAAAGCTCTCTGGCAGTATAGATACATGGAAAAGTGATTCTCCATCTACACTAGAGCCAACAAGCTCCTACAGCCACCTGAGGAAAAGTGACATGGAATGAGTCAGCCTGGAAGGAGAACACTCAGTCTGAAAAGGCACAAAGAGTGACACAGTCAGAGAACTACTTAAAGACAACAAATGGAGCAGGAGGGCTGGCTCCCTTTCAGGAGTGCTTAAACTCAGGAAGTTATCCCACATGAGGAGTGCCCTGGAGGGAAGGAAGTCTCTAAGAAAGGACCACAGATTGCCTTGAAAGATGACATCTAGGCATCTGCTTGGAATACTTGGAAGGCTTGGAAGCGTGCTGTTAAGGAATAAGAAAACATCAAAGGAGAAAACACTGGTAGAAGCACAGGACTAAAATAGAAACTGCCCCAAATCAAGTGTAAGTAGACATTGAAAAGTTAAAGCATCTAGTAAGAAGTTCTTCAGTTAAAGTAATTTTTTTTAAAAAAAGGAAAAAACAGTATCATAAGTAAGTAGCAGAGGCATTATCCAGAAATAAATGTAGATGAAGATCATCTGGGAGCAGTCTGATAACTAAGATACAAGAATAAGAGAAGAGCTATTCTAATGACAGAGTTGCTGAAGAACAAATAGGCGTTTAGGCCAGGAATACCTTTAGGCTTTGACTGAAAGAAATATTCTAAATCCTCAAGAAATAATGCTTCAAAATAATTTCCCACAACAATGAAGGGGCAGGGACAAAGTGCTTACAAATGGGCTCCAGTGTCCTGAGACATCCCTTCAAGTCTTTTGTTGTCCTCCAGAAAAAGCCAGTAAAATCCTTGCCCATGTTTATTACAAGAGTCAGTATAACATTCACTTTTTTTAAAACCTTTTAAGTGTCATTTCATCACTAAATGAAAAAAAAAACCCCACAGTTGAACAAGTAAGTGTTGGTGCTAAAGAGCAAAAGCCTTAAGGCATTGTTCTTTTCTCTTCCAAATATAGTTAAACCATCCCCAGAAATGGACTGAACTGTATGGGAATAAATCAAGATTCAAAAATCCCAAATTACTATACAAGTGAAGAGACACTGAAGCATTTACTTCATCCCTAATGACTTTGGTCCCAATTCTGAGAAGTGATCAGGGCACAATTCATTCAAGTGTATCAATATTAACTCAGTTTTAGAGAAAAAATGGCTGGAAAAGCTTCAGTGCCAGTACTTTATCAATATGTGCTTTTCTTGAAATGAGTATCTTTCAGAAAACTGTGTGATGGCCAATCATTTTTCCAATTGTAGGAAGAAGTCAGCACAATAGTTGAAGATTTTCAGAAATAAATGTCACTTTTTTATTGTTAAATGAAGGCTTTCTGTTGCATCAAGTAATAGGAAAAAGGTATTAAAAGTGAAAACTGAAAGTTTCAAATCACAGGAAACAACTGAAAATTCTGACAATCACGTGAAAATATTTTCCAGTTTGGAGTAGTCTTATAATGTAAGCTATCTTTTTATTTATGGCAAATTTTGATCTCTGTCTCATTATTTCATCTATATTTCCAGATTTAATAAAATCCCACATTTTCTAAACTTGGACTATGCCTCATCTCTGCAAAAAGTTTTAAGTTTGCTTTTATAAAAAAGCTTAGTAGCTGTGTTAGAATAGGAATATAAATTCAACAAAGGAAAGACCTCTCTCCTCAATAAAAGAACAAATATGACTTAGTCAGTTCGACACAGACTTAAATTAGTAAACTCAATACAGAATAGAGAAAAAAAAAGCAGAAATCAAGGAAGTCTTCAGGAATGTATCATTTTTTTCTATGCTACAAGGTGTATGTAGTTATTATGCAAGTTTAGGGGCAGGAAAAGCTGGGTTTAGGGATTTGCAGCATATATGTACAGGGTTCTCTTTTCAACTGCTGGGGCGTCAAGTGAAAAAACAGAACAACGTAACTGAAGCCTCCATAAATTAAACACTGTTCTAAACTGCAATTAAATTGTTCCCTGCTACCAGTTTAATAGTCCCTCCTTGGTTTCATCCTCAGCTTTCTGTGGCTTACATTCCTGGCCGGGATACGTCAATCTATATAAACCACAGCAAGAATCGTTACAACTTTGGTGTCTAGGCAGCTGCATATACCCAGCCAATAGCAATCAAAAGCATAGAAAAAACAATTAAATTTTCTCCTGCATTTATGTTTTAAAAGAACAACAGAATTTACAAGGCCTGTAGAGGAGTCAAATTAAGTAAATCACTCTGCTGGAAATGTTAAGTCCAACTTTGGGCACATAAGCACCATGATGTAAACTGGCACCAGCCTCGCGTTCTGATCAACTGAGCAGATTGGAAGAGGCAGCAACACTGTTGTGGGATTCTGGGACATGGGCTTTGGGGGAGGCTTAAGCTCTTGAGGAGCTGCCAGGTGCCATAGCTGAATCGGGATGACACCGTTTGATGGCATGAACCTAACGCACAGGCAACTGGGGAGAACGGCTGCAAGAGACGAGCTTCTGAGCAGCCAAAATCTATCATTTCCAGGACCTTTGTCCTGCATTTAAAATGCAAGGATAGCAACAGCAGGGTGAATATTACCCCTTTCTAAGTGCTGCTGGGACAAAACCATAAGAGATCATTGAGAGAGGTCTTTGGCAGAAGCTGCAGTAAACCTGGATGCCTTTGCAGAAAATCAGGCAAGTGGCAGGGTTAGACCTAGAAGGGGTGAACAAAGCCGACAAAACCAAGCACTGACTTTAAATAATAGCAACGGATTGCTGAGGAAATTCTCCATGCTTTCAAGCTCAAGGCAATTCAGTGGTTGTTTTGAAAGTTCATCAAAAGATCGTTTCTTGCACCACACAAAGCATCTTCTCATTTGTCACTCCACTGAACTCCTCCATCAGCCCGTGGTCTGGTACTGGAGGATGCTTTGTGTCAAAACAATTTGCCTGTTCGGTACCCAGACCTACTGCGCTGTTAATCTGTATTAGCTATGGGAAGCAGGAAAATTCATGGAGTTTTTAGGAATGTTGATGCATATGAAAGCCTTTACAAAGCCAAGTCCTTCATATGAGAAACTGCAGTAGGACAATCATCCTGCAATTAACAACTTCTTGAACTGGGCTCATTTAAATCCTATTCAAGCAACCTCTACCATCTGAGACATGACTCATGTTTCAGAATTCAAGTGGGTCTCATCTTGGAACCCATTTCTGGGCACACATGATTTAGAACAATCAGCAAAGCTTAACCAAGAGGAAATCATGTCTGACCCACCTGACTGCCTTCAGTGATTCAGTGACACTAACTTTTTAAAGCCTTTTTTGCCATCTTTGATATTTCTGCAATCAAACTGATATACTATGGTCTGGATGGCTGGAAAACCAGAGAGGCAAAAAATGTTGGATGGTTTGTCCATTCCTAAAGGGTAGTGATTACTTGGTTTTACTCTACTCAGGCTAGTAACAAGAACCAGAGCGATCAATCCTGGAGATTCATGCAATCATATCTCCCTTAATTACAAGTTCTGGACTCCCTGATACCAGACTGACATTGAAAAATTGGAGTAAGTCAATCAGGTGGCCCCCAAGGTCATCAGGCAACTGGAGCACTGACCTGAGAGGATAGGCTGAGGGCTCTGGGCTTCAGCCTGGACAAGAAACTACTGAAGAAGTGGCAGGAGAAAAGAGCTAAGTTTCCCAACCCTACAAGAAGGTTGTCAAGAAGAGAGAAACAGGCTCTTCACAGTAGTGAAGATGAGAGGACAAGAAGCCATGAACATGAGTTGAAATGAGGTATCCAGATGCTATGAAAGGGAAGGTCTCTTTTACCCTAAGGGAAGTCAGTGAAGAGGATTCTCATCCACTGGCCTTGGAGGTTTATAAAACTCAGCTGGATGAAGACCTGGGAAGCTGGTGTGATATAGCAGGCAGTTAGATTTCTCCACCAAAATTGTCCTCCAACCTGAATTATTCTGTATTTTTGAAAAATAATATATGTTTTCTTTTACAGGAAAACAACACTGTAGGACTTTATACTCAGAAATGTGACAGATTTGCTAGTAGACCTTCATTATTATATGTACGCAAACTTTTCCAAAGCAGCCCTTCCCAGCATGGACAATCTGTATCAAACTCAATGAAAAAAAATACCATCTAAATTTCTGTAAGGAACTAGAAATAAAACTCAAGAGTTCCTCATGACATTAAATAATTCATTCTATTTCCCCGCATAAAAGAAGTTATTTCCTGTGAACAAAGCATCCCAATCATGCTGTGGGATCAAAAAAAGTGACTGAGGTCTGTATGACCCACTGGATTCCACCATTTATGCTGCATTAGTTAATTTATCCAAAGACTTTCTACCAGCAGAGGTATTTATGAAAATATTCCTCTCATCTGCTTTTATTAACAAAGTCAGGGCCAGGGAGCTACTACCTCATACATGCAGCAGTAGACTCTACTTCTGCCCCCACTGAATAGGTCCACAAGATATTCCCTGTAACAAACTTCATACTACAATGGTTAAAGCACCCATGGATGAAATGTGCTTATAGCACACAAGATTTAAGTACAAAGTCATTAAGGACAAGTCTACTCTCTGGAATTTAACAAGGAACACATAAGGTGTTGATCAAATGTATCTGGAAGAGACCAAAACAGGCTCTTACCACTTTTTCCCAGTTATCTTCCTACTATATCCTTGTTTGAATCCTACAGCATTTAGCAACAGACCTATTCTATAGCATTTGGTGTTATATTGTGCAATCTTAAATGTAAGACATCATTTCTTACTGTTGCAATGAAAGTGTTATCTTTTGGGGACAGAAATACATTTTACTGGAAATGGGGGAGGGAAGAAGATTCAAACCAAGGACTTGTAAAAGATTCTTAAATCTGCAGATTTTCCATTTCCATCATTTGCACTGTTTGAGCAGTCACTACAGTTTGGGAGCTATCTAGATAAATGACTCACTTCTGGAGTATTCCAGCTGTCACTGATCTCCCAGAAAGATGTCTGAACAAATGAAAACGCTTTAGCAAGTTTATCTGCAGCCAGAAAATCTCACACTAGTAATTCAGTTTTATTGTAAGTGTCAAGATACTGCTAATGTAAATGGACTTTGTCCCTTGGCTCAAAGAATCAATATATCTCAATTTTTGAGAAGGCTTCAACTTGCCATACCTAAAAATATGAATTAATAGAAATTCAAACAGCTGACATGGCTCAACATTAGAGTGAACACATTCCCACTGCTACTTTCTAGAACCCCAATGGCACTTTTGGAATTAGGGCTCTAAAAGCCAGTATCCAGATTTTTATTCTGGAAAAGGACTGGAACTGCACTTCTAAGAGCAGGTCTGAGTGGTAAAAACTTTTTCTGCCTTGACTGCATTTGTGGAGCTTAAGACTGTATAGCTGAAGGTCTAAAGTAACATTTAGCTATTTTGTAAGGTGGCAATGTCTTTATTTCAGAGCTGCCTACTCTATGCACAAAAACATTCACAAAGCATTACTTCCATCACATGGGAGGGAGAAGGAAGCTTTCAATCATTTGCAGATTCAAGTTACTGCAGATAGTTAAACACCTGATTTATGCGTACAGGCAGCGTTTGCCTTTACACATTACAGTAGAAGGACTTCACATTTGTTTTTTGTGGCTCCAATTTTGCTTCAACAAGTCAGCTGTGGGTGGAAGTAACCAAATAGCATGTAAGATGCCAAGTAGAGGCCTCTGCAAACTTGGCCCACAGTGTGCATACTTGTTAGTCTTAAGTTTGCTGCTCTCATTTTAATCCCCTGCGCTTCTTGCATCTGCAAATTGTTTAGCAAATTTAAGTTCTTAATTTATCCACTTACAACCCAGCCTGCTTTCCTACAATACTTTACCATCGGATTTGTGGAGCTGCTGTTGTTTCACTTCGAATTTAAATTAAGTTAGGTAGTAAATGATGCTGATCTTTAAGCACTGGCCACCAAGAAGGTGCAGGTATCAGTAACAGCATGCTGCTTATTTAAAATACTGCTGCCAGAAATGAGAGGGCAAATTTAAAAGGGAATTAAATGCAGCCAGATATTTCAACTGCATTACATCTCAAATCACACTATTTTATTATTTTATCCCTGCAGGTTACATCCTGATGAGCAAATCTTATGTGCTAGTGAGATGTTAATTACCCAAATGATTTACAGTACTTAAACCTTCATGTTCTTTCCGAACACAAAATGCATATCTCAGTATGTTCTGTACCAGATTTCCTGGGACACACGAGGTTTATCTATCTTTTCTTATGACCTTTTGACCTACTCATTAGCAGATAGAATTAGTAATGCATTGAAATACCAGCAACATGGTAATTTTTTGCTTGCAGAAAGGAGAAAAGGATAAGAGGATATTACTACAATATAGAAAATGTTATTTTTCTGGAAAAAATAATAAAAAACACCATCTAATAAAAAGCAACAAAAACATTAAAGAAACACAAGAGAGAAGTTTGGAAGCAGCTCCCCACTTTACCTACCAAAACAGAAGATACAAAAAGAAACAGAAAAAAAAAATAAATACAAAGGGTCTGACAAGCAATGAAACAAAAAGAATCGTACCTCACTTTAGATTTCAATGAGTTGCACATTTCCAGACAGCTGTTCTGTTTCAAACAAACAGACAAGGTCTGCCTCAGGATATGAAAGCTTTCTGTCAGTATCTTTTTTGCTAGATAGGGGTAATCTGGCATGCAGTACCTATATCTGTATATCCTAAGGAACCAGGATTATGTCTCCCATTACACTAGAAAAAAAGGGGAAAAATAATAGAAAAAACCAGCCAAACCTACAAAAACACACCTCTACCCTCCAACAAACAAAACCAACCCTAACAACAAAAGAACTCCACACACAAAGAAACCAAGAAATACCAGGTCACCAAACCCCAAACTTTTAGGAAATAAATTCCTCTTTTAAATAAAAAATGCTACAGGTAACTTTACTGGCACAGCATAGCATTGTTCTTTGAGAGTCTTGCCTTGCAGTGGAAGTTTCTCTTGTCTTGCAGATTTGATTTCCAGTTCCTAGATGAATTGCAACAATTAGTCCCATGAGGTTTTGGGTAGTTCACTTGGCTCCCACTACTCTTCCAACCCTTCCAGGACCGTAGCCCTTCCAAGGCAAGCACAAAACCCAAACGTATTTGCCATTTGATGTGCTATGTAAGCAAATAACATGTCTTTCTTCTAGAAAGAGTTGCAAGTCTGACAACTTATTTCATGCTGCTTAATTTATTTCAGACCTGAACAGCTGAATTACTTAATCGGTCTCAGCAGCTGACCACTATGACTTGATGGCCCCATATGGTCAAACTCTGAGGGAAAAAGAATTCTGGAGTTAGCAAGGCAGCCAGAACTTTTAAATGCACAAACAACAGGTGAGAACACAAATTCATCTGGTTACACAAGACAGGCAGCTGCAGACACAGAAAATGTGAGACAGCTGCTTCCAGTTGGTAGTGTTGACTGTTAGAAAACTAGTTATCCTTAAAAACTTAACATATTTGCAATATATATCTCCAGGAAGACATCTGGAAAGGCACAGAGGGATCTTAATTTCCATTAGAAACAAAATTCCATCATAATTCAGCTTATCTGTAACAGATGCTCATTCTGGAAAAAAACAAACAAAAAAAAAACAACCAAAAGCACTCCACCATGGGATTCCCCATCAAAATTCAACTATAAACTTCGAATAAAAAAGTGATAATCATGTGTAATTCAGAGCATCTTGGGACTATATATTGGCCACTCAATACAGAAGAACATGAAGAACATGCTGCTCAACGCAGATGCCAGCTGAATACTGCCACCAGACAAGAAACATGGGAATTTGAATTCAGATTAAAAATCTGTGCTTTAAGACTTAAATTCTGCAACAAAGAACTCCTCTCTTTCCATGAAAAACACATGCTACTCATAAAAAAAAATCATATCTAACAAAAGGAACAGTAGCTGACTAGTGGAAGAGTTAGTTATTGTTGTCTGCGAAAGAGAAGGCAGTTCAGGTATAGAAACCAAACTGCTGCAAATTTATTTGCCCAAACCAACTCTCCAATATGAATTATAGATCTACTTTTTTGTTCTGAAGAGCAAAAGAAAATATGAAACTGGCAAAAGATTTTAAAAGATTCACCAACAGGGTTTAAAATAACCTATAATATCACAGAGTGAACAAATGGCTTAAATATGGTAACATGCTGGAGAGATAATTTTTGTCAGCCATGAAGCGTAATTTGACATAAATGTTATTGCTGGCAATAGGCACCCATAAATAGCATCATCAAGAGCATGCTAGTGTGCCAGGAAAAGTCATTGCCAATTAAACAAACTCAGCCCTTGTTTCTTCCCCTGCTCCTTTACTATATTCAACAGCTCTGCAAGAAGAAACACAGCACTGAATTCTAACTAGGTGCAACGAGCTTGGAGATCACCTTCCTGAAACCTCCTCAATCACACGGCAAGAAAAAAAGCTGAGGTCTATCTGTCAGCATGGGATTTATTTCAATTTCACCCATCTAGCTTCACAGTTTGATCTCTCATCAGGTATCGCAACATTAATACAGAACTTGAGATTTCATTACAACTACGGTGCTGTGAAAGAGCAGCGTTTACCAGCTGCACAAGGACAACAACCTCACCTGAGCTACATCCAAAATTACAGGCAACAGGGCAGAACCAGAACACCTCAAACAGAAATGAGAGAAGCTCCCTTAAAGGCCATGAGGGTCAAAAATGAGTGGGAATTCTTCCTTACAGCTTATTTCCCATATTTCTACGATGCTCTACCTGGATGTACCAAATAGATTTAGCTTTTGATAGGTCAAAACAGAGAGAATTTTTTCTAGGATAAACAAAAACAGGGGTACTGGGGGTTGGAATAAACCATGTTTCCATATTTGAGAACCATAGGTGCTTTTTAAACCATGAGTTAATTCTGTACAGAAGCAACACAATTAGGTTAGAACTTTCAAAACAATCTAAATTCATTAAAAAGCCAAATCCTGCAATGAAACAAGGCCTCCGGTGAATTATTGTCATCTTCAGACCTTTAAGGAGACTAATTGCAAGCTTAACACTTGTAAAGATGCTTTAATACCATCTAACAAACAGGGGCAAAAACTTAAAGTGATGCTTGGATGCTGGAGTTTACAAATACATGTCAAGGACTCAACCTTTGGCACAGGTAAGTGAACTACCCAATGCCAAACCTAACAGCTGACCAATTTAACTGTAAAGGCACTTTGGGCTTCATTCACCTGAAGTTATGGCTGAGTAGCCAATATGAAGAGAAATATCTCAGCATAAGGCAATCATTGATCATAACAGTATTTGCTAGGTCATAAAATTCTGATTATACTGCAATAAGTCTGTTCTAAATCAACACTAAGTGTTGGGGTTTAATACTGTTTATGCAGCAAACATACTCACTGAGAATTATGATCTACTTTGTTTACGCTTGTTCTGAATGCTTTTCTCCTCAAATGATTTACAGTTTTATTTTTTCTTCCAAGGCTCAGTTCCTAGAATTCTTAAACTGCTCCAACTCAGCCACTTCCAGATCATCCATCAGTTGTTCCAATAAAGCTGTGGATTTACAATGTCCACTCAGCATTCCTATCACTGACTCATGTTCTCACCAGCAAGCAAGTAACGCTTTCACCCCAAAACTGAGCTCTGCATTATCTGTACAACGCACCTTGCCAGCATGCATGCCAGCACCAACTGGGCATCCAATTTTAACTCCCTCCCATCAGCTACTTCAAGGCTTTTTTGGAGATTCCAACATTTATGCACACCTAGTCATTCAATCATCCAGTCTCCTCGAAATCTCACATCAGCTGGACAATACCAAGAATGCAGGTAATACATCTGCCTGCCCTCCCATTTCCCTCCAGCCTTACACTAAATATCTCCCGCCTTAAGGCAGCCTGGCAAATTCCATTCCTCCCAGAGCCAGGAAGAACTGGGAAATACAATGCACATTCAACCTGAGAGAGACTAAATTAGAGTACTTTAGTTGCATCCATGTTAACACTGGAAAACCATCCATTTTTCCCAATATAGAGCCCAGGCTTTTACAGAAGGCTCTCAGAAGGCTGAGCATTGCTCTGCAGATTTGTGAGTCTCCATGAGAGCAGAAAGACTGCTCTCTGACATCAACAACAAATATAATCTGAAACATTACTACCTTTAAATACCACTGAAAAAGGACTCTGTGGTACTGCTGTCTTGACTGGTTATCACAATGGAGCAGATTGAAAGAGCAACACTTAAATGTCCTTGTGTACATCACATATTCTATAAGGAGACAAAAAAAAAATCAAACAATGCTGATAGAATCACTACTCTTTTTCCTCCAATCTTTTTATGCTGTTTCCTATGAAGTTCTTCATCAATGTGTCCTAAGCATCTTATTGCTTTAAATTCAGGTGTTAGTTTGCCGCAGTGCCACTATCTGTTAGTTTGCTAAAGATATGCTGCAGTTGGAACAGTTGCTTTTAAATTAATTTTTGTAAATCACAATCATTTCTATTGCCTGTATTCTTACGCTTAAATTTTAGATCTAGAGTAAGAGAAAATTAAGATGCATGTTATATTAATATAAGAACTACTTAGGCTTCCACATAGGCTTCATCACTTGAAGATGTGATAGATGGATTTGAGCTATAACTATAAAAGTCCACCGATCACCCAATATTTCAAGAGGGATCCCTCTTAAATCCTCCATGGTTTGAATGATCACAGAATGTTAAGAAATGCCAGGAAATAAAAATAGGAAAGCGTAGATTGGTGCCATTTTAGCACTCCCAGACACGAGCAAGCTATGGTGTTAACATATCCATTCAACTTGCTTAAATGTCTGAATCCCCCTACCATCCTCCCCCAAGCACAGTGTATGGTTAGCCTTTAAATGGACCAGTCTTAGCTTCTCATATACATATCACTTATCTGATCATACAGCTTAAATGTGAATTGCACCACTTTTTCCCAAACAATTCCCTTAAGATTCATGCCATTCACATTACTAATAGGCATACTTATTTTCCTCCTCAGTTTCTTGCTAGTATGTTAGCCCTAGTAGCTTCTAAAAAGTTAACCACAACAATACTCTCCAAATTTAAACCACTCCGAGTTCTGTCAGTATTCAAGTCTTAAAAACAAACAAACAAAAAAGCAAAAAAAAAAGTAGAGGTTTTTCGATTATTTTACTACCTCAATGTGACTAAAAAAGTATCCTACATCATTATGCTATATCCACTTTGTATAAATGCAAATAAGTCCATTAGATAAAAGGCATGTGTGAGTGAAATCAGGCCCA
The DNA here is from genome assembly GCA_013398615.1 of Brachypodius melanocephalos. Lineage (NCBI taxonomy): Eukaryota > Metazoa > Chordata > Aves > Passeriformes > Pycnonotidae > Brachypodius > Brachypodius melanocephalos. Next base: position 16,413,956 of record VZSR01001854.1, on the reverse strand, counting down.
TCAATCACTACATGGCTTACACACGTAGAAATACGCTAGCAATGCACTGCTCAGCCGCTTCAAAACACAGCAAAACAAACTATATCAGCTGCTGAACACACACTGATATCAGGCAAATTCCTGAGTTAAGAAATACACACAGACTCCTTCTGCCTGTAATGCCTCTGAGAACAAATTGTATATCATGGTTAAATAAATCACAGCTCATTACCAAGTCATATAATTCACCTTCATGAGAAACAACAAAAATGTCATGTACCAGTAAGAATAATTCTCTGTGCCTAACATTACCTTTCTTCTTACTTCCAGAGGCTCCCTCTAGTACTTATTCCATACACTCATTACATTCCTAGCAAATGCTTAGATACATCTTAATTCCTGCAGAGTGAGTGCCATCATTCTGAGTGTAAAGGTCAAATTTTGCTCTCACATCAAAGCCATGCCTTGGAAGCCCCAAACTAAACTGAGATTATATGAACAAAACTCAACCAAATAACTTCATATATTGCTAATCAGCCAGTCTGCCAGCTGTGCTGCTGGAGCAAAGTTATCCTGCCAATTATTGAGCAGGTATGTGCTCTTCACATGAAGAACCAAGGCTACTGAAGCCAGAGGATTATGTTCAGATAGCTTCTACTCTACTTACATTGAAGTACATTTTCTCAGGCAGACTATATATGGTCAGGGAGCATTATCTGGCTGATGTACATTTAGTAATGTAGGTCTCCACATAAAGACAAAAAGAGTTTTTGTTAGAAGCACTAACCACTAACCAAAACTAATGAATTTAGGGGCACATTTCATTTCAAGTAAGACTGAACCCAACATCACAGGTTTTTGTGAGGTTAATGCCTGATACAACAGTTTCCACGAAACACTGAACATTGCCCTGCAAGCAGGGGGTGAGAAAGGAATTTGCAACTTCCAGGTGAACTTACAGAAAAAAAAACAATAGCACGAGTCACTGAACTTTTCGTTGTTTCCAGCAAACCCTGCCAAAGCAATCCCAACTGTTTAAGATTGTTTTCTTCTTTATCCAAAACAAGACTTCAGCTTATTAATACACAGAACTTTCAACTATTTATTCTGCTCAAAGCACATGCAGATTTCATTTCTTATAGACCTGATACTGCTTTGGTCTCTGCTGTCATATTCTGAAAACCCATCCACTGTGTTGTAGACCACAGGAGAACTGCACCAATGATAATAATCCAAACAGCATTTGATCTACAAACTCAAGTGGCTGCACACTTTTGGAAAACGCATCCTGCTAACTTCCCACCAGAAAGGACAAAGATAGGTTCCAAGCTAAGCCACACAGCAAAAATTTTACAATAAAGTATTTTATTTACTAAAACAATACTGTTCATTTAAATAATTTACTAGTTGTACAACTAAGATATTACTTCAAAACTCATGTGTAAACCCTGAGTGAGTTGGGAGCTTTCATCTACATGCCCTGTTTTGAAATCTGGTGTGAGATGAATGCTGATGAATAAAATTTGTCACAAGGCATTTTTGCCATGTAGTTTTGCATCAGTGAAGTAATTTTTTCACCCTACACTCATTGACAGTTGTATTAAATCTGATGAATATGACCATTTCCACTACACTGCCAGATTCTAGTTAAACGTGAGTTTTCAGTGGTTCAAGAACTGGAGCTGTCAAATATAATTTAAAACTGCATCCAAATAATGACACAACATCACTACAGTATTTCAAAGATATCCTAAAAGAAAATTACTTAATAACGTACGCTGTCTTTGCACGAGCAAAGTCCCTATGGAAACCCCCACTAATTAATAACTTATATTTTTAAAAGAATTTTTAAGAAGTCTCAGATTTCAGACACTGAATTGAGCTGAAACCCCAGAGACAAAGTGCAGGTTTAATTTAGTGTAAGAGTCTCATCATTTTCATTAAGCATGTGATTTGAGAGAGAACTGACAACTTCCAGACTACAAAGCACTTGACTTCCAAGAACCTACTGTTCTGTCAAGTCTCTTAGTATCACCTAAGAAAGGGACAAGAGCAGAATAGCTTATTTTTCCACATCAGAGCTGCTCAAAATTTTTACTCTTCCTGCCATGCATGTTTCCTCCTTACAGAATCTATTCCAAACAGGAAGCACAATTCATGTGGACAATGTAATTGCTTTATTATTGCAGCCTGCTTACCTTCCAAATCAAACTAATCCAAAAGAAATCAGAGGAAAACAGAAAGCAACTGATTGCATCTCATGAGCCAGAGCATTGAAAACAGTGGGGAAAAAACCACATGGGATAATGATCCAAAGATATTTTTCTAGTACCAGTGCCACAGAATTCATAAGAAGTTTAAAGGAAACTCAGATTAGCATTTGGTAGTTTGTGCTCATGTCTTCTGCTCCCCTTCCTCCCCCACCTTACTCTATGGCAGTGTGTGTATGGTAAAACTTTAGCAAGCACAGATGTATACCCTCTAATAATGGTATGAATGAAAGCTTATTCCTAGGCAACCTGAGTATAGCAATAATAGTCACTACTGGTCTTCTACACGACTTTGACCACAGCAGGACACACCAGGAGCAGCATCTTTAGTTCCATCCTCAAAGAGACTCTCCATTCAACCAATACTGTCCACTGAGGGCCAAATGGGAATTCTTTTGTGGTAGGTGCTTCAGGGAGAACACAGCCTACCCATTCACCATTTTTGGCCAGTACAGTCTGAGCTAAGTTTGAACTGCTGTTTTAAAGACAGAGCTAAAACCACCGAAAATACAGTTGATTTCCCTTTTCTTTCAGTTCATGTTAAACAAGAAAGGTGAACCTTGAACTCTTTATGCTTTAATGTGCAAGATTACTCTGCACATTTGTCTTGCTTGTATCTCCTCTCAGGACGTGGAGAGAATTACTCACAATAATATTCTTTATAAGTGCTGCTGTTTGCAGACTCATTCTCATTTAATATTTAATTGAAAGTTTCTAAAAAGAAGCAGCATGCTGAGTAATTCTCCATTCTCTTATACATATAGGTTTAAGCATTTCAAAGAGTCAACTCTGTAAACTGAACTAGTCTGAACATGAAGCTGCATTTGTTTTTTATTGTACAAACTTCAGGAAAGGCTGAGTAAGTTAAACTTATTTTCCAAGCAGTACATGTGCAATTCCTTTGAAAGTCATAATCAATGGCTGCCTATTAAACACATTTGTGCCAAAAATTCATTATTTGACTAGTATAATAAAAAAATTTACAGGACATGCCATATTAATATATCTTTCACACAATACTTTAACTCAGTGATTCTTCAGCATGAGAATTAAATAACTTTCGAAAAACACTGTCCTTTTTCTTTAAAGCAGTGCTACACCAACACTGCCCAGCAACATGCACATGGCATAATACCCACCTGTTCTGTGTTCTGTTTCAAAGCCCCAACATCAAAATATTTCCATCTTTTCTGTCTGAAACAATTACAACAACAATGTAACAGTGAACCTTCTCGCTCCAAACTCCTTCTCCCAAGTGGGACAGAGGAATTCCAGGCTTCAGTGGGAGGCAATAATGTTTTTGGAGCAAGGCTCTCAGTGGAAGTCTGTCTGAAATGGACCCACTTCTGTGGAGAGTGAGAGAATTTGAAGAAACCAGGCAAATGGTATTTGACCTTTGCTCTTAAAACAAGCAGAAAAAAAACCCGAAAGCCTGAAACTCACTGGGTGGCACACGTAGACCCTTTATGCACAGCTTTGTTTTTCTCCTCCAGTAATGCTTGAACAGTCAGAGAAAGCAACATGCAAGAAAGAAGTTTTATTGCCCAGCTATCTGACACTGCACGCTCCCTGGAGGCTTCCTCTCGGCTTATCTTGCTGTGCATAGTTGGGTCATAATATGTTTCTGTAAAATATTTCACTATACTTGAAAAAAAGCCTTAACAGCAGTCTCAGGGAAAATTACCACGAATAAATGTCAGGCTATTTTTCCTAAAAAGTGGCAGGTATGAAATGAACTTGATTGGCAGTGTTTGAAATACCCCATCACCTGCCAGACTTGCAGTTCTTGAGTCAAACACTGCAAGTACCTCCAAGCACTCTGCAGTTATCCAGCCCCGAGATAATTATCACTCCTAGATTATGTCAGTGCAACCAATAAAAGAAGTTTATCTGAAGCTTCTGTTTACATACAACCCCTAAGGTATTCTCGTTTTGAAGAGGTTGTTCAAAAATGGTGTCAGCACAGCTTCAGCATTAAGAGATACATTTTCAAGCAAGGCTTCTCTGACCTGACCTAATAAAATAACTTATCCACAAATGCAAGCAATATTTGTAGAATCCCTATGCGATCTTAAACCAAGAGCCATTATTTTTCCATACTTCCAAAAGAGAATTGATATTTATTTTAAATACTTAAATGCATCCTCTCTTTTTTTTTTTTCTTTCTTCTTCTCTGCAGGAAAAGCCCATTATTTTCACAGCTGAAAGCAATAATTTCTAAATGGGAAAATATTTCCAAACAAGAAACTTCTGATTATCACCAAGCTGCTCAATTGTTATTTTGTTTGGGTTTTTTTGCTCCCCTCCTCCACAACCATCTGCAAAGAGGGTGGAATTTAAGCACGTGTAAGAACACACATTTACAGGCAATAAGCTCTTCAAAGCATGTATTCCAAAAAGTACTACTAATACATTCTCATTTAGCACAAGTGTGCTTAAGACAGGAAAAATACTTTTCTCCTAGCATTTGAGAGAGGAATGTGAACATCTTTCAAAGTCTTACCTGTTGGATCATTCTTCTTCATAAAAGACACAAATCAGAGGTTCATTTCTGCAAGAACCATCTTTCCCCTAAATGTTCTTAAAGGCTGGAGTCTGCTAACTGAAAGGATTAGTGCTGGTTTTATACAGGTTCTTCTCTGCTGGTCCAAAGGCTGTTCTTACAAGCAACCACCAAGTAGTAACCACACAGCCAAAGATAACCTAGAATAAGCCAAACCTCTTCTCACAATCTTGTGCCTACGTAGATGTAAATACTCTGAATCCCATTCGTATCAGAGCACTGGCAAATGATTCCTGCACTAGGTATTATTGAAATGCTTGAAAACTTGGACAAGATGTATTGGAGGCAAAGGCTTGAAGGATGGAAGCGAATTTGATAGAGCACAGAATGTCATAAAATACAGATCCATGAGTATCATGGGAAAACCAGAATACATGCAGCTGTCCAGAAAATAATCAGGTTACATTAATTACAGTCCTTTTCTCTGCTTGACATTTCACCACAGTACAATGACTACTTTTTCAGCTGCTAGTAGCATTTATACTAGATTTTCCTAAATTGAACAGAATGATAGCAGAGTGAATTAAGTTAAGAGACTATAGAACTGTTGTTTTTCCACCAGATGCCAGAGAAGAACACAACTCCATTTTCACAAAAGACTTTCCCAGCAGATTACAGATGTTTACAGATGCAGCCAGTTAGAAAATCAGAATGGGCTGGGCTGTTACCTCTTCCTTTCTACAAGGAAGAGATGAAAACAGTGAAAATATTCCACCCTCACCCCCAACAAAAAAAAAAAAAAATCATGGCAAGTTGGCGGACTAGGTCTTTGTGTTTAAATCCTAGAGGACATAAATCCCTCAAAAGTGGCAGAATTGACTCTGACTAAAAACATGCAGTAGCAGAAAATGCAGTTTACTACTTTTCTGTCAGCTCAATTTTATGAGTAATATTAACACATATAAGTCGTGCCTGGCTGAAGCCTTTCAGTGTTTTTATCCCTTTTCTCTCGTTGTCAAAAATGGTTATTACACAAGAGTATATATAATTTTACATTAACAGTGGGAAGACTCTAGATTAATATCTATAATACATTCTTTATAATACATATAATTCTTTATCCATATAATACATAAATATAATACTAATATCTACAATACATTTCTTGTCAGATAAGAAGTCCTGTCCTGTAAGTACAGCCTTCACAAAGGAAACTGTCCAAAGAGAGGACAGCCAATAACTCAAGAGTTGCTATTCTGGAGAAAGTCTCTTTTCTCAGCTTTAACCAAAACAAATCCGCCCAGAATGAAATTTCACAAACTGGATTCTTAAGATATCAGCACACATGTCCAGACCATTAACTAGGTTCTTGGCTTCAGTTCTACAGAAAAAAGAGGGCATTTTAAGCTCTACCACTTCTCCTCAATATCTCTAACTACTAGTAAGAAAAGTCTGAAAAATTCTATGATCTAAACAAATCTATGATCCTCCATTCTGAAGTACAACCATTTCAAATTCATACTCATGACAAGTGGCCACAAAGAAAAGAAAGATTCATACTGGATGTGAATTCTCTCTGCAGCTGGCACAAGGACACATCACCACTGGAGAGAGAACATTCTATTTTTCAACATCTGCAGACATTTGGGGTTTCATTGTGGCTAGGAAAGTGTCATGAGTTTATGTAGACTATGCTTAAGTCTACCAGAAGAATTAAGGAAAGAAACAAACAAACAAACAAACAAAAAATCAAGTTATACTGTAGAACTTGGACAATTGAGACAACAGTTCAACCCAGAGGTACCCCATGGAATCCTATAGAACTACCACTTTCAAAAGAATCCAATTAAAGTCATGGTTGTGAGGTAATTCTGTGTTTGTCCTTTCTCTAAGAAACCTGGCTCTACACAGCTTCACAAACACCTGCCCAAAGAAAGATGGATGAAGGAGAGGCAAGCAGCAGGAACACCACAGAGGAAAGACTGGCTCTGATCAAGCACCAGTCTTGACTTTAAAAGTCAAAAAGTAATCTTTGTCCTAGAATGTTAGATCACAGTTAACTGTCTGTTAAAGGTGGCTGTTTCTCAGGGGCAGAGGGAGTTGGGTGATGAAGACTAGCACAGGGATTAAAGCCCCTTTACTTCATAAATTTCCTCAAAGCCTCACAACACAGGATAACGAAAAAGAGCATAAACTTGCAGACTGGAGGCAGAAAAAAACATGGGTGAGTTAGGTATGCACAAGAAATTAAATTCATTTCTGCAGGTATAAGATGGAATGCAGACAAGAACAATAAAGTCTGGAGTTTTAAGGATCCGAAAGGGCACAACTGAGTACAGTAAACATATAAGATTTATGGGAGGGGAAAAACAGAGGCATGAAGACAGAAAAAAAAAAGTTACATTCTAATTCTCAACACCAAGCCTAAATACCTGAAAGCAGGGATGTGCCTGCCAGAGAGAATGGTCAGTGGTGATGTGAATGGCAAGGAGAAGGAAATTCAACGTGTGGAACAACCCAATAGTTTTTACATAGTTACTGTCTTTTCCACTACCCTCGGTGTTCTGTGCAGAGCCCAGCAGAATAAATTTCAGCACATTTACAGGCAGGTTACTAGTCATAGGACACATGCTAACTGGGTTAAGATAAAAGACAGACTCTGGGAGAACTACAAGTAAATCTCCTCCAGTACACTCTATAACAAATTCTCTGTAGGGTTTTGGAGCTCAACGGGAGCAGCTCCATTCTTTTCAGCTTCATATTCCTGACTCCTGAAGGTGATCATCACTCCTTTTCTTTCCCTGCAGTGAAAGTGCATTCCTGCACTCCTTATTAAGCAGGCAAAGAGGTTTACCAGTGGGTACTTAGGTATACCTTTTGTGGCACAATTATAGTTGTACACTTACACTCCAGCAAACAAACACACTTCTGCAGACAAGGCTGCTGACACACAACAGCCCACCCGAGACATAACCATTAAATGGGATACTCCCACACAAGGGCTGACCATCATATCAACTGACCAGGTTTGATTAAACCTATGACAGCAATTCCATACTTTACACTGAGCCAAGAGACCTGTACCTATCATAGAATCATAGAATATGCTGAGTTGGAAGAGATCATCAAAATCATTGAATTTAATTCCCGGCCCTGCATAGGATACCCAAATAATCAGACCATGTGGCTGACAATATTGTCCAAATGCTTCTTGAACTCTGTGAACCATGCCAGGCTTACTGCTGTGACCATTTTCCTGGGAGCCTGTTCCAGTGCTCAATCACCCTCTGAGTAAAAAAATCTTTTCCTGATACCAAACCTAAGCCTCGCCTGACTCAGTTTCAGATCATTTCCTTGAGTCCCCTCACTGATGACCACAGAGAAGAGATCAGTGTTTCCCCCTCCTCTTCCCTTCATGAGGACATTGAAGACCACAGTGAGGTCTCCCCTCAGTCTCTTTTTCTCCAGGCTGAACACACCAATTGAACTCAGCTGCTCCTCATGCTGCTTCCTCACCAGATCTTCCACCATCCTCATGGCTCTCATTTGGATGCTCTCTAATGCCTTTATACCCTTCTCACATTGT
>VZSR01001854.1:16350594-16405518 GCA_013398615.1 Brachypodius melanocephalos | reverse complement strand
ATTTTCTCAAGAAGGACAAGTCTTCCAGCTGTAAATGAGGCCCTGACCTTACTATTTACTACTTACTCACTACCAGTGGGACCTCCTCCAAACCAGAAAATTAGTAAAGGGCACAATTGTTTTAAAAGACTACACACAGGTATGTGTGTACACACACCACACCCCCTCTACTCCCTCCTTCTCAAACAAAACCATCTTCAGTTCATTTCTTCAGATATTGCAGGCATTAAAACATGAGTACACAGGAACATCAAAGTTAGGATACAAGTCAATGCTGGAAAATATTTTTAAATGAGAGCAACACAGCTAAACATCTCTGGTCAGGTTTTATTATAGTGATTCAGAAGTACTGCTTCAGTCAATATGTTTGTCTGTCCAAACAACATGGACCTATTCAAGGTTCCAATGGTGAAAAGTCTTTCAGATTTTTTTATCTTTTTCAGATACAGAAAGGTAGCAAGGGAAGCATGAAGCACTCCTCTTCTTGGTGGAGAAAGAGAGGCTCTCATTTTTTTCTTAGGGGTTAAACAGGAGTGATGAGTTAGTGCTACCCATGCTCTTAATACACTTCATTACTTGATTAATATGAAATGTCAAGTATGTGGTATTGCTCGCAAAGAATTTTAATGTGCACAGTGAAGAAGTTTGCTATGTTCAGTGCAAAAGCTTTCATCTCTAATGCCAAATACATCAACAAACAAGAAAAATTTACAAAAAAAGGTGCAGAAGACTAAGTCCTAATGCTATGTATTTATGTCACATTATTGTAACGGGGCAATCATATTTTCCTGTGTCCCAATAAAATTTACATTTAAGCCTTCATAATAAGAGTTTACAAACACTTCTTTTGTCTGACATAAATTCACATTTGCATTTTGCAGGTTACTTAATATAAGCGTAAAAATATTAAGACATTTTTGTGTTTACCAGAAACATCTAATTGTTTTTGTCTACATAAGTAACGAGCATCATCTAAAGGGAAGTCAGTATCACCTAAAGCATCACTGCAGTAGAGTAACTCTGAACTTGCTGAACTAGCAATCCTGTGTACTGATATTTGTGTTGACAGGGATTAGTCACAGCAATATTTTTAAGACATCAGTTTACAGCTGAAAAAGCAGCCCCAAAACATGTGACAAAATGCCTGCAAAGGTGCAAAGAGTAAGGTAAATTCACTAGAACAGGATAAATCATGCTTTAGAATTTGGTAAGGCAAATAAGGTAATCTCAACAGACAGGAGCACCTTTTCTGCAAATGACCACCCATCTTAACATTGACCAATCTTAACATTACCAAAGTAATTTCTTCTGCATTTCTCTACTATGATTGAGATTGAATCATATGTTTATGAAAACTCTGCACCAGTGTTAAGAAAGTGCTGGCATGGCTTATAACCTTAACTAATTACCCATGCTGCAAGAATCAGCTCTGATATTAATGACTGCATTTCCATTTCATGTAGGCAAAGATCAGAAAAACTGCTTATAGACACAACTAAGAAGATACAAAATCTTTTTACTTTACAGTGAGAGGTCATCTTTAGATGCTACACCATGAACAAACAGAGGAAAACCAGTTTCTACCATAGTATGACTGCATTTCTCTTAACAGCCAGCCCTGAAGATCAAAATGCAGAAAGCTAACTCACAGCAACAGAATATTTGAAGCACAGGTGTCAAGCTTTGAATTGCTTAGCAATTTTGTGATTTGCAGGGTGGAGGGCAGGAATTAAGGCAAGAAGATTTTAATCATAGTTCAGGAATTGCATTTTGTGCAATTTTTTGCACCTTTACGTACTCCCAAATTTGGACAAGGCAACAGTTTTTAGCAGCTACTTCGTTAGTCTCAAGTCTGATCTCACCCTACCTAAGGTCCCTAAGTTGACAAAAGAAAGAAACTACTGCAGAGTAATTAACATTGGAGAAAAAGTTTTCACATTCCAGCTAGGAAGTGAGAGACCAGAAAAAGAACACAGCAGATCAAACTCATGGAGGCACCCTCAACATAGCAAGAAGTCACTTAGTGTAACACACTGTGACTGTGTGGCCATCCTTTTCAAGGTACTTGTGAAGCACTGGAACAGGTTGCCCAGGAAAGTGGTGGAGTCATCATCCCTGGAGGTATTTTAGGAGTCTTAAAAGACTTAGTGCCTAGAGATACAGTTTAGTTGAAGACTTGGTAGTGCTGAGTTATAAATGGTTGGACTCAATGATTTTAAATGTCTTTTTCACACTAAACAATTCTATGATTTAAAGGCAAAATTAATAGTGGAATTTTCCCACCACAACTTAATGACTGGGCAGGGAAAGGGGATGGACTCCAAAACCCAACAACAAAGGCACAGTTGTGCATTCCTCTCCCTAAGCCAATATGTTGCTTGAAGTGAATGCATCCTCATTTAAGGTCTGCAAACAAAAGGCCCCATACAGGACACACAGTGAGATTTTCAGCTAACATACATCAACAGTGCACATACAGATGCTGGCAGGGTTAATCTCATCATATACAGCCATGGGATCCTAGATCTGCTTTGGCAGTATCTTCAACTTTGGATGTCTGTTGCAACCACTTTTGTTTTCTGTTTCAGTTTACAAGAATAAATTTCCTCAATGGGTAGCTAGGTGATCATGTGCAAAAGCCAGTAATTAAACTCAGTCACCAATAAGTCTTCAGTATTAGCACAAACACTACAGTGTTATCCAAATTTTTAATCTTTTTCTGCTTCTGAACTACCAAGAAAATTCAATTACTTTGAAAATTTAACCTATTAAATGCTCCTTTGACAGTGAGTGCACTGTATTCAATCATAATTCTTTTCTTGGTCAAAACCAGAATTCTATTTGGAGCCTATGCAAAAGGGCTTTTTCACATTTAATAATTACTTAAACAATTTTGTGTCTCTGGACTTAATTTTAAGTTTTGAAACCTCAAATATTTACCGAGTACATAATATGGAGAGGAAAGCTTCTTTTGCCTTTCACTAAAGAAAATACATTCCAAATTCAATTCTACATCTGTACCATAAACCTGATGTAAGCATATTTAGACACCAATAAAGCTGTTACAGTGCAACAGTTCCTCACTGTATCACAATACTAATGAATAACACATTATCTTCAGTGCAGAAAAAAGAATTTGTTGTTTTCCTTGAGAGATTTTAGCAATACTTTCTCACAAAGTGATTTTATATTAATTACAATTGCACAGAATATCAAAACTTTGCCTGTATGGACTCTCTCAGTTACTCTCTTAAACTGAGGGTTTTTACCTAGCAGTTTGAAACTGTTGCTTATTGACCCTTGAGTAAAAATACATAAAAAAGGAAGTTTTAAACTATTTGGGGTTTATTGAGCAAATACCATTCAAGTCAAATTAATAGACAATGTAACATCATATTCAAGATCTCTGCATTTATTTTTTGTACTTGCTAAAATAACACTATTATTTGAAACATTTAGATATCATGGAGAGTGACTTTGAAAAGAAACAAAAATAATATCTTAAGATATCCACAAGTTTATAGTTAACTATCCATTCTATTACACCGGTATCCCACAATTCTTGAGTTGCTTCCCAATTTAATGAAAAGAAAATAACTGGCATTAATAATTTAAGTTTGCTTCTTAGACATTGTCAGGGATGTGTTCATTCTTAAGAGCTGTTTGTGAACTAACTGAAGTGGCAGTAATATTACCATAATGCAATTAAAACAAATTAAGGTGTCTTACTTTTGCCTAATTAGGAGTAATAGACAATCTCAACATTTAGTTTAAGTCCAAGTCATACAGCGCTATCCAAATTAGTCTCCCCTTCTTCTGCCTTTGACTGAATCCTTTCAAAGAAACATCTGGCCTCAGATTTTAAGAAGAACAGCTAAATCTTCACAATCAACTTTACACTTCACTTTTCAGAAAGAAAATCCTATACCCTGTCTTCCACTTCCCTCTCTTCCTCCACTGGAATCTTCACAAGGAATGACACTAGGCACCCAAAAATGCGGCTGTTCCCCTTCCTCCACTCCCAAAACTCTGCTTGGCATGTTTGCTGATTAGACATTTGCTCATAACCCTCTTGTTAAGAACATTTAAACTATCAGCTTCCACCCCTTCCAGGGCTGGAAGCTAGGGAACAGTAAAGTGAGGAAAGTCCACAAGTATGAAGCTTTACTGGACTGACCACTGGAGCTTAAAGCTGACAAATTTACCTTCCTGAGTAAAATGGTAATATACAGGTAGGGAAAGACCTCAAAGGTTATAAGACAGAATACTGGAATTAAAGGAAAGCATCTCATATCCACCTCTGTGTCCTTAGGCAGCTTACTGGAAAAGCCTAGGTCCTCTCCAATTATCTAAAGGAACAATTATAAGGATAAATGTTGCTCAGTTTTAGAGATCTCATTATGAGTGGGCAAAGAACCAAAATGTAACATGTTCAGGTAATACGTAAAAATAATTCGCATTCTCTCTTGAAAGATGTAATGTTTTCCAAACTAGCTTGTATTCACAGAACTCTAAAAGCAGGCATCCACATTCTGCATGGAACAGTGCTGTTGCTGATGCTTAAACTCTTGTTAAATCTCTCCCATTTTATAGCTAATCACATTTATATAGCAGGCATGAAGCACTCTACAAGGCCCTTGCTGAGCTGTTCTTGTAAATCAAAACCTTATTCCATCTTTTCTGCTTGCTGGCAGCAGCGCAAGGTTACTTTTACCATTTATGGTTATAAAACACATCCAACTTTTTCCCCCCTTCAGTTGCTGCCTTTTTTCCACTATTCTTTCCCTCTCTCTCACTCCAAGAAAGATATTCCAAGCTTCAGAACTCATCTATAACCTTTTTCTTGTCTCCCAGGACACTTACAACCTCATGAAAATATCTGATGAGTAGACAGTGAAACGTTAATACAGTATTTAGGTCAAGAGCCTCCTTCCGACCTCAAGTCACACGAAATAAACAAAAACCACACAAGAACAGCAGGAGCTCAGAAGCTCTTTATGATAAGTTATCACTTTATGGCCCATAATTGTATCAGCTCACAAAATAAGGCCCAGATCAGACTGGGGGTGCTCAGAATGATACTTTGATATAAACATTCAGTTCAACATGTGAGCAAAAAGAATGAAGAAATACAGTTAAATCTTACTATTTGACGCACCTATAAGCAGCCACCACGTTCTGCAATACAGCAAGCTTAATGAGGGAAGAAAATTCCTAGATTTAGACACGCTGTCCAATTACATCCACCCCTCCTGGCACACAGGGTATTAAACTGAAACAGCTTCTATTTATGATGACCACAGACTGAAACACCAGATTCAGTTTCTTGTCAGGTCTGGTTCCATTTTTCCCTCCTCCAACTAGGAGCTGGAGCATCCTGCCACAGAAACAGGACCCTCTGCCCTTTCGCACACCTCCGCAGGGCACATTATCAACACAGCTCTGTAAGAAGCTATGCTGCATGGAAGAGCAATGATGTACACTGGAAACTCCTGAATTTTGAGCTAGAAAGGACTCCAGCCCACACTGCATATGGGAGCAGTCAGCACACATGAAAATCATTACAGGGATGTTATTACAGGAGAACACATGTCCAGTTACAAACACAAAGCAACTCTGCTGCTTAGAAATGAAGTTTTTCCAATGGACGCGAAATCTACAGTGCTTCAGAAAGATATAGATACATTTAGGGACTAAATCAGATTTATCTGAACATCAAAAACAGCCTCTGTTTGGTCTCAAATCATCCTTTAAGAGTGTCAGTCTATTGTTTAAAATTCGATGTTCCAAACAAATTTAAGCATAGCACATTCTCACGTATAATTCCTACAGTCATCTTAGACTGGGATTTGTCACCACAGAGAAGCCAGAACTGAAAAACTACTGACCTTTAAACTCAGTATTTTCTGAATCTTATAGGTGAAATGAACAAGCTACAGAAATGGTGATATACAAGTGTACAGAAAAAGGCTTCCTAAGGAGATTATTCCAACATTGACTGGGTGACTCATGACAAGCTGGTTTCTGAGCCCACATCACTCCTTTCTTTTTGTTCTGTTCTGCCTCAAGAAAGCTGCAAGCAATCAGTAAAAATGATGCAACTACCTGCTTATCAAGGGGGTTTGGTTCTTCTGATTTCTGGAAGCGTGCCTTAAATAATGCTGTTCACTTAAAAGATGTTTGATTTTGTGCATAATTTATTGTACATATTCTATGCAGATGTGAGCATAAACTGTTGTTACAATTTTCCACCTGGATATTCACAGTGACTGCACTGATTAATGGCTCCATAACCATTACATCATTCTTGACTTCATCCCTTGTAGTTAAGCATATTTCATGAACAATGGAACAGAGGGTAATCAAAGGAAATCAATTTTCAAGGTCCTAAGTTCCTGACACACAGACCACCTGCATGAGCTGCTCAAAATATCTTTGCAACCTGAACTCAAGGGTAGGATGAAGCAACCGAAGCATTGAGTAAGAGCTGGGTGGTGGACACTGGGGAAATGGAAGTACACAAAAAGAGAAAGGGAGAGAGAGGAGCCATGCAAAACCATGCTCTGCCTACAGAAGTAGCCTCCCCTTCCCCTGAGCCCAGCAGAACAAGGCACCAAGAAGCGGGGCTTCCTTTCACCCAGAGAGGAAGTCCCTGGGGAAGAGCTGCAAAGAACAATGCCAATGAAGGTACCCTCATGCTTTTATTCTCTTTTTCATGTCCTCACCCACACAGAGATCCTCACAGCTGCTACCTTTACCTTCCTGCCAGACAGAAAAGGTAGAATATCTGCTGAATCACAAGAACTCTAGAAACTACATTGCCTGCAAGTACTTTCTGACAAGAAACTTCAACAGAGCCATCCTCTCTCATACTTAACATAATTAACTACAGACAAATGCCTTTGAGAGCTCATCAACAAAGGCAGAGAAGAAACTTGCTATAACCTTTCAGCTCCATAGTTCCCCTATCCCAAATCAAACATGAGTTGTTTATTCTTCCAAAAGAAGGTCAGATTACAATTTCATGGTAAGATGAATAAATAACTGGAGTAACACTATTAAGTCAATGGAGATCCCCTGGATTTGCACAAAAAGTCCGGCTCATTGTATTCCAAATTGCTAAAAATGTGGTTGACATCATAACACAGTAGCTGAAAGATTTGAAGAAAACTACTTGCATGCATTCTTCTGAGCAAAAAGAGCAGAAAGTTACATTCAAATCCTACTGTCAACATAGCAAGGGTCAACATTAATATTTTCTACTCATGTAATGAATTGTCAGATCTCAGCTACACTGCTGTCCTATTATCTCTTGGGAGGAAGGATAAATTGGTTAATATAGTTCTTTCCAAAAAAAGCCTTCAAAAGCAGAAACATCTGGTATGTTCATTAGTCACTATTTGGCCTGAGTTCAGAAGTAAGGCAAACTACAAACCCCATTCCCTTTCTCTTACCTAGAGAGGTCACAGTAAATGGGAGCCTAGGTTTACGGAAATCATCACTAACTGGAAGGAAGATGGCTGTGAAGCTCACAGATATACTTTGTTTCCTGCTCTCAGCACCAAAAAAAAAAAAAAAAAAAGAGCATTCACACACAGTATCATCTAATGGCCATCGGAAGTCATATGACTTACAGGAGACACAGAGATTCAGGTAGTCAAAATATTTTTAAATGTGGCATTAAAGAAACCCAGAATATACATATGTATTTTGGGGTTTTTCTTTATTTAAAGTATGCTAGGAGTTAGCTCAAAAATCTAAGCCTACAGCCACATGAAAATTGGAAAGAGTTGCAGAAATTATGCAGCGTGAATTAGTCTGAAACAAAGCCAAGAGCTGAATCCAGATGCCAGAAGGCTGCATTTAACTCTTCTGGTCAGTTGCCTGTGCAACTGGACTGAGCAATATTGGAACCACACCCTTGTTTTTACATTTAAGAATATGTATGGTTCAACCCTAATTCAAGCCTGTCGGTGTTGGAAAATAAACATCAGAGCCTTATCAGTCCTTCTCCCAGGCTGGGCTATACTAAACAGCAGCCATTTACAAGACAAAATACTGGTTTTTAACTCATCATTCAAGAGAGAGATAAAAATAACATGCATGAGGCCCACTGTCCAAAGAGGGCTGTGTGATGAGATTATTAATGGGATAGTTTAATCATAGCAAAATCCACAATAGGAGTTTGCTGTTGTGATGCTCAGTACTCTTATACCAGGAGTCTAGACACCCCCTACCAAAGTCCCTAAAAATGCAGGCCAACTTTCCGCATTCACACAAAGTGTTTTCATACCTGATTTAAGGTAAAACTTAAGGTTAAACATAGGACACCCAACAATGTCATAACTACATAGCCCTTAGATCATCACTTCACCTCCCACCAGCCTCGGGCAGCTGAAGAGCTTTTACATGCAACCTGCCTCAAAGCTGTCTTGACATGTCAGAAAGACAGGCAAATGCCACTCTATCCAAAACATGCTGAGAGCACTACACCTGAAATACTGTTACCATGGTTAGGGTGACCACAGAAAAACAGCAGGTCTTTGAACAAGCATTGTCTGGCCTTAGTATCAATGGAGGAAGAAAAGGTCCAAAGAGAAGATTTTTCAGAATTCATAAACATGACAAAGGCAAGCGAAAGTTTTACAAACTTGCCTAATTATATAATGCTTGGGTTGAAAACCACGACTACTGTTTCAACTTAGATCATACACCACTTTTAAATTTATTTAAAAGAAATTCAACCTAAAATAAAACTTTAGACTGTAGTCTTGCAATGAAACTTGTTTGTTTCAACAATTATTGACCACCTTCTGATCCACTACAGACACCTCTGCTATTCAAGCAAGCAAAGAATTAAAAACCAGCAGTGGAGGGAGGAGGTTACCACTGGAATGAGGGATTACCACTGGGTTTCAAAGGCATTTACAAACAGAAGGGACTAGCTATGTACCTGGGAGAGCTCCTACCCTGTCCCACCCTTCCTGACCAAGCAAGGTCTTTCACCACTCAGACTTTTATTCTCCCCCTTCAAATACCTGTCAGGCTTCCTTTTCATTCTTACAGATGGCTGTAAGAGACAAGCACATCCTCATCCAGTGTCTGCTAACTTTTTAGCATTTGGAGGTTAGGGATGTGACTGTGGAAAGGGTGAGATTTTTGTGTTGTTTTTTTTTCCTTCTTTACAGGTTGCTCATCCTAGCTTATTTTCTCCACTTTCTCAGTCCAAACCACAGCATCTGTGCAAGCAATAGAGGGATGGCACCAGGAAACTAGGAAACAGTTTCTTGATCAGCTCTAGTACTCCTGCAGATGATCCTAGGTTGTGCTCATGGTGACACCCAAGATTTTAAAGACACAACTCCCATTAAACACAAGTTACAGGGTTTACAACCCAACATAATTTGGATCAGGCACTGCAAGTGTACAGGATTCTGACAAAAATTAGCCTAACTCAAACCAAGGACTCTGTATTCCACAGCTAGAGAAACAAACAACAGAAGTTCAGTGAAAATTTTAGTATGACTACAAAATATTTTTTTCAATCTTTACAGAAACAGTTAATATGCTGCAATGAAAAAGGCTAAAAAAAAAAGTTAAATATCAACAGGACATGCTACAGACACACCAAGAAGTGAGATAATTAAACTTCTGTGATTCTTTTGTACAGGTATTGTGCAGGCTATCTTCATAGTTGAGCAGCTTTAACACGCATTTAAGAGCACTGCTTCAGACTGTAAGAAACTCATCTGTTCATCTTAAAAGGTCCAAAATTATATTTTATACTATTATAAGATCACCACATATTTAAAGGGGGAGAGGGGGGTGGGATGAACAGCACAATGTCATTTCATACCTGAATTATTTCAAAAAATGTAGCTTTTTCCATTAAAAAATGAAGTTTAATTTCACTTCATTGCTTTCCATATCTAGCCACTTCTTGGTTTCTAGTGGCCCTAGCAATTTCAAAACTAGATAACAGCTATACTTTTCAGGCAGTAATCTTACTAAAGTTGTTAAATATTTCTCAAGACTGAAAAATGGAAGGACATCTCCTTATGGTTTTCATTCTCTCTTTTTTCTTCAAAATAAGCTTGTTCTGTTTACCTTCAGGGATCTTTAATATTTACTATGCACAATATGCATTACTGACCAATTTCACTTCCAGGAAACAAAATTTTCAGCTTTTGTTGTTGCCATTTGTTTCTATTCTTCCTGGCAAACACGCTGTTACTTGCCTACAACATCAATGTGCACCCAAAAGGGAGAAACCATACTTGAAAAATATCCCAAGCCTACAGTCTTAGTAGTTCACTGAGGAAACATCATTCAGCGCCTAGAATATGGAAGTTAATTCTAACTCTATCAAACTTCACAGCGAGGTTAACATCCCGAGACATACACTATTTTAGTGAGAGCCTATAAACTTTGATACAGCAACTAAGCACATTTTATTAACTGAGGCGGAGACTCTAACAAGGTACCTCCTGACCTTCACATCTACAATAAATAGTGATCCCTTTTATATATAGTTATTTGCTCTAGCAAAATAGTTTATTCATTTACTATGGATCACACTTTCAACAAAATCCCTGAACAAGTTTCCATATGCTTCACCTTCTTCCTACATACAGGAGAACGTCTAAGCTCTGTTTTATCTCAAGTTCCCACAAAGAGTATTCTACATGTTTCCCCATGTGCCCTTTTGCTAGATTTTCCTATCATTTTAATGCCTAGAAAAGTTGACCCTACAACAGAACAGGTAGATTAAAAGAAGGCTTTCTGAAGGCACTTTACAAAACCTTGTGGACATTTCCAAAAAGCTACCATGGCAGTTGCATCATCAGAGATGTTTTTCCAGCCTGTGAGGCAATTCAAATCCTGATTGTCTTTAGACTACTATTCCCTAAAGCAAAAAACTCAGTATTTTGTAATAAAACTGGAAAGATTTTAATCTTTTGCATCAGCAGGCACAGTCTGTCCGCAGTGTGAATACACTCAACTCCTAAATGACAGTCTATTTCCAATCGACAGATTAAAACTGGCACTAGGAAAAATACTTGTCTGTGGACAAGTCCAGCATGAGAGCAGACAAGGGATAGAGTCTGCAAAAGGTCATAAATAGTTCCTTTTCATTTTTAGTTCTTCTATTTTACAGCAGTGTCAGCTGTTAGTTACAAGTGTACGTACAAGACGTAAGTATCAGTCCTGCTAATATCTAAGCCAATCTTTCTTTCCTTCATGACTCAGCAGAGGCACCAGAACTTAGTACAGGCTAGTTCAATGCTCATAGTAAAATCTGATCTATTATTAAAAGCTAATTCTCTCACCCACACCAAGCATGGACAAGATCTTAATCCTTTCTCTTTGCAGTAATTTTGTTCTGTATTCCAAGACACAATTATGTCCTCATCCTTTCCCAACTTTATACTAGGTCAAGGAAATAAAGATATTGCAGTGATTTCCTTTACAGGTCAGGTTTTCTGAGCACAGATTCAATCTTGTATTGCCTTGAAATTAGTCAAATCATTACACTTGTAATGAAATACATTCATAAATGTTCAAAACAGCTACCAAGAAGCTTCTTAAAGATAAACACAGCTTAAAATACAAAGTCCTTGAAATTTGATCTAGTAAGGAGCTCATATATTGTACTTTAATGCTTTGCAAACAGAAGGAAGGCATTTAAAATGCCAATGTGAAAGAACTCTGAAATAACTTCATTTATATGAAATTGCCTTTTTTAAGACACTGTAGTACATTTTGCCACCTCTAAACAAAATAGCAGCTTATACTTTAAATACCATAAGTTTTGTGGTGTCAGCCAGGATGGCTGGGATGAGCTGGGTCCCTTCTTGCTTACCAGGGTGACTAAAATGCCACCTAAGAGCTGCAGGACATGGACTTCATGGGTTACAAAGGCACTTGCCTCTTGTGATACCCGACAGACTACATACATCTGAGAACGGAAATACCTTTAAAAAGCCCCACGGTGTTAGAAAGTGCAGCACCAGACAAACGAAGCTATTTCACTCAAGTTTGTTTTGGCAGGTTTTCAACTCTCTAGTCTATCCTTGCCTTGTATGCACACCCAAGACTTGGAACAATTCCATTTATCAAGTCTACCTAGATGTAGCATTAAGTTGGCCTCTAAAATAAGACAGGGACAAAGGGAAAAGTAACAGAATTCAATACTGTTAACAATTTTCTCACTATAGTTTTATGTATGCAGGACAAAAAATGTAAGGTAGACAGGGGGGAAAAAACCATATGAAATCTGAAGATACAAGAGACTACTTTTCAAGCCATGATACTTGGCATAACTCAATGTTAGCCAAATATGAAAACTTTCTGTGTTGACAAAACTCATCATAGTATCCCAGAATAATTTTCAATTAAGCTAGAAAAGGAATATATACTTATTTGCATAGTCTAAATCAGACAGTTGCTAGTGCTTCATGTAAGACTGATGAGCTTCCAGTTATGCACACTATATTTTTATATCTTAATACAATGGCTAAAATTACACACATATCATATATCCAGCCTACATCTGCTAAAGGAAATATAAAATTTCTCTGTGTTTCAAGTAAAAACTACACTTGACTTTACGCTGTCTTTCAAGGGAAGCTACTTTTTTACAATACCAATACTCGCATTAGATACTACCAGGAAAAAGTTACTAAATATATACACACAGGTATCTACTTACATAAGAAAAACTTTGCAATTGCTGAACTTCTAAAGCAACTTTAAGAAAAATGAAAAAAATTTGGCTA
The DNA here is from genome assembly GCA_013398615.1 of Brachypodius melanocephalos. Taxonomy (NCBI): domain Eukaryota; kingdom Metazoa; phylum Chordata; class Aves; order Passeriformes; family Pycnonotidae; genus Brachypodius; species Brachypodius melanocephalos. The sequence goes on along the minus strand of VZSR01001854.1, from coordinate 16,392,739 downwards.
TCTATATAGCCACTATCATGCATTGAACTTGCAAAACGAAAGCAACATCCTTACTCTATTTTGGAATTTAACTTGGACAAAATTCAGCTTCCATTTTATTCTCAGGTGTTTCAGTAAACCATAACCAAGTTACAATCAGGTTTAATTAAGAAAAAAAAAAAACTCCCTAAATTCACACAAATCCTTTTTACTAGGGCCTGCATTTCGCTTCTAAAATCTGGTTTAGTTTAGCAGACACTTATACCTACCAAATGGCAAAAGCAAGAATAAAAAAGCAATGAGAAAACATTGCCACTGGAATGACATCTAATATCTTAAAAACTGTCTCCACTAATAAATATATCTTGCAATAATATCAATGGTGCAATTTACAAAGCTTTAAGGAAGAAATTGTATACTTATGATCATGAAATTCCCAAAGCAACTTTGTGGAGCATTTTTAAGTACTACTGCAAGATACATGCCGTCCTTCCTGCTGTATTTTCTGTGTGTTAGATAGCTATCAAATAGAGCACGTGCCCTAAGTCTTGTGCTCCAAGCTTTTGAAGACTAATACAATTTAAGTCAGAGCCTTAACTTGATTCCGAATATCAAACTGATGGATATTTGTTTATTCAAATAATAAGTAAGTTTTTTACATATAGAACAAACCAAAGTATAGACAAATGAGTCATTAATAACACAACTTAAAATACACCATTTAAACAAACAAGAAAAACCCTCACCATTTTACATCTTGTAACAGTTTGCTTTCATGGCAGGCAGCCATCCTGCATCATTCGTGGGTGAGGAAATGGACTGAAATGATAAATGACAGGAGTGGTTTCTAAGACTTACAAGTTCCTTGATTCTGCCCAGAACAGTGCCTTTTTCAGTGGAGAGGTCATTACATCAGAAGTTTCTACCTGAGGGTTCAGAACTTTTACTATCAATATAAAAAAAAAAAAAAAAACCTATTGTGAGTAAGCTTAAGTTCATGACTAGATTCTGTACTTCATGGAAAGGCTTCAAGATCTGCAGATCAACGAGTTGACATTCACAGTACATTGCTTCAGCTCTGTTAACCACTTTGGCAAGGAGTCAGTCCTTGTGCAGTCATCAAGAAGTACAGACAATAATTCTTACCCTTTCCCTTCTAGGTCCACACTATGTGCCTGATTAATGACTGACAAGTTTCTCCAGTAACATAAATCGACATATTTAGCAGGGAAGCCATGGAAAATTATTTGCCTATCAGTAGAAATTAAACATAGGATTTGTACAAAGATTAGCCTTATGAAAGATGGGGCAGATAACTTGCAGCAAAACAACACACCACTAACTTCCCACCACAAGAGGCCTTCCACAAAAGCTTTACTATCTCCACAAGTCTCATCTTGGACAACAGTGAGTAGTAGCAAAGACTCAGTAACACACAGTATTGCAATACTCCAAGCAGATGGTTTTCTTCCCTGTGTTATCAGGATAAACAGAGCACATTTTCAACACCTGAACTCGTCTACTTCTGGTGCAGCCAAAATTTCTCACCCCGAACAAGTCAAAATTAAGATACACAGCTCCAGCTTTACTTCACAAAACAATTTAAACAGACACTTGAATTATCCAAGACAAAAGTTTAACTGCTCTAAATATTTTATTAAGCTTCAGAGCAAAGGAGAAGATAGACCAAGATGATCACCGATGGCATTCTATATTTATAATGGAAACCCTTTTATGCTAGTAGAAAACAAACAGACAAGGTTTTATTTCCTTCTTCCCATGCACAACATTTGGTGAAGAATAGTTATGATTGTTACTCCAGCAATCAAGACCATTTTTCTACTTGTGGAAGTTAATTAATTTATCACTGCCATTTCTCACTAAGGAATTTCTTTCTGAATAACTGTACAATATGGGATATTATTTCACTTCAGGTGAGACTATCAAAATACAAAGCCTATGGCTCCAGAGAAAAAAAAAGAAAAACAAACAAAAAAACAAAACAAAAAAACCAACCCAAATGGAAAACCCAAAACATGGAAAAGGAAAAAAAACCCACCACTTTTTTTTTTTTTTTTTTGGATAGCATAGCATAGAAAAGGCATTCAAGTCTACTTCGCAATTGCACAAAGTTCTGCCAAGCAATTCCATTTCATTTTCATCTCCTGCAGGCAGTACACCTTTTATCCATGTTTTCCCTTTGAAAATGGACTAGGGACAGCCAGTATGTGGGGATGTTTTTGAGAAAGCCATCAGCCACTACTTTACACCTCCAACCCTCACATCACCTGAGAGAGGTGGCATCGAAGCCTTCAAGATTACTGATGATTTATCCTGCTGGCCAGCTGAAACCCAGCAGTACAACAGAAATGAGCATTGTCCTAAAACAGTCCTCTCAGCTGAGGTCTAGAGACAGTGGTTCTCCAAACCCAACCTTCACACTGTCCAAAACTGAAGACTCCAGAGCTCTGCTTGGCCTCAGCAAAGAATTTTTGACTACATTAAATGAAGCACATGCACAACCGTGAGGGCTCCAGAGAAATTAGTGACTTGTTTGCCTTTAGCCCTATGCATGCAAACTGCCATGAATGCCCTATGGTTCTACAGCCAACTATGGCTTAGCAAAGTCATTTGTCTAGCTATCATGAAAAAAATTAAGGTCTTCACACTAAGGAACTCCAGCCCAGACAAGTGATGCAACAGAATAGGGCTGTGAATACCAAGCGGCTTCTGCCTCCCACACGACCAACAGTCCCTCTCACCCTCAACATGTAAACCTCAGTGCAGCCGTGCTTTATACATCCTTGGAGAGGATTAATTTAACCTTGATTTCCTCTCTGTGTTTGCTTTGGAAGTCTGCAGCTTGAGCAGTATATATATGACCAAAGTTTGGCAGCAAGAAGCCCGTAACTATGATGTATATCATTTCAGCCTGGCGAGCATATTTAGAAAAATAAGCTGGCAGTGAGGACAGCTTCATCTCACATTCAGAAAGTGGAAGACTGGTGTAGGAATAAGGAAAGGCAAGACATTTCCAGGAGGTAAATTTAAGATGGATGGAGTCTGATATCATCCACGTGACTGAGTGAACACAGTTCTCAGTAGAATAAGCTTTGATCATGACAGAGGAGGTGGCAGGCATACATACACATCTTTAAAGGCCTTTCCATCATCCAACAGATTTCTAGTGGGTTGGTTACTGGTACGTTCCCAAAGCTTTCCAGAGCAGTGATAAAACCAGGGCCATGCAGAGAGGCAATATTGCCATAGGATAGCACACAGAAAACCAAGAATTTTGCTGGTCCAGTTAGCCAAGTTTGAGCATAATGCTAGACTGATAAAAATAGTAAGTATTTTTTATAATATTTTCTATAATACTTTCCAATGAAAGGAATAGTAATGAACTCTTTATTGTACCATTTCCAATTTACGTGTCAGTTAAACATTAAAAATTTCAGTCTCAACTTTTATTCCAACAGCTGTCCATCACAAAAGTTAAAGGCATGTATAAGATGCTATTCTAGATACATAATATTCTATTCCATGTAATCATAAAATCATGCTTCTATGATAATACCTCCCAGCCTATAACACATTCTATGTGCAATGGAAAACAAAATGGAAATTTGGTTGCATTCCAACTAAATACAAGGACTTCCTTTTTAGCTTATTCGTGCTGTTTCTATATAGCTGAAATGCATTTGCTCAGCTGAGTTCCCTGGTACCTCCCTGCAGTCATAAGCTCCAATTTAGGAGTGAAGAAGGCATTATTGCCTGGAGCAAAATAATTCATCCATCCTGACACAGACCTTGTTTCAGGGATTTTCTAGCTCACAAGGTTTCTTGATTGTGTACAAACTCAACATTATCCAACATCACAACCTATCACTGTTTCAATAGTGCACTAGTCTTGTAGCATTTAGATTTCCTAGAATTGATAGGGTTCCTTTTATTAGACCTCTCAATTAGTCTGTCAAGATTATGTTGTTGCTTCCACCAGAAGCTTTCTGTAAAGAGACACAAATGCTGGAATGCAATGGCCTACATTTTCCCTAATGTCTTGTTATCATTGCTTAGCAGTGTGTTATCCCTACAGATGAAACCTAAACCTACCTTTTTAATATTATACACCACAGAAGCTTCATTTTCAACTTTGGCTTTAGTACCTTTGCTATCTTTTAACATGACTGCTCCTTTTTCCCAATCTAAATTCAGGGCCTTTAGTTTGAGCAGTCCCTTCCCTCCTCAAAATTCAGTTTGGTGTTTCTGTGATATGAAACAAAAATAATTTGTCCAGAAATTGCCAAAAAAATTAAAACATAGTCCATTTAGACTCAGTCACAAGGTCATTGCCAGAGCTATATATGACTGTTCCATTAAAACTAAAATATTAGACACAGATGAATAGCAGTTATCAGATTCAACTGCACAGCCAAAAGCTCACAAAAAAAAAAAAAAGAAAGAAAAAAAAAAGAAAGAAAAAAACAAAAAAGGTGGAATAAAACATGTTTAAAATCAGTGTCACTTTCCTATAGTATTTCACCCAGGCCCAAGATTCAGCATGCAATGTTCAAATACCAAGACTAAGACCATGTATGTCAACTCCTATACATAAGCTTTTATTTTTTACTTTTAAGCCTGTGCCGTCAAGTGATCCATGGTTTGAACACAGCTATCTGATGACTATCATACTCTGGATGTGTAAGACAATATCATTTACAAGATGGTGCAACATGGTTAAACACCTAGTTTTCCCTGGCCTTGTTCTGTCATCCTACAATCCTTTCATCGAGGAAAAAGAGAAAATGATGATTTTCCAAATACTTCCAGATGTTAAATGGCAATGGCCCTGACCAGGATACCTGAAGCTTCAAAAGTTCCAGCTAACTTGTACATCCACATTAAGCGGAATCAAATTAAGTGCATCTGGCATGGTAAGCAAAGGCATCATGTCACACTTCCAGAGCTCTGCACAGGATGCCTTGACAAACTGGTGGCAGAACTGTCCTTCATTTGGATCAAATTAACATAGACATGATGTACAAACAAGGACTTTAAGCCAACATGCCAATGAAACAGCACAGGAGCCTAACCACTTCCAAGCCCAGTAGATGATCTAATTCTGAACTGAACACACCATTACCAGACCACAAAGCTTGCCCACAAAAGTGGGTCAGAATTGAAAAGATCAGAATTCAATGAGAAGCAAATTTTTTCCCTTGATATTTGAACCACATTAGTATTAAAAAATACTCAAAGTCAGAACAAAATTGATGATGCTTGTTTAATTTTCAAGAAGCAACCAAGGCAACAAAACCTTTCTAGCTTTTGAGTAAACATGCACACGCCACAAACTTCTGCAACACAGCGTTAATGAGGTGAGGACTGATGATGTGTTCGCAGTTTAGCATCCTCCCATGCCAAATTTCTTGAAAATTCCAATACACGCACAGATGGGAAGAGTTGCAGCTCATCCAAATCTTGATTTTAGTTTCCTGGACACTAGTAAACGAACACAAACAGAAATAAATAACCCTCCAACACATAAATAGCACCCTAGCACCTAAAATACACACATTTTTCTTGCTGCAGAGAAACGTGTCGACATAAATGGAGGCCGGTATTATTGACGGCTATGCCTTTCCTACCAAAGATGATCTTGTCCTCAAGTTAAAAGGAGCTGACAAACATGCCTCAGATTTTCATTTAAGTCTCAACTGTTTTCTTTTTATAGAGGCTTTCCATAATAATTGAGCACTAGTTCCAGTTTATCTCAGTATTACAGTGTAAGTCTTTTTAAGAACAGCTAAAGCTGTTTTTCGTGGGCAACTTCTGATGGGACATATCCATAAGTTCAATGAAGTTCAGACATCAGCTGAACTCCTTCAAAGCTTTGAAGAAATATGGCCTCTCTTAGGACTTGAAATTAGAGACACTTATTCTTGAATTTAGTGTAAAAGTATATTTAAATCCAACACAATAAGCAACATTTTCAGACAGGTATGTCAACTATTTTTTAGAACCACACTCGCAATCCCAAGATAAATATAATTAAGTTTTACATAGAGTTTATGATTTATCTTTTGGATTAAGGAAGTCTATCTGGTTATGCAAATAACACCAGATTCCAAAGATTCACTGTGATTATATTTGCTATTAACTAAACCATTGACTACAAAATGCCTGTTTCTCTGGCATGCATTGGCTAACCATTCAAGCAAAAAGTCACTATTTCCACAAAGAGTCCCAAAGGAAACACTTTGTCCTTTCTGCAGTATCTGAGCCTGCTAACTTTATAACCATAATATATCATAATGTGCATTAGGCAGTAGAATACAAAGGTTTGGTCACTCATACCTTTAACCATATTCTTTTTTTTTTTTTTTTTCTTCTAATGACTTTGCAGATACTGCTTTTCAGTTTCTTTTACCTAGTTATATTCTTGCAGTTCCAACTACATTCATTTTTTCTCCTATTAGGCAAATAGTTAAGTTTTTGTTTAGTTATGGTTTTATTATTCTTCCTTCAAAATCAGTACAGAATATCAAATATTTAAACATGGTTGCTTCAATTTAGATCAAGGAAATGTTCAACACTAAAAGTTCCTTCTACACTTACCTTATTTCCAAGACACATGAGGGGGAAAAAAAAAAAAATCTTTCTCTCAGACAAGGATGTATAAGGAGTTGATCTAATAGTTTGTGTTCTGATTTCTGTGAAATTTGCAGGTTTAAATTTAAGCAGCATTGAAACAACTACAGTTCTGAGTTAAAGCACAAATTAAGGATAATAGTAAGTTACTCTAATAGTCTGGGTATTAACTTCATATGAAATTCAAGAGGCTATCCCTCTCACTCTTTTGCTTTAGGGCTCTGTTCATACCAAAACTGGAATAACCAATAACAGAAATCAGGACATCAGATAAATTGCATCAGTTCTGAGCCTTGTTTTTTTCAGTTCACAGCATTTGCCACCTGCCTAACTGAAAACAGACATCTATCAATAATCATAACATAGTCTCTAGCAATCAAATCTCATGTTTGCTTCAGAATCTTCAGTTTCCTTATGAACTATATTTAAAAAAAAACTAGCATCATCACAGCAACGAAAAAACATAATACATGGGGATATTTTGTGTGTGGTTTTGGGGGTTTGGTTTTTTTTTTTTTTCATATACGAGCACCCATTCTAAACAGAATTGAAAATATGTGAAATCATTAACATATCATGGTGAGAAGATACCAATTCTCCTTCATTCCACAGAGCTATTTAATATGATTGGTAAAATCTGAACCCAGAGACTAAATGGCAATGCTATTTTTAATCAGATACACTTTCATTGGCAGTGACATTCTCAGCATAGTCCAGCAAACATTAATGTTTCACTAAATGCTACAGGATTGATTAGACAGTGGCAGAAGTGATCTTTATGAAACACTGATGGATAGAAGCAGATTTATCATTCATCTAATGCCATTTCAGAAGAAAGAAAAATAAATATTCCTTGATAGCTTTTTCTTTTCCAAAACCAAGTTTGTCAAGTAGTCTGCCAAATCAACAGTACCAGCTGACATCCATTGATGTCAGCTTTTTTTACTGGAACACGACAAAGCATATTCAGACTACTGTGAATTTTAGCCAGGTCCAGAATTATCTCCCATTGGAACCAGGCACATCAGCTTCTTGATCAGCTTCACATGTTTTGCACGGCAAAAGCTTTCAAAAGACAAATCCAAGGCTGAACAGAAAATCCATAATACAACTGAATCTGAGGTATGAGGGCATTAAAAGAAATTGGAGAAAGTTAACTCTACAGGAACAGCAAAGGGAAAATACACTCACAGCTAAAATCAGATTGACCTGTAGTTTTGCCTCAGATTACAAGTTACTAAAGTCTTGTTTTTAAAGTGAAAGAAAAGCAAGAGTAAGAGAGCATTTTCAGAAAGCAGAGCTCAAGCTAATGGTTTATTTCAGCCTGCAGTAAAGAAGGGTCAATAGTTTCCCAAAACCAAGCTCACAAAATGCAGTCCAATTATAATTTTATCATTTAGACTACATGTGTGCCTGTTCTATAAGGAAAACTACCACATAAGCCTTTCTATGACCAAGGTAAATGACTGCTCTGAACAGTGAGCAGTTTCTGAACTTCTGGGTGCCACACTAAGTTTTTACTGCTTAAATGGAAGCTCAAACTCTACCTGGAAAGACTGACAAATGTTCATCTTATGGAGTGGAGATGGGAAATGTGGGTGTGTTTAATAAATAAAGAAATAATCAATGTTTACATATGCCTACATGGACATATAAATATTCATATTAAGCCAGCATCACAGCTGGAAAAAAGAATTTATTCCTACTGCCCACATCCTTGAGATTTCTTACTGTTTATCTTTCAGAGATTCCCACACAGCATTATTTACCTACAATGAACAAGGTAAAAAACATCTGACAAACAATGAATACCTCACAGTTCTGTAAAATTTCACTCTTTGATATACAAGATGGAAATGCGAAAACAATACAAGATGTTAGGGAAAACTAAAAGCACTACAGATTAGATTAGGCACTGACAAGCCCCAAAAAATTATAACTGTGATAAAAATTTACAATAGAGATTTGTGATACATCCAAGCCACTGCAAGCAGCATGCCAGGTTACAGTCATCCAGTAAAGCCATCAAGCTTCTTCCCATCCACACACTCACACGTCCAAACATGCCACAAGTAGGTGACATGCCTATGAGAAGTCTCCATACTTCACCTCCTGGGAGGGTAACTCAAACTAGCTGATCTAAATCGACTACAGGACCTTGCAAATAAGCATTTATAATGCATGTCTAAAGACATCCTGCCTGCCTTCTGGCAAACCTGTGTACACCCAAGAGGACAGAGTAAGGAAGTAAAAACTCCTAGCCCTGTAGAGATGACACATTGCTATGGGAACTTGTTTTTCTCTATTTAAAAAAAAAATTAAAAATCTTTTATTTGAACTGTTAATACCACAATTTTACTTTGAGGCTCAAGAGTTACAAACTCCCAGATCTATCATCACAGCTCAACATGAAAAGTATCCTTAAACAGGAAAGAACTATCACAATGGCCAGTTAGTGATCAGGCACACCACCACAAGACATGTTCTATGTTCAGGTGTGGCTGATTAAGGCTAGAGGAACACATAAATGGCAAATCATCAGATTATATTCATGTTCACAACTTCTCCTTATACTTCCACCCCAGTCTGATGTAACTAACTAAACCAATGATGATCCAACAGTCAGAACTAACTGGGGCACAGGAATTATCATGATCCACTCTTGAACTGCCATTTTCATCAGCCAGTCCCAGTACGTACTTCTCAAGGGAAATCTGGGAATGCTGGCAGAGACGAACAGACACCAACCTTGAGAAAAACACCTAGCAGGAACTATGGTACAATAACCAGAAGAGAAATACAGAATGGGTCAGCAATTCTAAGCAGATATTTCTCAAGCATGCTGCTAGTTTTGGCACTGTCGGTGGTATCAGTCTTAAAAATTACATAGTCATTTAACAAGCTGACATTAAAAGATAAGATATAGGAACATAAGGCAGGATATTTTGTGCAATAAATTTAAACTACAGCATCTTAACAGGGATTGTGAAATTATAGTAAAAAAGTTTGCTTTTCCAATCTTATTTCAATTTCATTCCAATTATTTCAATCAAGAACTAGAACTAATCTGAAGGAACTTGCTCATCTCAGTTCATCAATTCTGAAAAACTGATAAACCTGACATATTTAAATATGCATTATCAGGTTGTATATATTCTTCAAGAAGTCTTAAGAGACAGTCTAGCATTCAAGAAGGATGGGCTTTTGACTAACAAATGCTGGGTATTCTTCATATCCTTTGAGATGACTTCACCTTTCAAAGAAGGAAACAACTTTAGACAACTATCATAAGTAATAACAGGAAGAACAGTTAAGTGTCAGAACCTGCCTGTGATAACAGTTTTTAAGTAGTTTGGTACAGTATTTTACCCAAAGAATTACATTTGGGATGTTGGATTCCTTAAAATCAGATTTACAGGTAACTGAATAAACTGTAATCACTCCTACCGAGCATCAGACCTTACTTGGAAAAGCTAATGCCAGGTTTCTAAATTGGGATCATTTCTCTTTATCTGTTCTGTAAGTGCATTTGCTCTGGTGGGTCTCACATTTCAGGTCAAATAAGACTACAGTTTCATGTACCTTTCCAATTTGTTCTTGGTATCATTTGGGCAAGTTTTAAACATTCGGCTATAGCATTTCAGTACAAATTAGCCAGAATAACCATAAGGTTTCAATTTGCAGGTTTAACCTTGCCAATGTCTCAGCTACTTTTGCCTTGTAATTGAACTCTAATTTAAATGCTGATTGTAATGGTATTGTTGTAATTAGCAGAACAGTTCTGCAGGAATACTGCCTATTAGATAGCAAAAGCATATCAAGATGTCGTCAAGCACAAAAAATAGTGCTTAAGAGAAAGCTCTATACTACTTTGTACCTTTACATACTGCTTGAGGTGATTATATTTGCGTATGCATTCAGATACGTTGGTTAAAGAAATTTAAATAGTGAGCTCTGTTTATTTGGCCAAACTGTTTATAGTTTTGGATTCATTAGCTGTCACGCTTCTCAGCGCCCTCTTACTCCTCCTCAATCCTTTTTGCTTGAAATGATTCTGTTTTGGCACATTGTGCAATGCAACATTTCACTTTTCTAGAAAACTCCCCTGTTAGGAGAGTAACACAAAACCCCAGGAAACTTACCTAGTCTCCAGTTTCACTACCAACTCAAAACAGCCACGGTTCACTCCAAGCCAACTGAATCTCTGCCCAGTTCCAAGCAAGCAGGGGCAAACTCAGGCATTGATATCAACTTCTGACACACTGAGGTGTACATAAAGCCTGCTTTGACAGAACTTCAACAGGAGAACCAAGAGCCCGAATACCCAATAAGAGGCTGCAAAGGTATGAGATATGAAAAGGAAGAGAACTGCCATCAAAAGAATAGGAATTACGCATATATTTGTGCTCATCCAGAAAGAAAACCTACAGGTTTTCATTTCTGATACTGGGTTTTCATTTCTGATACTAAACTTCTAATGTTAAAGAGAAAATGAAAAGCAAAATGGTAAAGAACTGAAGTGAGGAAATATTTTTTAACAGGTATTAGATGAAAAAAGGAATCTAAAGAGCTCTTTCACCCCAAGGGGTCATCAAGAACAACTGAATAAAAAAAACTGCATCTCTTTTCAGCAATAGTCTTTCGCCACAACATCTGGCTCAGTGGCTACACAAACGACTCAAAAGCTTCAATGGAACTCCAACATACCAAACATAGCTACCCACCTACTTATGTCAACCTTAATACACAGAAGGGATGTCTATTTGCACACTGGTTCTCTGAGATTTTTATCTCCCTCTGAAAAAAGATCAGGATTGTACTCACCTGAACCTCAGTCTGAGCTGTTTCTCCATCAGGAGCCATTTAAAATACAAAAGGCATTCTGTAGCAACAAACCTGCTCCATCTTCCCAAATTTTTTGATATTGTCCATCACAGTCCATGATGCAAGAACTTCTCCTCTTAAATTCATTGAATAAATTAATAATTACAGAGATCCAAACGATACTACGTTTTGAAAGGATATGATTATGAAGCCAAAAGAAATTAAACTAACTACAGCCTCCCTGAAAGTATCCTATAACAAGTACTTTGTTCCATCACTCACAAGATGAAATGAGAGGCACACAATGCAAACAAATTTGTGTTCAAGAAATGTCACTTTAACATATTTCCATGTAGAGCAGTGATAAACATTTTCTGATGCTGAGGTCAATTTTTTGTGGAAAAAGAAAGCTTTCTATATAGAAGCTTCTTCTGTCCAGGTCCCGCAAAAAAAAGGATGGCCAAACACAGCCTGGTCAACCAAGCCATCATCTTGCACAAGGCACAGTAGAACTTCTTTGTGAGTAATTAAAGCATTGCAGGTTTGCAAAGTACTACATTTTCACACAGCAGCCCTCTCAAGATGCTTTAATGGAGGGAATGGCTTTGAATGAATGTAATTGTTCCCACCAGGCTATAGGTCCTGGTGCTCTGAGAGTCATAGAATCATTCAGGATAGAAAAGACCCTTGAGATCATCAAGTCCAATTGTAAACCCAGCACTGTCAAGTCCAGCAGAACCACGACAAAACCCAAATAAAACAGGAAAGAGGATACAACTATGAAAGAGAGGGCTCTTCTAGTACACACCTAAACTGCAGAAGAAATATCTCATGTGTCAAGATGCATACAAACAGCTACTGCCAAAACAAATTCATTTGATCTCTACACTAAACATAAATTACAGTGTACTCTAGAATTGTCAGAGTACTGCAAAAGGAGAAACAAAGTAAAATACTTAGTCTTTGAAGGTCCCTAGAACTAAAAGCAGATAAAATTTTAACTTCAAAACACAGCAGCTGGCTTCACCATATTTTTGCAAAACTCAAAATACTAAGATTTAATGGGATATATTCAGAGGTACTTCAGCACTGAGCCCTTCTGTTAAAATAGTATTTTCCTTCAGACCTAATCCTTCAATCTGGTTTTACAGAAACTGAGAAATATATTAGAACTTCTACACTGAGCTCACACATGAGCTCTCAATTTAAAGTTGCCTCTGGATTACCTCTTAATGGTGCTATATATGAAGTGCAAACAGTATTGATTTTTTTATTTGAAAAACAGTCAGTCAAGTTAATACAAAGCATCCAGCTTGGACATAACATTCCATGCTTTGCAGGTAAGTGTTAGAAGAAAACTCCCTGATCAAGGTAAACCCGTACAAAAAAAGTCATTCAGTCTAATCTTCTAAATCAAGTTTCAGACAATAATATTCCAGCTGAGACTGTGTCTAGCAAATTGCATTTAAATGGCCCACAAAAATCCATTTAGTCTTTCACTTGCCAGAGAGCAATGGGGGGCAGTAAAAACTCATGCAGTCTCACATTTCTACCTATAATTGATTGATAGGGTAAAGAATCGCAGACCATGTCTGAGACTGGAAAAGAAGTAAAAGGCAGCGTATATTCAAAGCTAAAGAAAACTGTTTTCTCAGAATAGGAGGCACTGTGGAGGCATTGGTGTGTATGAACACCCACAGGCTACCACGCTTCCTTCTGAGCCAAGCTGTAGCCAAACTAACAGGTCTCTCCAGCCTGCAATCTACACAGAGGAACAGATAACCTGGGGTTTGCCACCTTCCCTTCACTGAAGTACACAGAGAGCCACTGGACTCCAGCTTCAGCACCTCTGCATCCCTCTCAAGTCATCACTGGTATGTCAAAGCCTGAATTTAGGAAGCTGCACAGTCTGCCAGGTATTGTGTGCTTTTCTCTATGCAACAAATACAGAGTAGTGGTTACCTCTCTGATGCATCACTGAGTGAAGCTTGTTCAGCTAAGAGTACCAACACACACTGTCCTTGTACCCACACTCAATAGCATGGCCAACATTTTGGCTCTTTGAAAAATAAAATACTCCACAACTCTACACATGCTCTAAATCCGCAATGTGAGGGAGAGTACCACCCATTGGCCATAACTGCACCACCCATGCCCATCAAGAGAGTTAAATGATGTTGCCTTAATAGGATATCTAGGACTGGAACAATAAAAGCCATTTCAAGCATCTTGTTACCTATTTCTGGTACCCATTCTATAAAGAAACATCACACCTCTGAAACTTGCCAGATAACATGGTTGCAGTCCTCAGGATGAAGAGTGTGGTTTGATTGCTTAAACTGATGGCAAGACAACACCTGCTGTTAGAAACTTCCTGTGGTGGTTTGCTTTTCCAAGCAGGAGTCCTGCTTGACATCTTTTTGCAGCTCTTGGGAATATGTAGCTGGCTAGTTAGTACTTTACATGACTGCTCCTCTGCTGTAGAGTACCAGAGCTAAGATGGATCAGTCCCACAGATTTCTTTTCTAATTGTTTCAAGGCATTCATTCCATTGATTCAGCTTCAACAAGTGTTGTGTCACCTGTCTTACAGAAACAGAACACAAGCTGTCTGGAGACAAGCAGAACTGGAAAGAATTAGGTCTGTTTAAAAAGCTGGAAAGCAGAAGCTGTGAAAGGCCTTCAAGCCCTAAACAAATACTAAGCTCTTCACAGAGCTGGGCACTCAGGAATGCAGCTACCAACAGAAATTCAGAGGATGCAAAGAAGCTGTCTGCCACTTGCTCAATCAGGATCATTTCCCATGGCAGTGAAGGTGAAGAAGAGTTCACCTGAATGTTTCCTAGTCCTTCCCTCACCAAACCTAGCTGCATACAGCTTGCCACACAACACATGGCTCCTTCATAGAACAACATACAGTGTTGTAAACTTACAGTATAGGCAGAATTGGAGCATTCTGTCCCTGGAGCAAACAGTCTCTGGTGAAAAGAAATATACATGTACCAACCTCTGTGCTGGGTAGGAACTACTGTACCATGGCAAGCAAATACTAGAGTGGACTAGGTAAATCTAAATAAGAGTTTAAAAAATGTTATGCAAACACCCCAAAATACTTAAATGCCACTTCTTGTACAGCATCTAACACAATCAGACTCCTGTTCTTAGCTGATCCCTAGACATTACTCTACACCTGAACAGTATAAAAACATTCAGCCTTCTGTAAGAACAGAACCCAAGTCATCTTGTGGAAGGTAGGAGTCTTCATTATCAGCTGAATCCTCCTTTAGTATAAGTCTGCTGTTCATGGGGAAAAGAGGCAGCATTAGTAAGAAACTCCAGACACAGAAGGTGCTGAATGTGCCTTCCAGTAACAGCACCAGTTTCAACAGCACCTGTTTTGCCCCAACTACTTCCATGTCTCTGGTCTCACTTGCCTTCACAGAATTCCTATGCTCCTTGGTTATGACATTCAAAATATCTGCCACATTACGCAGCAATCCACATTAAGATAATTTATACTAAACTACTCCACATTAGTAATACTTCAGGAGAAAGAAATGGTAAGAAAATAGTAATGGAACAGGCTGAGGAAGAAGCTACCTCTGAATCTATTGTCCAAATAGGTGTTTGTCAAATCATACCATTTCAGGGCACAGAAAAATTAGGCTAGCATCTGAAACTGCCTCCAAGTATAGAACACCTAATTACACTGCTCTGAACTCTGATTTTGCATTTGAACTCATAAAAACATATTTTTACTACATCATCTGCTGGCCTGCATTTAAGCCTCCCTCACTAATGAATTAGTCAGCTGCAGACTAGTGGCAAAGATTTCAAGGTCAACATCAGTATGCACTGGCTCAATAAAGGGCTACATTAAGAAAATAAATCTTAGTAAAGGTTTATTTTGCATTACCTTATCTGAATCCAAGGAAAAAATGCTTTACAGAATGAAGTAGAACAGAAATTTAGAGCAATTATTAAGTACTGACTTCAGAGTTTCCACTATTCTTTTGTGGTTTTTTTTTTCCTTTTTCATTCCTGGCTGTCAAAAAGAGAATACATTTCCTAAATTTATTTTGTGTCCTGGTAATTCACCTCTTCCAGGTACCTCAAAACTTTTGAATCTAAGGTTTAGAGAAATATGAAGTCTACTACTCAACCTTATTAACCATTTATTTGTTTGTTGTTAAATGTATTGGCTAGACTAAAAAGCACAGATTCTAAACCAGTATCTCTCATGATTCATAGGTATCAAATATTCATTCTTGGTATGGGATTATGCATGCCCAACAACAGAACTCTTGTGATTTATGTGGTCATCAATTACTTATACAAACTGCTTTTACTGAACAGATCCTACAGTCATAGCCAGACTTGCCAAATTAGAACTATTCAAAAGTCTGAGTTCCTTCAACCACAAGAAATAAAGATAGACTGAGAGCAATCAGAGCTTGTAACTTAATTTGTAGTGACAGAAGTGAAAGAAATCAGCATTATAACTTGATTACTACCAAGTATGACCAAATCATTATGACAGACTTAAACAGACATACTGGCTAAGGCATATAAATGTACAATTTTTAAAAATCCTTCTGGCTTACCCCATTAAACTATATACAGTTATTTCCTCTCAGCCTTTAAAGATACAACTGTAAAAACCACCCACATGTAAGAAGTCAGAAAAAGTATCAGCATTTCTCTGTTCATAGGCCAGTTAGAACAACATTGTACTGATACCAACAGATACGGCATCTCCTTGCCCTGGACATTACAGATCTGGGTGATGACATACCCCAGTAATTGTAGGTAAGGTTTATTGACCTAACTAGATACGTGTCAGGTCTTCATGTCACCAGCCACATTTTTGAAAAACTCATCTCAAACAACTCATATTTTCATGGTGCTCACAGAATGAAAAGAAAGAGGCTGATATTTGACCTAAAATGTATGTCCAAAAACTTCCATCAAGCATATCCTTCAAATACAACTGCAAAATCAGATCATATAAAACCTTAAATATAAAAGCCTTTGCTGAAAAAGTGGCACACAAAATTACTCTTAACTCTCTATGTTTGGATTCTGCAGAAGTATTCTAATTCCTTTGTCACAAACTTAAAACAGAAACTACTAAAGGTAGAAGTGAAAACTGTCTAAAGGAAGAACTGTTTTTGAATTTCTAGCAGACCAATGCTACCGTACACAGAGGAATGAGGAGGAGGGGTTCCTCTTCTGAAAACTGCTAGGATTCTGCTGTGGGGCCTGACCTGGGTAATGAGTACCAGCTGCCTACCTTCACTGGTGGCTGCATTCTTCTGGGCTTTGGTGGGTGTGTGATCCGTACTTGAACTCACGTCGGATGAGATGCTTGAGCTGCCCTTGCCTGCAAAAGGAGAAAGAGGTGGAGAGGGAGAGAGTAAACGTGAGTAGCAACTCTGAAATAGAAAGACCTTCAATATCCAAACCTGGAACAATTCCAGAAAGCTTTGAACTAAGTTTAAAGCAGCCAATGTTCTTTTTGTACACACCGGGATAGGAATTCACTGTAACTTCTTGCATGTGCATCTTCACATGTATCAAGGCTGCAAACAGTCTCCTATGCCACAGGGCCTCTCACTACATATTTGCTAAGCTCCATTGAAAACTAAATGTTTGTACTTAACAACATTAGGAGAACTTAAATGTTCAGTTTACTCATTCAAATACTTCTAACACAGATCAGGATAAATAATTACATTCAAAATATGTTAAATGAGTTTAGATTTCTGTCTTATTCATTTATATCATGTATTCAAGTCACTTGGTCATGAAAATGAAAGCAAAGTATCTGTTTTCTCTTCTGCCATGCTCACTGCATGATGTAACACACCATTTCAAAGCTAACTTTTCACTAATGGTGGAAGGTTTTTAACTGTAAATCATAATCTATGGGTGTGCCTTATCTTATTTTTTCTCTTAAAAGCTTTTCCTGAATTTCCAAATCAATGTCTTCAGACCTATATTTAGCATGTCAAACTCTAGATGCAAGCTACAAACAAAAGAAATATAAATGCACATTAAAAATTAACACAGACAGATACTACAAAAGAACAGAGTTGACTAAACCAAAGGTATATTCTTATTTACCTGTGAGGATCTAAGAAGGAGTTACTTCTGTTTCCCTTCACTCATTCTACTCAATCTCAGTAATTACTAACAAGGAATACTGCTCTACTCTGCAGCAGGAACCAAACCAACCACGCAATGAGCAGTGAGAGATAATTCCAGAGAGAGAAAATGCAGTGAATACTGGTACATTTTAAGAAGTTACCTATTCCCACAATCACTACATCACTGAAGCCTTTAAGACCTGTGCTCTTTTTTTTTGACCAAAATTAGGCTTTATGCAGAAAGCTAGCTGACACCAAGTTTCTGTCACTTGAGTAAATTTATAATCACAGGAATGTTAGCAAGAGACTTTTCTGATCTGTTATTTCAATCAAGCATTCCTTGGGGTTCTGGGTTACAGCATGCCTGGTTTTCATAACATTTAGATGTAAGAGAGAGGTCTGCTTTTTAAAGGTGCCACAACAGAACAAGGATTTAAATTTTAATGGGAAACGACTGGAGAATGTGCAAATGTAGGTTGCTTCACAAGCAAGGTACTGCCACTTAATCCGTCAGCCAGCCCTAGAGAATCATTCTCCACAGAAAGTTGCTTAAGTTAACATGCTTAGATTTGAGAGATGATTATGAATTGGAGTGAAAGGATATTAAAATAGCCAGAAGAAAATAAAAAAATACATGGCTAAAGCTAGCAGTTGGTGAAAAGAAAGAAAAAAAGCATATTTCCAGTGATCCACTAACTGCTTTTTACATTCCTTTAAGAAGTTAAGCAAAACCATGAAGCAGCACTTCCAGAATATCACTTCAATTGCTCTCAAGCTGTGACATGAGTTGGAATAATAGACTGTGGTCTTTATAGAAATTACTGCCCCAAAATAACTCTACAGCTAAGGCAACAAGGTTTGTGGTAGAAGAAAGGCAGAAGATAAAAGGGAAGGGTAGATGTTAAATGCCCAGGAAGAGGCCAAAGAACAAGGAACACCTGCAGCAGCTGATAAATCACCACTACCAGCAACTCCTTATGTATCAAAAACTGCAACTCCAGAGGCAGAAAAATAAAATTCCAAGAGGTATCAGCACTCCTTAACAGATTAATAGAAAGAAAACAAAACTAAACAGACTAACTGGAAATTTTTTCTCCTCAAAGCAAATAAACAGGATTTCCTTTAAAAAAGAACTTATCTTTTTAAAGATAAAGTGGTAGGAAAGAGGGAAAGGAAGTCAGTGATACCAAATAACAGCAGAGTTGCAAGATGGTCATATCTGGCATGGGCTGTTTTCACAAAGTGAGTGCTTCCCAGGCTCCATACCTCCCCATTAACAATAGCAGTTCTATTTACCCCAAGTACAAGCCCACCTCAACTAGCATAACCAAAATATTTTACCCACTGTAAGCTACTAACTGTCAGTACACGTAGTAGCAACATATTTACAATTGCACACTTCTGTAGAAATTGTGAAGTGCCTGATGTAAGTGTAGATTTTTATCATTTAAATCTACTTAAACTTTAAAACATTTTAACACCTTGCAAGAATTTTAAACTAGAAGTTAAGGAAAAAAACCCCACAGTTTACTGCTTTAGTTGGGCACAGTTCTACCTGCAATTATATTTGTAGATGGAGTTCTCTTACTGTATACAACCCCAAAACTTGCTTTTTTCCTTATTGCTTACTCCAAAACTCTCAAACCAGATAAGGGGAAAGCAAGAGATACTTTCTAGTAATTTTCAGTGTGTTTCAGATAGACTAGCTGACATTATATATCTTTTCTTCTCCTTTTTTTTTCAGTGCAAAACAAAGCTTCAAGTATGCTAGATTTGGCTACTGCAGACTCAATGTACACATGCCAGAGCTAAAACATAACAGTATCTAAGTACACTCCAAAGAGGAAAGGCTCAGAGAGCAGCAGCTGTTCAGCCTGGAGATTGTAGTTGGCCTCTTCTCCCAAGTAAGAAGTGACAGACAAGAGGAAACGGCATCAAGTTGTGCCAGGGGAAGTTTAGGTTCAACAGCAGGAAAATTTTCTGCACTGAAAGGGTGTTCAGGCATTGGAACAGGCTGCTCAGAGAAGTGGTGGAGTCACCATCCCAGGTGGCATTTAAAAGACATGTAGATGTGGTGGTTAGGGACATGGTTTAGTGATGGACTTGGCAGCACTGGGTTCACAGTTGGACTCGATTGTAAGGGTCTTTTCCAACCTAAATGATTACATGGAATATTAGAATCACAGAAATTCAAAGACTGCTGATTTCCCTAATGCCATAGGGAAAACTTAAAGCACAGTATAACACTGGTTTCCAGAGACCAGCTCCTCTCCAATTCGAAAAGTACACTGAGAAAGTCATTGCACATAAATATACCCTGACAAGAGTTCTAATGCAATGACAACTAGAAGGATCAAACGGAGGGCAATATTGCAGACTACAGCAGTAATTACTGCATTTGATCTTCTGCTTAAATAAATTAAAGGCCTGCCAAAAGCTTTCCTAACATAACTTGCAATCAACTAGAGCTTCCTTCATACAGTCAACAGTTTTTTATTTCTAAACCAGAAGCTGCAATACAAAAGAAAGGAAAGTGCACTATGGTAGTAAGCAGATAAGGTAGAATAAACCTATTTTCCTAAAATACAACATAATTCACACGGGAAGTGAAGGTAACACGTACTTCACAACACCTGCAAAGAATCACACAGCTACACAGTTGCAATTCAAATCATGTCTCTGACCTGCTTCTGAAGAAGCAAAAGTAGGGATTTTTTTTTTCCGCCTACCCGTGCCAAAATCTTACAAGAGTCTAAGAACAAGATTCCAGCCATCTAACCCAGTATATTATTTCCTACAGATTACATTTTGATCCTGCTGGAAAGAAAGCCAGAATCAGGTAAGCATATAATAAAACAGATACTTCTCCTGAACATTGTCTCCAGGTCTTTGTAGCCCACAGAAGTTTTTCAGCCATTGATGTCTTTCTACTCAGTAGCCCTACAGCCTTACTAAATTTACCTCATCTCTTTTTGAATCATAAATATTAAAATAATGTGTTTAATTTTCTTTTTATTATCACAGATGGCTATATTGACTACAACATTATGTTTGTTTTATTAAAGTGTTTGCTATCTTCAGTTTTGTAAACTTTGGATTCTGCCAGTGACAGTCACTGCTGATAAGTGTCAAGGACATCACAAATCAGTCAGGACAGAATCAATGCAATTTATACTTCCCTGGGAAAGCACAGTCTATAACTGTTTGACATCGAAAAAATTATTTTTGGAACCACATATGCAAAGCCTGGCCTAGTCTGAAGAGCAGTGAGCCCCCTTTACTTGCCCTGGAACGATTTTACCAGGTGTTTGGGTTTTTGGGTTTTTTTTTTTTCAGCACATTTGCATTGGATTCTGGTATATGGGCATTTGTATGCCGTATTTTACATCTTTCTAAGATCTTATAAAGACAGGATGACCTGAACATTGTTCCTTATGTGTCACCCTGGAAAGTAACAACAGTATTTCTCTTGACATGAAGTTCTTACGTGAGGACACCTTTCTTCAGCAGGCAGTGACAGGTACCTCAGGAATTAAATGGTTAGTAGGACCAAATCAACTGCTTGCCATGCTGAAGTGAAACACTAGACAAAGTGCCAAAAGAGGAAAACAGAATAATCATCTTGGAAAAGAGAGCAGAAAGCAATTAAGTCCAGAATATCCATTAATCTTTTTAACTGTCCCAAAGTGTTACATTACAATGACTTTGATGTAAAAAAATTATGAAAATTTTGTTTACTTAAGCCATCAATTCTTATCCAAATGACATTATTCAAATTAAACTTCTCAACATGAAAGTGCATATGTGCATGGTTTTCCTACCAGATGATCATTACTTTCTCTTTTATATCTTCAGACAAGTTCTTTTAAAATCAAATACATGCCAACCACATCAAGAAGAGATCCAGAAAAAAAAAATCAATCCAAACCTCAAAGCATCAGGGATCATTCAAGAGGAAAGAAAAATCTCTTTTCCTTCTCTTGTTTCCATGACACATACTGTGCTGGTCCAAGTCACCAAAACCTCAAGTGTATCTCTTTACAATCTTCACCTCCAAAGACTGTAGACTCTTAGTATGTTTCCAAGTATTCCCATGGAAATCAGCAGCCTAGTGCAGTATTTGGGCTTTGTGGATATATAGCATCCTTTGAAGATCCAATATATCAATTCATTTATCCAAAGTATAAGAAAAGTTGGACCGCATGTTTTGGACAATCATTACCCTTGAACTTTACACTCGTACCAATGGAAATTATGTGTCATAAAACTGGTTTCCATCTATATTAATCCTTAACTGCCAAGCAAACTACCACTGTTTCAACACCGAAGTTACCTACCTACAAGCATTGCTACTCACCGAACTGCTTTCAGGATGAAATATGATCATCTACAGATTCATGTTGACCTTCTGCCCTAAAATCTTAGGAGTATGGCTCTTAAGCTTGCTCTTTTTTCTTCCAAATTAAAACACGTGCCAATATAACAAGCAGGCTCCATATTTCGTTCCACCCAACATTTGTCAGGATACGATAAAACAAACAGTAATCCGCAGAAACTCCAATCCCAAGGAAACTAAATAAACGGAATGTTTCACAGGAAGCACGCTGAAGTTTGAAGAGTTTGCAGATATTTACTAGCAGTGGTACTTTGGGACAATATTTCTTAAAACTTTCACAAGTGGAATCTCCACAAGCATTTTATGTTACTTTTTTTTATTTTTAAACCACAACTCCAGCTTCCGGGATTGTGAAATTTGGCTGTGAAATCTGGCATAACTTAGCTATGAAACAGCACACTTAGTTCTGCAGCATTTCTGTAAGTTTTAAGCTAAATTTCAATTCAGGTCCCACAGGCCAATTTGGCCAGTTTTGTTCTTCCAGTCAGTGCCTGCCTCACCTTCTCAAGAACCACAGCACACGACAAAATCTCCTGCAAACGCCAACGGGCTATACTATACTAATATATCTCTGGTAGGGAGTAAGCCACTTTATGGTTTTTATTTCTTTTAGGCACTTTTTCCAGGTGCAGGTACCAGCCAGCTCCATGGGCCCAACCACAGGTGTGTGGGCACCTCAGAGCACAGAAACCCAGAGGCTCAGCCCCTTAGTGTCACCTTTTTGAGGCAGTGTCATAAAGAGATACAAGAAGCCACTTGAAAAGTGAAGCTGTAACAACAAAGGCAATAAGCGTTATTTAATTCTGATGTAAATATGGCTTTGAAAGTTCTGCAGCTAGCAAGACAGGATAGTTTTTCCACTCTACTGCAAAAGGTTTGAAAAATATACATTAAAGTGCAGGTGGGGGATTGAATTTTTCAGAACTGTTTAGCAGAATGATGTTTATTACCAGCAAGGCAAGACTTCAGAATGTCTGGATCAAAATCATGAACTTAAACAAAATTGTTCACATAGTCATAGATTTTAATTGCTGGGCTAGAAGCCTACTGGGTTTTCAGTCAGGACATCTTTAACTCTCATCTTGGTCCTAAATGCACTATGAGTTTAGAATAGCTAAAGGCTTTATTTAATGAAGTCTTCAAGTGGACTTATCTAATCTAATGACTAAAGAGAGGCAGGGCACACATTGCCTCCTCTGTGTAACAGATGACATTATCTTTTCTGGATATTATCACTTTTCTAGATAACTTCAAGCCTCACTGATGAGGTTTGTTAACCAAGAACCCTTATATGAGACTATGAAGGCCACCCTACTTTTGAAGACAGTACACCTCTGCTTTATCCAAGGATTTCACAATACAGAGTGACAAACAACCCACACCACTGCTAGGTTTATAAAGAATCAATAATGCATCAAACTACTTTGAGGCCTTCACACCTGCTATGCAGTCTGCGTGCCAGAAGGTAATGCTTATTTGCAGACAAACGTTGCACCCACTCCAAGTGTTAAGCTCTACTTTTCAAACACACACTGGTAAAAGCCCATGAACTGTTTAGTCTAGGCTGCCTGAGAAAGAAAGAAGGCAAGCACTTTGCTTATTTGAACTCAAAGTGAGAAAACAAGATGAGAAATCTTTAACGTCCTCTTTTACTACTTAGCAGGAATAGCATGTCTCTTGACTGAGTATTAAAATACTATCTTTCACTGAAATGGCTCAGCCTGTATTCTAAAAATAGGTCCTACTCTGTAATCTTCTACTTTGCCAAGGAAACAGGGAAATAAAACTTGGGCCTTCCTACCAATCACAGAATTTTCTTAGAAATGTTCATTCATTCAATACAGGACTTTCCATTACAAGTTGTCATCCAATCACCACCGTTTTAAGATGGGCATTTATTCAAGATACAATGTTCTCAAATTTATTACCTAACCTTAACTCCATTGTTTTAATCCAACAGCCAAAAACAATTATTAAACCAACACAAGAAATTAATAAACACTATTAAATCAAAACAAAACCCTTTTTCTAGTTTTACACTTTCTCTGAGAAAGTCACTTCGTTGACAAATTCACCACTAATGGCTACTTCAATTTTGGGTTTTTTCCCCAGCTCTATTTTAATTTAAACAATATGCTAATCCTTTCCATTCAGAAATAGCTATCCAGTTCAATACCAAATATAAATTTGTAGAGACTTCATTGCACAAGACATGCCAAAGAGTGGAGGTAGCCTGGGAGGATGAACTCCAGTATAGATTCTGAAGGGGCTGCAACCTGTATTTGCATTGGAACACATCAGACATTTGGTACAAGTATATCTGAATTCCATGATATAGCTCAGTAGCACAAAATCAAACCCACCAAATACATGTTTGTCTTCCACAATAATACCATTAACACTTAAGATCTGTATTTGGATTTTTACAAACAACTAGTTCCAAGATCTAAACAAAAAAGATTAATATTAAACTTAACACTATCAATTTTACTGCTCAATCAGGCACAGCAGAAGCAGAATAAACCCTCAGGTGGAAGTGGCTGTTATGGCACTGCTGGGAGAGCAGCTTTTTTGGTGTAGTACATAGTAACATCACAAAAAATCAACCTCACAATATCTCCCAAATTTTCAGCTTGACTATTCGCAGCTGTTTAAGTCAGAGTTAATGGTAAAGACTGGAGGAAGTAAAAAACCTTTATCAAGACATCATACAAAGTACTCTGCTATCAGTGTACACTGTGAAAAGTGATACAAAAATCTTTCACATGAGAATACAGATCTGACAGCCTAAGATGACTTCTTTACTTAAAGAAGAACAAAAGAACCTGACAGCTAAGGAAAAACAGACAAGGATCACTCTACTCGTTTAGATAAGCACAGTCACTTCCAGCTTTTCTTTACTGGTGGATGCAGGGGGGGAGGAGGGGGAAAGGGAAGTGGCTGACTCAAGGATGCAAGCAAAAGATTTTTAAAGACAGTGGGATTACAAGAGCTAAATGAAACAGGTTTGTGAAAAAAGGCATATAGTGATAGAGAGTGGTATCTTAAAGGCAACTAAAAGGAGAAAACCTACACACTTGAGAAATATCCCTACTTTTTAAACTGACAATCAAGTTTGGCAAAATGAGAAATCTCATACTAGCAGGTTCAGAAATTAAACTCATCAGCACATAATAATTGAGTTAAAAACAATTGAGAGTATAAAAGTCGTCATACTTACAAAGAAATCAAACTAAGGTTTCACACAATGCATTTGGCAATTAGCTTTAGATTTCTTCTTCTTCCTTTTTCTCTGAATTCTATGAAATGCAAAGTTCTAATGTTGCACTAACCACAGATGTCTGGCAATGATTGCACTGAAAACTTAAAAAAAAAAAAAAAAAAAAAAGAACCAAACCATAAAGAAAAACAAAAACACCCAGGACCTGTCTGGTTTTTTTTAAAACACAGTTTTAACAGATCATTTTAATATAATAGAAAATGCAATTATTCCTAATGAAAACTCTCAGTTTCAATTACGTAAATTAATGTTCTAGTTTAAACTCTGTACAGAGACTGTGCACACTACTGTCATTTGCCACTGCAGTCATTGCCTGAACACTGAGTGTAAAATTTATCCAAAACAACAGAGAGGCTCATCCCCAGAATATGAGTAGGATAGTAATTCTCCATAGAGACATTGTGCTTTCGGTGCTAACTCAGAGTTTTTATTCTTTTGCACCATTATCTGTATTTCAGCTGTCTTTCACAAAAAAAAAAACCTTCCTGTCAGAAGACATGAAAACATGGCATGGAAACTCTCAGAAGAGTTAAATATAAATGTATCTCCCTCAAGGCATTACAATCTCTTCATCTATTTTGATCACAGCATCAATGTATCCCAACAAACCAGCAACAAACACTTTTTTAGATTGCCCTACAACCTTTGCCAGGGCCACGTTATCTACAACTCACACAGGTTTTCAGTGGGAGAATGACACATTAAGGAAAAAAAAAAAAAAGGTAACTAATACCTACCCTGCTGATAATTCAGTATTTAATTTTGCAATGTTTTTCATTCTCACTGTTTAGTAGTATGCATGCCACTGTCATAAAGATTGTTGGGTTACAATTTGAGAATTATAAAATTCCTTCTGAAGTATGCCTATAAGGCTAAAATTAAACTGAATAATTCTGAAAAAAAAAATTAAAAGGCACTGCTTTCAAAAGTGTTTAATCTTTTTCTGAAAAGACATGTTTCATCCCCCTTTTTTTCCAGTAGAACTGACAAGAAGTATTCTGCTCTTTGGTATAACTCATTTTTGTAGTATTCAGTATTAGCATCTCATTACAGAAAAGAAAGAATACTGCAACTAGGATACATGTCCAGCAGAAGAAATGAGAAGAAACAACAGAAACAAGGTGGGCGTGTCAGTGACCACTACATGTGACAGTTCAAAAGAATCTCTTGATCATTATGTTCTTGTCTGGATGGTTTCTGGGAATCAGCAATGGTGCAGCAGGGCCAGTCTCCAGCTCCCAGTCATCCTGCCCAGCATCACACTGGTTCTTGCAATGCTCTTTAATACATCCTAAATTTCTTACTGTGAGCCAACTCACTACCTGCACAGAAGAGAGGACAGAGGACATGCTGCTTGCATTAATATTCTGTCATTTGACACCAAATCTTCACCACACTTACTACAGTGTCATGTGAGCACTCTTAAAACATTCAGGGAATCATCTCTGCTTCTTGATCACACTTCTGCACATACTTTTTAACTAATCGGTACTGGTAAAAAACTAACAGAAGCCACACCAAAGAAACATGGATTATTTTAGAGAATTTTTCCCAACCAAAAAGAAAACAAAACCCGAACAAACAACACCAAAAAAACAAGCAAAAACTCCAAAAGCAACAAAGAAAACCAATGCAAAAAACAACACAAACCCCAAAAATTTTAAAAACCCAAACAAACAACAAAAACCCCCACCACAATATCCACAACCAAACAACCATTCAACCATTATTAAGATTTGTAATAAATAAGGTGACTCAAAAGTTGAGAGAAAGCACATAAAGTGCCACAATGCAACAGTAATTATTACAGAATAAATAGCTTATTATACAAAAACTGCTGTCAAGAAACAGGTTGGTAACATGAGAAAGAAACTAGAAATCCAAATAGAGACGTCAGATGGGCTGAGGCTAATGGCAAACACAGACCAGGCTCTGTGGTGGACAGGATAACTATCTACAAGATACTTCTGGTTCTCTCTTTGCATAAACTTCCACTTAATTATATATTTTCATGGCTTTTGTATCATCCTGAAACCAGCTAAGCTACCTGTGCAGTGTAACATGAAGATCGCCCAGCTGCCTCTACTTCAGGATCAGCCCCTTATTCCTCTTTACTTTGAAAGACGTGCCTGGTGAACCAAACCAAACTGAACAGTGCCCAAGACAGCAGCCTTTTTTGGCAGATGTGTTAGGCAAGAGTAGTCAAACATAAGTGAATAGCTTTGCCATTGAACAATACAACTCAAGTTTTCCCAATTCTTTCAGTCTCTCTGGTTAGTTTCATTTTCCTGAAAGCAGTCACCACTACTAACTCATCTCTGTGAGAGCTATTCCAACTCCTTGACCACAATCTGTCTGACAAGAAACGTTCTCAAAGTGTCTTTCAAGTGTGGAGTAGAGATGTTCAACAATTCCGCCATTTGGGATTTAGTTTGCATCTTCCTGCATTTGCTCCAACCCGTCTGATGACTTTTAGCAAGTAAGTCTAATAATATTTACAATCACATTAGTCCATTTTGCTAGCAGACAGAGCAAGTCTGGACTTCTACATGCGTAAGTAGAGCACGGAGCAGAGTAGTTATGTCCTGGGAACTGACAACAGTTGTGCATTTCCTCCCACTCCCTCCTCTTTGAAAATCTGTCTAGTGCCATTTGGCACCTTTCATACCCAAGCACTTCCTTAACTACTAAGCATCTACTTTTGTAGTTGTAGGCAATAGCAAGCCGCATTTTATTTCCAGGGAAGCACATCGTTTACATGAGCTAGAGGGAAACACCTGCACCTCTCCGGTCTTGGTGTGTCCATGGCTGTGTATCAGATCAAAACACAGCTGATGTCAAAGAGCCACAGGTGCAGGAAGCTTGCTCCAGTGCTCATTTCCACAACATCCTATTAAAAGGACAGCTTATCCTCTGCTAACGACTCATGTGATGCTTTTTCAGACATAAGTTTTAACTAAATGACACTGTAAAACTACACTTTGAGAAATACACCATGCCATGCCACGAACCTGATTTACTTCTCTTAAAATTTAGTCTTGAGAAACTATCTATACCGTGACAACAGGAGCAAAATTGTTTGTCCAACCCAGCTAGAAGTTTTGCTGATTTATCTCATTCCTCACTATGCTAGTCAGGGTAAAGCCTACGAGCCAAACCATTGCTCTAACACAGAATGGGCCTTCAGAAAGTTGAGATACTCTTCTACCAGTTCATTAGTACACAGTGCAAAATGTAATTGAAATGCAAAAGTAATTCCATGTTTCAGGGAATATTTGCAAATTAATACGGAAACAAAATTACTCTGTACTGAAACTGACTTCTCCAAAACTACGACACCCCACTGAAACTAATATTGAAGCAGTGATTTCTCATGTGATTAATTATCATGTGTTATTTCCTTGGGTACTCCTTACCTTCATTAAAGGAAATCTAAGGCCAACATTTTTTAAAGATAGGTGTAAACCCTATAGCAGCCTGGAACAAGCAAGCTCAGTAACTCTGTCCAGGGAGCACACATCAGAGAGGCATTTTAAACCAAACAGGCTGATTTTTCCACTTGTGCCAATAAGTGCAAGTTCATCCACTACCAGAGGCCCTAAGAGAAGGCAGGAATGCTTAAAATCACCATCTGTTTTTCCACTCCTTGTCATAACCTCTGTCAAAAGAGGTCATTAGAAGGTACTTGCTCAAATCAAAAGCAATGGCAGTGTGTACGGGATGGAAAGACAGAACGACAGAAGCGAAGAACACAAGAGAAACTTGTCCCATGTCTATGTCAGAAAACAAATAGGAATATATCTGAAACGCTGGGTAGCAGAGGTGAGATTGTACAAACATTTTCTAAAAAACTGCCTATGCTTCAAGCAGTGGGGAACATATATTCATCCGATTGAATGACTACACTACACGTATGAAAGAAAAATCAATAGCTACCTAAACAAAGTTGCCATAGGAGTAAAAGTTTTAGACAGATTCCTGCTGCAATTCCAGCATAGCACAACTAATAATTAATAATTTAACCAAAAAAATAAATGCTATTTGAACATCCATGTTACCTTGAAAACTCAGAGAGGTACCTGATTTCTGCATATAAATGCACACACAGAGATGCATACAGTCAAGAAATGCAAGGGTATGTCCATTTTTAAGATCACTTCAGAAATCAAAGTTGTATAATGCAACAAGTGCACCAGTATTCCCACTACTTTGAAATTCATAATCCGAATTTCAGATGTCAGTGACCACCTCAAGGCAAGCTGTCTCAGTGGTTACTTCTTAATCTGCAGTGTTCTGACTTTTTCGTTTGCACTACAGCACACTCTTCTTTGAGGTAAAAAACGCTCTTATTTGAGCTGAAACCCAACTTCAGAAAGCATCACTACAAAATCTGAGGCTGTAGACAGAACCATCTATTAACAACAAACATCTTTATTAAGTCAGTCGACACAAATAACAAAATACATTTTCAATCTTATGTCTAAAGCATTTTAAAATATAGATAACTATAGAAGAATGTTTGCCAAAGTGGTTTTGGCACACAAAGGAAGAGATGGATACTGAGCACGTTCTAGGTCAGACGGAAAGGTCTCTCTGCCTCCGAGCTCTGTTGACAATGCCCAACAGCAGATGCCTTTTTGGCACAGCTATCACATCTGACTGAAGAAAAGCACACCTCTCAAAAAGGACTGCTATCACACCCTTTTCATTTTCTCTTACCTTAAAAGCGTTTTACAATCATTAGTAAATACCTGTTTGAAAAGGAACTTTTCTTTGAGGAAACAACCACACACAGCTTGTCTGCCCCCATGGTGACCTTTCACTACGTAAGACTATCTCTATTTCGAAGGGATAAATCACAGCCTCAGTCGTCATTATCCCACTCCACTAGCTTGCAACAGTGCAAAATAACCTTTCCTAAGCACTTTAACAGATAGTGTCCCTTTCCCAAACAGGCACCACTAATATACAACACCTTAGGGTAAGAACTTGCATTGTGTGCACTGCTCTTTTTAAAAATCAAGACAAGAAAAACCATCCACAGGCAGTACCTGACATAAGGGAGGTACCATTGGCTTCAGATTTATTCACCATTTACCATATCCTGTCCTGCCAACTGAAAACAAAACAGCCAAACAGCTCTCCCTTCACAGCCTTCCATTCCATCTACTTCCTAGCAACATCTGCAGACACTTTCCCAAGACACTCTTCAAGCTCATGAAATCTCTTTAAATATACTGCCCCCTCTTTTAGTCTCTCAGATTAAGCTCTCCATGATTTAAGCAGTCTACTGGTAGGTAGGCAAATATCTATCAAGACAATTAGTATTAAATACTAATTGTTTCCTCAAATCTGCTTTTCTATATCCATCTGACTCTTTCAACAAAGCAGATGAGCTCTGGAGGACTGGAATTTTATTCTATTGCTCAATCCAGCAGCAAGGAACAACCAACGTTTCAATTCTGGAAGACTTCAGGGAAAGCTATTTCTCCTATTCCTGGCAAGAGCAAGCAGTTAATCTTCTAATTTTCACTGAAAAGAACACCAGAGAATAAAAACTCTGCAAGCTGATCAAGTACCCACCACAGTGGGTAAAACAAACTGCCAAGTGACATATAACAGGATCCCTGCAAAGGAATGCAGGGTCATGACACACACAATCTTCCACAATGATTTATTCTTTTTAAAAAGTTGCAAAAATCAGGGGATGAAGTAGGTGGTCATGTCACTCTTCATCCAACAAGTCTGCACTGATACAGTGCACTGAAGTAGACAAACTTTCATAACACTGTAAAAACCCACACAAGTATCAGTAACTGATGGATGACTGAGCTGTGCTTGAAAGTAGCTACTTGCTCCTTCTGCACAGGCAGGAGGAAAAGATGCAGCTCACTGAAAACCTTACGGATGAGCTTGTTTGCTTCCCATCTGTTCATTCCCTTTTGGTCTCTGTTCAAACTGGAAGAATACCCTCCGGAGAGCGCAATCCCCAGGGTGCATCAGGTTTCTGATCCACACTGAATGCTGGGTCAGAGCTTGCCTGTGGAGAATGTTTTAATTACATCATGCTGGAATTTGGCAAGAGTCCTGGCATTTAATTAAACGGCCGTTTTTTGAAGCAAAGCTCACAGCAGAGCAGACAAAGAGACACAGAGGCCTGACGATGTGCTTCATAGCAGCACTTCCCCTATGGCCCCGTGCCTACTCTGTAAGCAGTCCCAATCTACCAGGAATACAACATTTCACAGCACCAGATGCCTAAAATCAGGCTAAATGGGGTGGTCTACACCCAGGAGTATGAAAACCACTCACATTTTCCAAGAACAGTGAAAACCATAGTAGACTGAATTCAGGCACATCAAAGCTGTATAGCCAATATTAGGAAAAGATGATTTGGCTCCTTCCTAATGGCTTTCTCCCATGAAGAAAGGTCCACAGCATAGCCATGCCACCATATTTCCCCAGACACTTACAAACATAAGGCCCAACCGGAAGATAAAAAAATAGCAAGCATGATGGTCAGCACTTTTTAGGCATTTTTACCTAGAAAGTAACTTTTTTCTGATATTACAGAGAAAGGCCAGGGCCCTTTTAACAGCTTAAAAAACTCCTGCTTTAAAATAGAAATCCCGTGCCTGCTGCCAGGTCCAAAAGATAATTTTAAAACTACGTTCCCGGGATCAAGGATTCTAACTTCTAGTTTCAATCACTTTTGGGGGTTTTTTTTAACCTATCAGGGATCTATAACACTCTGAATATTTGAAGAGGAACCAGGGATGACTCCCCAGAAGCATGCAGCAAGCACATCCACCCAGAATATCTGTTTTACCTCTGGGAAACAAGACCCATTCCTAGTTTCACAGTCCTGAACACAACAGTTTTAAAGGTAGCGTAAAGTGTAAGGTATCATTCCCCATTTCTCCAAGCACTCTAGTAGCAATTTTCTACAGGTGTTGTAGTTCAGATCAATATTACCATTCTGGCCCTCCAAAAAGGATCTTTTACGCAGACTCTGGTATTCATTCATTGCAAATCCTTTCCTTGATGTACAGTAGACTTTCCCCTGTCTCCACGCTATGCCATGCTGACAATCCATGGTCAGTTTAGCAACATGCTCTTGATCCCTCTCCTCAGCTGCCTCCAAACAATGAGAAGCCTAAAAAGGTTTTATTGTCATGGTCTCCTCCCTGCACTACTCAGTATTTTGCACCAGTGAGTTCATGCCATTCCTATTTTTACCACCTCACGAAGTTCTGTCAACGTATTCTGTTATGGTCCTTTTGCAGTAAGGATGTTTCCCATCATTACAGACATTCCTGGCTCATCTTGCTCAAAGTCAATAATGAAAATGTTAGACAAGACAGGTCTCTGAGGAAACACCACCAGTAACATCACCATTGTTGCAATTCCCCCTTGAAAACACCTTACCATGTGCTCTTCACATCAGTCAAGGTTTTGTTCACCCAAAACCATGTCATTTCAGGAGACAGGTTTGCCTGCACTACTGGCAGTAGGGCAAAAGGAGGTGAGGCAGCCAAGAGCTGCAGTGAGCCTGCAGGTACTGTCCTGTAGAAGACATGGCTCTTTGGAAGAAGTACTTGCTTTCTGAAGCATCAAACAAACAGTGCAAGGCAGAGTTGCCTTTATTAAGGACCTAAAACTGATGTATGCTTGGTTTTGATACAGTTATACACTAAAATTCAGCTTGAGAGAGTTTGAAAACCTAACCCAGCAGCATCATGTTCAACATAATGACAACCATTACCACAAGCATCACAAAACCTTACAGCTTTCTATCTGTGAATTGTCAAACATTAAACTTTCTTTGATAGTATTTGGGAAGAAAAGTAAGACACCAAACATCTGACAAATCCATTTTCAAAGGTCTCTTCTCCCTTTAAAATTTTATTAAAAAAAAAAAAAAAAGAACAGTTGCCACCAACACCAACAGCACAAGATCAAATTAAGACTCATAAGACTGATTTTTGTCCAACCCCATAAAAATGGACTTGAACTTCTAAGTTAGTCAACTAAGATTTACACTTGCACATGTAACAGTTGAAAGCTAAGCACCCCACCCCCAAAAAACAGAAACAAATCCCAACAACTAAAAGAAAACCCACAAACCAATAATAGCAATAATAACTACAGCTAAAATAATTGAAATGCTATGAAATTCAAGCTACTTGTGTTAAGGCTAACATTTTTACAAATACCTGATCATGGTATACAAGCCCAGTAGTGCCTCAAATATATCAAAAACTTTGTATGCTTGCCATGAAAACCATTAAACTGAGCAGTTAGTAAAGCATCTTAGAGGGAAGATGTGAAGTTGGACTGTCAAGCACATTGCATGCTCAAACAAAAATTTATGGGAATTTGGAAGCCTTTAAAAGTTTCTCTACTGTACCCAATATCTGCAGCATGAGCTATTCTCACGCCAAGGATATACTTTTCTAAATGTAGGAAACACTAAAATTCACATTTAATTTGATGTGACACACCAGATTTTAAGTTCTTCTATGCGTAGCCATTTTAACTCTGAAAAGACAGACATTTTAACAAGTAGATGCTAAAATTCTCCACAAAAATCCTACTATCTCCAGGCTGCCAAAATTCATATGACTTCAAGTAATGATTTCAAAACACAGCTGAACTGAAGACACCTTGGAAGCTGGTATCCATAATTAATGCAATTACTCATGTCACAATTATTATATTCCTGGGTCATCATGCCAGTAACTTTCAATTCTGCCTAAGCAAGAGGCAAAGAGTGCCCTCATGACCTTCAGCAAACACTTGTTTCTGTACACCACATTTTAGATGAGGCTTCTGGAAACTGTTTCCACCAAACACCACTGCAAACCTGCTACACACAGAGAGTCCTGTGTCAGGCAAGACAGGAAACACCAGAATTAAACAGAGAATGACACTTGCTTATGCAAAAACCTGCACCACTTAGGGCCAGCAAGGCAGAGGTGTCAGATCTCATCTCAAAGTTCCTCTTCTCAATCTCCTGCCACCAAAACATCATTTAACTACATATGTTCTGATGAATGATCTGCATTGCTTGGTTAACAGTTATAATCTTTTGATTTGTACTTACAACAGAGTCAGAATTCCTAAAGAACCATGGAAAGTTCTAACTACAATCTGACTTCATAATGGGTTATGGTATGATTAATGTCACACATTCCCCAGCTAGCTTACAAACTCACTCAGAACTAGTCACAATGACTCTCTGCATTCCAAATTTTATTTTTAACATTAAGAATATATATGCTTATATTTATTTAATTTCAAACGTTTAACACTTTCTTTAAAGGATAGCATCTTTTAACCAGATCTTTTTAATTGGGTTACTACATACAAATTATTCTGTGAGAATTAGTATTGCTAACACTTTACCATCTACATATCCTTAGGAGCCCAGAAACACTATTTGCATTAAAAGCTACCCAAGGACACCCTCACAGATATGAAAACTTATAATTAATGCTAAGTATTCCCTGTAACCGTTCTGACTGCCCTTAGAAAAACAAAGCCCTAAGATGCAGCTCTTCATTGTATTTGTAAATACTGGGATCCATGTAGCTATCCATATCACCACACAATCATATAATCATTAGATTGGAAAAGACCTTTAAGATCATCAGCTCCAACCATGAACCTAACATTGCCAAGCCTTGCACTAAACCACATCCCCAAGTGTAACATCTACATGTCTTTTAAATACCTACAGGGGTGGAGACTCAACCTCTTCCCTAAGCAACCTATTCCAGGGCTTGACAACTCCTTCTGTGAAGACATTTTGCCCAATATCCAACCTACACCTTCTCTGGCACAACTTGAGGTCATTGGCTCTCATCCTATCACCTGAGAGAAGAGACCAACACCCACCTTACTCCACCCTCCTTTCAGGAAGCTGTAGAGAGTGGTAAGGTCCCCCTGAACCTCCTTTTCTTGAGACTAAACAACCCCAGCTCCCTCAGCTGCTCCTCATAAAACCTGTGCTCCAGACTCTTCACCAGCTGTTTCCCTTCCCTGGACCCTCTCCAGCACCTCGATGTCTTTCTTGTTGTGAGGGACCCAAAACTCAACACGGGATTCACGGCATGCCCAGTGCCAGGGGGGACGATCACCGCCCTGTCCTGCTGGGCACTCCATCAATGACACAGGCCAGGGTGCCACTGGCCTTCCTGGCCACCTTGAGGCAAAAACCACATTAAAAACAGAAGAAACCACGATAACTAGATAACAACCATTATAACTAGATACCTAGATGTGTTGGTCAGTTGCACAACTGAATAAGCAAATCCCTAGGAATGACAACAAATTACTATCAGGACTTAACACAGATCATTGTCAACTTGAATAGCAGAAGCCTTAAAATGCCTAGAAAGACTGCTTAAGCTTCTGAGTCCTGTGCCTGCTATACATGATTTGGACAAGAATATCAACAGAAACAAACCTCAAAACAAAAGCAAGCTTCCAAGCACGGACCCTCTAACAGAAGCCATAAGGAAGAAGAAAACAAAATAAAAAAAATATATGTTTTGCTTCTAAAACTATCAAAATATTTACCTTGTTTTTCTCATGGGCAGGAAGTCTGAATGCCTGCTTGAAAAAACTGAAGATGTAGCCACAATTCTACATCTGCTTTAGGCTGTCATCTTCCATGTTCTGTAGAAGCACAGAATTACCTTGGGTTGAAAGGGACCCATAAGGATCATCAGTCTGTCTCTTGGCCCTGCACAAGACCTCCCCCCCAAGAATCATATCATGTGCCTGAGAGCATTGTCCAAATGGTTCTTGAACTCTGTCAGGCTTGATGCTGTGACCACTTCCCTGGGGAGCCTGTTCCAGTGCTCAAGCACCCTCTGGGTGAAGAATCTGTTCCTAATATCCAACCTAAACCTCCCCTGACCCAACTTCAGGCCATTCCCCTGGGTCCTGTCACTGGTCACCACAGAGCAGAGATCAGTGTCTGCCCCTCCTCTTCCCCCCACAAGGAAGTTGTAACTGCAATGAGATCTCCCCTTAGCCTCCTCCAGGCTGAACAAACCAAATGACCTCAGTCACTCCTCTAATTGTTTCTTAACAATTTTCGATTTATATATGAAGCGAGAACCACATCTTACTATTACTTTTTGAAACTAACCCAGGCAATTTGCATAAGAGCTTTATTAAAACTTTATTTTCTGTAAGAATTAGTGACTTGTAAGTCTTGCAAGTACTTCAGCCTTTAATAAAGACACAACATTTAATTAAAAAGTAATTGGATTGCTTCTGTATTTCCAGAATCACAAAACCAACAGTATACCTAAAATCCATTGCATGTAGATGAAAAACTTCTCAGGCCTAAGTTTCTCTCTGCTTACCCTGAACAATTTTCCCTGAAGTAGGCTTCCCCCTATTTGAATCACCTTTTAGAGCTGTTTGCCAATTTAAGATGAACAGTCAGTGCTTTCAGGTCTAACTTGCTCCAAAGCATTAAGCAGATTCCCTGACATGGGAAGCAGAGCCACACTGACATGCCTGCTGACATACCAGAAGCTGTTAATGCCCGGAGACACAAAACATGAACAAATGGGCTGGTAACAAGAACTCTTCTTGAGAAAGAGCAGCAGATGCTAACAGTATTCAGCTTTTAGTAAAGGAACTAAAATATGTAGGATATTTATTGTTCTTCTTTTAAGATCATAGACCAGAAGACAACAACAGTCCTCATTAGGCCTGAAGAGAAATATGACCTAAAGAACAAGCCAGAAGAAATCAAGCCACTAATACCAGATATTTGTTTAGACTTGGAGCATCCTACCTAGTGATGGGAAAGGTCCTCAGTCTGTATTAGACCTCTACTGCAGGAAATGCTCACCATACAAAAAACAGTATTCCAGAAAAAAAGCCTAAGCCGGATTAGATAATTACAAACAGAGACAAGCAAGTTAGGCAGCTTTGAGTCGCAGCTGTTGTCAAGCTACAAAATCTGCTTTTTGCAGGATTCTGCCAATAATCACAGACAGTAAATGTGTCCATTTGCCTGTCTTCTATCCTTACCAAGGAGGAAACAGACACCACAATTCTATTCTTTTTTTAAACCCCTGGAATGGCTTCAAGTCCATAAAGCAATTCTGCACGAGCGATTTGAAATTCGCAGACCAGACCAAATTTAGAAATTTGCTGAAGAAGCAATGTCCATTAGCAATGGAATTTCTTCCCATGCAAAGCTTCTACATGGATGAGGATCACAGTTTAGACAATTACACCAGCAACAAATGGATTCTTCAATGGTACCTTACCTGATCTGAGGAAACTATTACAGACTAAATCTGAAAATGCCCTTTCTTCTATATAAGCTAAACTAAAACTAAGGGGGCTTACAGCTATATCCAGCAGTTAGACTGGGTTTCTCTCTAGGTTCACCCGCAGTTTAAAAGCTAGTCTTATTGTTCTGAAGTAGAGACTTCCAGAAGAACAAGGATACCTTCTACATGCAAACAGATGCTTAGACTCACGGTCATTCTCAGGGAGAGCTGCCCCATTTGGACCCACCAAGTCCAAGTCAGGGCTTGGAGCTACAGTACAATGTGATACAAGCAAAGTATTTCAGGAAAAGCTATTTCAGGGTAAGATGAACTCAAACAATGATATACTTCAAAGCTTTTACTGTAAAAATGTTTATAAAACCCATCCCTTATCGAGAGCTATTGAAAACAGATGAACAATAAAAATGCTTATGCAGGAAAAATAAAAAGCTTAGAAAAACACAGCTTTCTTATGATCCATAAATCCAATAGTTAGAGATGTACTATACATGCGACAAAACTCCATTTCCAAAAGCCTAGAATGGTCCTTCATAGTTCACTGCAAATTCATGGAGTTGCAATTAATTGTGTCATTATGACAAGAGTAGATCACACAAGTAGGTTAAAACATTGTCACTCAGCAAGGCTGCACTACTGGAACAGGGCAAGACAAGCAGCTTTATCTCTCTAACAACCCACCCATCAAATCAAAAGGCTAAGAGAACAGGGTTTGTTGAGATTGGGAAAGAGAAGACTTCAGAGTGACATAGGTGTGGCCTTTCAGTAGGAAGCCCCCAAAAAAGATGGAGAGGGATTTTTACAAAGGCAAGTAGTAACAGGACAAGGGTGAATGGTTTCAGACCGAGAGTAAGTTTAGGTCAGATATTAGGAAGAAAGTCTTTCTTGTGTGGTTGGTGAGGCTGCCCAGAGAAGCTGTGGATGCCCCAACCCTGGAAGTGTTCAAGGCCAGGTTGGATGGAGCTGTGAGCAACCTGGTCTAGTGAAAGGTGTCTCTGTCCATGGCAGTGGGGTTAGAACTAGATGATCTTTAAGGTCCCTTCCAACCCAGGCCATTCTGTGACTAAACAGAAAGGAAAAAACAGAACAGAAAGAAAAACAGAAAACTAAACAGAAAGAAAAAAACAATCGCTCTAATGAAACTTCTCATGTTGCTGCTGCTTCGAGGCTCAACCACGAGGTGTCAGAAACAAATGTTTTTAGCTAAACTATAGTGATGAATGATCACTACTATTTGCAGGATTTCATTTTTAAACACAAAATATGATGGCAGCTTTTCACTTTTGACTACTGTAGTCAAAAGAATTGTAGTATTTCAAATAAGTAGCAGTGAAGACCTAACAAGAAAAGGGCACCCACTTATCTCTCATTCTTGCCTCAGATACTAGTCACACGTCTGGAATATGCAATTCTAGCTTACAGATTCTGTCTTCTAGCTCTTCACATGCCTCCATTAAACTATTCTCTGTCCATAAGTCATGAAGGGTCACTGCAAAGGACAGGACACCAGGCTACAGGGGTCTCATTTCAGCCAGTTCATGTATTTTAGGCTCTACGCAAAGGTGCTCCCAGGAGTGTCTTTAGAGAAAGCAATATTGCCCATACAACCCTTTTCTTCCAAATCCTACTTCTGTCACTGCTGGTAACTGCTATAGAGATTTTAATTTAAATCATGGGGGACACACAGAAATACTGTGCAAACCCTGGGTTGTCAGCCTGGAGAGATGATCATCACCTACACAAACAACGCACAACATTTCACAGGAAGCATTAGGATTTAGGTCCATGACATAAATACAACAGCACAACATGAAGAGTTCCTTTCCAATGAGAACTCATACAAAGAAGTACTGCTCTGAAGGACAAACCCTCAGATGCCATATTACAGAGGAAGGCAAGCAGTCCCACAGCAGCACACTCTCACAGGTCAAGGACAGGTCTTGGGTTAGCAGAGAGCATGACAATGAATCCCAAGGAAGCAATCATCATTTAAGTTTAGCATCAACCAAAAATAAAGATGTTCAAGCCTAAATAGCATTTTTAAATTACACATGTGCAAACATTTTAAGACAAAAGTAACACTTTGCTATGAATGAGGCATAAAGTACTCTGCAACAATTTATCTTATTGCCATTAAACATTCAAAGACATAGCAATTCCAGTTTGTTTACTATGGCAAATTGCCCAGATTTAATTTTTTTTTCACAGATCTGTTTAACCTAAAAATTGGACAGTTTAGACTGCAAGAAAACAGAAGGCTGAAAATGCAAACATCTTTGCCTTGAGGTGAGAGGACTTGCAGACTTGGTAGGCCACTTAGCTTTACAGCAACACAGGAAAACTTTTGTCAATACTTCAGATTCCCAATTAGTTGGGACAGTATGGGATTGTTCAGTATTTTACAGCAATTTCCTCACTTAGACAGAATATCTGTCCTTAGTATCCTCCACTTTCATCTGCAACTCAAACTAGCACAAGAAAATTATGACTAGTTATGCTAAGTGAAAGTGGGAGAAAATTCTGCCTCCAAGTTTTCCTGCAGGTTTGGTACTTTCTTGAGAATTCACCTACGGATTATGGAGATTCAGGGGGAGAGAAGTAAATGTTTGTCCTTTTTTCAGTTGATAAACTGGGTCTGAAGCTCTAACTTCATTTCCCCTCTGCTGTTCTAGAATGAAGGAGTCTCGATCCAGTTCTGTCACTAGATTTATGAGGAATGTGCAACACAGACCCAGTGGGCACCAAGGCCCAGTTCTGTCACTCCTAAATTTTCCTTTGCTTTAGAGGAGTTTGCTGGCTGCTATAATTTAGCTGGCCTTTCCTATTTCCTGTGCCTCACACAGACAATAAACAGAAATATTCCAGACATTACTTTTTGTCTGGATCCCAAGAAGCATTTTCAAAACAACACAAGCACT
Organism: Brachypodius melanocephalos; assembly: GCA_013398615.1. NCBI lineage: Eukaryota > Metazoa > Chordata > Aves > Passeriformes > Pycnonotidae > Brachypodius > Brachypodius melanocephalos. Next base: position 16,352,217 of record VZSR01001854.1, on the reverse strand, counting down.
TGCAGTGCCCACTCTCCCGCACTTCTCCTCAAAACCACACAGCAGAAGAGAAATACTGAAGAGATAATTGTGCCATTAAGCAAAGGAAGGATAATCGCTTAGCCACTTCATCATTCACTCAAAAGTGATTAGGAGGTGTAAAGGAAAAGTCCCCAGGATGTTAGAAACTTCTGGCCAGTCTGAATGACACTAATGCAAAAAAAAAGTACTACCTGAGCTGGACAGAATCAAGCAGCTGTTGCCACCAACCAACCATCTGCACGTGGGAGCATGCCCAAGGCTTTACACACAGTTACTGAACTATAAGCAACTGTTGTCACATTTTACAAGAGGGCAGCAAACAACTAGATTTACTGACTAGGAAGGATCTAAGGATCAGAAAATCACAGACAACTGATGTTCATCTCTCAGAACACATTAAGGTGAATCCAGACTAATCTTAGACTGGAGCTTGCTTTCAGCTGCAGAGAAACAATTTGAGAGACAGCTCTTCATGGAGCAACACCAGATTTGATCCAAAACGACAAACAAATTCCTTTGGCAGCTTCTGGATGGATTCCTGTCCAGTTTTTAACATTCAAAGGCCTGCCTGGAAAAATGGTAGCATCTTTCTTACCTATCCTTAATTGTTCCCAACATGGTCACAGAGCTTCATAATAGCTCACACAGAAAGATAGCACATAAAGTAATTCAAGTGACAAACTGTCTTTAAAATACTTTTGAAAACCTTTGTGCCACTTATCTAAGTGGTGCTATCTATCCATACAGTATTACCAAATAATAAACTCATTAACCTTTAGAACAAATCTTTGTGTAAGTGGCAAAGCAATGACAAAACATTAGACAGGGAGAGTTTACTCTTCACAACTGATGCAACCTTTTCACAGACGCTTTCTTATGTCTAGTGTAAAGAGTCAATCTTCAAGAAATAAAAAAAACAGCAGTTCTACTCTTTCCAACTTTGCTGGCAAGCACTGAAGGATCACCTGATATGCCAGGCCCTGGAGATGCCTTGGACTATTGCCAAACAGGACAGATAACAGTAAGCTGCTGTATGTCTTTTTACATATTACGATCAAAGTCAGTCCTTTAGTAAACAGAAGACAGCAACAAATCTGTTAAAGTTCATCAAAGCTGTGATTGCACAGCTCCACTTTAGAGGAACTACTCTGCCACTGCTCAGATGCAGCATCCCTGTCTCCTCCCCCAAAGAACATTCCACCAAAAAACCCTAGGGGAATACCCAGCTTATTGCAGCTGGCAAGCAGCAAACTAAGAATACATTACACCAAGAACTTTAATTCACCAGCTTTCCAAAGAGCATAGCCCTACTAAAGGGTAGGGTTGTCACATTTCACTGGGTCGATTCAATGCACTACATTATTATAAACTGACATAAAGCATTAGGATTACAGTAAATTGTTTATAAAAATTGCAATTAGTTGATTTCTGGTCTGCTGGTAACCAGAATTATCAGGGCTAAGCTGACGCATTTCATAAGATAGCAGGATTTAATGACTTTCCTGTAGAACTAATGTGGCTAGAAAGTCTCAAGGAGTACAGCGGTCTGGTTTCCAACCTCCTTAACACATTTCATTCTTGCATTACTTGTGCATCTTTTTC